>CANSNZ010000271.1:1075000-2275000 GCA_947646795.1 Beta lomatogona
AGAAATAAACCACCAATTCTTCAATAGTTACTCCACATAATCTTTCACTTTACGTTATTAATATCTCTTAAGAATTTAATAACAAGGTTACAATCATTCTTTGACAATGATCCAAATAATCAATGATCTTTCTGAGTATCGATCACATCAAATAATATTCTCTTAGTTTCCATAATCACTTAAGCTAATCTGTTTATTCAATAATAGTCTAGCTTATATATGTATTTCAAACCAAATGCATTACATACTAATCCACATCCATTTCAAGTAAAATAGGAAATGATCAACAAATCCATTCCACAAAGTCTTGTATTTACTTCTTTATTGTCAAATGACCAGTATAATTCATAAATGTATTATTGTTAGCATGAAACAGCTCAAAAGATTTCTCGTAGTAACCATCTATTGCATTTTTTTATAGATTATCAACTCACTCTACATAAAAGGGCATGGTATTCTTTATTGACAAGACTCCAGGTGGCACGCGTGGTGGCTGCAGCACCACCACCTAGCAGAAGCGACAACACCGCCAATTCGCAAAGAACAGAGGAGAGAGAAGATTGGGCACCAGCCACCAGCGCCAGTAACTTGCGGCAGCGAGAAGACGAATCTCCGGCGACGAACTGAACACCGGCCAGTGTACGACAGCAGCAAGAGAAGAAGAGAGAGGAACAAGGGTTTGGGGTTTTTTTTTTTTGGGGGGGGGATGAAACACGAGAGAGAGGAGGTGAGATTAGGGTTTTATTACCTTCCTTCCTTCTTTATTTATTGTTTATATGGAAACATATAACTTATGTTTCCCAATACGAGAAAATATCTTACCCGACCTCAAGCCATAGTTTCCTTTCTCCTTCTCTAATGACATGCTAATGGAAAACCTTTCCAAGCTATGGAAACACAAATCCGATTTAAGTAAATTTATTTTCTTAATATGGAGCATTTGGAAAGAGATAAATGAAATTATCTTCCACCAAAGTGCTCTCAACATTCATAGGATCCTCCACAAAGCTAAATTTCTATTCTCATAATGGTCCCTTAGGATTGCGGTCGATCACTGCTTTTCCTCTGGGACCCCGTTCTCCACCACTTTCAATCCACCATCCTCATCATCCTATCCATCATCTATTTTTGTCGCTTGGGAGCCGCTTCCCCCACTTCATTTCAAACTCAACTTCGATGGTTCAGTTCGTGATTCCTCTGCTGCAGCTGGAGTTATCATTCGAGACTATCAGGGTACTCTTATCAAGGCTGCTGCTTTCAACCTCGGCATCACTACTGTCTACATGGCCGAAGCAATGGCCCTCCACCACGGTATTCAGTTGGCTATTCAGAATAACATTTCTCATCTTCACATCGAAGGCGATAACCTTCTCGTTGTTAACTACCTTAATGGCCTTTGGGTGCCCCCATGGCAAATGTGTCATCTTCTCAAGGACATTCACAAGCTCCTCCTCTCCTTCACTACATGGGATATCAGACATGTCTACAGGGAAGCTAATAAGGCAGCAGATTGGATTGCCAATGTAGGACATTTAGTCAATTCTGTTTTTCTCATTGATGATTGTACTAGTTTCGAGTTATCTACCATTCTTGTAAACGATAAGGTTGGAGCTCCCCTCGTGCTGAGGGTCTCCTAACCTTCTTTTTCCTTACCTTTATAAATAAAATACAAGAAAACATATTACCACAACTTATTTATACTAACCTCACCAATTGATAACATATTTAAAAACTAGAATATAAATTTTAAGCTAGGATATATAATATCACAAATACTTGTAAATAAATTTAGAAAAGTTTAATCAAAATATATGATTGATAGTAATAACATTAATAAATTAAATTTTCAATTACTAAATGGTATTACATTACATACCCCTTAAAGAAAATTCGTCCTCGGACTTTAAATAAGCAAAATACCCACAATTTTAAACTTCAAAAGACTTTCATAGAAATAGGTTATAGTGATCGAGAATCATGAATTTTCACATCTATGCCTCAAATTTGTTTGAACAAAATCAAACTCTCAAAATCTTATGATTTTAGGTCTCTAGCCTCCATTCCGCAATCATCTTTTGTATATCTACTTCAACTCGACTCACGAAATCGAGGAGCAAAGAAGACAAAAGGGCAAACTTCTTGGTATTGGACCCTAATTATCTCATTTAAAATAAAATTCACTTAAATTCTTTAAGATATTCGAACAATAACAGTGTTACGAAACTAAAACTTCATTCTAATAAATAAAAGTTATTCACAATTATATCACAATAGATTCCAACTATCTTATTTGAAATGCAAAACTCATTTGAAAATCTTTCTAACTTATTCAAACTATAGAAATTTCACAAAACTCATACTTCAATCAAATAAGTAAAAGTCATACACAATTACAACACAGATAATATACGATTCAATTTGCATTGTAAGAATCATGGACATATACGAGGCATTACACTTTTTTCCATATTGTTGTCAATTTGTCATGTTTAAGGAAAGAAAAACAAACAAGGAAACATCATTCATTGTGTTGTGTTCCACCGGTTATATTCATTTTGACCAATACAAATTGACTTTAATGGAATATTTTAATGTTTTTGTTGATTATTATAAGAAACTTCACAACTATTTTGGGACCTCCAAAAAAATGTTGACAACTAAAAATAGAACGAAGGGAGAGCTAACTATTCTCCTTCACCCACTCCATTTACTTTAATTTGTCCCTTGATTCCATTGGATGACAATCTTTAATTAATTAACTAGCTTTTAGGCTCAAGCTATACCACACGTAATTATATCCTTCATTTTACTTTAAAATGATAAAATCAAGTGTTAGTTGGATTAGTGGTTAGGACTTTAAAATCTATGATTGTGATCATATGATTTAATCTTATATGATGCATTTCCTATATTTTATTTTATGCGGATTACATGGAGTAAAACACTCTAAGGGAAAAGCACCACATGGCATCTTTCCTTATTTAGGAACGCCGTTTAATAGATTAATCGAAGGTCAACAATTAGAGTGCATCTTGGGTGTAACATGTTACACTATAACTTATTGCGTAACATGCATAATTAATGACATAGACTTCAACAAAAATGACTTGGAATATCTCTATTATATATGCCAAGGGGGGAGCTATGGTGTCCCCCTTGGAAAAGCCTAAATTACCCTCATCATCATATCATATCATTATCAATTTAAGCTTGGAAATTTTGGCATTCCATACAAAATTAAAAGAGTTGAAAACAAAACAAGGAACTAATATGGAAACAAAATAATTCACCAACATAGCATTCCAAAATACTCACTGACGGTTAAAACCAAAACAAGAAATTGTCAATCCTTAATTAAGGCTGCAAATTTCTGACAAATTATTCACTAACCAGAACAATGAATTGTCAATTAAGGCTTAAATGATGCTGCAATTTTTTGACAAAATACTCACTAACAATTACAAAATATTCTGACAAAATAAAGAACTAATATGGAAATACAATAATTCACCAACATAATTACTGCTTTGATAAACTCACCGCTGCGGCGCTACGTAAATCTTTATCTCTATTATATAAGCCAAGGGGGGAGCTATGGTGTCCCCCTTAGAAAAGCCTAAATTACCCTCATCATCATATCATATCATTATCAATGTAAGCTTGGCAATTTGGCATTCCATACAAAATTAAAAGAGTTGAAAACAAAACAAGGACCTAATATGGAAACAAAATAATTCACCAACATAGCATTCCAAAATACTCACTGACGGTTAAAACCAAAACAAGAAATTGTCAATCCTTAATTAAGGCTGCAAACTTCTGACAAATTATTCACTAACCAGAACAATGAATTGTCAATTAAGGCTTAAATAATGCTGCAAAGTTTTGACAAAATACTCACTAACAATTACAAAATATTCTGACAAAATAAAGAACTAATATGGAAATAAAATAATTCACCAACATAAATACTGCTTTGATAAACTCACCGCTGCGGCGCTACGTAAATCTTTATCTCTATTATATAAGCCAAGGTGGGAGCTATGGTGTCCCCCTTGGAAAAGCCTAAATTACCCTCATCATCATATCATATCATTATGAATTTAAGCTTGGCAATTTTGGCATTCCATACAAAATTAAAAGAGTTGAAAACAAAACAAGGAACTAATATGGAAACAAAATAATTCACCAACATAACATTCCAAGATAGTCACTGACGGTTAAAACCAAAACAAGAAATTGTCAATCCTTAATTAAGGCTGCAAATTTCTGACAAATTATTCACTAACCAGAACAATGAATTGTCAATTAAGGCTTAAATAATGCTGCAAATTTTTGACAAAATACTCACTAACAATTACAAAATATTCTGACAAAATAAAGAACTAATATGGAAATAAAATAATTCACCAACATAATTACTGCTTTGATAAACTCACCGCTACGGCGCTACGTAAATCTTTATCTCTATTATATAAGCCAAGGGGGGAGCTATGGTGTCCCCCTTGGAAAAGCCTAAATTACCTTCATCATCATATCATATCATTATCAATTTAAGCTTGGCAATTTTGGCATTCCATACAAAATTAAAAGAGTTGAAAACAAAACAAGGAACTAACATGGAAACAAAATAATTCACCAACATAGCATCAAAATACTCACTAACGGTTAAAACCAAAACAAGAAATTGTCAATCCTTAATTAAGGCTGGAAATTTCTGACAAATTATTCACTAACTAGAACAATGAATTGTCAATTAAGGCTTATATAATGCTGCAAATTTTTGACAAAATACTCACTAACAATTACAAAATATTCTGACAAAATAAAGAACTAATATGGAAATAAAATAATTCCCCAACATAATTACTGCTTTGATAAACTTACCGCTGCGGCGCTACGTAAATCTTCATTATCTTTATACTATAAGGGAAGGGGTGTCTCCCCTATGATATTATATATTTACCTCTTAATACATTATTTTCAAAAAAACAAAAAAAAAACAACATTCTCAAATTAGTTAAAGTTACACAATAGTATAAGTATATAGCCCAACACACATCAATGCAAATTTGATAAGATAATTTTTAAAAAGGAAATTCCACCATTAATTTTTCAATCAATTATAGTTATTGACATTAATTTATCAAAATCATAAGTAGTGATCAAAATAGCTATGTTAATTGACATTAAATTTCATAAAAGATGCAAAATTAAAATCATTGTCATTATATGCCAATCAATCATCGTAGAACAGTTAATTTGGACACTATTCATGATAATATTGTTAATTTAATAGTTTACAAACTATACTATATAAACACAATTTTCTCCCAATTCTAAAATACATTCTAAAAATTATGCATGCACGCATCGCGTGCACCAAACTATCCTTAAATTGTTTTCTACAAATTTATTCAAAAAGTCAAAACTAATAGGAATTAGCCCACAAATATAGAAGATATCTTACAAACATACATTGATTAAAATATTTGTAATAAACTTGAATTAGCAATAAAAATGAAAAAAATAAAAAGTTAATCAAATTGTAAAAGAAATAAAAAAAATATAAACGTAAAAAATTAAAATATGATGTGTTCTTATGTCCACTTTTCACATGATACTAGTTATCTATGCACGCTATGCGTGCGACAATATTTTTTCTTGTCGAACTTCCGTATTCTCAAATAACTATATGTGCGTCCAATACATGTGCGGCGAAAACTTTTTATAATAGTGTAAGTTGATAATTATTTTTCAATGTGATAAACAAAGTATGAACTTACAATTAATATATCATTCAAAAATAGACATAAGAAAACCGCGCATGTTAATTTGTTAAGTTTGAATTTTATTTTATTTATTTCTTTTTCGAGTTGATTAATTTTTTATTTCTTCATTTTTATTGCTAATTCAAGTTTATTACAAATATTTTAATCAATTTATGTTTCCAAGATACCTTTTATATTTGTGGGCTAATTCCTATTAGTTTTGACTTTTTGAATTGGTTTGTAGAAAAAAATTAAAGATAGTTTTATTTTTGTTAAGTTATTTAATGTGTATTGTGAATATTAAGGGGTATATTTTAAATTATAAAAAATCATGAGGGCTTTTGAGTAATTTAATAGGGGGACACCATAGCCTCCCCTTCCCTTATATAATAGAGATATTAATTGTAAATGCATACTTTGTTTATCATATTACACTATTTTAAAAAGTTTTCGCCACATGTATCGCACGCATATAAATTTAGCTGTTTAAGAATATAGATAGCCGACCAGAGTAAATGTCATTGCACGCATCGCGTGCATAAAAAGCTAGTACAAATAATGACATGAATCTCATGTCATTTTGTCATTTATTTCATGTCATTTGATTTTTTTTACAAAAGAAGTAGTGGTTGTGGCAGGGTCGTCTCATACAATTTAGGGGCCCTATGCTATAGTAAATTATGAGGCCCCAAAAGAGTAAAAAATAGACGTCGTTATATAAATGTCAAAAGTAAAATTCATACATACAATTAATAAAATTTTTTTTCTTTCCAAACGAAATTCACCATATACTACATATTCATAAATAAAGAATACCAAAAAAAAGGAAAAATTGCAAAAATGTAAATATGTACCGAAGAATAATGAAGACGTCCATTGTTAACAACTCGCTTCACAAGCCAAAATATTGTTGTTGCTTTAAGACAGATTGCAAACTGATTCTGGAAAAGAATAAATTAAATCGAAAAGATTTGATTGAAACTCAAGAGAAAAAGTCAAAGAATAATAAAGTTGAAAGGAATGTTAGTGGATGAATGTATAGTAGTAGGTGATGCTACTGAAATCACTTAAATTCGAAAAAAATGCAGGATGAAAAAAAGTGGAGAAGAAAAGTCACCTTGGAATTGTATAGTTTGGAAACTAGGAAATGACGGAGGATTATATTCAATTATCATTAATGGGGTTTTGGAACAAACAGAAGAAACCACCAGAAGCGTGCGTGAAAGCGGTGAAACATTTATTAGATTCAATTTATTTATTTTTTTACTTTGGGCAAACAACATATACAATTGGGCCCTTATATTTTGGAGCCCCTGTGCGGTTGCTCACCCTACACAGGGCCTTAGCCGGGCCTGGGTTGTGGGTTGTGGGTTGTTATACCAGAAATTATGGTGTACAAATTACACCCAAGAATTTGTGCAACAACTAATTTAATAAGGGGTCACCACATTATTTACGATCAACAATTCCTACTTCTGAAATTTTGTATCTTAACTATGTCTTATCTATATCTTATATCATACCAACCATATTTCTACTTCAAATGACGTTTAGCTTTTGGCTTGTTCTTACCAAGTTATTTTTGCTTAACTGAAAACCGCTGGATTCTTTCATGGAAAGTTCTTGGCAAATTATGTAGGAATTTAGATGCTTAATGCGGAAAACAAGTATCACATACTCAAACATCTAACAACAAGATCTTTGCATAAATCAACATGAATCTACTAAAAGTATAGAATATACCTCTTGATGCGTGAGTTCCTCTTACACCCCGAGCCTTCTAGTGGAGATACTTTAGAACGTCAAATGCTGTTCCTCTAGTTTTGGTCCACGAACAACCCTTGGATCACCACGTATGCTAGTACGGAAGAGAGGACAACCCTCTTGCATTTGAGGCATATGATGGCCGAATGGGGAAATGGAAGAGAGCAAGGAAAATCAGATTTTCCTCTCTAAAATGATGTAATGTTACTAACACCTTTGTAACCCCCATATCATTATATAAGGTGGTTACAAAGAGGTGTTTCATGAGGCTTTATTTTGCCTCATAATGTCATACATTATGAGTCTAATAAACTCATGAGTTACAACTCATCCCACCCATCTTAAAACCGTCCAATCCATTTCACAAATGGATTTGGGTAACATCCAAGGGTTGTCATATTGTGTGACCTCATAGGACCCAATATATATTAGTAGTTGGCCCAATTATACTAGCCCAACAAACCGCAATTAGCTTCTAGCAAAACGTCGCGGTCACCTAATATTATTGAATATATTATCTCCATAATTTGTCCATATACATTTAGTTTGTTACACTTGCTTGAGGACAAAATCATTCAATCTCCCACTTGTCTAAGAACAAGTGTGTAACCTTCAAATTCTTTAAGTCGCTTAATGTCTAACTTGATGACATGGTAACATCGTATGTAAACCATACCAATATTCAAGCTGTTTCTTGAAATCCGAGTTCGAACTGTCGAAATAAATGATTAACCCCTTAATCTATTTGAGCACGGCCATGCATTTTCAGTTCTCGCTCTTCAAGAGGCCAAGACACCAATCCTAACTCTTAGGAGGACTTTATCCAGTCTTGTATAACCAAAACTCTCACTCAATTCGTAGCAGTTCCGATCACTGCCTTTATAGCCTCCTTTTACAACACGACGTTTTGCAGTGCCAAAAACATACTAATCCTTAAGTAAGAATAGTGTCATACTCATGTCTAAGGAATCCACTAAATATATTAATAAGATTCTCATAAACTTTTTAGACAACTCCCACTAGGTCTGCCCAACGTGTATCAACTATACACGCCTATGCAAATGACTAGACATCTCTATGTCCCCATAGCCCATGAAACTGCGCTATCAATCAACTTGCAATCTAGTCCATGAAACATAATCATTTACGTTCAATTTTAATGATTCGAACTAGGGACAAAGGTAATTATAACTCCTGTTCACTGGATAGGGTTTCATTCGTCAAATCACATATTTGACAATCCTATCAAACGTTATAAATTTCTTTGAACGTTTTATTTAATACTAAACAAGATTAAATAAGAACATAACCTTTTATTGATAAACATAACCAAACATATCACAAGAGTAACTACAACTATGAACTAATTTAAAAGTAAATAGTACACAATCAAAACCACTCTCCTACATGCTTAAGCCCTATAGCCCTAGTATGACTCTCATGCTTAGGCTGAGGCAATGGTTTAGTCAAAGGATCAGCGACATTGCTATCCGTATGAACTTTGCTAACTATTACATCTTTTCTCTCAACGATTTCTCGAATGAGATGAAACTTCCTAATTACATGTTTACACCTTTGATGTGATCTTGGTTCCTTAGACTGAGCTATGGCACCATTGTTATCACAATGTAAAACAATACCATCTCCAACACAAGGCACTACTCCTAGCTCCAAAATAAACTTCTTCATCCAAATGGCTTCCTTTGCTGCATCTGCCACAACAATGTACTCAGCTTCTGTTGTAGAATCAGTGACAGTGCTTTGCTTTGAACTTTTCCAGCTCACTGCCCCTCCGTTTAGACAAAAGATGAAACCAGATTGGGATCGGAAATCATCTTTGTCAGTTTGGAAGCTCGCATATGTGTAACCCTCAACAATTAACTTACTTTCACCTCCATACACTAAGAAATTATCCTTAGTCCTTCTTAAGTACTTTAGGATATTCTTAGCCGCACTCCAGTGTGCGTCACTTGGATTTGATTGGAATCTGCTACACATGCTCAAGGCATATGAAACATCTGGGCGAGTACAAATCATGGAGTACATAATGGACCCTATAGCTGACGCATAAGGAACATTACTCATTCGCTTAATCTCATCAGGTCCAGAAGGACACTGAGTCTTGCTAAGCGAAACACCATGTTGCATGGGTAGAAAACCTCTCTTAGAGTTTTCCATATTGAACTTAGTAACGATCTTATCTATATAAGTTCGTTGGCTAAGTCCAATGATCCTCTTAGACCTATTCCTATAGATCTTGATCCCCAAAATGTACTCAGCGTTTCCAAGGTCTTATATAGAAAAACAACTCTTCAACCATTCCTTGACTGACTCAAGCATGGGAATGTCGTTTCCTATGAGAATTATATCATCTACATACAAGACCAAGAAGACTATGTTACTCCCACTTTCCTTCTTGTAACACAAGACTCTTCTCCGTTTTTGAGAAAACCAAACTGTTTGATTGCCTCATCAAAATGAAGATTCCAACTCCGGGATGCTTGCTTCAATCCATAAATGGACTTTTAAAGCTTACATACCCTCCTAGGATATTCTGGATCCACAAAACCTTCCGGTTGTGTCATATACACATCCTCTTTCAAGAACCCATTCAAGAAAGCGGTTTTGACATCCATTCGCCAAATCTCATAATCATAAAAGGCAGCAATCGCTAGGAGTATCCGAATGGATTTAAGCATTGCTACTGGTGAAAAGGTTTCGTCATAGTCTATACCATGAACTTGCTTGAACCCTTTTGCAACCAACCTTGCTTTGTAAACCTAAATGTTACCATCCTTGTCAGTTTTCACTTTGAAAACCCATTTGCAACCAATAGGTATAACCCCATCGGGCAAATCCATCAAGTCCCATACTTGATTTTCAGACATAGATGCCATTTCGGACCTCATGGCTTCAAGCCATTTTTCGGAGTCTTCACTCATCAAAGCTTGCTTGTAAGTAGTAGGTTGCTCAAATTCTAAGAGCATTATATCAAAACTTTCGGTTAACAAGAAATCAACAAACCTTTTGTTTGGTATTCTTGATCTACTAGTCCTACGAGGGGCTGCAACAGGAGAAATTTTCTTCTCAACAATTTGAGAATTTTCGCACGAATTAGATTCGAGTGGGACAGTAGGAGGTTTGTGTACAGGATGCACGTCCTTCAACACTTGGTCAGTTAAGGGAGAAGATTCCTCCAAAGGAGGAACTACTTCAAGCTCCACAGCTGGCACTTGTGCTTCTGACTCTAACATAGGTTGAACTATGTCCATTTGTTGCTTTTCTCGAATCTCTTCGAGAAATATATTACTCCCACTTGCCTTTTTGGAAATAAAATCTTTTTCCAAAAGACACCACGACGAGCAACAAACACTTTTCCCTCAGTTCGATGGTAGAAGTAATAGCCCTTGGTCTCTTGGGGATAACCCACAAAGAAACACTTATCTGATTTAGGGGCGAGTTTATCTGAAAGTAAACGTTTTACATAAACCTCACAACCCCAAATACGTATAAAAGACAAACTTGGAACTTTGCCACTCCACATCTCATATGGTATCTTTTCTACTGCCTTTGATAGAGTTCTATTAAGTGTGAAAGTAGCAGTTTCGAGAGCATATCCCCAGAAGAAGATGGGAAGATCAGCAAAACTCATCATAGACCGAACCATATCAAGTAGAGTTCGGTTCCTCCTTTCGGATACACCATTCAACTGAGGTGTTCCAGGCGGAGTGAGTTGTGAAAGAATTCCACAACTCTTCAAGT
The DNA here is from genome assembly GCA_947646795.1 of Beta lomatogona. Taxonomy (NCBI): domain Eukaryota; kingdom Viridiplantae; phylum Streptophyta; class Magnoliopsida; order Caryophyllales; family Amaranthaceae; genus Beta; species Beta lomatogona. The sequence goes on from CANSNZ010000271.1 coordinate 1,086,298, forward strand.
GATCACTAAACTCTTGGCTCAAATATTCACCACCACGATCGGATCGTAGTGCTTTAATTGTTTTGCCAAGCTGGTTTTGGACTTCATTCTGGAATTCTTTGATTTTTTCAAACGATTCCGACTTATGCTTCATTAAATAGACATATCCATATCTACTTAAATCGTCAGTAAAAGTAATGAAGTACCCAAACCCGCCCCTAGCTTTTGTGCTCATTGGTCCACACACATCAGTATGTATTAGGCCCAATAGATCACTGGCCCTTTCACCCTTTCCATTAAAAGGTGACTTTGTCATTTTACCCATTAAACATGATTCACATATATCAAATGGCTCAAAGTCAAAGGATGTTAGAAGGCCATCTTTATGTAACTTCTGAATGCGTTTCGCGTTTATATGTCCTAGACGACAATGCCATAAGTAAGTAGGATTAGTATCGCTTGATCTATGTTTTTTGCTGTCTATGTTAAGGACATCTTTGTCTAAGTCTAGGAAATATAGACCATTAGACCTTTTAGCAGTGGCATAAAACATTGAATTCAAATAAACAGAGAAGCAACCTTTCTCAATTGTAAATGAAAACCCTTCATTATCCAAAACAGGAATATAAATAATGTTTTTGGTAATAGCAGGAACATAAAAACAGCTATTAAGCTCTAATATTAAACCGGAAGGCAAAGGTAGACTATAAGTCCCAACGGCAACGGCCACAACTCTTGCATTATTTCCAACGCGCAGTTCTACCTCCCTTTTAGCCAAGGTTCATTCCTTCTTAGTCCCTGCACATTCGAAATAATGTGAGAAACACAACCGGTATCAAATACCCAAGAAGTAGATGTTGCTAAATTAATGTCAATGACATAGATACCTAAAGAAGAAGCCCCAGACTTCTTATCCTTCAGATACTTCGGGCAGTTACGCCTCCAATGGCCTATTTGACCACAATGGAAGCAATTAGCATTTGCGGCCACCTTTGGCTTTGCCTTTGCATGTGGCTTATCAACAGTCTTAGTGGCAACTTGCTTGCCCTTGTCTTGCTTTTTCTTGCCAGCCCATTCCTTCTTAAAACCCTTTCCCTTTTGAACCATAAGAACTTCCTTCTTAGGTGCAACAGAGATGTTTTGCTCGGCAGTCATGAGCATCCCATGTAACTCAGCAAGGGTTTTCGACACCCCATTCATATTGAAGTTCAACCTAAACTGGTTAAAGCCTTCATGAAGTGAGTGTAGTATGATGTCATTAGCTAACTCTTGGCTATAAGGAAAGCCCAACCTCTCCATTGCCTCATAATAACCAATCATTTCGAAGACATGAGTGGCGACCGGCTTGCCTTCGACTAACGCACACTCAAGAATAGCCTTGTGAGTTTTATACCTCTATATCCTAGCTTGTTGTTGAAACATGGTTTTCAGCCGTCGGATAATACTGTAGGCATGCAAGCTTGCAAACCTCTTTTGAAGGCTTCGTTCCATAGCCGCGAGCATAAGGCAAGTAACAATTACTAACCTTTCTGCAATGGCCTTATGGGCCGCCTTTTCGGCTTCAGTAGAGGTGGTTGTTAAAACCGGGATCGGGTTTCAAGAACATCCACTCGACCTTCGGATCTAAGAACAATTCTTAGATTCCTTTCCCAATCAAGGAAGTTGTTCCCATTCAACTTATCCTTCTCTAGGATTGAACGTAAGTTAAAAGGTGAATTTTTGTTGTTACCAGACATGATATCTACATAGAAGATGCAAAAATAAGTATGTTTATCATAATAGCTTTTAACAAATTTTAAACACTTTAAAATAAAAGCTATGCACTTGACCAATTTTCAATGTGTCCCCTTTTTTAATCAAGTGATTCTAAGATCCTATCAAACATGATTTATAAGTGAACTTTGGCCTCAACTTAAAACCAAGTTTAAAAGGTAAGTACACTTCTTTACTAATTACAACAATTGTAATTCTTAATTGATGGGTGATTGCTAAGGTGATTAAAGCTCCTAGGTAAGGAAGTTACCCACAACGTTGGGGAAAGCCTTTCTAATCTTAGACAAAACTTGTCACCCAAAACACAAAAAACCCAATCCTTTGCTTCAAAATCCAAAACCGTTTTGATGATTTTGTTGGGCCAAACCAAACTAAATATGCAAATTTCGGAAATTTACCCTACTTAGCCCAAGATTGGAAGTAACACTCTGCTTTGGCAGAACCTATTACTAACGATCAAGGTTTTAGTAGATGTTTATTTGGAATAGCAATTACCCAATATTAGCTTTAGGGACCTAAGTAAATTATTATGTGATTTAATTACTAGTGAACTCATTGCAAAAATAAATCACATGCATAATAAAACTTAGAAAGCATTCAAAAGCAATATTTAAATGCATAAAATAAAATGTGATCCTAGTATGGCCCCTAACCCTAAAGACTACTCTTTAAGGCCTCCATTCTTGAATCACCATGGATCTCCAACCTTGTGCCTCATGGGATAAGATTGAATCACCATTCTTCTTATTACAACTTGAATAATCATTTTTGGAATTCTAAACTAAAAATTACAAAAATACCAACGATACACAGATCGTATTTAGATTACAAAAATACATTAACGATACGCAGATCGTATTTTCTATCCAAGTTTGGGCCATACTAGTCACCGCATGCAATCATAATATCATATATATAAAACATGCATTTTAATCAACTATTAAAATAAATTATTATGCTTCAACAACTTTTAAACATAATAACACCAACCAAATTTAATGTCATATTAAATCAAATGGTTAGTACCTTAAGACAAATTTCAATCATATTAGAATTTATCTTCCAAGGGCTTTAAAATATTAATCTAACAAATTTAATCAACTATTAAATTTAAAGAAAAAATACATAAGCATGCTAAGGCACCACATATTTTTTAATCATATTAAAATATAAAAACATAGCATGATATTTAATCACAAATACTAGCATGAAGGAATTAATCAACTTATTAAAACTAACATCCTAACATAAAATTGAATGTCATAAAATGAAACTCCCATCATAATTTTAATCCATTTAAGCATTAACATAGGATACCATGCATAATAACTACTTAATATACATTAAGGGATAAACAGATTAAACGTTTTTATCCGTTGAAGGAAAGACGAGCCGAGGAGGCCAGACCACCGCTCGTGACCCGCGAGCTAGGTCGCGACCCGCGACCAGCGTCGCCACCCGCGATGGTCATCGCGGCCCGCGAGAAGCTCACTGCTTCCGCTTTTCCGATCTCAATTCAAGTAATTTTAATCGAAATACGTATGCTTTTCTTTGTACACTAAAACATGTTTACGCATAAATAAATCATACTAGGCCTCAAATTCAAGAATTCATGCCATGAAATTATTCATAATCAAATTAAGCATAAAAAACTCAAAGCATGCAATTCATGAATCATACATATATACATCATATTCTAATTAACAACTTAATTAAAACATGAAACAATATAACAATTATATATATATATATATATATATATATATATATATATATATATATATATATATATATATATATATATATATACATGTATCGAAAAATGTATAAACAACTTTTATACTCCCACTAGATTAAAATCAAATTTTAATCATGCAAACAATATCCTCATGCATATACCCTCCCCTAAATGAATTAAAATGAAGGAAAACATGCATCAACATAATCATATTAATCTATGCAATAGGCTAATTGATACCACTGTAGGAATTTAGATGATTAATGCGGAAAACAAGTATCACATACTCAAACAACTAACACCAAGATCTTTGCATAAATCAACATGAATCTACTAAGAGTATAGAATATACCTCTTGATGCGTGAATTCCTCTTACACCCCGAGCCTTCTAGTGGAGATCCTTTAGAACGTCAAACGCCGTTCCTCTAGTTTTGGTCCACGAACAACCCTTGGATCACCACGTATGCTAGTACGGAAGAGAGGATAACCCTCTTGCTTTTGAGGCATATGATGGCCGAATGGGGAAAGGGAAGAGAGCAAGGAAAATAAGATTTTCCTCTCTAAAATGATGTAATGTTACTAACACCTTTGTAACCCCCATATCATTATATAAGGTGGTTACAAAGAGGTGTTTCATGAGGCTTTATTTTGCCTTATAATGTCATACATTATGAGTCTAATAAACTCATGAGCTACAACTCATCCCACCCATCTTAAAACCGCCCAACCCATTTCACAAATGGATTTGGGTAATATCCAAGGGTTGTCACATTGTGTGACCTCATAGGACCCAATATATATTAGTAGTTGGCCCAATTATACTAGCCCAACAAACCGCAATTAGCTTCTAGCAAAACGTCGCGGTCACCTAATATTATTGAATATATTATCGCCATAATTTGTCCATATACATTTAGTTTGTTACACTTGATCGAGGACAAAATCCTTCAAATTACTCTTCATCAGTTTATTATATATGATTCTAGAACGTTACGTAAGTTAGTTGATTATATCGTTAATCTTGTGGCCAGTACCTTCCCTACAATCTATTCTTTATTACGTTGAACTTGACTTGAAGTCATAAAACACTAGTATCTGTTGCACGCGATGCGTGCGTGACATCGTGTGTAAGTGATTTTGTGGAAATTTTAATTTAATCGTCATCCAAGTAATATTGTTCTATTTTTTGTTTTTACTTGTGCAGATGTAAGATGTAACTGCTTTGCAATTGTAGGGATTTTTTTTGTTTTAAAAAAAATATGAGAGAAAGCAATTAGTAGTTTTGTTTAGTTATTAGGGGTATTTTGGGTAAAAAGGGTGGACACCAAAAGGTGAGGAGTTCCCATATATTATAGAGATACAAGGCATATGGCACCTTATTATAGGCTATTTCATTACATTAGAGGAAAAGAAAGCAAAATAGAGGGCTAGAAAATGGCTCCAAGTGAAGCGAGTTTCTGGGCTGTTATAGGTTTCCTTATTCTCTTACAAGGACATAATGTCGCAGCTCAAGATGAAGGCAACAAGTTGCCGCTAAACATTGATGTTTTCGTCGATCCGAGCACTCGAATAGGGAGTGAGCAGAGAATTGGAATAGAGATTGCAGCTGAGGATTTCAACAAAAATTCTGAAAAGATTATGGTTAAGCTTCATTTTCAAAGCTCTAGCAGTAGCAAACCCCTTCAAGACGCGTATTCTGGTAAGGCTTTATTCATTGAAATATTGGATGATCTAGATAAATCTCCCCGATGTCTGAAAAAAGAAAGAGAAAGAAAAGATAAAGATAATCTCATAAACTTGACTATTCCTCCATGAGCTTGGGACCGGGATATTATGTTAATTGTTTTCTAGCCAACTCTTGTTTTTTCGTGCATTTGGTGAACGTTGAAAGAAAGATACTAAGTGGTTGTTTAGTATACAAGAAATTATTTAAGTAATAGAAATTTTCATGATTTTGGGATTTGGATAATTGTTTGATTGACCGAAAGTGAGGAAAATAGAGGCAATGAAAATTCATGGAAATTTGAAATCCCACAAAATGTAGGAATTGTTTTTTTTTATAAAAAAATTTACCTACCATCCACTTGGTCACTCACAATCCCTACATAATAAATTCTTATGAATTACAGCTTCCCTTATGACAACCAAACAACTTAAACTAATTCCTTGGAATTTCATAGATGAATTAAATTCACACAAATTGTAGATTTTCATGGAAAATAATTCTCATTTCAACGAAGCAAGCCCTAAAAGTAACAATATGGTGGATTAACCTACCATATAAAGTTATCATAAAAAAACCTATCATATAAGCAAAAAAATTATATTTCAATTAAAAAAATAACACATAATAGAAAGACCTGGTATCTTAATATATAAAAGAGTTACATTTTTATTTGAATGGATTACTACTGTTCCATACTTCAATATATATATCTATTTTTTCTTATTTTTTTTAACATAAACAAAATGTAATTAATAGTCAAAGTACCATCTGGAATAATGTACGTGCCATTGAGTCTAATAAGATTAATGTTAATAAGTTAAGTGAAAAAAATTTAAGTTTTATAACCGTATGATAAATAAAAAAGCTCATAAGTCAGATATAAATTTGTGCCAACTAATGATTTGTACCACGTAATTTTACCATGTCATAATTGTAGTAGTTTATATAAAATGAATATAATTTTAGATAGATATATGTAGATAAGTTGAATAAATTGATTATAAATTTTAATATACACTTTGAACAATTATAATTTTTTGTATATTTGGATACAATAAACTTTAAACAAATTCCTTTTATGATACGTTTAATAGTTAAAATTTAAAACCAAACCTTGGTCTCCACCTTGAGATCGGAGGTGGACAAGAATTTCATCAGACCAAGGTTTTTGGTTGGTGGTGGCCGGTGGGGCTACATAGAACAATGGTAATTTTATGCGTTTTATTTTCTGTCGTAAAACAATCCTATAATTCGAAAATATTTACATGCATTTATCCCATAAAATTTATATTTATTAATATTTTTATAATTATAATTAAGCATATCCTTTGAGATGTTAGTTATGCGAATTTATCTTATTTTATTGGTTTAATAAATAAATAAATAAATAAATATATACATATATACATATATACATATATATATATATATATTTTTGGCAATTTAAAGTTTTTATTGAAAACCAAAAAAAGTAGAACCTACAAAGGGAAAACCAAAGAGAACCTAACTCCCCCTACCTTCAAGGAAGGCTAGGAAGAAGGACCCTCAGGAACCCTTCAACAAAAAACCCGGACAGGCACAGGAAGAACAAAAAGACCACCACAACTATAATAACAAATGCTTCGCATCATGATTACGCCTGCAAGCAACATTAAAAATAATTTGCCTAACAACCTGCTCATGACTAATCAAATGATCATCAAAAGTCTTCTTGTTTCTCTGCATCCATATATGATAGATGCTTTCAACAAAGATGATATTAAGCAACTGATGGTTCTTCTTTGTCCCCCTACTATACTTAGCAACAACAGGAATGATTGCTGCAAGATTAGTAATGATAGGCACATCAATTAACTGCAAGCATGCCCTCCAAATTTGTTGACTGTAGCTGCAATTAAAGAAGAGATGTTCTTTAGTTTCATCAGCAGCATTGCACAAACTACACATTTGATTTCCCACAATCCCCCATTGAATCAACCTATCTTTGGTACTGAGTCTACCTTGAAGCAAAAGCCAAGTAATGAAGATAGCTTTGGGATTTTCCATGCTATTACAAGTAATCCTTCTCCAATTCACTTTAGGACTATCACCCCTCATAAACCAGTAAACCTTTTTAATGGAAAATTTACCATTAAGCACAAACTGGCTGCAAGTGACAAGATCAATGAGAGCAGTCCTTGAATCAAAAAATTTCCTCATAGCCCATGATAATCTTGTAGGAGTATTGACAATTCAGACATCAGCTTGCTTTATGTAATAAGAGTGAAGCCATTTGACCCATAAATAATCTTGTTTTTGAGATAAGGCCCAAAAATGCTTTACAATTGCAGCCTTATTCACAAAGATAATTTCCTTGAAATTCAAACCACCACAAACCTTCTCATTACACATATAATCCCAAGAAACAGGAGACTTCCTAGAATTAGTATCCAAACCTGTCCAAAGAAAGCTTCTAAGGATAGATTGAATCTCTTTAAGAACCTTTTTTGGAAGCAAAAAGATTTGGCACCAATAAAAAGGAATCAGTTGAGTTCTGCCAGCATAAGAGAGCTTCTTAGCTGTCCAAGTTTTAACTCTAACCACCACTAATTAATAAGTGGTTTGCACTCATTATAAAATAGCTTCCTAGAGTGCAAAGGAACACCCAAATACCTAAATGGAAAACTTCCAGTAGGAATTTGTAAGATATCTTGCAAGCTTTGAATTACATCTTCTGTGATACCAGCAAAATACACATTACTTTTATCAAGATTAGCTTCTAGCCCTAAAGCAGTGGAGAACTTGTGAAAAGCTTGCATAATAAGTGTAACTGAACTGGCATCAGCTCTAGAAAACAACATCAAATCATCAGCAAACATTAAGTGAGTGATGCTGAGCTTCTCACATCTGGGATGAAAATTGAAATCAGGAATGTTCTTCAAATGATCCAGACACCTTGACAAATACTCCATGCAGATAGTAAAAAGAAAAGGAGACAAGGGATCACCTTGTCTTAGACCTTTCTTAGCAGCAAAAGGAGAGCTAGGAACTCCATTAATGAGGATAGTATAAGAAACAAAATTAACACAGAGCATAATCCATTGCACAAATTTTGGAGGAAAACCCTACTCAGAAAGCATCATGAGTAAGAAAGGCCATTCAACTGAATTATAGGCCTTTCTTAGATCAATTTTCACCATACACCTAGGGCTAACATTCTTTGTAGAATAGCCTTGAACAAGCTCAGTAGCAAGTAAGATGTTATCAGAAATAGACCTATTAGGAATGAACCCAGCTTGAGCAAGATCAACAACATCACCAATAACCTTCTGAAGCCTCAGAGTGATAATTTTAGCAATTATCTTATAAATGACAGTGCAGCAGGCAATAGGTCTGAAATCCTTAACAGAAGAAGGATTAGGTACTTTAGGGACAAGAGTGACTAAAGTACAGTTTACCTCATTAGGTAAAATACCATTATCAAAGAAATCCCAGATAGCCATGTACATTTGAGGTTTAATAACATGCCATATTTTCTTAAAAAACAAGCTATTAAAGCCATCAATGCCAGGAGCCTTGTTATCATCAATACACTTCAGAGCATAATCAATGTCATCAGTAGTAACATGAGAAATGAGAACATGACTAGCATCAACACTGACCTGTTTCCCAGCTCTCATAATTGCAATATCAACCCCAGGAATACTATCAGCAGCATACCCTAGAAGGCTTTTATAAAACTGCATCACTTCTAGCTGAATATCCTTAGTCTAAGTTAACTTGTTACCATAATTATCATACAAAATATCAATGCTATTTCTAGCAAATCTATCTTTCATTGCATGAAAAAAGAAGTGATTGTTACCATCACCAAGCTGAAGCCACTGAATTCTAGACTTTTGCTTGTAAGCACTTTCTTCAATAGCAAGGAACTTCTTTAGCAACATCATATACTCAGCCTCCTGAGAATGAAGAAACTCATCAGTATAATTACTCTGCAGAGTCGTCTGAATTCTGTCAAGTTGCTCTCTAAGTTGAACAATTCTCTTATCCAAATTTGCAAAATCTCTCTGATGCAGATGCTTCAAATTATCTTTCATTGCTTTCAATCTTCTCTAGACTTGCTTCATCCAAGAATTAGACACAAATCCAAGCGAACAATCATGGATCACTTGAAAAAATTCCTCATGATCTGCCATGTAATTGAAAAACTTGAAAGGCCTTCCCCTGAACTAGTGTCAAGTGCACATTTTATAACTAAGGGACTATGATTAGAGAGCCCTGGATTTAGAAAATCCACCACCACTCCAGCATATTTACTCATCCAAATAGAATTGACAAGGCAACTGTTAATTCTGCTAAGAATTCTATTTTCCTCATGACTTTTATTATTCGAGGAATAAAAATGCCCACAACTCCTTAACTCCAATAAATCACTATTTTGCAAACAATCAACAAAATCCTGAATTTCATAGGTAGTAACAGCTCTACCTTGAAATCTATCAGCATAATCAAGCAAAGCATTAAAATCCCCCATGACACACCACTCCCTCTTAAAATCCCCCATGACACACCACTCCCTCTGAGTGAAAGTATCAAGTCTAGTCAGCTCACTCCAAAGGCTCTTCCTTGTTTCCACAGTATGCAGTCTATAGACTATAGTGATTTGAACTGTATCTCCTGTCTATTTATCAGTAAGGTAACCATGAATCCATTGCTCATGAGCAGCAGTGACCTGAAAAGTAACAGAAGTATTCCAAGCCACCCAAATTCTACCTCTATGAGAAGCATTATAATTATCTTCCCAACTCCAATTACCACCTAACTTCCTTCTAACTTTCTCTTTATTACCACTTTTAACCTTAGTTTCTAATAAACCAACAAAATTGATCTTATTATGACTTAAAAACTTCCTCACTTCAACTATAGAAGAGGGATTATTTAACCCTCTGACATTCCAAGTACTTATAATCATGTAGGTGAAATATGGAAAGAGCTAGTCCCCCCCTCATCTACTGTGTGAACAATAGTACCTGGTCCTCCATAATCAACTTGTTTATCCTTGTTCCCTTTAGATGGAACAACTGACCAAACAATGTCACCAACTCTAACCTGTGACTGATGTTTCTCTGCTGTAGCTTGCACAACTGGAGACGTGGCTTCTTCATTGCTCTGCAATACAGGATCAGGGCCATTTTCTGTAGCAACAGCAGAGTTGTTAGGTGGAGGCTTAGCAACAGGAATAGTCTCTTTAGGCACCCATTTTTGTGTGACCTTAGGATCAATCCTAGCCACAACAACAGCTTTCTTCACAGCACATTCATGTCCAGCTGATTGACAAATATGACAAAAGGGAGGAATCCAATCATATTGGACCTTTTGTTCTAAAATGTTACCATTAGAGTCTTCAATACAGACTGCTTTAGGAACTTCCTTGGTCACATCAACTTCAATAAGTACTCTAGCAAATGAGACTCTCATTTGTTTAGTAGTACATTCATCTGCGAATAGAGGAACTACAATCATGCTGCCAATTTTACTCAGAGTTTCAGGCCCCCAACAGTTAAGTGGTAGATTAGGAAATCTAACTCATAAAGGAACAACTCGCATAATCTCATTATGGAAATTAAAATTAGGAGTCCAAGCCGTCACAATCATTGGTCTATTATTCAGAGTAAATGGACCAGCATATAGAATTTCATTTCTATCCTCCATATTTTCGAACTTAACAAGGAAATAACCATCTTCATGCAAAAATATTTTAGGTTTACTCACATTATTCCATTCAAGAGCAATAAACCTAACAATGGCTCCAATAGAAGGTGTTTGTCCCACAACATATAACACTACAGCAGTAGCCCACACATTAGACAGTTGTTCAACTTCATGCTTATCAAGTTGAGCAATTGACTTACCACTTTTGATACTAGGAGCAACAAATTTCAATGACATTCATTTAGCAGTCAACCTCTTCTCAGTAGCCAAAGAAGACCACGTTTTTGTAGGGCAACCTCTCCTTGTGGTTGGGAAATCTCTGCATGAGGTTCAGCAACAGCCATAGCAAAAAACACTGAAGCAACAGGAACTGCAGCAACCTCATTGCTAGGCATATCAGTACTAGGCATATCAGTGCTAGGCACAATGCTAGGCGTTTTATCAACTCCACTAGAACTTGCAGCATTCACCTTTTCAACCATTGCTGCTTGTCTTTGAGCTATTCTATTTTGCTCAAAAGCTAGTTGCATAGCCGAAATTGCATTTTGGACCACCGGAGATTCATTTCCATTAGTAGCTAATGGAGTAACAATACATTCGGCACCAGAAATCCCAACATTTCCTTCCAGAGTTCCTTGCTTTGATGCTAAAATTTGTGCTTGGCGAGTTAACAGAGGATTAGGAGTCTGTTGTTTCTTCTTTCTACCCATAATAAGCAATAAAATTAGTAGCTTACACCATACGTAATTTCAAGCTTATCAATGGTGGAGAAACCCTAAACCTCAACTATATATATATATATATAGTTGATCACGTGAAAACCACTCCTTATGCTGAAAACTGAAAACTGCAACATAAAATGAGCAAAAAGTTTTTTGAAATGAGCAAAAAGTTTTTAAAATGAACAAAAATATAAAATGAGCAAAAAACATAAAATGAGCAATTTTTTTTTTAAAATGAGCGAAAACATAAAATGAGCAAAAAACCATAAAATGAACAAAACTTCGTAAAATGAGCAAAAACTTTGTAAAATGAGCAAAAGTTTGCTAAAATGAGCAAAAGTTTCTAAAAATGAGCAAAAACATGAAATGAGCAAAAAACATAAAATGAGCAAAAAAAAGTTATATAAACAGATTTTTCAGTACCTAAAACCCAAGAAGAGTGACTCGTACCCGAGGCAGATAGTGGCACTACAATACTACATTTTTTTTTTTTTTTTTTTTGATTAGGAGATTAAGTTAGCCCAAGGACTAACCCCTACAAGGCTACTAGCCTGTAGGAAACACCAACACATTGGCTGCTAAGGCATGCATAGCATGCGAAAGAAACACCCCAGCATAATGCTGGGGGTAAGGATCGAACCCCTGACCTCAGGGGCCAAGAGGGAGTGCTCTATCCACTTGAGCTAACTCCTATCCTTGGCACTACAATACTACATGATTATGCATCGTTCATCGTTGGATAGTATGTTTGGTATGAGATACCTACTAGGTTTATTTTGGTATGAGATACCTTCTAGAAATCTTTTCTTCATAAAGAAAATACATCCTCCGCTTTTTATTACTTTCATAGTTTCCCATCTTTAGCAATTTTTTCTATTTCTCCTTACCTTGATTCTTGTGAAAAAAAATAAGATGCAAGTAATGAAAAACGGAGGAAGTATTTGGTATCGCATTTCTCAAACATCTAAATGTAGGTTTGTTGGATACTACCTCTGTTCCTTTTTAATCTATATACTTTCCTTTTTGGGTCGTTCCTTTTTAATAATTACACTGAAACTTTATCTATATAAGGTAAAATGTCCAATTATTCCTTATTTTTGTCCCCCATGTGGTTTCTCACAAAATGTACCCCATTTTCTTGTCTCCTCTATTTTTTTATTTACCTTTTGTAATTCTTACTCCACACTTTTCATAATTCCTCTCTCCTCTCTCTCCTACTTTTTCATTTTTCCTTGGTTATAGTGAAAAATAAAGTGCGTATATTATTTAGGAACGGAGGTAGTATAATGTAAATAAGCTGATGCCCAATGACTGACAACCGTCAGTATCAAAGTATGTAGTTCTCATAGCTGGCTATCGTGTTTTATTGTTCGTCGTCAAATGTCCCCTAATTTGTCGGTAATTTTGGGCCACTGCAACTTAAACTGTTGCTTAATCTCCTCAAAAAAAAAAAAAAAAACGCTTAATAGATTTGTGCTGTTCAATAAGTAGGTTTCTTTTTCTCGCTATGAAAGTGAAAATTCTACATTCGTCCTAAGTAATTACAAACATGAAAATTTAATGGTTTAATTAGAACGATTATAGGTTATCGAATATGGATCCAAAACTATTCCAAATAAATAGATTTTCATAGTTATATTTTATTTATGACCACTATAGAAATGTCTATATGCAATAATATCAATCAAATTCTCTCAAAATAAGGGTGCCTTCTCTAGTTCTATTCACCTGAACTTATATAAATAAAATTTATTAGACCTAATTAGACCTAACAAGCATTGATATCACCTTTTATTTTCACTTGATTAGACATCGTCAAATCTAAACTTATCATTTTTTTAAAGTTAAAGAGAATGCACCCTAAACTGTAGGTTATCTAATAGCTTAATTCAGGCCTGTTAGCCATATAGGTATTTACCTTAACAAATCTTTTCCATATAGGTATATATTTAGTGAAGGGCGATAGGTAAGTATTATAAACATCATACGGCATACCAAGGATGTCTTGGCCAAGTGGTTAAGATTGAGGTGCTGTGAACGATAGGTCACAGGTTCGAATCCCCTTCCCCTTCTTTGTACTTTGTACTGCCTTCGTTGCTCATATGGATCAAAAAAAAAAATCTTCGTGGCTCATATGGATCAAAACAAAAATAAACATCATACGACATATAAGGTATTTTCATATTTGAAGCTTGTGCTTGATTAGTTGTTATTTTGTCCCCCTATATATCCATCTTTTTCTCCTAATTAAGGAATCAAGGCAATAAATCAATTAAAATAAATTAGAAAAGAAAAAAAAATACACTTCATGCGCTGGTGTCGGGTAAAAAAAGACCTATATGTCGTTTGTGCTTATATATTAATACTTGTTTGTTGTTGTTGATGATATAAATACCAATGTGGCAAAACACATGTTAAATTAAATAAACTTGCGTTCTAATATAATTGAAACATTTTTTATTTTAGACCGTTTCAGAATAAATGAAACGCTACTTTAGTTGGCATTTATTTCACTCTATCTCTCCCTTCATTATATGGGACGAGTCCCTCTTTTTTATTTCTCTCTATCTCTGTCTCTCTCATTCTCCAAATCCTCTTGCCCTCCTAAACATTTTATTTATTTTAGAATAGATAAAGTATTTATTTGGCTAATTGGTCGCTAATTTCATAATAACTTGGACTAGTTTTGTTTCATTTGCAATTTGGACATTTTTTTTATATATCTCTATTATATAATGGAAGGGGAGAGGAAGATGGTGTCCCCTTCTAAAAAGCCTAAAACACCCTTAATGAATTAAATGAAAAAAAATACAAAAGAGAACAATATGAGAACTCTTTCTTATTTCTACTTGCCATACTAAGCAAGTTAAACATGGTATATGCATCAAATATTTGAATCAAAAAAATAAATGGATAAAATATATTGACCTTTTTATAAGGGATGAAGGAGTACATTTTGTCCACCTACAAAGTTTGAAACACCTTTCTCTAAAAATAGAATAGGGATAGTTTAGTTTTGAAAAAAAAAACTTGTCAATTAATCAACAAAGAAACGGAAAGATTAATCAATCAATAAACTTGCAAAGAAACATAGCAATCAATTACATTTTATCCAAAAAAAATCACATTATTTAATTTATGTCCATTAGTACAATAAATCAATTGATGCACAAATATAAAATTTCATTCTATCAATATACTAAGTACATAATAAAAAAAAAGTTAAAAATCATCCCTATAAATTCAATAACTAATAAAGGAAAAAAGAAAGTGATGTCATTTTTTCCATAAATTGTCAACTCAAATTATAATATATCATGTTTATTCTTTTTGTTCAAAATTCAGTAACAGAAAATAAAAAATTAAAAATCACAATTACTCACTAACTTTTTTAGTTTGGTAACCGAGCCCAACTTCACATCTTCCACCTTTTATATTAGTAAATTAATATATCCATATTCATCTAATTATCAATGTTTCACATTTTAAGTATAATCAGTACTATAATGTATAAAAAAGTAACAAGTTTTGAAATTAACGCACTCATAGCGTGCACATAAGGCTAGTTATGCTATATCGAAGGGATAGAATACATAACTTGGTGCATTGTATCTATACTAATATATTAAAAAGCGTTCCTAAGAACGTATATGTGCCACGTGTCACCATCCCTCATTCAGTGACATTCTATTCACGTCTTTCTCATATATTAAAAAAAGAAGCATTGTTCACGTGAAGATTCGAACCCACAACCTCAAGTATGAAAGAAAGGGATCCAACCATCACTCCACCATATTATTATTGCTTATTTAATCAAAATTAATGATGATATATGAATGGAAAACTTTTAAATTTCATATAATGAATGAGATTACTTTTCTAAATGAGTATGAGAAGACTTATTTAACTACTACTTCCTCTGTAACATAATAACTGCAACAAATGGGTATTATTTGTGAGGTATAAAATATTTATTTGTTGCACTTATTATGTTACGGAGGAAGAACTAAATTGTAGTATAGTGAAAACCCGGGGAATCTCCTGGGCCTAAACACTAGTTTTCTCTTAAAAGGGTCTTAGGTTCTTTCAAAACCGAGTTATGTGTAATTTATGATTTTGGAGATTGCACATTAAAGTTTTAGGTTTAGGGTCTAAATATAGATTAAATTACTTCTGCTGTTACTTTAGTCTATAAATTTAAATGTAGAAAACTTCTGCTGTTAGTTTAGTCTAATTTATGGTTTTGGAGATCGCACAACAAAGTGAAGAAAATGTAACCATCTTTAAGAAACGCATTAAAGAATGTCATAAAAACATGTAATGCTGCTTAAAAAAAAAAAATCTAAGCACAATATATTTTGAAAAGGCTAAGTATACATGAAACTAGCCTCGTATGCATGCGATGCGTGCGACAACATAGTAGTACTAATACTGATATTTGGAATCGTAAATAAATTAATATTAATGCGAAAAGTAAACATGTACTTCATATTTACAATTTTTTTATTTACAAAACATAGGATTGAAAATGAAAATAAGAGAAATTGGTATGTGCTTACTTTCTCTCATCAGATTTAACTATTTCGCTTGAATAACATCTTAAATATGCCAATTTTTTTTTTTTTGGGTAAAATGTAAGAAATATATTACCAAAAACTCAATAAGAGCCACCAATACACATAGTTCCAACTACAAACATCACACACCAAAGAACACAACAATAGACTACATCAACATTACAGCAACAATCTATTGAAACTAACGAATACAATTCTCCAAGTTTTCTAACCAATTCAGATCAGCAGTGGACCACCTGACATTTACTTTGCTTCTAATACGTCTGTAGACTTCTCTTTTAAAACTCTTCAACACCACCTCTGGTCTGGGAACTGCACTATATGCCAGTAAGCTGAATTTCTTGCTTGCCAGACATAATAGACAATAGTTGCAAGTGCACAGTAGCAGCTTTTCTGCAAATGTTTACTGCGATACTTCCTCCCCTATTTCTTCCAAGTTGTGTAGACAAATACATCAGCAGCAGTTTTAATTTTGAGCCAATCCATGACCCCAGTACAAATCCTTCTACTAAAATCACATCTAAAGAATAAATGAGAGCATGCATCATCTCCACTTTGGCATAGAAGGCACTGAACATCAACACAAACCCCTGTTGCAGCAAGCCTTTCTCTGGTTCTAACTCTTCCTAAAGCCACCATCCAAGCTATGAGAGAATGCTTGGGAACATTGAAAGCAGACCAAACCCAATTGTGCCATTGCGCTGATTCAAACTGGCCTTTCAGCCAATTGTAACCTGCATTGGAAGTATATTTCTTACTGCCATCTAACTAGTTATTATCAGCATCATACCCTTCCTTAAAAATTTCTTTCACTCTACATATGTTTCTCCACCCCCAACTAGCATTAGCAGGAGAATTGTGCCCCCACCAATTAGCATCTTGAATGTAAACAGTATGCACCCATTTAATCCAAAGCAAATTCTCCTTTTGAGCAATTTGCCACACATATTTACCCATGGCTGCAGTATTCCAAGTCAAACAATCTCTGATTCCAAGCCCTCCATTCTTTCTTGGTAGACAAACTCTACTCCAAGCCACAGGAGGAGGCCTATGTAAATACACATTGCCTTCCCAAAGGAAAGCTCTACACAGCTGAGTGATTCTCATTATCACATTCTTAGGAAGATTAAATATCTGGGCCCAAAAGGTG
Source organism: Beta lomatogona (assembly GCA_947646795.1). Taxonomy (NCBI): domain Eukaryota; kingdom Viridiplantae; phylum Streptophyta; class Magnoliopsida; order Caryophyllales; family Amaranthaceae; genus Beta; species Beta lomatogona. Next base: position 1,103,658 of record CANSNZ010000271.1, read on the forward strand.
TGTAAGCTAATCAAGGCAGCATTGATTAGTGTCACTCTTGCAGCATATGATAGGTGTCTTGAGCTCCAGCACAAAATCCTCTTTAACATTTTATCCACAATAACATCACGGTCAGATTTACACAATTTCCTAGCTGTGATTGGCATTCCCAAACATCTAAAGGGGAATTCTCCTCTCTGGAATCCAGTTGCTTGTAATATTCTATCAGTAGTTTCTTCTTTGACATTTCCAAAATAAACTCCAGTTTTCTCTTGGCTGGCATGTAACCCAGAAACCTCAGAGAAAGCAAGCAATGCTCTTTTCATCAAGATGACAGATTTCACTTCACCATTGCAAAATAACATAAAGTCATCAGCAAAGATCAAATGACTAACTCTCAGAGAGGCACATCTGTAATGAAAAGCAAAATCCTCCTTTTTACTCATTACATTCATCAATCTTGAAAAATATTCCATTACTAGGACAAACAGCAGAGGTGACATTGGATCACCTTGTCTAATGCCCTTCTTGCCCTTGAAAAACCCACACAAGCTTCCATTAATACTCAAAGTGAAAGATGGTGTGGTAACACATAGCATCACCCACTCAATGAACTTCGCAGGAAACTTTAAACCCACCAGCACATCCTTAATGAAATCCCAATGCAAGGAATCATAAGCTTTCCTTAAGTCCACTTTCATAATGCATCTAGCAGGGTCAGATTTTCTCCTGTAGTTCTTCATAATATCTTGACAAAGGAAGATATTATGAAGGATAACTTTTTTCTTAACAAAGGCACTTTGGACCTGATTAACTTTGCTAGGTAGAACCTCAGCTAATCTACTGCAAATCATTTTAGAAATGATTTTATAAACTACATTACAGCAAGCTATGGGCCTAAGCTGTGTAACATCCATATGTTGTTCACATTTAGGGATCAAACACAATGCAGTAGCATTTACCTGCTTCAATAACTTACCACTTTGAAAAAAAATCCAAGATGGCAGTTGTGATGTCAGGGCCTATGCAGCTCCAGGCTTCCTTAAAAGAATCCACTAGTGTATCCATCAGGACCAGGAGCCTTATTCTCCTTAATGTCAAAAAGTGCTTGCTTAACATGATTAAAACTGAAAGCTCTGCTATGCCTTTGGCTCTGATTTGGAGTCATAGTCCCACCTTCTCTAATGACAATCATGCTCACTTTCTTCTAAATATTTTGTTGTTGCCCCAACAACTTATCATAATATTGCAGGAAGGCATCTTCTAAGCTTTTGGTCTTCAGCCCATACACCATTCATATCCTTCAATCTGCAAATATGGTTGTGAGCTCTTCTCTTTTTTAAGCATGCATGAAATAGGCAGTATTTGCATATCCTCCTTTTATCCATTCCCCTTTCACCTTCAGCTGAAGAAAACTACTTCTTGCTTTGTTTAGCCTTGCATATTGTTCCCTGGCCTCCTTTTCTTGTCTCTGTAACTCATGATTACCAGTGTCTCTATGCACTTCCTTTTGAATGTCTAACATAAGCTTTTTTGCAATATCAGCCTGATTTTCAATATCAGAAAATTGCTTTTTATTAAGAAGCTTCAAAGCCTGTTTCATCTTCTTGAGTTTTGTGACAATTTTAAACATTGCACACCCTTGAACATCCAATTGCCAACCATCTCTAACCACCTCCATGAATTTTTCAGACTGAGTCCACATGTTAAAAACCTAAAGGGTTTAGGCTTACTAATAGTATTTGACTCCAATCTAATCACACATGGGCAATGATCTGAAACTCCTTCATAATAGAAATTCACAACATAATGTTCATTTAAAACACCCAAACATAATTTATTAAGACTCTATCAATCTTAGAGAATAGTATGTCATCACCATCTTGTTTATTTGTCCAAGTGTAGAAAGGACCTTGTGTAGCAAGCTCCTGAATACAACACTCTCTGATACGTTGCCTGAAATTATCCACCTCATCCAAAGTAACAACAGACCCCAATCAATCATTCAGGTTAAGCACATTGTTAAAGTCCCCACACACCAGCCAAGCTCCATTCATACACCTACTAATACTTATAAGAGCTTTCCACAAATCATCCCTTTCTGCAGCTTGATTAAACCTATAAACCATAGTCAACCAAAATACCTTACCATAACTTATGTGAGTGATTTGAGTGGATGAATTAACTATGACACTCAAGAACATCCACATGAAATCTACTAGGACTCCAAACAAGCCAAATTCTGAGTGATGTTGATAGTTGGTGACATTACTCCATGAACTACAGATTTTAGGAAACACCTTTGCAAAGTTACTGGGTCTCACCCTAGTCTCAAGGAATCCAAACAACCCACAAACATGTTGATTTAGGAACCACCTAATGTCACCATGCTTTTGAGGGCTGTTAAGACCCCTAACATTCCAAAATCCCACGCTATCTATTGGAGGGAATCACCATGTTGTCACCCTGCATCTCACCCTCCTTCCCTCCCTCAACCCTACTCTCTCCATTCTTGTCATTCTGCACATTACTTGTCCTGCAATGCTCATTTTCAGAGTCCTTGTCATTCATGACCTGACCTGTCCTATGAGTGTTAATTAAACTGGTAGTATTCTGCTGTTTACTAGTTTTTCCAGTCTCTGCTGTAGCTAAATTTTCTTCCATATGTTCCTCCTCCTGTGGATGTTCAGTAATAGTTGCAAGACTGTTACTGGGAACAATAGTGTTCACCATATAAAGTGGTTGAGCAACCTTCTTAACCCATTGCTTCTTAGGTTGAATTTTCCTTATAGCAACTTCAAACCTTTTCTTCCTACACTCCTCCATATTGTGTCCTATACCTCCACAGTCAGTGCACTTCATAGGTTTACACTCATACTCCACAGATTGATGAGTCAAAATTCCTTTCTCATTCATAAATCTTACATCACTTGGAAATACCTGATTGATAGATACTCCCACAAGTACTCGAGCATAAGCTAACATCTCCTTTTGAGCTGTAGCTCTACCAGTTCGTATAGGTTGTCCAATCAGCCCAACAAGCTTATGTAAAGAACTCCGGCCCCAATACTTCAAAGGCAAGCTAGCAAATATGATCCAAGTAGGAATCACATAAACATCTTCAGCATTTAGATCTAAGTCTGGCGACCATTCTTTCATAATGACAGGCTTTCTATCATACATAATTGGTCCTGCCTTCATTGCTTTCACCTTCTCCTCCACAGTTCGAAATCGAACCATAAACACTCCATTATCACTCATTACCACCTTTTCAACTCCAAACTTCCTCTTAACCCTCCTAATAAATCCATCAACAATGCGAAATGGAGGTTTAACCCCTAAAATGTAACACACTACAGCAGATTTCCAATAATCTATTTCTGGTTGCTTATCAGCAAGTGTAATATGTACTGTATTTTCAGTTATAACAGCATGAAAATTTTGATCAGGATTGACAGGTGATTGAGTTAAATCCAATCCTTCCTCTCTAATATGGCTAAAAAGAGAGTGTCTCCAATTACTAGGTCCAACAATTCCAACATTACTAGGTCCAGTATCTCCAATACTACTAGCAAGCAATTGCATAGGATGAGGTGAGGGATTCACCTGATTCGCAGCAGATTGTCTCATCGGAGTACGAATTGAAGCAATCCAGTTCTCTGTTTGAGATCGTGCAGCCTCAAAGCTCTCCTTATCCATTCTAGAAGCATTCAAATCAACAATATGATTCGAATAATCATCTTGTTCATCCTCCGATGTCCAGCTCAAAGCTGCCATTCAGAGATTTCATTCACATTTTTGTGTTTTTTCGCATCCACCGTTTGAGGTTTCCTCACAATCTGAGCAGGTTTTTTTGCATTTTGTCCACCATTTCCTTTCTTCGCTCCTTTCTAAATGGATCCAGCAAGCGCTGAAGAGCAAAGCAAAATCAATGGAACAGTGCAAATTTGAAATCTAGAGAGAATGAGGCGGTTCTCTCCCTAGAATCGTCATTTTGGTGTTCAACACAAACACCTTAAAGCTGGAATTTGACTACGCCAATTATGAAATCGAAAAATACAAAGATGAGTTATATCCTTTTTTTCTCGGCAATTTTATGAATTTATAATTTATATTCTTTGTAATTGTTATTTAATATTTAGGTAAAAGAAAATGTTGTATATTTTTGGCGTTATAATTGTTGGAAAATTTATTTGTTATGTTATTTTCCTCATTGTAAGTAATCTTTTTAATGGCAATCTTAAATACTTTTATGTTAGTTTTCTCTTTTTACAACATTCCTTATAATGCATAATTGTAATTCAGGAAATGAATGAGAAATTTTAATTAGATTTTTTGATGTTTCAAATTAGGGGCATATAGGTCTTTTTAGAGGGGGACACCATAGCTCCCCCTGGCTTATATGATAGAGATTAATTTCTTGTAATTTATATATAATAATGTACTTGCATATTAACTATGTTTAAGTTGATACAATGGCGGAGGAAATCAATCGCAAAAAAAAAAAAGATTAATTGTTATTTCTTTTATTATTATTATCATTATAGTGTTCTACTACCATTGTATCATAATACATTTAGTTAACATGTAACTTCAAATTATTATATAGAAATTTCAAAAGGTAAATACCAAATATACTAAGTCTTACATCTAAATTGAGCTTCATTTTTATATGTTATATTCCTTTCGTTCCTTACTTAAATATGCTTAGATTCTTCAAATTGGTGCGCTTCTGAATGATGATTAAACTTTTCGTATTCATGTGTTCCTTTAAAATTACTCTTTTCTTTTTTTGCTAATACATATTTTTCCAAGTTACCAATATTTTCAGGGACAAAACTTTCTTATTTTGGTTTGTGAGACCGAACGAATGTTGGAAGTTGCTTCAGTCATAATATCTAAGGGCCCGTTCAATATTATTGTAGTTTTCTGTTTTTTGGTTTTTTGATTTTCAAAGTCATATGATATATGTCCTATAATGAATAAAAAATTAGTCAAATTTATTGGGAACATGATGATTTTGAAAACTGACAACTAAAAAGTGAAAACCACTTTTTCTAGTTTCCTGTTTTTGGTTTTTAGTTTTAAAAAAACTGAAAACTGAAAACAAAAAACGATAACGAACGAGCCCTAAGCTTTTAAAGTTTGTTTCCAGTTTCCGAAACAGAAAAAAGAAGGAAAACTTTAAGGGTCTAGATAAACTCTTCACAAACCTTTGTTAAAAGAAAATGTCATTGCATATAAATATAATGAAATTTCAACGTAAAAGAAATTAACGATACGTGCATTAGTCCACTAGCTTATATGTTAGTCATTGTAGAATTCCTATTTCCATGAAAGACAACTAATCATAACTCATGTATGGAGTTCTTTCTTTTAACACTTTCTATGTTCTATAACTCAAAATACAGCAATTCAGTTGATCAAAGAAAAGAAAATGCACGCAATAATCATAGGAAAATATCACTCCGAAGAAGCAGCATTGTTAGGAGATATAGGCAATCAATACAAAGTGCCAGTTTTTTCACTTTTCAGCAAGCTTGCCATTACAAGTGAAAACCCCATCTTTCTTCGTTCAGATGACCAACGATTATGCATCACAAATAAGGTGTATCACATCATTGGTTCATAATTTTGGATGGAAGAATGTGATTGCAGTTTATGAAGATGATGGATATGGTAGCAGCACTTCTTCAATGTTGGATTATTTGTCTCTAAGTTTACAAGAAATTGGATCACAGATTGAAGATCGCTTAGCCTTTCCTCCGATAGCATTTATGCCCCATCCCAAGGAAATGATAAGAGAGGAGCTAATTAAGGTAAATGCATGCTTGAATTTGCCAAGTTACCTAGCTAGTTTCCACAACTCACACATTGTTACATTTTTTATCTTAATTTTGTACGTATTTGCAAAGACGTTACTTCACCATCCTTTTCTATAATAGTTTGATCTGTCTATGTTGGCTATGGCTGGTGTGGATGGTATATTATTGAATAACGATGAAGGAAACCTGATAATCTAGTGTTGACTATTTACGATGAGCTACGAGTAAAGCCAAGCGTTAAGAATCAACGACAAGCAAGAGCCGCGGGCAGCTTAAAGACAAGCAAGAGCCGTGGGCAGGTGCTAGGCCCGGGCAGGTAGTTGCACTTGTCAACGGTGGTCTTCATCTTATTGGGTTATTGCCTACGTCTTGAAAAAGTCCCCAATCTGGCAATGCGGTAGCCTAGGCGTGCGATTCATTTTCTGATGCTCAGTTTCCTTATCTTACTTGGTTTTCTTTTAACCCTGAGTACAAATATGTTTTGAGGTCGTTTTTCGTCATTATCCATCGACTAGAGAGAGAAAATGTTTCAAGAGAAATCATTGAGAGATCGTATCACCATCTTGGCCACGTTTCATTCCTAGTGTGTGGTTCATTGGTTTTTAATTCCCTCCTTGTTTTAGGGTTTCTATGTAGAATTACTATGTTTTTTTTTATTGCGTTTCTTCTTTTCGTTGTTTTTATTGTTTGATATTAATTAGATTGGTAGTCAATAGGAATTATAAGTGGTATCAAGAGCTAAGTTGGATCATGGGTCTAGTGGAGTGGGGATGCAAATATCGAGATTGAGAAGTTTGATAGGAAAATTTTACGTTATGGAAGACGCAAATGGAAAGTTATGTACCTAAGTAATCTTTATCAAAATTATAAGTGGTATCAAGAGTAAGGTTAGATCATAGGTCTAGTGCAATTAACAGTGGAGGATGCAAATATCAAGATTGAGAAGTTTAAGAGGAGAATTTTGCGTTATGGAAGATGCAAATGGAAAAATATGTACCTAGGCAATCTTTATCAACCTCTCTATAAAAAGAAGCCTGCAAACATTAAAGAGGAGAAATGAAAGGTTCTAAACCGATGGGAGCTAAGACCGGTCGGATTGCCATTAGGCAGAGGTGTTGCCTCTAATATTAAGGATATCAAAACTACGAAGGGTCTGATCAAAGCACTTTCAGATGTTTACGTGAAGCCTACGACGATAAACAATGTATAATCAACGTGCCTTATTTTTTTTTATCAAGAGATGATGGGTGGTAGTTTTACTCCTGATTATGTTAATGAATTTAATTCAATAATTAGCCAATTGACTTCTTTAGGTATTACTTTTGATGATAAGGTAATTTTATTATCATTACCTTACATGTCTGTGACTTAATTTGGGGAGAGGTATCGACGAAAAGAGAGTGAGAAATCATATGGGGCATACAGTGTGGAGGGTGTAGAGGAAGAGGAAAACAAAAAGGAAAAGGGAGTACTTCTCGTGGTAGATCGCAATCCGAGGGGGAAGAGTAAGAATAAAGAGTCTTTCGAAATTGAGGAGAAGAGATATGTGATGATGAAGACTATTATTGGGGTTACTTGGACTCTCCAGGATGTTAGGTTTATCCCAGGCCAAGCAAAGGATATGATTTATGTGAATCAGTTGAAATTGAATAGGTACAAAATTGTGTTTGGTGAGGGAAGATCCAAAATCTCTAAGGGTACAGTTCCGTGACCTTGGCTAGAGAAAATAAGGTTGGAATGCTATACACTACTACAGGTGTACCAACATAGTGGCTAAAACTACGGTTGATTAGACTATCTTATGGCAGACTAGACTTGGTCACATGAGTGTGAAAGGGATAAAGATTTTAGCTTCGGGTGGCAAGTTGTTAGGTTTGTAATCATTTGACTTTTAATTTTGTGAGAGTTGAGTTTAAAAAAATTTAGAAAAGGTTACTTTCACGAAAGATAAGAAACTGTTTAAGTCTGAAAAGATAGAGTTGGTGCAAACTGATTTATTGGGTCTTTACCCATTTGGAGGCTTACTGTATGTTGTTACTATCATTAACGAATTCAATGGGAAGTGTGCTTCTAATTCATCTAGAAGAAATCTGAGCTTCTAATACTTTTAAGCAATTGAAAGCTGACACTGAAGATCAGACTGAAAGGAAGATTAAGTGCGCATAAAGCCTGAAAATGATGATGAGGTTCATATTGCTCTCAGATCATTTTAAATAGAGTTAATCATCCTAAAATATGGTTCTTTAGTTGGTGGTATTGTACCTAGAACACCAGTTATAGGCTTTAATTCTAGTGCAAGTAGAATAGTCTCATAGGCTTACAAGAGAAAGTCTACAAGAGTGATCAAAATACCTATTTGAAATTCACCTTCTATGTATTATTTGTTACTAACTAATGCAAGTGAATAATAATCTTATGAATAAGTTGTGAATTCGACTGAATCATCTACGTGCGAGCTAGCCATGAAAGATGCGATGCAGTCCCTAGAAAAGAATCAAACATGGGATTTTTCCGTGTTGCATGCTGGTATAAGAGACACTTAGCATCAAATGGTTCTTTTAATTGAAGAAGAATCCTGATGGGAGTATACGCTACAAGGTAAGATTGGTGGTGAAAGAGGGTATTGACTATAATGATATCTTTGCTCTAAGTGTGAAGTTTACTACTCATAGCATTTTTACTGCAGATTTTTGATTATGGAATAGATGGATGTAAAGATTGTGTTTTTACATGGTGATCTAGAGGAGGACATCTACATTAAGCAACCATATGGTTTTTAAGTTTTCGAAAATGAAAATTTGTTGTGCAAACTAAAGAGAACACTCTATGGCTTGAAGCAAGCTCTAAGAGTGGTACATAAAATTTAACACTTTCATGTATGTGTAGCAGTGGGTTCGTGAGAGCTGATGGCGATCATTGTTGCTATTTCAGAGGTAAGTAAATGACTGTATTTACTTATTTTTGTATGTGGATAATATGCTTATTGCTGGTACAATTATGGAGGTTGTTAATGGTATAATTTAGGTGAACTTACACATGTATTCGCCATGATGATTTTCAAAGGCTGCTCATTGGGCAGGTTGAAGTTATCTCAATAAGTGTACATTCTTAAGGTGATTAAGAAGTTTAATGTGGAGGATGTGAAGCCTAGAAATTCTCTATTTTTGAGCGATCTCCAATGTATAAATGACGATTATTTACAACTGATGAAGAGGAGTATACGTCCATTATTTCTTGTACTTCAACAGTTGGTAGTTTGATGTATGATATGCTTTGACTTAATTGACATTGCTTTCGCAGTGGGAATTGTGAGTAGGTTTGCAACACTCGACCCAAATGGAGTTGAGTCTAATGTCACCAATGCGCATCCAGGGCAACAACTATCCTCAATAACCAACACAAGTTATTCCGACGCATTTTGTCCTTACTTATGCGCACTCTGAGAAACTTTCTAGGAGGCAACCCATCCCTGGACTACTCCCAGCTAAGCATGTTTAATTGTGGAGTAACTAAGGAAATGAACTCCCTAAAAGAAAGATGCATCTTTTTGGGATGAGTAGCCTGCCAAAACCCCTTTAAAACAATCATGATGGGTATTACATACACCCCAACTTGATGACAGCATAGCCTTCATTGCGCCTAAGGACTCCACATATTAAGCAATAACAACCTGTGGGTCGCCCCAGCCTGGAAAATAATGACATATTCGACCACAGCCGGTGATATAGCCTCATAATCCTCCCCCACTAAGCGACTAACCTTAAATTAATCCCCACGATCAGCACCTGGTCGTATGGTTGCTCTGATACCATTTGCAACACCTGACCCATACGGAGTCGAGTCTATTGTCATCAATGCCTATCCAGGGCCACAACTATCCTCAATAACCAACACAAGTTCTTCTGGCGCATTTTGTCCTCACTCATGCGCACCATGAGAAAGTTCACAGGATGTCACCCATCCTTAGACTATTCCCAGCCAAGCACGCTTAACTGTGGAGTAACTAAGGAAATGAATTCCCTAAAAGAAAGATGCATTTTAATGGAATGAGTAGCCTGCTAAACTCCTTTAAAGCAATCATGAGGGGTATTACAAGGTTTGTTTCGCATCTAAGGATGAAATATTAGAAAGCTATGAGTGGTTACTTCGATATCTAAATGGTACTTTGAGTACGGGACTTTGCTTCTTAAAGAACAGAGTGAAGGTGGAAGGGTTCATTGATGCTAATGTCGATAAGATATCGATTTTAGAAAAAGCACTTCGGGCGATGTCTCTAATTTTTATGGTACTGTAGTTAGTTGGATGTCCAAGTTACAGAAGAGTAGCTCTTTGTTTACTATGGAGTTTGAGTAGGTGGCATTATCAAAGGCATGAAATGAGATTAAGTGGCTAATTGAGTTCTTTGGTGAGATGAGGGTATGGCAAAAATGATTCGTTCTTAATAGTGATAGTCAAAGTGTTGTGCATTTAGCATAGAATCCTATGTATCTAGGGTTCCAAGAATCCAACAGATCATTTTACTGATGGCTAAACTAAGGTCATGCATAACTTAGTCAGGCTCAGCTAATCAAAAGAGGTGGTGCATCAGGAATTGAAACTATGATGTGATGGTGATGGTCTTTATATATTATTAGTGTTTCCTCACTTATACTGATTTCCAACTGGGACATTATTGGATTTTGGAGGTGTGGAGATGGTACATTGGAGACTCACGATGAAGGAAACGTGGACATTTAGCGTTGAGCATTTTCAATGAGCTAGGGGGTAACACCCAGTGTTGGGTACCGATGATAAGCATGCGCAGCAGCAAGTAGGCCAAGGCAACATCAGCGTGAAGACAAGGAGGATTAGTTAGCTTGACGAGCAGGTTGCTTGGAGGCTAGGTGGGCAGTGGCTTGGGTCGGGAAGCCTTCAACATCTAACATATAGTTGCAATGTCGGCAATGGTGTTCAGCCCGAGCGGGCTTCACTCAATCCCGGGTGGGGTGCTTTCGGTACTCGGGCGAGTTTCATTACATATTGAGTTACTTTCTACATCTGGAATAAATGTTTGGGTGGGAAACATTTGAGCCTGAAGGGCAATCTTTTTCCTATGATTTCATTTTCGCTCGGTTTTCTTTCAACTATTGGTATAAGTATCTTTTGAGACCTTTTTGCCTCATTTTCCAGATATTAGAGAGAGAGAGAGATAGATAGAGAGAGAAAGGTTTAGCAGAGATCTTAATTAGCTTTTATATATCACCATCTTGAACAACTTTAATTCCTAGCTAGTTTGTGATTTTTCTCCTAGTTTTAGAGTTTCCACGTAAAATTTCTTTGTGTCTTTTATTGTGTTTCCCTATTTATGTTCTTATTGTTTGAGATCACTTAGATTGGTTGTCAATAGAACTTACAGTCTAATAGTCTCTTAGTGTTTCAATCGTTGAACATGTGTCTTCTAATTGTCAAACTAATTTTTATTCGCAGAACAATATATATAATTTAATGATTTGGATAAATAAAAATATTGTAAAAAAGAAGAAAAGGGGCTTCCCAAAATTGTAATGAGCTGCCACTTCATCCATAATACCATTTACAATGGTTTTAGTTTTTCTTTTAGGTTCAGGAGGAGTTACAAAGAGTATGATGGACATATTATAAATACTTATTCGTTTTGATATCATTACTCACGGACATATCGAACTAAAGAAAACTATATCTCCAAATATGGTTCATTTGATAATTATATTGTCAACTGAAGTGATACGCAAAAGAAGCAACAATATAAAGAACATATATTTTTTTTATTAGGAAAAATTGACAACAAAGGTCTCAACTTTGGGTGATAATTTTTAAAAGGTCTGAACTATTGATTAACCTGTGTAGGTCCCAACTTTAGGGGGTCTTAACTTTTAGCGGGCCTTAGTGACTTGAAACTGGCTTAATATGTCATCACTTGTAAGACTTGGGTCACACTAGAAGGGTTAATTGAGGGAGGGATGTAGGAACTAGGTGAGATTTTAAAAAAAATCGTCAGTTTTAAGTCACCGAAGCCCGCTAAAAGTTAAGACCCCCTAAAGTTGGGACCTACACAGGTTAATCAATAGTTCAGACCTTTTAAAAATTATCACCCAAAGTTGAGACCTCTGTTGTCAATTTTTCCTTTTTTTTATTGAACTCTAATTAATTTTAACATTTTGATGAATGGTGATTTGTATATTATTTGGCTAACACGTTGTTTCTTCGTGCCAATAAAGGTGTTAAGCATGCAATCACGAGTATTTCTCGTCCTTCACTCTTTAACAACTCTAGCTCATCATTTATTCAAAGAAGTCAAGAATATGGGGCTTATGGGAAGAGAGACGGCATGGATAACTTCAAACTCCATTGGAAGCCTACTTGACACTCTCAACTCTTCTACAAAATCATACATGGAAGGATTCTTGGGGATTAAAACCTATTATGATGAATACAACCAAAATTTTACGAATTTTAACCGCAAGTTCATATTAAAGTTCGTAACACAATATCCAGATGATGCGAGTATTCATCCTGGGATTCATGCTTTAGTAGCATATGATGCCATGACAACCATTGGGAACACCTTTGAGAGGTTAGAATAATCGTTGTTGGTTTTACCCAAATAAAATATGGTCTAGACTATTTTGCAAGAAATATTTTTTACATAATTTTTTGCTTACTTCTCTATATTGAAAATGTACAATTTTTAATGTTATCTTGTGGTGATACTGTAGGAACAGATAGATGCATATAGCGGAATTTCAGGAAACAAATTTCCTAACATCTATCACAAGATCGCATGCATAACATAAACATGAATCATATTATAAGGAAAAATAATGTACAACCTTTGTAGCGTGTTTTCCACCGGATTGCAAGTGCTAGAGATCAAAGAACAGCAATTGATGTCCCTCTACTAAGTCCACGAGCACCAATTGATTCCCACGTTTGCTAGAACGGAAGAGGATGAACAGATTCACTCTCTTACTTTTTTTAGGGAGGGTGGCCGGATTTTCCAAAGGGAAACAATAGGGTTTTTTCTCTCTTTTTTCAGTTTGAATGTTACTGTCAAATTGAACGTTCTTTTTTCTCTCTGCTATTATAACCTTTTATAATAGTAGGAGAATAAAAGAAGAGAGAGACCTAACCTAACCCTACTTTCTCCTATTGGCCGGTTTCCTTATTTCAATTAGTTACTACAATGTGTGACCTCATAGGATTAGGTTAACTTAGTTGTAGGTACAATCAATATTGTTCTACTAACCAACATTTATTCTCTAGCAAGTAAATGTGATTACTAAACTAACGTAATTAATTATCTCTATAATAATTTCCTTTTATATTTAGTAATTGCCGGGATGTCTAAGGACATATTCCTTCAATCTCCCACTTGTCCGAAGACAAGAGCGCAATGCTAAATTCCTTAAGTCAGTTAATGCCAAATTTGATAACACCATGTTATTATCAAATTTATGTTCCTTGATCGCTGAGTTCGAACTGCTTAAATAAGGATTAACTCTTTAATCCTATTCCGCATGGCCATGCAATTTTCCAGTTCTCGCTCATCAAGAGGCCCAGACACCATTCCTATTTAATAGGAGGACTTACCCAGTCTTGTATGACCATAACTCCCACTCAATTCTTAGCCACCTGATCACTGCCTTTATAGCCTCCTTTTACGGCGCGGCGTTTAACAATGTCAAAGTTAAACTAATTATGTTGTGGTTATTAAGACATACTTATGTCTAAGGAATCCACTAAATATAGTAGTTCGATTCTACTTTTAGAATCTAATTAGGTCAAGTCTCAATGTATCAACTATACATCCATATAATCAATTAGACATCTCTATGTCTCCATAGCCCATGGAACTGCACTATCAATTAATTAGATACTAGTCTTTTAAATAAATCACTTATGTCCAATTTAGTAATTTAGACTAGGGACTTCAAATAAATTGTGATTTTCAGTTCACTTTATAGGGTTCCAATATCAAAACGTTTTCGATAATCCTATTTGAAAACACAAATTATTTGGACATTTTATTTAATACTAAACCAAACAATTAAATAAGAACGAAATTTTTATTGATAAACATTTCAAAGCATAATAAATGTCTTTACAATTGTAAACATGAAGTAAACAACCTAAAGCCATTCTCCCATATGCTTAAGCCCCATAGACCTAGTATGACACTCATGCTTAGGTTGAGCAAGCGGTTTAGTCAGAGGATCTGCTACGTTATCCTCAGTATGAACCTTGCTTACTTTCACATACTCTCTACCAATGATTTCTCGAATGAGATGGAATTTCCTGAGCACATGTTTAGACCTTTGATGCGATCTGGGTTCCTTAGACTGAACAATGGCACCATTGTTGTCACAATACAACTCAATGCCATTCTCAATGCTAGGAACTACACCAAGCTCACTAATGAACTTTTTGATCCAAACAGCTTCCTTTCTTTGCATCACCGCTGCAATATACTCGGCCTCCGTTGTAGAATCCGCGATGGTACTCGCTTAGAGCTCTTCCAGCTCACAGCTCCTCCATTGAGACAAAATATGAAACCAGACTGAGATCGGAAATCATCTTTGTCACTTTGGAAGCTTGCATCGGTGTATCCAGTAACAACCAACTCACTATCTCCACCATAAACCAAAAAATTATCCTTAGTCCTTCGCAAGTACTTAAGGATGTTTTTCGCTGCAATCCAGTGCGCATCTCCTGGATTTGACTGGTATCTGCTGCATATACTCAAAGCATATGCAACATCCGGTCGAGTGCATATCATGGCATACATAATGGATCCTACAACAGAAGCATATGGAATATTACTCATACGCTTGACCTCATCAGGACTCGAAGGACACTGAGTCTTGCCAAGTGCAATGCCATGTTGCATGGGAATGAAACTTCTTTTGGAGTTTTCTAGCTTGAACCTTGCAAGAACCTTATCAATATAAGTTTCCTGACTGAGCCCAATTAGCCTTTTCGATCTATCTCTATAGATCTTTATTCCCAATATGTACTCTGCCTCTCCTAGGTCTTTCATAGAGAAACAATTCTTAAGCCATTCCTTGACTGACTCAAGCATGGTCTTATCATTTCCTATGAGAAGTATGTCATCCACATACAAGACCAGAAAAGTAATACTACTCCCACTTAACTTCTTGTATACACAAGATTCCTCTTCATTTCTGAGAAAGACAAATTTCTTGACTGCCTCATCAAATCTGAGGTTCCAACTCCTTGATGCTTGCTTTAGTCCATAAATGGACTTCTTAAGCTTGCATACCCTCCCTGGATTTTCTAGATCTTCAAAACCTTGAGGTTGTGTCATGTACACATCCTCTTTCAAGAATCCATTCAAGAAAGCTGTTTTGACATCCATCTGCCATATTTCATAGTCATGAAAGGCAGCAATCGCAAGGATTATCCTAATGGACTTCAAGATGGCTACTCGGTGAGAAGGTTTCATCATAGTCAATACCATGAATTTGTTTGAAACCTTTCGCCACCAACCTTGCTTTGAAAACACTAATGTTTCCATCCTTGTCTGTTTTCAACTTGAAAATCCATTTGCATCCAATGGGTTTTACCCCATCAGGCAAATCAACCAAGTCCCATACTTGATTTTCAGACATGGAATCCATTTCAGATTTCATGGCCTCAAGCCATCTTTCGGAGTCGTGACTCTCCAAAGCATCTTTGTAGCTAGTAGGTTCTTCTGGTTCTAAAATCGTTATTTCAGAACTTTCAGTCAAAAGGAAATCAATATATCTCTTTGACAGAATGATGGTCCTACTAGACCTACGTTGGGGAACAACAGAAAAAGTTTCTACCTCATTAGGTTGAGTGACTTCACACGGAGTATCTCCAAGTGGGACGGTAGGAGGTACGTGAATTGAATGCACCGCCTCCTGAGCATTTTCATGCCGGGCCGCCTCTGATGAGGTGTTAACCTCATCCATTTGTTGCTCATCTCGAATTTCTTCGAGATATACATTTCTCCCACTTGTTTTTCTGGAAATAAACTCCTTTTCCAGAAAGACACCATTACGAGCAACAAACACTTTGTTTTCGTTTTGGTTGTAGAAGTAGTATCCCTTAGTCTCTTTTGGGTAACCGACAAAGAGACATTTATCGGATTTGGGTGAAAGCTTATCAGAAAGTAAACGTTTTACATAAGCTTCACAACCCCATATCCTTAGAAAAGACAATTTTGGAACGTTTGCAGTCCACATTTCATATGGTGTCTTTTCCACTGCTTTGGATGGTGCTCTGTTAAGTGTGAATGCCGCTGTTTCAAGCGCAAATCCCCGAGAATGAAATAGGAAGATCAAGAAGACTCATCATGGATCGAACCATATCAAGTGGAGTTCGATTCCTTCTTTCGAAAACGCCATTCAACTGTGGTGTTCCTGGTGGAGTCCATTGTGAAAGTATTCCACAATCCTTCAAATGATCACCAAATTCTTGCGATAAATATTCACCACCACGATCGGATCGTAATGCCTCAATTTTCTTCCCAAGTTGGTTTTGGACTTCATTCTGGAATTCCTTAAATTTTTCAAAGGATTCCGACTTATGCCGCGTGAGGTAAACAAATCCAAATCTGCTCACATCATCGGTAAAATTAATGAAGTAACTGTACCCTCCCCTAGCCAACGTACTCATGGGTCCGCACACATCTGTATGTATGAGGGCCAAAAGGTCATTGGCCCTTTCACTTGAACCTGTGAAAGGTGACTTTGTCATTTTCCCCATTAAGCAAAACTCACAAGTATCAAATGATTCGAAATCAAATGATTTGAGAATTCCATCTTTATGAAGCTTCTCAATACGCTTTGAACTTATGTGGCCTAATCGACAATGCCATAGGTATGTCGGGGTTGAACCATTTGTTTTAGGTTTCTTGCTGTCTATGTTATAGATGTGGGTTTCTAAGTCTAGCACATATAAACCATTTGATAACTTAGCTGAGACATAGAATAAATCATTCAAATAAGCAGAACAACAATTATTCTTAATTTGAAATGAAAAACCTTCCGAATCCAAAACCGGAATCGAAACAATATTCTTGGTAATAGTCGGAACATAATAACAATTATAAAGTTCTAATACTAAACCAGAAGGTAAAAGTAGACTACAATCTCCCACAGCCAAAGCAGCAACTCGTGCTCCATTGCCCACGCGGAGGTCCACTTCTCCTTTGCTCAATGATCTACTTCTTTTTAATGCCTGCACATTACAAATAATGTGAGATCCACACGCAGTATCAAATACCCATGAAGTAGAAGTAGATAAGTTAATCTTAATAACATAAATACCTGAAGTTGAAGCACCACTCTTCTTATCCTCCAGATATTTGGGGCAGTTCCTCTTCCAGTGGCCAATCTTATGGCAGTGGAAGCACTCATGTAGTGCTGCTACTTTTGCCTTAGGAGTGGCCTTTGGCTTTGAAGTATCATCAGTGGCAACAACCTTGCCCTTGTTCTTCTTCTGAGGTGCCCCCTTTTTCTTGAATTGCTTGCCTTTCCTAACCATTATAACATCCCTATGTTCAGGTTCAGCCGGCAAGCTCCTTTCAGCCTGAGTAAGCATACTATGCAGCTCTTGCAAGGTAGCCTCCCCTCCTTGCATGTAAAAATTCAACTGAAAGTTTTGAAAGTTCTCAGGCAAGGATTTGATCACAATATCAGTTGCTAATTCTGCGGGATAAGGGAAGCCCAATTTTTCCATGATCTGAAAATGTCCAATCATATTGAACACATGCGGACCAACAGGTTTTCCTTTTCCCAACTTGCATTCCAGCAACTTACAATGAGCTTCAAACCTCTCCAGCCTCGCGTTCTTCGAAACATAGTTTTCACTGTTGGAGGATGGAATAGGCGTCCGCACCATCAAAACGTTTTTGAAATTCTGGTTCCATGCAAGCAAGCATCAAACATGTTACTTGCACAGAATTTGCCTCAATGGTTTGTCTTGCTCTCCTTTCAGCTGGAGTAGCAGTGTCTAGCAGGGGTTCAGAGAGAGGATTATCAAGAACACTTTCCCTTCCTTCAGCTCTGAGAACGATTCTCACAGCCATTTCCCATTCTAGGAAGTTATGAGCAGTTAGTTTGTCCTTTTCGAGTAAATAGCGCAAATTAAAACCGGGGTGGTTGTTGTTGTTTGAACCAGACATGATAACTACAACAAAAGAATAATAAAGCAAGATTCAATCAATGTTTATCAAGAAAGTAGCAATTAAACAGATTTTAATTACTTACTACCCTTTATTCAAAATAAGAGTCCCCTATTGAATAAAGAAACACCAAGATCCCCTCCCACTACAATCAAACGGACTTTGGCCCTGCCTTCAATTTATAGTAGTTGAGGTAAGTAAACATTTTACTAATTATAACTAATTATAATTCTTGGTAGACAGGTTAACAACTCCTTGTTTACTCCTATCTCTTTGCTTCAAAACCCAAATCTTTGTCTTTTGATGATTTTGTTGAGTTAAACCAAACATTAACTTGTAAGTTTCAAAAACCCACCCTACTATCCCCGGATAAAATGAGCAACACCCTGCTTTGGCAGAACTATTACTCACTATCTAAGGCGTTATAGGTGTTGTTTGGAAAAGCAATTAAACTCAATATTACATGTTGGGGACCTAAGTTTACTCTGTTGGTTAATTTAAAGTGAACACATGACATAAATAACCACACATATATAAACTTAAGCAAGCATTTAAACATGATAAATGAATAAATGCATAAAAGTATAGTTAAAAGTGATCCTAGTATGGCCCCTAAACCTAGGAAAACTAATCTTCATGAATTCCTCCTTGAATCTTTATGGATCTCCATCCTTGATTCTCCATGGAACTTCATTCTTGATTACATATCATTTATAATTTAAATAACGAAAATTTAAATTACAAAAATACAAATGATACGCAGATCGTATTTGATTTACATAAAATTTAACGATGCGCAGATCGTATTTTCTATCCTAGTTTTGGGCCATACTAGTCACAACATGCAAAATATAATATCATACATATTACATTAAACATCCACGCATTTGTAATATCATAATGAAATAAACATTAAAAATCACTTATTAACAATTAATAAGCAAATAAAACATGTCATTAACAATTAATAGTAAACACGTCAACCTATAGTTAAACTTAACAAATTTAAGAAATAACTAAAGCAAAAAGGCTCCATATTAGTTATAGTACTTAACCATTTAAGTAGTAAACTAACTCTGGGAAAATACCTTATTTTAATTCAATTAGAACCTATTATGGAATTAATCAAATTAAACTTTAATTTGCATGATTGGAAATTAATAATAATGCTCAAACTAAAAAGAAAAAGGAAAAGAGAAAAAAAAATTATCAACTAACAGCACAAAACTGCATTCCTTGATTAAATGCCTTTCCTTTTCTTTTCTGTTTTTTTTTTTTTTGTTTTTTAAATTGAAATTTGCAGTCAACTGCAGTAACAAAGTTCCCCAAAAAGAGGAACTGCAAACCCACGAATTCAGCCATGACCACGAGATCTTCAACTGATCGAAGATCTGCCACGGCAGCAGGAATGAATCCCACCACCGCAGCAACCCGCACAACGCCAGCCGCATCTGCCACCCAACCCGCACAAAACCACCGACCCAGAAAATCAGCCATCAAACATGGCTTCCTTTCACCGATTAGCCACGGCAGCAGGGAATCCCCACCACCGCAGCTCGCCGCGCAGCCAGCCAGAACAAGGCCAGCAGGCCGCGACATCCGCCAGCGCAGCGTAAGGCTGCCAAGTCGGCGTCCTTCTCACCCACGCACAACTTCGACGCAGACCACCGTGGCTGCACCGGTGAGATGCGCCACCCAGCCATGGTTGCCGAAAACTCCTTATTTAATTTATGCAACAATTACATGAATTAAAACTGAATTTAATTGTGAGAATTTAGGTAAGGTTGGGGTTAAGAGATGATTTGGGCCAAAATTTCGAAAATTCAACAACTAAAATCAGAATTTTGGAGTTTAGATCTCATCAAGATGAGAAATCCGAAATTTAATAAGTGGAAACTGAAATTTTACAACAAATTTGTTTTTCTCAAATTCAGTTCACGTATCATTTAGATTAATTTTATTTAACAAATTAAAATCTGAATCTTAATTTTGTTATGTAGATTTACTGCTTTAATCTCCATTAATCATAAATCTAACAATAAAATTGATCAACAGTTGAACAAGGTGTCGAAAATTGAGCATAGTTATAATTTAAAACAAATTTTTAACAACTTCCAATCAATTAATATCACCATATTAATTATGCAAATTAATCCATAAATAAATCCCTAGTGAAATTGAATAAAAATAATCATAAACCACATGAACATGATCATATAATCATTATGCAAGAGGCAAAACTGATACCACTGTAGGAACATATAGATGTGGCGGGCCGCGCTTGTCGTGAACGCCGCCCGGCCAAAGATAAAATTTCTCCTACTCTCTTTTACACTAACCTAGTATAATGGAAGTAGGGTTCGTATCCACAGGGAAACGGGGACGAGTTATATACTTAGCGTGCGTTAGTATCTAGAAGACTCTTAACGGTCGAGAAACCTAATAATAATAAAAGGGGGGTTTCAAAGAGTTGTTATTAGACTACAACTAACTAACATATAAATAAGATGAGAAATCAATATAGGAAGATCTTGAATCGATTCAACATCGCACTTCTTTTTATTCATTTCCATTATTATCTATTGTTGAGAATTAATCTCGCATTCTCCTTATTCTTAGTTGAATAGCACGATCGGACTCTATAAAACCCTAAACTAAAGGATAACCTAGTCCGATCGCCTCCTAAATAAAATCCAATAATGAAATAAACACAGAGAACCAACCTTTAACGATATACAAGCAAACGTTCAACGTTGATTCAATTTCCCCAAGAAATAACCAAGACGATCCGCTCCAAGTTACCCCCTAGTTTGCTACCAATTGATAAAAAGAATAAAACAATCGGGTTCTATTCTTAAATCTAGCATTAGATTAATTACACAATCAAACTAGTAACGTTCCTAGCATAATTATGCAAAAACCATAGAAAGCAAGCATAGAAATTAAACCATAATCAAAGAAACTAAATAGAGAGGAAAGATCTCACAATAATGCTTGAAGCTCCATATTAATCTTGATCGTCAAACAATAGCCAATCCCATAATTGAAAAGTCCACGAAAACTAAACTCGAAAAAAAAAAAAAAAAAAAAAAAAAGAAAAAAAAAAAAAAAAGTATAAAATTTTTTTCTCATTTTTTTTTTTTTTTTTTTAAAAAAACAAACTTTAGTATTTATACTAAGGCTCAAAAGTCACCGTCATTTAAACCGCCATAGGGGACGTGCGAAGAGGATGAACCGTGCGAGAAATTCACTCGAGGTGCGACCTTACTTTTTTAGGGGGGGGTGGCCGGATTTTCCAAAGGGAAGCGATAGGTCGCCTTGAGCTCTACTTGGTTGGTGATGACGAGCTTGCGGTGATGCGATGCTTAGGCACACGGTGAACTTTACAACTTTAACAACAATTAACATACAAAATTCCGAACTTCCGCTAAGGATGATTTATATGCAAACCTTAACAATTACGAACAAATCCCTTAGCAATGTGCACCTAAAATACCACAAAAACATCGTATAACTTGGGCGTATCAAGATGCATATAGGGAAATTTAGAAAAAAAAATTTCAAAACATTTAAAAAAAAAAATAAATAAAAAAAAAAAACATGAATCATATTATAAAGGAAAATAATGTACAACCTTTGTAAAGTTTTTTAAAAAATTGCAAGTGTTAGAGATCAAAGAACAAACAATTGATGTCCTCTACTAGTCCACGAGACCAATTAATTCCCCCTTGTTTTTAAGAAGAGAAGAGGAAAAAATTCTCCTACTTTTTGTAGGGTTTTTTTTCTCTCTTTTTCGTTTGAATGTTATCATAAAAAAAAACCTTTTTTTTTTCTCTTAACCTTTTATAATAGTAGGAGAATAAAAGAAGAGAGAGACCTAACCTAACCCTACTTTCTCCTATTGGCCGGTTTCCTTATTTCAATTAGTTACTACAATGTGTGACCTCATAGGATTAGGTTAACTTAGTTGTAGGTACAATCAATATTGTTCTACTAACCAACATTTATTCTCTAGCAAGTAAATGTGATTACTAAACTAACGTAATTATTTATCTCCATAATAATTTCCTTTTATATTTAGTAATTGCCGGGATGTCTAAGGACATATTCCTTCAGATACTGTTATAGGATAAAACATTTGGGAAAGAAGACAATTTTCATGGACAAGTTGTGGCATGAAATTTCATTGAGTAAATTTACAGGATTAAGCGGTGAAATTTCTATACAAAATGGAAGACTTGAAAAAGATGGAATGGTGTATAGGGTTGTCAATGTGGTGGGTAATAACTACAAAGAGATGGAATTCTGGACCCCAGAAAATGGATTTTTTATGAAATTTAGTAATGACAAAAAAGGTGAAAATAGTAGTGAGGATCTGAATAAAAAGCTAAATGGGATGGTAAATTGGCCAGGAGATATTAAGCATATTCCAAAAGGTTGGACAATGCCAAGTACCATAAAGCCCTTAAAGATTGGACTTCCTGGCATGCCTCCTTTTCAAAAGTTTGTTGTCCACTATAATGGGGATAAAAATAGGACTATTTACACTGGCTTCAGCATCGACGTTTTCCTCGAGGCAGTCAAGATTGTTGAAGAAAACTATGGTCTTCCTTATGAGTTTGAGCTATATAATGGCACCTACAATGAGCTAGTTGACCGCGTCATTGATAAGGTATCTACTCTATAATTTATTTACTAGTAACCTACTTCGCAAACACTCATTGAGCTTCTCGTCTAGTAGGATGTGCTACCATGTATGACTGCGGAGCTTTGAATTCGAACCTAGGAAGCACATAAATTTGTACATCCTCCTGGACGAGATGGTTTCGGGGTGGGGAAAAGATCGAAGGAAGGAACAACCAATTGTATTGGACATATTTTGTCGAAGATAGGTGGCCGATATTAAGAGGACACTAACAAAACAATTCAGAAAATGATGCCCAGTTTTACCTGTTATTTTCCAACCGAGTGCACGACCTGTCGATCTATATTTCTATTTTAATTTTTTTGAGTTGTTTAGAAAGTTAGAAATGAATATTGTTACTATGTGTAGGTAATTCATAAATCTTAGAAACAAAAGTACATAAATAATGTTATTTTAAATGAATTATGAAACATAAAAAGCTTACATCAACCTAAATGACCTGCCCAGCTCAGTTCGTCATCATTTTAGCTTGGTTGGGCACATGTCAGCCCAAGCTATAAAATTAACCCTATTTTGTACCTGATCGATGATTCCCTTTATGTTATGTTTGAAAAATAGTTATTATCCATAAACTTATGCTACAATCTTTGGATACTATGATAAATATTATAGTTTTTTTGAAAAAATCATTTCTTTGCTTAAAAGAAAGCTTAGTATGAATTGACACGAATACTAAGAATTTATGTGAGATGGAGTAGGCTTAATTTTATAAGTTAATCAAACAAAAGAATGAAAATTTTGACTTTGTCAAAATGGATTGATGAAGAGTCCCACATCACAAAAAATATCACATGGATGTTTTTAGAAAACATGAGTGTTATACGTTGGAAACCATTTTTGTAATGTCCTACTTCCTATATATTCTTTTTATGGGATGTGTTACTCCAATTGACTCTTTTTCTTATTTCGTAACTATTGTCCCTCACATGACTTCTTATACACTTATTTATCAATGGTATATAATTTAGTTTTACATTATCTCTCCTCCTCGTAATCTGTGTGTCAAATTAGAATGCGTCAACCAAAATGGAAAGGAGGAAATATTATTTAAGTTTGACAATTATATACGAATTCTCATATACTATACTCAATTCTTTACTGGTTTTTCGTGATCACAGACGTACGATGCTGTGGTAGGTGATATAACAATATTGGCTAATAGATCAAAGTTTGTGGACTTTACACAACCTTATACAAAACCAGGGTTATTGATGATAGTGCCTCTTAAATCCACGGAGTCTCACAAGGCTCGAATGTTGATGAAGCCTTTCAGTTGGCAGTTATGGTTGATTATTATTGGCACCTTACAATATACTATGTTTGTTGTTTGCTTGATTGAGAGTCGAAATACAAATAATTTTGAATTTGAAGGTGGATGCACTAATCTGCTCAGTGTTGCGCTTTTGTTCATATTGAGCTCCATTTTCTTTGCGCATGGTAAGTAATCAAACCTTCAATTTCGTTCATATCGTTGTGGGATATTCACAAAAAAGAATACTCCAAGCGATTATATATAAGTTTTAACTTAATAATATAACCCTTTTAGAAAATTCTTGTTACATGTATTACTCCATCATTGATAAAATATAAGTATATAACGTGGTGATACTACTTTATTCTCTAAAAATATAACTACTTTTGTAGAGGAGGACATTCGGAGCAATTTGACGCGCATGACTTTAGCAGTTTGGCTTTTCGTAATATTTGTACTGACATCAAGCTACACGGCGAGTCTAACCTCAATCCTCACAGTTCCTTTGTTAGAGCCTAACAAGGTTATAGATGTGGATTGGCTCAAAAAAACCAACTCCCCAATAGGTTGTGAAGGGGGGGCGGGGCGTGTGGGATCACTTAGTACATGCACTTGAATTCGACCCAAAAAACATCAAGAATATTGATAGTCAATATGATTACGAAGTGCTATTTAACAATGGTAGCATAGTTGCTGCGTTCTTCGAGCGTCCGTATCAGAAACTCCTCGTCAACGAGCACTGCAAAAGCTTCACCCGTACTAAAGATACCTTTGGATTGGGAGGACATGGTTTTGTAAGTTTTCTGATCCCTTCATCTAGAATTAATTTATCTTACTGTCTAACATAATTGCATAAAATAAATATCTAGAATTAACTACTAATAATCTACTACTTCTTCCGTTCCTATTTGTCCTTCCTATTTCGAATATTTTTGAGAGAGAAAATAATTCAATGTATGAGGAACAAATAGGAACGGATGGAGTATTCACCTAAACATTCAATTCGGCGTAGGTCCGTAATTTAACTGCATATATATTTATGTTAGTATACGTGACAATATTTTCAATACGTCCAAATTATTATACTTAACTATATAAATTCTCTAGATGCCATTTAGTGTAGTTGGTAAGTCTTGTGGGATTGGTACCCAAGACCTAAGATTAAATCCTGTCTATATCAATATGTTTCATCGCTCTCTAACACAAAAAAACTATTAATTCTGGATCGGAAAAAAAAAAAAAATATTCTTATGTAAAATGTATCTTCATTTTTAGTGATATATCTTTTTCTTTTTCTTACTTTTTCATATATAAAGAAGTTCTTAGAGCTTTGAGAGAGAATTTTGATAGAAAGAAAAAAGACAAAAGAATGATTGAGGGAATCGTAAAATGGTTACGATCATCGTTGTTGAATTATTACAACAAATGTATCTTATATAGTACAAGAGGTGAGCTATCTCAACCAATGATAGAACTTCTAAAACCTTTTCTCTAGTGAAATGGCAATCCAAGTCTATATCCTTAGTTCTCCGATGGAAAAGTAGGTTTCTCCCTATGAGAAAAACACTTTGATTATTACAATTAAAAGTAACAAGATTGAGATTGAACACATTAAGTTATTTTTATAACATGACTGTCCATGTTATCTCTGCTGCAGCTGCAATCATAGCCCTGTATTCAGCTTCACTAGATGACTTGGAAACAGTAGATTGCTTCTTGGATTTGCAAGAAATAGGATAATAGCCAAGCAATAAAATATATATCTACCAACATATCTTCTAGTGTCAAGGCAACATGCCAGTCAGAATAGCAAGCTTGAAGAGTCAAACTCCTAGTTGCCTGAAGTAAGATACCCTGGCTAAGAGTATGAGCTAAGTACCTCATAACATGATGTTGAGCATGAGATGAGGGACCTTAGGGGCACGATAAATGAGAGATTAGGCCTAGTATGAGTGAGGAAAGTGAGCTTCCCAACTAGGCTTCTATAATATTCTGGATTAGAATAAGGATATCCATCTTCTGAATTGAGTCTAATTCTGGTAGGGAGGGGAGTCTTCGTTTTCATAGAAACAGCTAAGCCACATTCACTTAACAAATCCATGCTGAATTTCTCATGTGTTACAAGAATGCCAACAAGTATTATGACTTACTGCTATACCAAGAAAGTAATTGAGGATTTTAAAGTCTTTGATACTAAAATTATTATGAAGATGCAGTTTCAAGCTTGTAATTTCAGATAAATTAGAACCTTTGAGGATGATATCATCCACATGAACAGCCACAACACTAATGGAAGAATCATCTCTCTCCACGAAGAGTGAATAGTCATACTCATTTTTAGACTGTTTATACCCTTGCTTCACCAATTCTTCAGGTAATCTAGCAAACCATCACTAGTGGAAAAAGCCCAACCGATCTGATCAATTTGGGCTTAATTGATCCGAGAATGAACATGATCAGTTAGGCATGGAGCAGTTCAAGAAAGTTAACTGATGTGGTTGACCATCGGATCAGTTGTTGTTGTAAGATTGATGCCTTGAATCTGGTGAAAATGCGGCTCATTCGGAGGAATCGAGTGCTCGCCCGGTTGGCCGGGCGAGTCACGCCCGACCGGGCGGCGTCGCCCGACCAGGCGAATTAGCCTGGGGACCGGCCGAGAGCCCGGGCAGAAAGATCGTCAAATTCGCTTGCGCGCCCAACCGGGCAGCTCAGCCCGGGCGACCGGGCGGGCACCGCCCGACCGGGCGGGATTTGTTTTGACGCGGGTTGGCGATTTCGATTCGGGGTATAAATAGGCCTTTAACCTAAATCGTTAATACGACGATTTAGTTCATAATCACATCTGTAATTCTGATTATTCTTCTCATCAATAATATTATTCTCTCCCTGCCCGTGGACGTAGCCAACACTCCGTTGGTGAACCACGTTAAATCTGTGTCTGATTATTTTCAATTTTGCATTCAATATTTGTTCTTTCTCACATCTGTCATAACAAATTGGTATCAGAGCTTTGTGTTCGATCCGGGTGAGAAAGATGTCTGGGATGAATGTGAAAACTGATAAATTCACTAGGAGAAATAGTTTCAGTCTGTGGAAGATCAAGATGCGTGCTTTACTGAAGCAACAAGGGTTGTGGGCACCGTTGGCAAAGAAGTCAACGGATTCAGTTACCGTTGCGATGGCCGTTCTGGAGGAGAAGGCGCATTCAACGATTATGTTGCGTCTTTCTGACGACATAATTACTGAAGTTGCGGAGCAGAAAACTGCTGCTGGTCTGTGGTTGAAGTTAGAGAGTTTATACATGACGAAATCTCTAACAAACAAGTTGCTTTTGAAGCAACGTCTGTTCAGCCTGCGTATGCAGGAAGGTATGTCTCTGAGGGATCATCTAGATAA
The DNA here is from genome assembly GCA_947646795.1 of Beta lomatogona. Taxonomy (NCBI): domain Eukaryota; kingdom Viridiplantae; phylum Streptophyta; class Magnoliopsida; order Caryophyllales; family Amaranthaceae; genus Beta; species Beta lomatogona. The sequence continues at coordinate 1,131,005 of CANSNZ010000271.1, forward strand.
ACTGAATACTATCTTACTAGATCTTTGTAATATTGATGTTAAAGTAGATGATGAGGATGCTGCTTTAATTCTGTTAGTATCTTTGCCTTCGTCGTATGAGAATTTTGTGGATTCTTTTATTGTTGGGAAAGATAGTCTGTCTTTAGAAGAAGTAAGATCAGCACTTCATACTAGGGAGATTCGTCATAAGGCGTCTGGTACAGGTACAGTCGATCGTCTTTGGATTAGTAGCCGGTGGTAATGGACAGGGGAATTCGGGGAGAAAATCCAGGAAACCGTCTTCTAGGGGTCCTAAATCTAGTGATGTCTGTAATTACTGTAAGGAAACGGGGCATTGGAAAAGGGAATGTCCTAAAAAGAAATATAAATCTGGGTCAGATGAATCTGGGTCTGGTTCTGCTTCTGTTGCAGCAGAAAATTTCAGTTCTGATGATGATATTGCTTTAGTTGCTAATGAACAAACACATTGCAGTGATGTGTGGGTTTTAGATTCTGGAGCGTCTTGTCATATGTGTTCGCGCAGGGAGTGGTTTATGAACTATAAACAGGTTGATGGAAGTGTTACTATGGCCAACAGTGAGGTCTGTAAGACAGTTGGTATAGGGTCCATAAAAATTAGGACATGTGATGGCAAAGCTTGTACTTTGAATGATGTTAGGCATGTTCCGCATGTCACAAAGAATCTGATTTCACTTAGTCTGTTAGACAAGAAAGGGTTCAGTTTCAAAGGTGAGGGTGGAGGATTGTATGTCTACAGGGGTTCGAAGATGATCCTGAAAGGGGTTAAACGGGAGACATTGTATGTGTTGCAAGGGTCTACGTTATCTGAGTCTGGGATTGTCACATTGGCTGTTTGTGGTAGTGTTGAGAAACAGGTGGAGCACAGAGACACTCTAGGTTGGAGTGGTGGTTCACGTCAGGGAAAAGTCTGTCAACATTCACAATCTGAATCTGGAATTCCGTGTTCTTCGTCGTCAAAATCAGGTCAGTCAAACTTGGCTCTTGATCGGCGTGAAATCTTTGGGAACTCTCCCCAAAGGGACGGTTGTGAAGACATGGTGGGCTTTGCACTGTATGTCGGAGAGGTGAATATTTTTGGGCCGTCCAAGGAAGGTGTTACTTGTGCTAGGAAGGAGTATAAGCAACACATCTGTTCGAATCTGGTTCCACAGGGTAAGTTCCAAGGTTGCTTGGACTAAAAAGCTGATTATGATTGTTATTTGCCCTTGGGGGGGGAAGTCTGGGGCCCTTAGGGGGCTAATCTGGTCTGGGGTTCTGATGGGCTAGTTTAGTGTCCTTCAGGGACAAATCTGGTTCTGGTGTCCTTAAGGGACAAATCTGTTCTGGTTGTCTTTCGGGGCAAATCTGTTTGCAGGGAGAATCTGGGTATTGTGTTCAATGCATCTGTCATTTGGTTATCTGGTTCATCTGGTCATCTGTTATCTGTTTTTTCTGGTTCATTGTGAGAAGATTCAAGTCAAGGTGGAGATTTGTAAGATTGATGCCTTGAATCTGGTGAAAATGTGGCTCATTTGGAGGAATCGAGTGCTCGCCCGACCAGGCGAATTAGCCTGGGGACCGGGCGAGAGCCCGGGCAGAAAGATCGTCAAATTCGCTTGCGCGCCCGACCGGGCGGGCACCGCCCGACCGGGCGAATTGGCCCGGTCGACCGGGCGGGATCTGTTTTGACGCGGGTTGGCGATTTCGATTCGGGGTATAAATAGGCCTTTAACCTAAATCGTTAATATGACGATTTAGTTCATAATCACATCTGTAATTCTGATTATTCTTCTCATCAATAATATTATTCTCTCCCTGCCCGTGGACGTAGCCAACACTCCGTTGGTGAACCACGTTAAATCTGTGTCTGATTATTTTCAATTTTGCATTCAATATTTGTTCTTTCTCACATCTGTCATAACAGTTGTGATAACTGATTCGGGGGAAATTGTAACAAAAAATTGCTTCAGCCAACATTCAACTAAATAATTACAATAAATAATATAATCAAATCCATTCAACCAAAAAAATGCTTTAGCCAAGAATTAGAGAACGAAATTATTACAGCAACAAAAAAGATAAAAAAATTGAAAAATTAATCCAAAATGAACTACCATTACAACAATAATAAAATCAAAGCCACTATATAAAAATGAGGCAAACATTCAACAACAGATCTAAAAAAAAATTCAACATATCAAAAAAAAAATCCCTGGTGGTGGGCATCCTCAAGCCTCCAGTTGCGGATGATAATGATAAAGCGAATCAAAGGCCGCGATGTTAGCGGTTTCGGGTTTATCAAAGGGGTGGGTTCGCAAATTTGTGTGAGACGAAAGTTGTGAGACTAAGAGAATGGTGAGTGGTGGGTTCGCGAATCTGTTGCGATACGAAGATTGTGAGGCTAAGAAAGGATGGTGGTGATGGTGACATGGTGTACGGGAGACGGAGAAGGAGAAAGGAGAGAGGAGGGTGAATTTGTGAAGGTGGTGAAGTGGGAGAGAGGAGGGTGAATTTGTGGAGGTGGCGAAGTGGGAGAGAGGAGGGGGAAGAGAGAGGCTGGGAGAGTGATTAGGCTTTAAAGTGAAGAGGGGAATGCGTGAGAGAAGATAAGGTAGTGAGGAGAGGTTGGGAGGGTAGTTTTCGGTTCATTATGCGAGCTAGTCATTTAAAATCCACAATTCACTTACTGATCTGGTGATTTTGGCCCACCGGATCAGTTAAGTTATGAGAGGAGTGAGGATTATGAGGATTACTGGCCCAAAATTGATAACTGATTCGGTTATTTTGGTCCACCGGATGAGTTGAGGTTAACTAATTTGGTGTAGGAACCAACCGAATCAATTTGTTTATATCATTTAAGGTTTTTTCCACTAGTGCATTGCCTAGATGCTTGTTTAAGTCCATAATGACATTTATTAGCATTGCATACACGATGCTCATTTGGATTTGGAAACTCTTTTGAATCCTTCATATACACCTCTCCATGAAAATTGCCATGTAGAAATGCATTGTTTCAGGTCCAATTGATGAATTGGTCACTTGTGATAGCTGCAATATAGAGCAAACATCTGATAGTTGTCATTTTGACAATTGTAGAGAATGTTTTCATGTAGTTCAGGCCATATTTTTTAGTAAAAGCCTTTGGCAAGAAACCTAACTTGTAACCTTTCAACAGTACAATCAGCTTTGAGCTTGATTTTATGTACCCATTTACACCCAATTGGTTTCTTATGCTTGGAAAGAACAACAATGTCCCAAGTTCTATTTTGCATAGCTTCAATCCATTCAGGATGCTGAGAAGGTTCCCAATAGTTAACTGGTTGAGAGAGTTCAGTGGTGTGTTGATGATAACTTTAATAGGAGAAGGGAGATGGTCAAACTGAACTATGTTGCACCCATTTGTAGGAATGTGGTCAATAAGACACACATAGTTATTAAGATAAGCATGTGTGTTTATGATTCTTATAACTTTTATAGGCTCAATTATGGTGATGGAAGGAGTTGTACGAGAAGATCACAAAGTAGTGGTGAGTGTTTTTTAGGAGGTGGAGATAAGGATGTGGAAGAAGGAGAAGGAGATGATGATAGTGGCATTAGAGAAGAGGGAGGACTAGGATCAGTAGTAGGATTGTTAGGAAGAAGAAACGACTCATGAAAAGATGCGGTTGACGATGAGTTTGGACTGTATGATGAAATGGAAGATGATGCTCATGAAACACAATGTCTCTGGAAACAATAACTTTACTAATTTCAAAGCAACGCACCTTATATGCCTTTTGATTAGGAGGGTATCCAAGAAAAACACAAAATTGTGCTCTTGGATTAAACTTTGATATGTGAGCTTTAATAGTGGAGACTGGACATAAGCATCCAAAAACTCCGAGGTGAGTAAGCACTGGTGGACATCCACTCAGTTTCTCAGATGGAGACACAAAACCAACACTATTAAGTGACATTCCATTGATGATATGTTTTGCACACAGTAAACACTCTCCCTAAAACGTAACAGGCACCCTACATTAAAAGAAAAACCCTGGCTATTTCTAGCAGATGTCTATGTATCCTCTCTACAATACCATTTTGATGCTTTATACCCTTGGAATGAAATAAATCCAAGATATTTCCATCACATCACAGAGGAATTTGGTTATATAACAATTGCATTAGACTTGTGAATCATCATGAAAGTCCATTTGTATTTAGAGAAGTTATCAACAAGAGAGAGAAACAAGTTCAAAAGATCTAGTAGTATGAGAAGCACTAGTAGGAAATGGTAGCCTAGCTTGTCTTGCTTTAGTATATATTTGACAGATGGAATCACATGTTGCAATACTAGGAATATTAGGATTAACTAGATGCAATTTATTGAAAAGGTTATGCCCTAACCTGAGGTGTCAAAACTTCGCGTTCTCTAATTTAGCTAAGAAAGTTGAATCTTGCAAAGTACCTAGAGAAGCATCTAATTCTGCCAGCAACTGCATACAGGCCAAAATGAAGCTTACCGTGAACCATTATATGGTGGAGAGAAAGATTATGGAGTTCGCACAAGTCAGGAGTGAATGTAATTTCACAGTTCATGTCCTTGCATAGCTTATGAGTGGATAATATAAATGAATTTTGAAGCCAATGAACATGTAATGCATTCTCCAAAATGATGCCACTATGAAACTTAAATTGCCCTATAGGCTCAACAACTTGTTTACCATCAGCTGTAACAATGGTGTTAGGAACTTTGTGAAAAGCTTCATATGAAGTAAACAGGGTCAAATTATTACAGATGTGATATTTAGCCCCATTGTCTATGATCCATTGGAACTAGAATAAGTGAGGAGACATGCATTTGCCACATGATCATCAATAATAGGATATTGATTTTGCTCAACTAAATAATCATTTTGCTGTTATGAGGAATTAAGCATTAGCAAGTTATTAAATTAATCTTCAGAAATACGAGTGATATTTTCTCGTTTCTCCTCTATTATTAGTGTTTTGTCCTTGAGCCACATCATTCATAATTTTACTTTTGCCTTGAATTTGAGAAGGAACACCATGTATTTTCCAGCAATTATCCACTTTATGTGTGCCCTTGCCTTTTGCAATGATCACAATAAGGTCTTTTATGGACACCTCCAATTTAAGCTTCTTTCCTCAGTTATGAAATTCAAAGTTGGGATTGTCTTTGTAATTTCTTCCTGCATAACCAGAGTTCCTTGCTACTGTATGCTGAATTAGCATGGATTTAACCAATTACACTGGAAATTTATGCTGTTTGTCTCCGTTTCTCATCTTGTACACATAGATAGTATGCTAAGGAAATCTTAGGTAGTGGTTGCATCATCAGTATGTTAGACCTAGCATTTTCATATTTAAGGTCTAATTTCATAAACAATTGCACAAGTCTATCTTCATCTTGTTGTTCTATCAATTTCTAAGTGAGATTGCACTTACAACCTTTATATGAACATGTAGGTAAAGGCTATATTGCACTCAATTCATCCTATACAACCTTAATTTGTGTGAAAAGTCTGTTATTGAAGCTGATTCTTGTCAAATCCCACACAAAGTTTGCTGAATAGTGTAAAATGGAGGTCTCGATGTTTGTGAGAGCCTTTCCTCCAAATCTTTCCAGATTTCAGCAGCAGTGTTTAAGTAGATCACACTTTTAGCTATATCTGGTTATAATAATTTGAGAATGTATGATATGATGATATCATTGCATCTCCAAAATTTGTAATCTGTTTCAATTTGACTAGGCTTAGGTAAACTTCCAGCAATATAACTCAACTTATTTTTCACTTCTAAGGCTTTTTTCATACTCCTTTTTCATTCTCCATAACACTCGCCATTAAATTTTTTAGAAATCAAAGGATGAAATGTATTTTCATTTGGATGAATATAATATGGAGTAGATAAATCTAAAGTGGGAGATGAATTCGAAGATACTGCTATTATGATTTTCACAATGACGAAATCAAAATGACAATTTCAGTATCATAAATCTGAATTTGAAAAAAATTGATGAAGCGAAAATAAATTCTTCTCATTATTTATGTATGAATCTGAAATTTAGAATGCTCAATGAACACTTGATCAAGAAATTCGAAAGCAAAAATCTGATTTATGCAAACTTTGATTTTTGTAGATTGATGATTCTACAAGAAATTCTGCAGCTAATATTTTGCTCTTGATTATCAAGATCATTATGCTAATTTTACAGAAAATATTTTCACCAGGCTAGGTTCTGATTGTGATCCTACTCTGAGACTATATAGAAGTTCTTAGAAACTCTAGAGAGAATTTTTATAGAGAGAAGAAAGAGAGAACAAGGGTTGAGAGGATCATAATATGATTATGATCATTACTGCTGAAATATTACAACAAATGTACTGTATATAGTACAAGAGGTGAGATGTCTCTGCCAATGAGAGAGCTTCTTAGAATTATACTGCTAATCACAATAATGTTGATATGTAAAGAGAATCAAACAACCTCTAAAATTTCTAACAAACTAACTAACATAAATGCTGAGCTGACCTAGTTGGTAGTTGAAGGTGTTGAACTGCAGACTGTTGATGTTGCTCGCTGTAGCTTGACTTGCTCAGTTTACTTGGTTAGGTTCCGCTGAGTTATGAGTAACTCATTAATGTAATAGGAGGAAAATCTACACAAATATAGATATTGGATAATAAGAATGTACTATGTACCTCTCTTTTTCTTTTCATATTTTGTATGTGTATATTTTAGTGTAAGTAGTTTCTATGTATAGCCCTAAAAACTACAGATAACAAAAAACCTGAGTTGAATAACCTAGTATAAAGTCAAAATATATATTAATGTAACTAGTTTTTTGCCTTAACTTATTTGAACATGCACACAGGTTTTTCAAAAAGGGTCTTCACTAGCACGGGATATATCGAATGCCATTCTTAAATTGTCTGAGAAAGGAGTGCTAACAAAATTGGAGGACAAGTGGTTTCCTACATCCCCGGAATGTTTAACTTCCTTCAACAATCAAGGTGTTTAGAGATTAAATCCAAAAGATTTTTCAGTACTTTTTATTTTATACGCGTCTCTTTCTGCCTTGTGTCTCTTCGTATGCTTAGTTCGTTTTATTAAGAGGTATCAAGCCAATGCAATTATACCCGTTGATAGGAATTTCAGGAACTGGTTGGTTAAATTTGAACAATATATTGGTCGAGGAAATAATGGAAATACTCATATATACCCTATTGTATTTACAAATGCAACACAATTAGATGATTGGACAGTGAGAAGCTTAGAACTATCCACCCATCTGAGCACTGCAATGTAAAAGGTTGTTATATGGTTGTATGTGTACAAAATAATTTGCTTAGGGAAATTTTTTAATAGTCCTTGATTGATTTGCATAATACTAAGTTATATCATGTCATACTATATTTTATGTCCTAATCTTATACTCCATTTTTAGTTATGGGTCTCTTTTTCCTGCTTTAATTTGTTGAACTCATGAACCCCATTATGGCTGGAAGGAAAGGAATGTGTTGAACTATGTACTGCTATGCCACTATCTTATCACCATAATGTACAAGGAGCGACATATGCGTTTTGCTGCATGCTTGAAATATGCATACAAAGCATCTAATTACCAAAGTGGAAAGAAAACATCCAAAAGGATTTAATGATAGTAAGCTGGGAATTTTAACAACAAATGCATGCTTTAAGGTCTATTTTTTCCTAATCACTTTATTAAATTGATCACTAGTTCTGTAACCACTCGACCTCTTTCCAGTACTCTAATGTTGAATATCAAATGAGAAGGTTGAGAAGGATTAGTTTGCATATCTTTTGAACTGAATGTGCATATCTTTGTTATTCACATTATTTTTGAACAAAAATGCGCATCTTGTCTTCAAGAAAAAAACTTAAAGTTTAAGTAGTGAAATATGCATATCCAGTTCAAAAGATATGAGCATGTATCATTCGCGTCTTTTTCATTTTAAGAACTTTTTACTAGATCCCTCTCACATATATATCTCCCTAATAACTCTGATGATAAAGAGATAGCCCAGCATATCATGGAGCAATGGTTTGTGTGATTACGAAAGGTGACGCCATAATGGGAAAGCATCAATCAGATGGGTAATTGAGAAGAGTATTATTGGTTCAAAGATATGCTTCATGGGAGGAGTAAATAAGGAAGGTTCGAAAAATTAAAGATCCTAGAGGGAAATAAATAATGTACTCCTTATTAGTGGTTCAACCATTAGTTCGTTAACCCGTAAAAAGGGCCCAATATAAGAAAATAAAGATGAAAAGTAGGATTACATGCATTGCGCTATCTTAAAGGTGGTACTGTTGTAAAAACATCGTGCAAAGATGGGATTACTAAATCCAAGTTTCCTCTAATAAATTATATATTCCTTTTACGAAAATTTATCATCTATCCACTGAGTAGACTACCCACTAGCAAATGGACAATTAAAAACGAAAATAACTCTATTGAGTTGTATTCCACTAGTTATGAATGTCTATCTCTAGTGGGTGGATTATCCACATGATAGACAAAGTTTTTTCCTCCTTTCACCTACAATTAAAAATATGTTGTAGGGTTTCATGTAAAAAGTGTGTGGAAACTGAAAACATTGCAACGACTTCCTGCAAAGTTGTTTTTTAATGCATGCATCAGAAGATGTTGGTCAGTAAGATAAGAAATCAAAGTGGGTTGTTCGGCGTAATTGTAATAAACACTTTTCATTTCTTCTCTGTAGTTCCTTGCAGAATAAAATAATTTGATAAAGCACTAGTAGAATAATTGTGTTTTATTGCGGGTTTTAAGTGGCTTATTGCTGCGGATTTGGCTCCGCCGCAAATCAAGGCACAATAATAGGAAATACTATTGATGCGGTTGTAGCCCAAAATTGCAGCAATAGGTACCCATAATTTTTTTTTTGCTTTTAGCAAAATTCAAACTACTTTAATTTGTCGTAAACTCCAATAGCTAAAAAGATTATCTCATCACAATATTTAAAGAAAGATACATAATAACATACAACTAAATTCTAATCAAACAATATTCGAATAATTTCATCAACGTCACAAGATATTTATACAAACTACAATGGAGGAAAAAAAAATCCTAAATCTCAAAAGGAAACCCTAAACGAAGATATATGCCACAAAGTAAAGAAACAATTCAGATCGAAAATGAAAAAAATTAAATTATGTTGTGATTTCATCTCAGATCTGAAAATAAAACCCTAGATTTTATAAATCGCAAAAAAAAAAAAAATCCAGATCTGAAAAAAAGAACTCGAGCCAAACTAATCTTTACTGAAAATAAAACTAATGGCGTTGATCGGCGACGTGAGAAGAAGGTTGATCGAGCGAAACTGATGGCGTGAGAGAGAAGCTCGAGCGATTTCTAATGGAACGGCGAAGAGCAGAGTAAAGGAGGACTCGAAAGACTTTAATGGAGCTAGAAATTTTGATAGGGAGGGAGAGGCGACTAAGAGGGAGGGAGAAGCAACTGAGATGATGATGACGGTGGTTGGAAAGGTGCTTAAGAGGGCGTCGGAGAATGATGGATGGCTAAGGAGTGAGATAGGAAGAATGAGTGAGAAGAAGAGAGACATGGAGACCTAGTGATGTGAGAAGAAAGATGAGAGCGTGAGCAACAAGAAGAGAATGAGGGAGGAGTGAGAGAGGAACAAGAGAACGACGCCCAAACTAAAAAGAAGAAACCCTTGTTCCTTTTTTAAAAGTAAAATCAAACTATTGCTGCTGTTTTTGTAGAAACAAAAGCAATAGATTAAATTATATACAAAAAATATTTTAATATGTTGCTGTCGTTTTTTCAGAAACCGCAACAATAAGTTATTCTCATGTATTTTTTATTCTCACGCACTTTATTGCTACGTATGGGTAAAACCGCAGTAATTCAATAGCAGCAATAGGGTAATTTTCTACAAGTGAAGATAACCATAATACATGCTAATGATTGCATATTCAAGTACATAGAAAGTAAAAGAAAAAATGGCAGGTGAACTTGAAACGAGCATCAACTAAACAAGTATAATTCCTAATTGTGATATTTCTTAATCAATGTAGCTACAATGTATGTAACTCATGTAGTAACATAGTAGTGAAGCTCAAATAAAAAAATGTACACTAAAAAAACACATAATATAACCATCAATAAAAACAACTCGTACAACACTAAAATCGAAGATAAATTGTAGTCTCCATCCTAGAGTAGGGTCTCTAGGTCTGTGCTCTGCTAGTTGTTAGTTATTGTTTGGCTCTCGTGTTCTTTAGCTCTGTAGCTTTGTTGGTTATAATTGCTTGTTGCCTTGTTCTTCACTTTTCTACATGATTGATTGATGACTGGAAAAAAGGATGATATGCCCTCGATATTCATAATTGCTAAAGTAGATGGTAAAGCAGGACGTTAACATTGATCTATGAGTTTTGATGATAACTTGCACACAAACAAACTTGTCGAATTAAACCTTTGAGTACCTATGAGGTTTTACATGTTCTTAAGCGCTTACATGCTTCTGGAAGGAACAAGTTTTCTAAGGCACAAATAAATGGAGTTTTTTTTTTTTTTTTTTTTTTTGGTAATTAAGTAAAATTTCATTGCTCAACAACTGTTTACACCAACCTAAACCTAGTTAACGAACCAACTAGGTTGGACCCGTAACATAGGCAAGGCCACCAATTACAACCATTTAGGTACAACTCAAGTCATTTCAAAGACTACTAAACCAAATGTAATCTTTCCTGCTAATTTTCGTAGGCATCACTAAGCTTATTCTACTTCTTACTATACTTTTCATCTGACTGACCCTAGTATGAATACTAGGAATACATTGCTGCCAGTAACTAGTGTTCCTGCTATGCCATACTCTATACACAACTACATCTATCCCAGCAGCTAGTACATGTTTCTTGAATTTGAATTGCCTAGAATGTCTCAGCCACCTGATGAGACTTGACAAGGAAGTTGCAGTACTCCTCATACCCAGCCAACTCTTCATTACTTTTAAACACTCACAAATTATGAAAATATGTAAATGTGATTCAGATGCAGCATCACAAATTAAGCAATGACCTGTGTTTCTGTTGTCTGCAGTTTCTCTTGCACAACTAACAATAAGATGAATTTGTGCTTAGGCACATTGAGTCTGTTCCATACAATTGTGCCCATGTTACATGCTCCATGTCCCCTCTCAACTTCTCATACACTTACTGTATTGAGTATGTTCGCAGTGTACTGAATTCATTTTCAGTGAAATAATCCTTCAATTGCTCTTTCACTCTACATATACACTTCCAATACCAACTCACCCCTGATTTAGGAGTGTAGGTCCACCAATTTTCACCTTTGATGTATACAGAGCGCACCCACCTAATCCATACATTATCATGTTTAGAGGATATGGCTCACACATATTTGCGAAGACAAGCTACATTCTAGCTGATCACCTCTCTGAAACCTAATCCCCCACATGTTTTTACTCCAGCATAGTTTCTCCCAAGCCACTGCTCCAGGTTTATGTGAATAAGCTTGGCTACTCCATAGAAAGGCTCTGCATATCTTTATCACATCTTGAAGCACACCTCTAGGTATAATAAATACCTGAGCCCAATATCTATGCAGGCTAAGCAGCATTGTATAGATAAGCTGTGTTTTAGCACTATATGATAAATTCCTAGTACTCCACACCCTTATCCTTGCAGTCATTTTCTCAACAATCAATTCACATTGTGCTTTTGAGATCCTCTTAGAGCAGATGGGTACACCCAAATACTTGAATGGCAGCTGACTCTTCATAAATCCAAAAGCTTCCACTATCCTTTGTGATTCTTCTTCTTTCATACCACATGAACACAAACAAACTTGCTCACATTAGCCTTCAAACCTGAATCATCAGAGAACAGCTTGAAAGCCTTCAAGATCAAGTAAACTGGAGTGAATTCTCCTTTACAACACATAATGAGATCATCTGCAAATCATATATATGTCAATTTCACTTATTTACATCTAGGATGATAATGAAATTGTTCCATTTCACTCATTTTGAACAATATGCTTTAAATTTTCATTAACATGTGCCATATTGCCATTAATCAAGAGAGAAAATTAGGAGTTGTGACACATTTCATCACTAAGCTAACAAAATTCTCAGTAAACCCCAGTTGATGTAGCATTTCTTGCTAGAACATCTAGTCTACAGTGTCATATGCCTTTGGAAGATCTATCTTCATTAAGCATCCTGGGCTCACATTCTTCCTCCCATACTGCTTTACTATGTCTTGAATGACCATGATATTATGTACTATAAATCTTCCATGTACAAATCCACCCTGATTCTCCATTATTATATCAGGTAAGTCTTATCTAAGCCTCCCATATAGAGCCTTTGTTATACACTTGTATAGTGTATTACAACAAGAAATGGGCCTAAATTCAGTAACATTACTAGGACACCTAGTTTTAGGTATTAAAGTAATAGATCCTTCCACTATCATGATAACAAGCATTTGTTGTAACACACCAACCCATAAACATTCTTTGGTAAAGACACCCTAAGTTATGCATTTTTACCTTTGTTTCCAAGAGGGCAACAATGCCAACTGAGAACCTGTGAATGTATGCAAGCACATCTCTCTGCTTCTTGGCACTATTCACCCTTCAGACATTCCAACAGAGAATCCTATCCATTGGCAATAGGGAAAGCTCCCTCTCCCCTTGCTATATTCAGTCCATCTTCATCTTGACTTGTCTATGCTCTAAACTCACTTCCAGCTGCCTCCGAAATCAGTGACTGGAAAGAATTACCAATACTTGTTGGCTTTTTATTGGTAACTCTAACCTTAATAAGTTTAAGAGCTCTCTGAAATCCATCTGGATCCAATTGTGGACTCTCCTTACTCAAATATTCGATAGGAACAGGATCCATATGTTCATTAACATGTGCAACTGCATCTGTCTCCTGATTCCTCTCTACATGCTGTTGTACTTTTTTTGGCACCCATATCCTCCTATTCTTTTGAATCCTACATTCCTTCCCTTCATGCCCAAAATTTTCACATACTTCACATATATTAGGCCTCCATTCATACTCTAAGTTCACCTGAATCTTATCTCCATGTTCATCAATGAAATTAACATGATCTGGAAAGTGTTGATTCATGTTCGTATCCATTAATACTCTAGAAAATTGTATCTTATCACGATTTCTATTTGCCTCATCTCGTTTAATGGGATCCCCTACTTGAGTAACAATCTTATGCAATGATTTTTCTCCCCAATACGTCAATGACAACTTCAATTGCACCCATTCTAGAATGGTTTTAATCTCATCCTTCTCAAAATCCATATCATGAGTCCAAGGCTTCATGATTAATGGTTTCCTATCGAAGAAGAAATGTCCATTCGATATCTTGTCTCTAGAATCCATAGCAGCAAATCTCACCAAATAAACTCCTCTCTTAATCAAACCCACTTTATCCACCTTATATGACTTCCAAATCCTTCGAAAAAAACCTTGCATCACTTATATTGGAGGATTCGCCCCCAATACATAACACACAATCGATGAATTCCAAGTATTGAATTTCATCCTTGATATCTTCCAATTCGATCTTAACAATCTCCTTCTCAGCATGAGATTCATCAACATCAACTACCTTGTCTACTAGGTGCTCGACATTTTGCACAAACAACTCTTCAGAAATAATAGGATTAAGAATAGGAATAGAGTTTCTACCTCCAACTAATGTTGCAGGACTTTGACGATGAAATTCCACACTCCGATGAAGAGATTGTAACCATTCATTGAAGGTGTGTCAAACATCTGATTGTTGTTGTAACTGTTGCATTGATGATTTTGGTGTAAGCACCTCACCAATACCCAACCCAAAATCTATTGCCTCCAATCCTAGGATTTCATCCATCGATTGAGTTCTTAATGCATGGGAATCCGATAATGGTCCTCGAGCTTTCTCTTTCTGCTTGCCTGAATTACTCCCTTGAGATTTTCCGACCACTTTTCTCGCCATGGCCACGGTGCACGTTAAGCTAACATGCACCGAGAGAAAACTTGGAAAGAAAGTTTCTCAAGTTAAGCAACAAATAAATAAATGGAGTTCTAAGTGAAAGAAGGTCAAGGATTATCTAAATAAGGAATCCAGTATATATCAAGGAGTTCCACATGAGAAATTACTTAACGGAACAAATAATCTTACAAGCGGAATTCTAGAACAGGGGCAAAGCTAATTAATGCCAAGATGTAAAGAGACGTTATGAGTCAAGAGTTCTAGAGCAGGAGCATCTTGAAGAGTACAGAAGTCGACAAAATTAGGAGTTTAATGTTCTAAGGTTTTTGTAAGTAGACTGGAGGCTAAAGTCTAACCAGAACATGAGTCAAGTTTCTAGAGGAACTTAGGTGTCTATGAGTCTATTAAGTTTGTGTGTAAATATGAGTAAGGATTAGTAATTAACTCGATTAATGGGGTCTAGTAAGAGTATATCGAGGTTTAAAACCAGATTTGTTACATTATTTTTGGAATAAAATCTATAAATATAATAAGGTGTTCTAATTCAGTTAACGGGCTAAAATATAGGAGTCTTTAGCTGCACGCATCTAAGAACGTGCAAGCTCCTAATAGTGAGGAAAGTGGACGTTAGATGGTTAAGTGGACATCATGGGTCTAAGAGTTGTTTAGTTGAGTTCATTACTTAGTGTAAATAGCTAATCACTTGTCATAATCTGTAACAATGGTTGAGAATGAAAACATAAGATCTTAGAGTCAAATTCTTTTAAGTGTTTGTCAGAGTTCTGATTGTGTTCCTGTCCGGGTACGCTAAATTCTAGTGTACTAGAGTTTTTCAAACTGTGTGAGAGTAAAGAGAAGAGAGTAGAGAGAGAATAGCTTCAACAGTTCGAGGGAACTGTTGATTGGGAGAGAAAGTGTTCCTAGTGGAACTTGAGAATCCGAGTAGAGAATAGGTTGTAACAGAGGTGTTGGCCCATTACAAAAGTGGAGTTATTCTTCCTATTGGGCCGAGTAAGTTTTTCTCGTAAATATTCTCTCGTGTCTTAACATTATTAACTTCAGTTTTTTGAAATTCCACAAAAAGTTCTAAGAGTTCCACACAGCAATTCAGCCCCTCTTGCAGTGTTCCATTCGAGTCAACAATTGGTATTAGAGCAGGAACTCAGAAAATTCAAGAAAACTTGAAGAGATATCCTTGGAATAATAAATGCTCAGGAGAAACTAGAAGAATATTACTCAACTCAAAAACCTTCAATGTTCAATAATGGGAAGTTCTACACCTATTGGAAGAACCACATAGAGAACTTTATCAAGGTAGAGAACTACCAAGTTTGGCGAGCAATTGAAGTTGCTGACTATGAGGTAACAAAGTCCAACTCCGAAAATGAGGTAGTTCCTAAACTAATATCTGAATATGATAGAGAGGGTTTTGAAAAAATTGAAATAAATGCTCATGCTGTTAAATTACTTCATTGTGGTCTTGGACCTCATGAACACAATCTGTCATGGGATGCAAGACTGATAAACAAATTTGGGACTTGCTACAAATAACCCACGATGGAACTAATGAAGTAAAATGTTCAAAAATTGATCTTCCAATGTCTAGGTATGAACGTTTTGAGATGATGCATAGAGAAACAATCTAAGAAATGCTTATTACTTATTTCACTAATATTATAAATGAGCTTGTTTCTTTTGGAAAACATATCCCTACTGAGAACGGGTTAGGAAGGTTCTAAGGAGTCTACCACAAGATGAAAGGTTGAGATCCAAGGTGACTGCCCTAATGGAGATCAAGGACTTCACCAAGTTCAACATAGAACAATTAGCTGGCTCCTTGTTAACCTATGCAAGTTACATCTATGAACAAAAATTGAATGAGAATTAATAGATTTTATCGAGTACCCTAAACTACAAGCTAGGGATAACTCATGAAGAAATATTATTGCAATTAAATAAGTGACATAAACCATCTAACTAAAGCATGGAATAATCAATTGTTCAATCACAAACCAATAAATACCATTGCATAACATCACTCTTTGAACTACAAGAACAAAGTGTGTAAACCAATACCCAAACAAGTCAATAATTCGGTCTACAAGAAGTATTACCAACCTAATTTGGAAAACAATAATCTAACAATAATAATATAAAGTTACCCATAAAACCAATAATAATTCTCAAACAATTAAACAATTAAATCATACTAATAGAGTTTCATCTAAGTCCTAGAGAGAGAAATTAGCTACTCATAATTGAAGAGAACATCACCCAAATATGAGAAGTCATGGTCGGTAAATTAGATTGAAGCTTCGAATTTTGCTACTCTGCTTCATAACCGGTTTGCTTGCTTCTACTGATTTCCTTATGCCTTGGTCCTTCCTTCGTGCGTTGCTATATTCTCTTTTTTTTTCCCCATCTGCAGCGTGATAGCCCCCCTATTTATTTCTCATGCTGCCATCTTATTTCCCCTCTTGTGCGTGTGATACTCTTTCCCAAAGCCCTAGTGCTACTGTGTGGGTTTTCTTTAATCCAAGCCCACTCATCTTCTTTCACTAAACTAAAACAAGATGTTGTTAGTGTAAGACTCGTGTGCTACTCGTAAATTTGCTACTCGTAAATTTGGCTTTGCTTTATTATTGAAGTGCTTCATAGTATAAAGCTTGTTTTATTTTGTCATCTTTGCTTTTCCATACATCATAATGGGATTTTTAATCCCAGATTATGACTTCTTTTCTTTTCTAGCTACCTAACCTGCACACCATCAAGTTTAAGCTTAGTATAATAGCCCTGGCATAAGACAATATATATCCATACCAACCTATATTAGGAAGACCAATAATACATATTATTCCAAATTCCAACACAACACTCTAAAAGGGTGAATAATTAACTACTAGCATTGTTTTGGACTTAACAAATGGACATATGGACATAAAAATATATAATATAAGACAGTTATCAACTCCCCCACACTTGATCTTTGCTAGTCCTCGAGCAGAACACTACTAAAATAAAATAAAGACTATATTACTAAGGCAATAAAACCTAACTCACTATCGTAGGAATCACGATTGCACTTAGCCTGTGCAACAAGTCCTTTAAACCCCTAGGCTACCCTAGTGGACGAGTATGGTCTCGTGAGGATTTTCATATGGTATATCCACAAATCCTTATTAACAAAGATTTCCAAACCAATTAACAAAATAGTGTAATCATAAACATTAAAACTCATATTATTCAAAATTATTTAAGTGTCACAGTTAACAAGCATGAATATAATGACATTAAAAAAGAATATAGCACCCTCAATGACCAAGCAATCTTACCACTTCCTTTCCCCAATTTTGACTCGACCTCTCGTGGCAACCTCCATTTAGTCATGAGAACTCAACACTCTCAATTGATAATAATATAATAATGATGGGTCACTCTTTACTCGGCTCAACTTGATTACCCAGCTCTATAAGCTTTAATTGCATCTCACCTTCCATCGATATTGACTTAATCACATGTTTTAAATCAAGAGCTCTTTATAAAAGGTTACGGGGCTAAGGTTGATTAAAAGGTAGGAATTTATTTTGGAATGTGGTGGTATAAAAAGCCAAGTTAAATGGAGCAAAAACACATGACCTATAATATTTACGTCACAATAATTTTCAATTAACCATATAACACTATACTCCGACGACTTTATTAATGCATTTCCTGCACCATTTTCCATAACCATCTCAACTAATGAAATAATAACATTTTTCTGTATTTGTATTTCTTAAGAATGCTGTCTTTTGATCTTCATACTCTTGTTTGTTTTTTTCTTTTTCGCCTTTTGATTTTCATAAATATTTTTTTTACTGTATTCTTGCTGCAACACATACTTACAACTCCAACATTAATAATCGCTCCATTTAGCTAGGTTTAAGATAAAATCTGTAGGAGGCCACAAGCTTGTAATGTATGGTTAGCAAAGAAAATAGGACATTAAGGCTTAATTGGGCTATCAAAGTCCGTATTTGTAGAGATATAACCTATAAACTCTGGAAGCTCTAATATGAAAAGAATGCCTCAATCATATTTTAAACATGGATAAGTGACAATTTTGGGGAGAATCAATGCAAACTCAAGATATAAGTAAACAAGGAGGAGATAAATCACACATGAAAGAAAAAATTAACCAAAAGATTATATTATCGGTCTCAAACGGTAGACGGCTCAAAATTTCCTCACTAGGTTCAAATGTCACCACTAAAGGTCTCATCGCCTTTGGAGAAAAACAAAACTATCATACTACAAACCATATCAAAGAAGGATTTATGCCATCTTACATGTCATTTATAATAAATCCAACGCGAGTTAACTAATGACAATACATAAATTAATTTTTTTTATGAATACACATATTTTTGCCAATTAGTTTGGAATCCAATTAAACCTGATTTTATTACAAACAAATTAACCTAAAAAGCTCATTAACAAAAATTTCGGCAGCATTTCCCCATAAATAGGACACAAGGGCAATTATACCATAATTTTGAACCTGTAATTCACATCTATAACATCATAGCATGATCAAATACATCCACATATTCTCCAGCATATGCTCTAAGACCATAATTTTTGAAAATTTATTACATTTTCACCACATTCAGCAGATCATAAATAAATATGAATATCCAGCTTCTCCCTTACACTTAATCATGACATTGTCCTCAATGTATAAGAATAACTGAAGAAAATAAGAGAAAGGAACAACACAACCTGGTGGATTTATGTCTGGCGAATGTGAAAACATTGTCGAACTTTGCAAAGATGTCCATATAGTGTGTTATATTGCCCAGGACGATGATAATTCCCTCATACTTATAGTATGCAGTAGCTGCAAAACATAACAACTTCTAGAATAGCCAAAGTGAGTATCGAAGAAACTAAAAATTACTTAAAATCCTAACTAAGAAATAAATAACATAAGTAAAAGCTGGGTTGCCTCCCAGTATAGCGCTAAGTTTCACGTCTTCAGCTAGACTTAGTCTAGTAGTAACCAAATCAACCTGGATCTAACAAATTAGTTCCAAAAAGCGTCATTTTACTAACAATCGCATTACCAATCTTCAAATGACGGGCTTTCTTATCAGGTACATGACACTTAGAACTAATCCCATATACATTCCCTGAAAAAGCTTGCTTAGTAGACAACCATTCATGAGAAGTTTTAGAAAAAAATGGTGGTTTAGTCTTAGAATTATCTAACATATGAAGAGCAAAACAAGTAGATTCATCTTCAATAGAGGAGAGGGATGACATTTTGAAAACATTAAGTTTAACTCTCATGTTTAGAATAGAAACGTCCATCACCCCAGTCTTACAATTAATAGTTGCGTTTGCAGTAGCCAGGAAAGGACGACCCAAAATAACATAAGTTGTTCTTAGGAAGCTACACTACAAAACCGTCGGTAAAACACGCAAAACGGTCGGTATCAATATTACCGACCGCTACACAGTCGCTTCCTGATGGTCGTTAAAGTGCTCGTCGGTAATTTCACATTACCGACTGTTTAACGGTCGGTAAATTATTACCTACCGATTTCTTAAATTTACCGACCGATGGTGAGCCGTAGGTGATCACCTACTGCTGTGTAGTAGGTAAATGCGGTAGGTAATTACCTACAACTTAATTGTTGGTATTTACCTACCGGTAATGAAGCCGTCGGTAATCAGAAGATAACGGTAGGTAATCACCAACCGTTTGATAAGTTTTACCGACTACTTTTGTTAAGTTGGACAGCGTATTTAAATGTGTAAGACTACCGTTATGCGGTCGGTAATTTGCTGTTGTTTTCTTTAAAAAAAAAATCATGTTTACCATAATATAAACTAATTTTTCATTCCATAACAAAATAATAGGTTTGTTACAACCTATATTAAACATCATATTCTCCACGATATAGATCTAATAGTATTTCCAACAACCTAAATTAAACATCAGTTTTCTAAAAATATATAATATACTAATAAATTAAGTCGCATGAAAGTTGTCCAAAAGGCTATAAGTCTAAGTACTACAAGGAAATCCCGATCCACCACCAGAAGGATCACATGGGTCACGTGGTTGGGTGAAAGGGAAAGTACCTCCACATTGAGTCATCATTTGAGAATACTCTTCCATTGTTGTCTTCATCTCCTCCATGTATTTCTTTGCCTCTTCCCTTTCCTTTTCCGCTTGGAGACGCTGTGTCTCCCACTCATTTATTTGCCTCTGAAATTTAGCTTGTTGATCAGCTAGTTGTTGCTGATAGTGCTCCACGGTAGTTGAAAGCTGAGAAAGCAAAGAAGTGTAGACACTAGAAGAGCTAGTGCTGGTTGATGATTTTTTGTAAAGTAGATCACCACTTGTACCTAAGCCAGGAATCAATCCTTTTTTCGTCCCGCCCACTGTCTCAAAGTACACCTCATTAGGATCTTTGTTGACTCCCTTCTCTCTATACTCATCCATTTTCTTATCATAATCATCCTACATCAAATAGATAAGTTTAGTATACATACATAATATTTCCAAGAAAAAATAGACATAGTTTTGTTTAAATTTAGACTACAAAAAAATGAATATATGTATGTACCTGCAAACATGCAAAGTGCAAGGGAATCCTATATTCCATCTAATAATTTAAACTATTAACTATTCAACATCAATCCAATAATTTTTCACAAACTATATAACTTCGATAACATTATAACTCAAAACTAAAACACAAAATGTTCATATTTCTTACAGAATGAAACAAGTAAATTGTAAACTAATTTAAACAACAAACGTCGAACGACATGAAAAATAATGTAGCTCTAATGCTTAAAATACTTGCATTTCTAGAAAAAAAATAGGCAAAGTTTTTATTGTATTTCAGACCAAAAATAATAATTTCATGCCTACAAACATGTAAGGTAAAAAAAGATACTATATTTCATCTAACAATCTCTCCAATAATCCAACCAACCATTCATCCAACCAATCATCCAAAGAACCATCCAAACCATCTAAATATTATATTTCATCCAACCAACTATAAAAAAATATTATATTTCATCCAACCAACCATCCAAATATATTTGTAATTTGTTATTTGATCAAATTTAGTTTACTAACCATGATTTGTTTTGATTTGGACCCAATGAGTTGCTTGCCTTGGCCTGGTTGTAGTTCCTTTGAATGCGTCTGCAAGTAAATATCAGCAGCTTTTGGCAAGACTCCTCCATTTTTTGCAGCCTAGTTAAAAAAATAATCAACTTTATTATTATATTATAAGTATGAAATATTCAACTTATGAATGGTTACTTAAAGCAGTATTCTCACCATCCTTCTTGCATACTCGGCCGTAGAAATTGAACCTTGACATGTCCAGGTTCCACAACACCTTGCATGGATCCTCCTCTCTTGTTCTTTTTCGCTTGTTCTGATTTTTTCTTAAACTCATCATCTTTTGTTTTTTGCATAAGTTGTTGGTGTACTTGCTCTGGCATCCATATTGGTCTTACACCTTTTTTCTTCGATGTCACCCAATGGTGCAAGTCTTTAAGTCTTTTAGCTGCTTTGCGTTCAAAACCTTCTCTTACTTGCGAATCCAACTCCGAACGCTAAGAGTATTTACGCTGTATCATGCAAAGATTAGAACTAACTAAATATTCATAGTCTTATATGGGATAGAATAAAATTAAGTTAAAGTGTTAACCTTGAAAAGATGAAACCAATGATCTTTTGGTGATTGACTTGTTGCAGTCCAATTTCTACTTGGCTCAATGTAGTACTCTTTGAAACATTCCGTAATAGATCGAGTGACTTTGTTATTGTCAAACCTTAGAAAGAAAAAAACAATTACAATACAACACAAAATTTGTAAAATAATTGCAATAAAAAGCTAATAACACTAAGAAAGAATTAGCATGTATAAAGATGAATGTTATAAACACTAAGAAAGAATTAGCATGAACGAAGATGAATAATAGAAAATATAATATGAAACATAATGGATAAAAATTATCTTCTACCATAGCGTAGTAGGGTCCAACTGATTGCTTGCAGAACGCGCGCTTTCACCTGGCCTGTTCCTCTGTGGTGACAATATCATTATTCGATGGAGGAGTCTCGCCCTCATGATCATTCCCCTGATGTGGCGTAGACTGGCCTCCTGAAGCTCTCCCTCGACCGCTAGAAGAAGACATCTGAAATAACTTTAGTCAAATAACACATATTAGTAGAATGAATGATGTAGTATAAACTTCAAAGTTTTTTTATATCAAATTTAAGGATAAAATAAGAATCAATTTAAACTCCTTAACATATTATATAATATAAAGTGAAAACAATAAGAATTATAAAACCAATCATTACTAAATCAACCAAACATAATACAATGTATCGAAATTTAGAAGTTCATAGCACACTACAAAGTTTAATGTATGATTCACGGCATTGTAACTACATAAAATCAAATGAGTCTAAAATCTTGTTCCGCATCATCATCATCATCATCATCAAAATCTTCGAATATCTCATAATCTTGTGGATCATCTTCATCACTATCATCCTCGTCGCCATTATCAAAATCACTACTATCGTTAAGCATTATATCCTCGTTTTGTTCTTCTTCCCCGTCAAAATCATAGTCTGGAATCTCATTTGGAGCACAAAGAGTTGAAGGAACATCACTTATATCCTCTTGAAAGAATAATGAGTCC
Organism: Beta lomatogona; assembly: GCA_947646795.1. Classification (NCBI taxonomy): domain Eukaryota; kingdom Viridiplantae; phylum Streptophyta; class Magnoliopsida; order Caryophyllales; family Amaranthaceae; genus Beta; species Beta lomatogona. Next base: position 1,153,781 of record CANSNZ010000271.1, read on the forward strand.
ATTGGAGCTTCAATTGAAGACCTTGCCTTAGTCTGAAACACTGCCCACCATTGCACTCTACCCCTACTTAAACTAGGATAAGGGGCATAATAGACTTGGCTAACTTGGTATGATAGTACAAATGGATCATTCTTTGGGTACTTCTTACTATGATTTATTTCAATGAGTTTGTATTGTTCATGTACATTTAAACCACTCAAAGAATCCATCCAATTGCACTTAAACAATATCGTCTTGTAGATTTCCAATGGACCATGGTAAACTAGTTCAATTACTTCCTCCAAAATGCCATAGTAATTAACTTCCTCGTGACTTTTAACAAACACTCCATAGTTCATAGTTGATTTGTGTTTGCCATACTCATGTGTTTGAAAATTGTATCCATAGACGAAAAACTGATTCCATGACTTAACTTGTCTAACGGGACCCATTGCAAGAGCTTGAACTACATCGATATTAGTCCCCTCTTGTAGTACCTAATTTCATAATGTAGACATATAAATAATTTGCGTTAGAAAAACCTTTTATTTAGTTAAGAATTATATTTTATTAATTAAAAACTCAAATGGTTTCTAAACCATTTAGGATACTCAGCTTCACATTTGCTCCAGATCTCATCCAATGATATGTGTGGATGTGTCTACAATATATGCTTTTCAAAGATCCTATTATTATTGACGAAAGCACGATTAGAGATATTTTTAACTAGTTAACATCACTTAGGCATGAAAAATATTTTTACCTTTAATATTTACTTAAGATACCACTGTTTGCAAGAACATAAAGGTGTGCACGATCATACTCTTTATCTTGCAAGAAGCGTAAACGGCCGTTGGTAGATGTACGCCCACAATCCACCCTAAACATTATAGGAACATGTCGATCATGATGGTTTTCAATGACTGAAGTTACGCTTCAAGTGATTGAGAAACCTACCAAATAAATCAACATGTAGATATCGATTGTGAAAACGTCGTCATATTAGAACTTCATTCTTAAAAGAAAGTATTTGTACTTAAAAATTTCTTTGTTACCTTTCAATGGGATACATCCACCTATATTACACTGGACCACCAACCTTAGCTTCATAAGCCAAATGAATTGGCAAATGCTCCATTGAGTTGAAGAATGTAGGAGGAAATATCTTTTCAAGTTTGCACAAAATTTCAGCTATATTTTTATCCAAACGATCCATATCATCAACTTAGATAGTGGATGCACATAAGTCACGAAAGTATTGACTGATCTCATTAACTGCTTTCCAAACATGCGAAGGGAGCAACTCTTTCAAAGCAACCGGTAGTAAACTCTCCATAAAGACATGACAATCATGGCTTTTCATTCCAAAAAGCCTAGATGTTCGAAGATCAACACATCTACTCAAGTCAGATGCAAATCCATCCGATAACTTTAAGTCACGAACCCATTCACATAAGACCTTCCTTTGAGCCTTGTCAAGTGCAAAAGGGGCTTTTGGCATGATTTCGTTTCCTCGTTCGTCGTAGGTGAGCTCTAACTGTCGAGGCTTACATAGACACTTCAAGTCTTTTCTTGCACTAACAGTGTCTGAACTTTGGCCTTTCACATCCATCACAGTGTGTATATGTTGATCAAAGAAGTTTTTCTCAATGTGCATGACATCCAGGTTGTGTCGAATAACCAAATCTTTCCAATAAGGAAGCTCCCAAAAAGAACTTTGTTTAAACCAACCTTTTTTTAGCTTTCTTCAAGATTTTGAGAGCTTCAGGGCCATCAGTGGCTTTAGGCAAGTCTTTCACACATTGCCACATATCATCTTCGGACATCATAGGTGGAGCCATGCCATTTTCCACTTTGTTTTTGCGAAAAGCTGTTTTATTTTTACGAAAAGGGTGATCATGTGGAAGAAACTTCCGGTGGCAATCAAACATGAGACTTTATTGCCATTATCAAGCCAAAATGCCTTAGTTTCTTCCATACAATATGGACAAGCCTTTTTCCCAGCAGTAGCCCATCCAGACAACATACCATATGCAAGAAAATCACTTACGGTCCACGGAAGCGCTGCACAGAGCATGAAATTTTGCTTATGTGAAATATCATAAGTCATAGCACCAATCTCCCACAATTGTTTGAGTTCGTCAATTAATGGTTGCATGTAGACATCTAAATTACCCTTTGGATTCTTAGGTTCGGGAACTAGTAAAGAGAGGAACATGAAAGGCTTTTTCATACACATTGATGGAGGCAAATTATATGGAGTAAGAATTACAGGCCAACAAGAATATTGTCCTCCAAACTTACCGAAGGGTGAAAAGCCATCATTGCACAAACCTAATCGAACATTACGTGTCTCAGAGGCAAAATCATGGAAAGTTGTATCAAAATGCTTCCACGCCTCACTATCACTAGGATGTTCCATAGTACCCGGAACTTGACGATTTTTGGCATGCCAAGTCATTTCCTATGAAATATTCTTCGTCGCATAAAGCCTTTGCAATTGGGGTGTGATAGGAAAATATGTTAGGACCTTTTCTAGAATAAGCTTGCCTCTAGGAGTCTTCTTGTAGCGATCACACTCACATATACTACACTTGAGTAAATGTGCGTCGCCTTTCCAAAATAGCATACAACCGTTACGACATGCATGTATCTTCTCATGTGGCAGTTGTAAGCCTTTGAGAACTTTCTTAGTATCATAGAAAGTTCTACTCATTTGGTTGTTATTTGGAATCACTTCATTCAATAAAGATGCAAATCCATCAACACACCTATGTGGTAGATTATACTCACACTTCAAAGATGTTATTCTTGATGGCATCTCCAAGACAGATACTTTGCTCCCTTCGTACAACGGGCTATCGGCAGCTTTAAGGAGCTCAAAATTTCTTAGCTTCGTCATTTGGCTCCTCTTCGACATTATTTGTTTGCTCATTGTTTGGATTTTCTTCATTATGTCCAAGAGCATCAACAATCATGTCTCGATAAGGATTTGATGGCTCCGACGGGGGTTCGCCAACAGTTTCCCCGTGACATATCCAATCAAAATAGTCATGACAAAATCCTTTTTTATAAAGATGTTCTCTAACTATGTCAACATGAAAGAATCGTTTGTTGTTACACCGGAAGCATGGACATCTAAGTTTCTCAGCGTCTTTGAATTTGTGATTTTGTTGTGCGAATTCAATAAAATCTCGAACTCCATTCACAAACTCAGTCTTGAGACAACGTCCCTCAAGCCTATCATACATCCAACTACGTTCTCTTCGTTTCATGATACTCAATTCTACACATCTCAATTAAAATAATATTACTAACAAACTCTAAAATCAACATCACTTACTACATTAAACTTTATTCGCGTCAAAATGAACATAGAAGTATCACACATTATGTTAAAAATTACATGTTATCCGAATAAGTCAAATTAAGGTAATTTCACCATGATATCAATTTTTACATATACCACCATTAGTTTATCATAATTACAAAGATCCAGGAAAAATAAGAATTTATAATTATATACTTACATATATCTATAATATATTAATGTCAAAGATAGAATTGATGATGTAGGGGCACAGAGACATGACTGCATATGGACCCCATTACTTTGAGCTGCCCATAATTACATGCAATCAAATAGTGGACAACAAACAAGATTATATATATTGCTCACTTTCACTGAAGTTCATGCTTCTTTTTCTTTTATGTAATGTTTTAATACTCCGTCATCATCACAGTAAACAAGATTATATATATATATATATATATATATATATATATATATATATATATATATATATATATATATATATATATATATATATATATATATATATATAGTTCACTCTTATTCACTAATATGGAGGTGTAGTACAATAGATGTTTTTGCACGTTTAAAAAGCAACATGGATGTGGAACACTGGTACTCAAAGTTTCAACATACTTCTATCATAGCCACATTACATCATCCAAGAAGACCCTCAAAGAGGAAAGAAGAGAATAAAAACCTGATGTGGTGGGCACAACAAAATCCACGTATGGTGGCTGTGTAGGTGGTGCGAGGTGCCGGCAATATTCGGCGTCGCGACGACAGTATAACCGCGTGCAGCGAGAAGACAATGAATAAGAGAACTATAGATATGCAGTTGAAATTCAAAATTAAAAAAGAAAAAAAAAAGAAACCGACGGAATATCATTCAACTATCTGTCCATCACCAACAACAAGATTAAATCCTATAAAGAGAAGATTAACAGCTTAAACATTCAAAAGAACTCCGTCCTCTACACTTGAACCAATACAAAGCCATCAATTGATAAGAGGTATTCTGATGATGTTTAGCATAATATTCTGCTGATGCGTTTAAGAATAATAATAATTAAGAAAAATAATTACCAATGTAATTATCATCATCGAAAGTATCGATTAAAGCTACGGATGAAGGAGCAACAATTAAAGCACGCAGCACAACAACATCACCGTCATCGTCAAGTTTCCGGCGCCGGAAAAGGTAATTCCGGCGAATTTTTTCCAGTACATAATGTTTTTTAATTGGAGTTTCTGATCTAGTGTGTGCGAGTGCATGTTATGTATTTTTTTAATTGGAGAAAAATAATAATCATTAATAATAATGCACCATAACTGCTATTACAAAATCAAAAACCAAAACAAAAACAAAAAAAAATTTCGCTTGAATTCATATCGACTGATCCTAAAAGCCAAAAAAATTCTTCCAAAAAAAAAAAAAAAAAAAAAAAAAAAAAAAAAAAAAAAAAATTCACGTAATCTAAACTACGAACGAAGAACAGAAAATTAAGAATAAACCGGCGAACTTACCTGATGTGATGATAGAGGAAATGAAATCGGCGACGGCAGTGAAGAAGATGATGATGATACAGTAGTGGCAGGCGTCGGTTTCTCCCAGGCAAATAATGTTAGGGTTATTTTTTAATTACTGCTGGAGTGAAAAGGCAACGTGGGAGTTTACAAATATGAAATTACCTAGTAGCCGTTTACCGACCGCTAGACTGTCGGTGATATTAAAAAGCGGTCGGTAATTACCTTTTACTTTAAAGGCGGTCGGTAAAAAATACAAACAGACGGTAAATAGCATTTCATTGACAAACGGTCGGTGTTTCGATTAATAGCAACCGGAATTACAGCGGTAGGTGATATCGGTCGGTAAAAGACCGGATTCTAGTAGTGCTGAGGGTCTATGTCAATAACTATAAGGTCCACAAGGAAAAAACCATTATCTACCTTAACTAGCACATCATCAATTCTTCCCCGCGACACTCTAAATGACCTATCCGCTAGTTGCAATGTCATACTAGCAGGTTGTAAATCACCTAATCCTAAATTCTCATAAAAATAATATGGAATTAAGTTGACACTTGAAACCAAATCTAAGAGCGCATTGTCAATTTTATAGTCACCAATTAAAAAAGAGATAGTGGGAATATCTGGATCCTTAAACTTTGGTGGTGTATTATATTGCAAAATTGAACTAACTTGACCATGTAAATTAACTATATTTGACTCATGACTGTTAGATTTTCATTTATAAGTACATATATCTTTAAGAAACTTAGCATAGGCATGAACTTGCTTAATAGATTCTAATAATGGAATGTTTATCTTAACTTGCTTGAAATTTCCTAAAATATCATCCATTCTCTTATCTTTCTTAACATTAGATGGTAACTCTAAAGCTTGAGGAGATGAAACTTTAGGCTCATAAGGAATGGGATCGGAAAACTTAGAAACATTCGAGGAAAGGGAATCCACATTTTCTTTTTCAATTCTTTTCTTCTGAGTATTAAATCCAACATATTTATCATGCTTCTTCCTTTCCGACACTAAATTATCTACATCTTTACCATTCCTAAGAGTCATAACTGCATTCACATGTTCATTATTTTGACTCTTAGGATTCTAAACAAAATGACTAGAAAGTTTACCATCATTTCTCTTACTAATTGCATTAGCTAACTAACCAATTGTGATTCAAGTTTACTTATGGAGTGTGTGTGTGAATCAATAGTATGCATCTTCTTTTCTATACTTCGAATCCTATAGTCCATGTTTTGTATGGTGGTAGTAAGAGTTCCAAGCGTTGATATAACTTTATCCAAGTTCAAATTTCCATTCACAAGTTGTGTAGTTTGAGAAGTATACCTTTGAGCTTGGAAACCAAGAGGAATATTCATACTAGATTGACCCATTTGGTTAGGTTGTTGTACTTTTGGTATGTCTCCTGTTTACTGCTTCCACGAAAAATTAGGATGGTTCTTCCACCCTTGATTGTATGAGTTTGAATACAGGTTGCTATGTGAAGGATAACCTTGTGCTGCATTCACATGTTCTTGTGATACCTCACAATAAATATTAGGGCAATTGTGAAACAAATGAGTAAGATTTGCACATATTGAGCATACTTCATGAGAAGTAGGGGGTTGCATATTCGTGCTATTCATTGCCATTAATTGATCCATATTTTTAGTGAGAAATTCTACATTACTTGACAAATCAAAAGAATGAGAAATTTCATATATACCACCCTTACTTCCTATCGATCTAGAAGAACCCATACATGAAGAATTGGCATGTTGTAAAGCATTATCACTCAAATATTCAAATAATTCCCATGCTTCATTGGGGGTCTTTATGAAAAAGGTACCACCACATGAAGAATCAACCATTTGTTGATTACGCTCATCTAAACCAGAATAGAAACTTTGCACTTGTTGCCATTTAGGGACTTCATGGTGTGGACAACTACGTAAAAGATCCCTAAATCTCTCCCAACACTCGTGAAATTGCTCATTAGGTAATTGGGAGAATGTAGTAATTTCACGTCTGATCTTAGTTAATTTACCAATTGGAAAATATTTCTTTAGAAATTGAGTATCCAAATGTTGCCAATCAACAATGTTCTCCTTTGTAGTCCATCAATGTTTCGCTTTATCTTTTAGTGAAAAAGGGAAAAATAAGAAATAAATTTCTTTATTTGGCACATCAGGTTGATTAAAAGTCGAACATACCTCTAAAAACTCGTCAATATGCTTATATGGATTTTCAGATTCAAGACCATAAAAGGAAGGAAGTAGTTGAATAGTCTGAGGCTTATTTCGAATCTCCTAGTTATAGTGGACATTCGACTTCCTACAAGAGAAGTGTAAGTACCAGGAGTGAAATACTCACTAAGTTGTCTAGGTTATTCTTCACCCATTTTTATCCCAGTTTCAATTTTAGTTTCAGAATTAAATTGGGTAGTAATTTTATGAGAAGCTCTAATTTCAGTATTATAAAGATTTAAATCAAAAGATAATGACCTACGACCTAACATTCACTAAAAATATGAAAACAAACACACAATAGAATTATAGAGTGGAAAGAAAACACCTGGTATTTGAGATGTTATTTCGACATCCTTTCTCCAACCTTAAGTGCTTGTAAAATATAGTAAATGTGAGAATATATAGGAAACTAATAAAAAAAGCAAATAAGAAGAATAGAAAATTAATATTATAATAAGCAATAAACTAGAAGACACTAAATTAAATTAACCAAACACCGTTCCCCGGCAACGGCGCCAAAAACTTGATAGCGATTTTAAACAAGTTATAAAACCCTATTCTTACAAGTGTACAAGATCCAATAGTAAGTGATAAATAATAGGGTATCGTATCCACAAGGAACAATTGATTAAAATTAACTCTAATGTCTGCTAATTTTATCCTAAATAGTACTATAATGATTTGCTCGTTAACTGATTAAACTAGTCAGAAATATAAAATAACTAAATAAATTTGGCAATAAAAAGTGAATCGGAGAACAAATAATAACAGGGATCTAGGACATTCGAATCCACCACTAATAATATAAATAATAAATAAAATTGAATGAGAATTAATAGATCTTATTGAGTACCCTAAACTGCAAGCCATGAATAACTCATAAAGAAATAGTATTGCAATCAAATAAGTGACATAAACCATCTAACTAAAGCATGGAATATTCAATTGTTCAATCACAAATCAATAAATACTATTGCATAACATCACTCTTTGAACTACAAGAACAACGTGTGTAAACCAATAACCAAACAAGTCAATAATTCGTTCTACAAGAAGTATTACCAACCTAATTTGGAAAACAATAATATCACAATACTAGTCTAAAGTTATGAAATCATAAAACCAATAATAATTCTCAAACAATTAGCTACTTACTCCCTCCGTCCCAGGGTAGTCTGAACACTTTCCTTTTATGTTTGTCCCAAATTAGTTTGAACACTTCCATTTTTCGCATGGTCCCACTATTAATATATTATTTCTTTTACATATCTTTGGCCTACACTATACCTTTTTATCAATAAAAATTTACCCAACTTTCTCTCTCCTCTAATAAAAATTACCCCACCATCACATCTACTTTTTAAATAAAATAACATTTGATAACCACACTACAACTTATCACCTTAAACTTCGTGTCCCACCAAGTGTTCAGATCTTACTGGGACGGAGGGAGTATAATTGAAGAGAACATCACCCATATATGAGAGGTCATAGTCGGTAATTCAAATTGAAGTTTCGAATTTTGCTTCTCTACTTTAATTTCGTACTACTCTGCTTGTTTCTACTGATTTCTTAGTGCCCTGGTCCTTCCTTCCTACGCTGCTATCTTCTCCTTTTTCCCCCGTCTGCAGCCTGATAGCCCCCCTATTTATTTCTTGTGCTGCTGTCTTATTTCTCCTCTTGTGTGTGTGATACTCTTTCCCAAATCCCTAGTGCTATTGTGTGGGTTTTCTTTAATCCAAGCCCACTCATCTTCTTTCATTAAACTAAAACAAGATGTTGTTATTGTAAGACTCGTGTGCTACTCTTACAATTTGGCTTTGCTTTATTCTTGAAGTGCTTCATAGTATATGGGCTTGTTTTATTTTGTCATCTTTGCTTTTCCATACATCATAATGGGATTTTTAATCCCATGTTATGACCTTTTCTCTTTTCTACTTAACCTCCACACCATCAAGTTTTAGCTAGTATAATAGCCCTGGCATAAGACAATATATATCCATACCAACCTATATTTTTGTTTTTTTTGCTAAGTAAAAGGATATATTCATACCCATCGACAAAATACAACCTAAAACTATCTCTAAGCCACAAAAAAAAAAAAGCAAAGAGACTCAAACAACTATACAATTTCCTCCTCTAATTTGTCAAACAAAATTCTATTTGTATATACCAACCGATATTAGGAAGACTAATAATACATTTTATTCCAAATTCCAACATAACTATTAGCATTGTTTTGGGCTTAACAAATGGATATATGGACATAAAAATATATAATATATGACAGTTTTCAGGTATCTCTCTCTCCTCCCTGCGAATCCATTTTTTATTTTCGCAAATTGGCGATATTTGGTGGTCGTTATTGTTTATTTTGATGCAAATTAGGGTTCAAAAGTTCTAGATCTTTGTTTGCATAGTATTTGACTTTGGTACTTTTTAAGTTTTTATGTAACTGAATTGCATTGATTTCATGAAAAGAATATCTTACTCTAATCTTTGTTTACTCATCGATGATTTTTTTTTTTCGTTTTTTCGTATTGTTCTGCATTACCTTGCGTTTATATTTCCGTCGATATCATTGTTTAATTTTGAGCTGAAGTATTGTTGATTTAGGACTTGTTATTATCTGGTATCAAATTTTGAGTCTCAATTGTTTTACCCACATGCCTCACAATTTTCGTCTTGCAACAAATTCGCTTGATTCCTCAATCATCACTCCTGTCATCCTCTCCTTTCCCCTTTCACGTTTCTAGGGTTTTCTCACCCTCAATCCTCACTCCTCTATCACCTAGCTTCATTAATGGAAAAATGGTGGAAGTTGCTAAGAAGAACGCCATTAATGGCGGAGAAGCATAAACGACTGCTAGAGATAAAGAAAGAGAAGAAGAAGTGGGCCTAGCTTACCCAACATGTAAATATCCTATCTTTTTCCCTTGTAGGGTTTTGGGTTTTCGTTCATGGATTTTTTTTTAGGGTAAGTTAAGCTTTAATTTTGTGAAGATTTATGTAATCAATTGTAATTGGGTGAGAAATTTGATGTTTGCTTGTTTAGCTCCCATAAAAATTAATATAATCACTTCGGCTTCTTATATTTTTTTTTTAGTTTAGGTTAAGTTGGGCTCGTACTTGCTTTTTTAGCTCCCATAAAAATTGTTTACACAGATGCATTTAAGTATGAATTTTTACTAATGTAGCTATGAATTTTACTGATTTAAGAGAATCTTTTTTTGTTTTCCTTTACTACGAAGAAAAGTCATATGTCATTGTTTCAAAGAAATTCATGACAAAAGACGAAATTACTTTGGAAAATTGATTCTAATAAACCAACCTTTGAGCCGTTCACTCAAATTTATCCCATCTTTTGATTATTTTTTATTAATCCAACCTTTTAGCCCTATACGCTCATATTCAACCGTGACCTGTAGAAACAGGTTGATCACCAGAATAATTGGTTAAGTGCACACGTGTCTTGTTCTTATTCGTTCAAATTTAATAAATCAATTTAAATTTAATTAACTTAACAATAACAAATAACCACGATCACCACCACCATGGTACCACTGCCAAAACCACCACTACCAAGGCAGCACTGCCAACTCCACCACCACCACTGCCAACCACCCCCATTTCGCCCCACACCACCACTAACCACGTCCATACAGACACAGTACAATGTCGAAAGAATTGTAAATGATAATTCTAGAATGATGATATATATTATCATTAGACTAAGTATTTATAATACAAGCTACATCTATATGCTATAGGTAGTTACAATAAGAGATAAAGATTACAAGGAATACGAATAAGAATATGCTGCTATAGTTACATAGAGAAGATAGGATAATAAAGTATAATAGTTGTAGAAGAGTAGCCGCAGGCGACGTATAAGGAAAAGATAGAGATTGACTTAGTGTCAACTCTTATCATTAACATCCCCCCGCAAGATGGACGGCCGAGGGGTAAGTCCGATCTTGTCTAAAAGCATCTGCAGACGCGGACGAGCTAGTGGCTTTGTTAGGACATCAGCTAATTGATCATCATTAGCCACTCTAGTAACACGTAGTGCATTAGCTTGCACTTTCTCACGAACAAAATAAAAATCGAGCCCAAGATGCTTCATGCGCGAGTGGAAAACCGGATTGACCGCAAGTTGTGTAGCTCCAATATTGTCACAGTATATAGTCGGAGTGAGAGATATGTTTATACCGAGTGCATGAAGAACATGGCTCAACCATGTTAGTTCAGCGGCAGTGTTAGCAAGAGAGCGGTATTCGGCTTCGGTGGAGGACCGAGCCACAGAACGTTGCTTCTTTGCGCTCCAGGAGATGGGGTCACCAGCCCAATCCGAGTCGGAGTAGGCATGCAGCGTCATAGGTGAGTTTTTGTAGATATTAAGACCATAGTGAAGAGTGCCGTTGAGATAGTGGAGAAGGCGTTTTAAAGCCTGCCAATGTGTCTTCGTTGGACGATGCATAAATTGTGAGAGCTTGTTGACGGCGAACGCAACGTCGGGACGAGTAAGACCCAAATATTGTAAACTGCCAACAAGGGTTCGATACTCCATAGGGGCATCAAGAGTAGTGCCAGTGCCAAGCGTGAGATGAGCATTGGGATCCATAGGAGTGCTTACTGACTTGGAGTCAAGCATCTTGTCACGTTGAAGTAGATCAACAGTGTATTTTCGTTGGTTAAGGAATAAGCCATGAGGGGTGGGCTGTAAATCAACCCCAAGAAAATATGAAAGTGTCCCGAGGTCCTTGAGAGAGAATTGAGCCCCGAGCTTGGTGATGAAGGTAGAGACCGAGGAAGCACAAGCGCCTGTTATTATAATGTCATCTACGTAGACAAGTACGTAGAGAGGTGTAGAGCCTTGGTGATAAAAGAGAGATGTATCCGAAAGAGAATGTGTGAAGCCGACACTTGTTAGATAAGTGCGGAGCTCGGTGTACCAAGACCTTAGGTCTTGTTTGAGTCCATAGATTGCTTTGCGGAGGCGGCACACACGAGTAGGATGTGCATGGTCAATGAACCCCGGTGGTTGGACCATAAAAACATCTTCACTGAGAGTTCCCTGCAAAAATGCATCATTAATATCAAGTTGGCGCAAAGGCCAACAGTTAGTAACAGCAAGACTTAATATAAGACGCACGATGGCCGGTTTAACAACAAGAGAGAAGGTCTCGGTGTAGTCAAGTCCCGAGCGTTGGTGAAAGCCTTTGGCGACTAGACGGGCTTTGTGTTTTTGGAATGAGCCATCTGAGTTGTATTTATTGCGAAACACCCATTTACATTCGACAAGGTTATGGTTTGGAGAGCGAGGAACTAGTTCCCAAGTGTTGTTTTGGAGGAGAGCATTGAACTGGGTAGTCACTGCGTGTTTCCAAGTGGGGGCAGCAAGAGCTTGTTTGAGGGTGGAGGGTTCGGGCGAGTGAAGCTGGGCGTGAAGGTTCAGCTTTTGGATGGGTTTAAAAATATTATGGGAGGCTCGAGTAGCATACGGGTGAGATAGGGGGGGAGGTATTGTATTTGCGGAAGCGGGGCTTTGAATGGGCGAGGAGGGCGAGGGAGAAGGGGTATGTGCGAGGGGTGAGGGAGGGTTCGAGGCAGCAGGGGGCAGTGGTAGGACGAGGGAGGTCAGTAGGAGTGGAGGGGAGATAGGGTGGGGGGTGTTGGGCGAGGTTGAGCAATAGGATAGGAGTGCTCAATGAAGCGGACGTGGCGGGAGGAGTAAAGACGGTATGTGAGGGGGTTGAGACATAGGTAGGCATGTTGAGTAGGCGAGTAACCGACAAAAACACAAGGAGCGGAGCGAGGATCAAGTTTGTGAGTGGTATAGGGGCGGAGCCATGGGTAGCAAACACATCCGAAATTGTGGAGATGAGAATAGTTAGGGTGTGTGCCATAGAGTTTGTAGTAGGGGGTGAGATTATTGAGGGTAGGGGTGGGTAAGCGATTAATAAGATAAACTGCAGTTTGGAAGGCGTGAGGCCATAGAAGTAAAGGCATGGAAGCATGAGAGAGTAGAGAGAGACTTGTTTCAGCTATATGGCGATGACGGCGCTCATCATAACCGTTGTGTTCGGGAGTGTGAGGAGGAGAAGTGAGATGAGATATGCCATGGGAAGCAAGGAGAGGGGCAAGTTTGAGAAATTCTCCTCCATTATCAGAGTAAAGTGTTAGAATAGGACGACTGAATCGTTTTTCAACTAGGGCTTTGAATTGAGGAAAAATAAGAGCGGTGTCTGATTTCTTTTTGAGGGGGTAAAGCCATATGAATTTGGTGAAATGGTCGACAAAAATGATATAATATTTGTAGGCATCATGAGAGTACACGGGAGAGGACCATACATCACTAAATACAACTTCAAGAGGAAAACAGTACGTATAGATGAATCACCAAAAGGAAGTTTGTGACTTTTATTGATATGGCAAGAATTACAAGGTAAATCTAGACATTTAGGAATAGCTAAAGTAGGCATCAATTATTCAAAGTACTAGAGGATGGATGACCAAAACGATGATGCCAGTCAATTGGTTGAGTAGCGGAAGTGAGAGCTAGTGGTGGTGTGGAAGTAGGCCAGTGATAGACTCCATCATTAGTGTGACCGTGAAGAAGAGGCTTCCCCGTGGCTTGATCCTTAACACAAAAAGAAAAGGGAGTGAGTTCAACAGTAACATGATTGTCTAAGCAAAGTTGGGAGAGAGAAATGATGATTTTATGCATATTAGGAACACAAAGAACATTAGATAGTTTAAGAGATGTAGTAGGAGTTGAGAGGTGAGCAAAACCCGTGTGAGAGATTGGAAGGGCGGAGCCATCCCCAATGACAAGCTCGTCGGTGCCATCGTATGGATAATGGAGGGAGAGATTAGCAAGGTCCGTGGTCACATGATGTGACGCACCACTGTCCAGCAGCCAGGAGGAGTTGGGTGGGGGTGAGTTATCGGGTGGAGGTGCCACGGTAGTAGCGTGGGATTGAGGAGCGGCTGCAGGTTGGCGGGGAGTTCGGGGAGGTGGGCGAACTATGGGATGCAGGTCACGGACAGTGGGGCAGTAGGAGAGAGTGTGCCCTTGCACATTACACCATTGACACTTACCCTTGAATGGGTTACGAGGGTTTTGGTTGGAGGGAGAGGAGGAGTAGGCAGGTTTGTGAGAGGTGGAGGCACGAGGGTAGGAGGGGCGAGTGTTGGTGACATTGGCCTTGGGTTGGAAAGGGGTGAGCGGAGTGGGAAGGGGATCAGGAAGGTTAAGTTCAGTGCGGATGAGTTTTTCATGTTGTTCGTCGAATGAAATGGGTGTGTCGCGAGCTTGAACCGCATCAATGAGTGGTTTATAGTCAGCATCAAGGCCATCGAAGACATAGTCTGTAATGTTTTCGGGATCAAGAGGGGCTCCAAGTAGAGCAAGTTCGTCAATAATACGACGAAATTTTTGCATATAGTCTTCAATAGGGGTGGTGCCTTTCTTAATATTTTTGATTTGAGCCTTGAGTTGTTTAATATGGCCACGGGAAGGTTTAGCATAGGTGTGAGCAAGGATGTCCCAGGCCTCCTTAGAGGTATTGGCACGAGAAATGAGAGGGCCAAGAGTGGAAGAAAGGGTACCAACAAGAGCACCAAACAGAAGTTTGTCTTGGCGAATCCATGTGACATGGGCAGGGTTGAGGATGGATTCACCAGATTCAGTGGTAATTTTGGGAGGGGGTGTCATAGAGGAGCCATCAATAAATTGATGGAGATCGTAGCCAATGAGGAGAGCTTCGAGTTGAGCTTTCCAGATAATATAGTTGGAGGGGGTGAGTTTTTGAACAGACGTAGCGTTCATAACCACTAGGGGTTTGGAAGGCTCGGAGGAATTGGAGAGAGAGTGGTGGTCGTTGGCCATTGGAAGGTTGGAATTTTTTTTTGAGGTGTGCAGAATCGTAGGCTTGATACCATGTAAATGATAATTGTAGAATGATGATGTATATTATCATTAGACTAAGTATTTATAATACAAGCTACGTCCATATGCTATAGGTAGTTACAATAAGAGATAAAGATTACAAGGAATATGGTCAGTTCTAAAAGTACCTTAAAATACCGCAAGTGTACGGGTCAATTAAAGTAAATATAGGGTAAGCAAGATATCGTTTCCCACAAGGAGGTATAATCAACTACCAAATTAAAAGAATCTAATATTATTTATATGATTCGGGTAATGTGAATAGTGATAATAGCTAAACTAAAATAATATGAACTACAACTAATTCTAACACTAAAAACGTCAAACAATAGGTAAGAATCATTTATGAAAAATAGTTCTAGGACTTAGATTTCGCCAATTACCTTCTACAATGAAATTAAACTAGTTGTCGGATTAACAAGTATTATATTGCAATGATCGAATTTCCTATGATATATTATCCCCTCTTCCAAGGTAAAAAACGCGTATTTATAATAATCTTACGCCTACGAACAAGAAATTCATATAAAAGACCACCCCAAGTGTATAACTATTCCTAAAATTATACTACTTGAAGTTTAATAACCCCACGAACTAATATTGAAATTTCACTTCTGCTAATAATCCAATATCTTAAACATATAATTAACTGGCCAAAATCAATTATATGAAAACAAACCAAGATTATCAAATTGCAATAAAAATAAATCAATCCAAACAACTTAATTCAAATCATTGACAGAAAATAAAAGACTACATCTAGTCCTAGAACATGGAAATTTAACAAGACATTAAAACTAAATTAACCCAACTAATTGAAAGTAAAAATATGAAATTAAACATAATAATTAACGAGTTTAGATAACATAAACTAAGAGAAGAGAGAAAGAACTCCAGATTCAGATGAATGTTATTGCTCTCGCTCTAACGTCCTTGTTCTTCCTCTGTATTCTCGTCCACTCTGGTCTCCTCATGTTTGCTATCTTCTGCCGTCTGGTCTCGTGCTCTTGCGTTATGTTCTCCCGTTTTCTCCCCCTGTCTGGTCTCCCGTCTTCTCCTATTTTATATTCCTTTTGGGCCGCTGTATCTCGTGCCCCCTTTTCAGGTTTTTTAAACCCCTTCTTATCCCCTCCAAAAACCTTAGTCTTAGGTTTTCCTTTTTCTTTTTCTTCCATGGCTAGCTGTAGCTCTCCCAATGTGTTGGTGTTTTGGGCCCATAATAAGAAATCATTATTTCTTTTGTTTCTTTTTTTTCATTAGTCTTGCAAGGGTATAGGTTTTGGCTTTAGTGGATGATCCATCTTCTTTTCTTTTTTCTTTCTAAATTCTTTTCTTTGATAATTAGCATGTATTAGTAGTACTAGAATCAAGCAAGAAATTAATCGAGCGCATCTTTTCTATATTTTAAAACAACTTTACTACTTAAGTAACTTAACTCTTAAAACGTTTAAATATGAGAAGAAAACATAATATAAGTCTCATAACTTTCACCCAAAAGTAATATATAACGGGCCAAAACGTGTATAAAATATAGCCTTATCAACTCCCCCACACTTAAGATTTGCTAGTCCTCGAGCAAAATAGGACTATATAATAGTAGCATCTATATGTCAATATAAATTTTAACTTCCCAACTGACTGACTTTTCAGGCAAATTCTAGTATAAGTAGCCATAACTTAACTAAAAGTTTTCACAAAGACCAAAATTAACTTTTATAGAAAGAATTTCTTTTTTCAAAAACATTGTTTAGACATCACAAACGATGAGCCAAAGACCAACCAACTCTTCAAAAAAAGCATAGTACTTCATGTATTAGTGTTTCCATTACATCTTACCACAACCATATTCAAGATTTGAGTAATTGAGCAATCAACTTGGTGAATTCTCACTTTAGTTGTGAAAATAAAAATAAGTGTATAGTCACTCATGTGTTTGAGGTGTAACAGTTATCACTCAAAACCTACGAAGTCGACTCGAAATGAAATATGTCGTCTTTCAATTTGCTTATCATTCAATCCTCCACTACTTAGTAAGACATGGAGCATACAAAAATAAGAAGGACTTTAGTAAGGTTGTAATGTAAAGCTCAGGTAAGGGTACGAAGTATTTGGAATTTGGTGCTCAAAAGCTTAAGACTAGTGGAGTACACAATATGTAACAAGGCTAAAAGTAATGGCCACAATCAAAACTCCAACTACTCAAATGTTAGCAATATATATCTAATAATAAACTTCCCCGAACTCAATTTCATTCTAAATATCAACCTTTTCTTTTTTTTTTTTTTCATATTTTGTCATTTCGTTTGTTCCTTCATATTTTTCATTTCATTTTGAAATTTTCTTTTTGACAAGAACTTAATTGAAAACTAATAGGATCACCTACACATAGAAGTATGACGTACAACCCCATTCAAACCATGTCATATATTCCACTAGCTCAAAGCTTAGGTAAAAGTCATGTGTTTAGGAAATAAGCATGTAATGTGGTTTAAACAAAAGAAATAGGCTTAAGGCTCAGAGGGGCTTTAGAAAGAGATATGATAATGCAGGTGGCTTAGGCTAAATGTGGTTCAACAAAAACGAATGCCTTAATCATTTTTATGTATGCTCATTGGTCAGTCCTCAATGTACCTTAAAATACCACAAGTGTACGGGTCAATTAAAGTAAATATAGGGTAAGCAAGATATCGTTTCCCACAAGAAGGGCTATAATCAACTACCAAATTAAGAAAATTTAATATTATTTAGACGATTCGGGTAATGTGAATAGTGATAATAACTAAATTAAAGTAATATGAACTAATAATTCTAACACTAAAAACGTCAAACAAAAAGTATAAATCAAATATGAGAAATAGTTCTAGGACTTAGATTTCGTCAATTACCTTCTATAATAAATTAAACTAGTTGTCGGATTAAAAGCTATTATATTGCAATGATCAAATTTCCTATGATATATTATCTCCTCTTCCAAGGTAGAAAACGTGTATTTATACTAATGTTACGCCTACTTCCGTGGTCATAACAATTAATATAAACCCATTACAAACAAGAAATTCATGTAAAAGACCACCCCAAGTGTATAACTATTCCTAAAATTATATTACTTGACGTTTAATAATCCCACGAACTAATATTGAAATTTCACTTCCGTTAATAATCCAATATCTTAAACATATAATCAACTGGCCAAATCAATTATATGAAAGCAAACCAAGATTATTAATTAGCAATAAAAATAAATCATCCAAACAACTTAATTCAAATCATTGACAGAAAATAAAAGACTACATCTAGTCCTAGAACATGGAAATTTAGCTCGACATTAAAACTAAATAAACCAAGCTAATTAAATGTAAAAATCTGAAATTGAATATAGTAATAACAAAATTAAATAACATAAACTAAGAGAAGAGAGAGATAAACTCCATATTCATATGAAGAATTGGCATGAATCGCTTCGCCTCACTCTCGCGTCGGCTCTCGTACTCCTGCGTTCTGTTCTCTTCGAGCCTCTGTTGTGCGTCACCAAAAGGGTTTTAATTCTCGTGCCCTCCTTTTTCTCTTCTGCCCAGCAATAGATTTTACTCTTTTATTTTTCTCTGTCTTATGCGAGTTGTTTGTCTGGCCCAGCATATTAAGACTTAGGAGTCCATCCATTCTCCTTTTGTAATTAGTCTCATGTTGCTGTAACTTGTAAGCTTTTCTTCTTCTTTTTTCTTTTTCTTTTGTTTTTTATTGCAATTATTACCTACAAAATAAAATAATAAAGTGACAAACAAAAAAACTTTAAAACAAAATATTTGCATAGTAAAATCATACTACTGCTATGAATATTAAACAAGCCAAATTAACATATAGAGATTTGTAGTTGTAGCATCAAGGAAAATAATTTATTGAGCACATTTTTATATTTTAAATCAACTTTATAACCTAAGTAACTTAACTCTTAAAACATTTAAATATGAGAAGAAAACACATTATGAGTCTCATAACTCATACCAAAAAGTAATATAATGAGCAAAAATCATATATAAAATAGAGCTTTATCAACTCCCCCACACTTAAGATTTGCTAGTCCTCAAGAAAACTAGGACTACATAATAGAAGCATCTATCTGTCAATATAAGACCCTAGGTTGGGGTAACATTTTTCTACTTCCAAACTGACTGACTTTTCAGGCAAATTATAATGTAACGGCAACAACCCAACTGAAAGTTTTCATGAAACCCAAAAGAAATAACCATTTATAGAAACAGTTTTAGTTCGAAAACGGTATTCATGCGTCGCAAGCAAGCAGGCAAAAGATTAACCAACTCTTCAAATCACATAGTAATTCATGTATTAGCGTTTTCAACACATCTTACCACAACCATATTCAAGATTTAAGTAATGTAAGTAATTAACTTGGTGAACCCTCACTTTAGTTGTGCAAATAAAAATAAATAAAATTCATATTCTCTCATGTGTTTGGGGTCATAATAATTATCACTCAAATTCTATAAAATCGACTCGGAATGAAATATTTCTTCTTTAAATTTGCATATCGTTCAATTCTCCACCACTGAGAAAACATAGAGCATACAAAAATCAGAAGGGCTTTAGTAAGGTTGTAATGTAAGGCTCAGGTAAGGGGTAGGAAGTATTTGGTATTTGCTGCTCAAAACCTTTAAGACTAGTGGAGTACACAATCTGTAACAAGGCAAAAAGTAATGGCCACAATCAAAACTCCAACTACTCAAATGTTAGCAACATATATCTAATAATAAAATTCCCCGAACTCATTTTCATTCTAAATATCAACCTTTTCATTCTTTTTTTTTTCATATTTTGTCATTTCTTTTGTTCCTTCATATTTTTCATTTCATTTTGATATTTTCTTTTTGACAAGAACATAATTGAAAACTAATAGGATCACCTACACACAGAAGTATGACGTACAACCCCATTCAAATCATGTCATATATTCCACTAGCTCAAAATTAGGTAAAAGTCCTGTGTTTAGGAAATAAGCTTGTAATGTGGTTTAATAAAAAGAAATAGGCTTACGGCTCAGCGGGGTTTAGGAAAGGAAATAATAATGTAGGTGGCTTAGGCTAAATGTGGTTCAACAAAAATGAATGCCTTAATCATTTTTATGTATGCTCATATCTCAATATAGTCTCAAAGAAACCAATGCCAAGTCAAGAGTCAATACTTCACCAGGAACTACACACACTCTCATGGAATAAAACAGAGACTAAAATAAATGTTTTAGTCTATTAAAAGGCTCAAGAGTCTCACAATGGCTATAGATGTACACCAAGTCAATCACAATCAAATCATAAATAACCATTCTTGCCACTTGCCAAACAATTAGACAATGATGCTATGCTATTCTCCGAATAAGTCAACATTAAAATCCATTAACTTGCAACAAAACTAGAAGAATTTTTTTTTTAAATTCAATTTTAAAAACTGTTTTTTTTTTTTCATTTCAGTTAAATTAAGCTAAATGAACTTATCTTCAAATCAATAATTTTGGCAGCACCTCCCTTAAATTATGACATATTCCAATGAGATTTTCTCATTTTCTAGACCTATTCTTTCACACAAATTAAAACCAGCATCAAGCATTAAACCAAATCAAACAATCAAAGGCTTAAGCCTCTCCCCCACACTTATTATAAGCATTGTCCTCAATGTACTACTAAACATCCACGGGAATAGGGGAAAAATAAATACAAAAATGCAGCCAACAAATGCTAAAAAAAAGAAGAATAACTAAGAAAAGGAGAGACAACCTGATGCGCAGATTTGCATTTCGCTTCTCAATAATTGCTTTGTCGGGCATTGAGTTTGTTTGGTGTGCAATGACTAGTAGAACATAGGAGCTGACATAGGCTTTATTGATATTTGTTCTAAACTAGTTACCTCCCAAGTAGCGCGAATTAAATGTTCTGTACAACCATTTAAGTTTAGTACACCAATGCGGAACAATTCAATGCTCTAAGAAGCTTGTCATATGTTCCGGCAAACATATCAGAAGAAATTATATAAGAGTAAAAAGGAAATATGAAATAATTTAAACCTAAAAATCTATTAAACCTAGAAAAAGGAAAATCAAAAGAAAAGTTATACTTATAAGAGTAAGAAAAATGAAAACCGTTAGTATCATTACATGACCCAAAAGGAATAAAAATTAAATGTACATCAGTTATATGATCACATGAGCCATTCAAAGGGGGAGAAATAAGGAACGATGGGGGATATAGTATAGGGGAAGAGGGAATAAGGTCAAGTTTTCGAGAGAAAGGAACATGAGACTCAAAAACAATAGGTAGAACTGACAAAGAATCGTGAATCACTCCACTCTCATCTTTTTGTTCCTCTAAAGAGAAAATTTCAACCATTGTTTCTTCCTCCCTCAAAACATCCATCACATTGGTCCTTTTCTTAATCTCATCATCATCCCAATAGTTCACATTTATTATCCTTCCCGCATCATCATCATCATAACTATATGGCTCGGGATGAGATTTTTGAGTAGAATTATCACAAACATATTGGGGAGAGGGATTGAAACCATTTAGGGGTGTCACATCACACAAAGAAATAGCATGAGAAGTAGAGTAACAGTTAGAATAATAAGGAGGTTGTGTAATATAAGTTGACGGTGAAGGAATTAATCTAGCTGATAAAGACATCTCCCACTCATAAGTATCCCTAGCCAACCACTCAATTAAATCCCAACAGTAATCAGGAGATTGGAATAGAAATCCTCCATTAGACATAGATTCGACCACCATTCTAGTTTCTTCATTTAATCCCTCATAAATCACTAGGCACATATCCCATAATTTAATTTTATGGTTAGGACCAATAAAATTGCCAAGTCTATAATAATATTTCCAAAACAATTCATTCTCATATTGAGGAAAAGAAAAAATTGCTCTAGAATTACTAACATGAATTTGGGGTTCACAAAACATATATGGTACTTAATAAGAACTCGTGCAAAAATTTGGAGAATTTTGATATGATGCATCAAAACTATGAACATGAGGACCACAAGAATTAAAATTATGTTGCCTACCAGAAAAATTTTCCCCATCATAAAAATAACATGACTCCATGATAATGAAAAAGAAATAATAAACAAAAACTACTAACAAAGAGAAAAATAATAATAATAATAATAAATAAAGGCAAGAACTTAACTAACAATAATAATGAGAGATAAATAAATAAAGCTTGAAAACAATAGATGAGAACCTACTGGCAAATTAGAGAACTGCTAAAGATATCAATAATAACTTCAATTAAAATTAAAACCAAGCTATAAGACAAACAAATAAAGTATACTAAGTAAGGACTAATGGCGGCAGAATGTAGATAGCAAACAAAAAAAAAATGAACACACAAATATATAAGACTAACTTAGTAGTGTCACTAACTTAAATCAAATATGACTAGTTATGCAGAAAACTTAAGACAAACTTACTGAACTAAAACAAAATCTAAATTAATATAAGAGTCTCCTTAGTATGATATTGAACTATTGCCTCCCCGACAACGGCGCCAAAAACTTGGTATGTCCTAAATGTACCTTAAAATACCGCAAGTGTACAGGTCAATTAAAGTAAATATAGGGTAAGCAAGATATCGTTTCCCACAATGAGGTATGTAATCAACTACCAAATTAAGAAAATCTAATATTATTTAGACGATTCGGGTAATGTGAATAGTGATAATAACTAAACTAAAGTAATATGAACTACTAATTCTAACACTAAAAACGTCAAACAAAAAGTATAAATCAAATATGAGAAATAGTTCTAGGACTTAGATTTCGTCAATTACCTTCTATAATGAAATTAAACTAGTTGTCGGATTAAAAGCTATTATATTGCAATGATCGAATTTCCTATGATATATTATCTCCTCTTCCAAGGTAGAAAACGTGTATTTATACTAATCTTACGCCTACTTCCGTGGTCATAACAATTAATATAAACCCATTACAAACAAGAAATTCATGTAAAAGACCACCCCAAGTGTATAACTATTCCTAATATTATACTACTTGACGTTTAATAATCCCACGAACTAATATTGAAATTTCACTTCCGCTAATAATCCAATATCTTAAACATATAATCAACTGGCCAAATCAATCATATGAAAACAAACCAAGATTATTAATTTGCAATAAAAATAAATCATCCAAACAACTTAATTCAAATCATTGACAGAAAATAAAAGACTACATCTAGTCCTACAACATGGAAATTTAGCTAGACATTAAAACTAAATAAACCAAGCTAATTAAAAGTAAAAATCTGAAATTGAACATAGTAATAACAAAATTAAATAACATAAACTAAGAGAAGAGAGAGATAAACTCCATATTCAGATGAAGAATGGGCATGAATCGCTTCGCCTCACTCTCGCGTCGGCTCTCGTACTCCTGCATTCTGTTCTCTTCGAGCCTCTGTTGTGCGTCACCAAAAGGGTTTTAATTCTCGTGCCCTCCTTTTTCTCTTCGGCCAAGCAAGAGATTTTACTCTTTTATTTTTCTCTGTCTTATGCGAGTTGTTTGTCTAGCCCAGCATATTAGGACTTAGGAGTCCATCCATTCTCCTTTTGTAATTAGTCTCATGTTGCTGTAACTTGTAAGCTTTTTCTTTTCTTTTTCTTTTTTTTCTTATTGCAATTGTTACCTAGAAAATAAATTAATAAATTAACAAAGAAATAACTTAACTATAATAAATTGTAGTTGTAGCATCAAGGAAAATAATTTATTGAGCACATTTTTATATTTTAAATCAACTTTATAACCTAAGTAACTTAACTGTTAAAACATTTAAATATGAGAAGAAAATACATTATGAGTCTCATAACTCATACCAAAAAGTAATATACTGAGCAAAAATCATATATAAAATAGAGCCTTATCACTCATGTTTCAATGTAGTCTCGAAGAAACCAATGCAAATTCAAGAGTTTATACTTCATCAGGAACTCACACATTCTCATGAAAAACTAGAGACTAACATAGATGTTTTAGTCTATTAAAAGGCTCAAGAGTCTCACAATGGCTATAGATGTTCACCAAGTCAATCACAATCAAATCATAAATAACCATTCTTACCACTTGCCAAACACTTACACAATGATACTATCCAATTCTCTAAATCAGTCAACATAAAACCCATTAACTTGCAAAAAAACTAGAAAAAAAATTTTTAAATTCAATTTCAAAAACTGCTTTTTTTCTTTTTCTTTTCAATCAAATTAAGCTAACGGAATTTACCTTCAAATCAATGTCAGACATGAAAATTATAAATTTTTGCGCAAATTTTGGCAGCAACTTCCCTAAAATATGACATATTCCAATGAGATTTCCTCATTTTCTAGACGTGTTCTTTCATACAAATTAATTCCAGCTTTAAAGCAATACATCAAATCCAGCAATCTAAGGCTTAAGCCTCTCCCCCACACTTATTATAAACATTCTCCTCAATGTTATAAATTCAAACTAAAAATAGAAGTGGGGAGAAGAAAAGAAAATCAGAACAGGGGAAACAAGGAAGGAGGCAACCTGGTGTATGTGGGTTGCAGAAATGTTCTCCATATAGTTGTTGTCTGGTGTAATGACTATAAGTGGCTGAACACATGCTTTATCTATATATATATTTCTAATGACCTGCAAATGTGAAAAGAAAAGTAAAAGAAAAACAAGATAATAATAATACTAATAATAGGGAAAGAAAAGAAATAAAAATGGAAAAGAGCTTGGGTTATCTACATTTGAGAAAACTCAACTGGTTTGTGCTATCTCATCTTTTCATATAATTCTGGTAAAAAATACTACAAAGTATGAGGTAGCAAAAGCTTGATAAAGTTTTTAAGTTCTTATGTGTCATAGTTATAAGTGTAGGGTGTAAAAGTTGGCGCTATATCGACGAATTCATCAGAGGGAGAGAGAGAGAGATGTTGGGGGGGGAACGAAAGATGAACTTATCTGTGAGTAAAGAACATTGAAGAATGGATGATGATATTGGACAATAAACGTTCAATATGGATCTGGAAATAACAAAATGACCTCTGTAGGCAGGGTGGTCTGAATAATGCATGATTGGTTATGACTTTGAGTTTAAGAGATTGTGCCTCGGAAAAGGAATGTAATGAGTGTATAAAGCTCTAACTTTAATTACTTTATTTGTATTTCCGGTCAACCCCACCTGTTTTTATGGCCTTGATTATGTTGTTGCATTACCATTATTTTTTAATGCAGCATTTGATCTCTTCCATGCTGGATATATTGAGGTGAAATAAACAAAACCTTATTCTGCATAATATGATGTTTATCATCATTTAAAGAATCTGGATTTACTTATGTACTAAAATTTGATACCTTGCATAAGCTGATGATTATGATAATCCTCTTTGTTTCATTTTGATTAGGTTGGGTGCAATTTTGCTTCAATTACCTTGCATAAGATGGTGGACTTTTCTCGAGTGGGCAAGTTCAAGGAATAAGCTGTTTTGGTGGGGAAGAGAGGACTAAATCTGAAATCAGAATTGTGTTACTTTTAAACTAGAATTTATATTTTTTTTTTGTTAATGTATTTTAATTACAGTTGGTGTATACATTTGGTACATGTGCTGAACTCGTAAAATAATAGTATACAT
Organism: Beta lomatogona; assembly: GCA_947646795.1. Taxonomy (NCBI): domain Eukaryota; kingdom Viridiplantae; phylum Streptophyta; class Magnoliopsida; order Caryophyllales; family Amaranthaceae; genus Beta; species Beta lomatogona. The sequence continues at coordinate 1,179,474 of CANSNZ010000271.1, forward strand.
TTGCACACATGTGCTGTTCTTGTTGGAAACCAGATCAGTTAGTTTGGCTTATTCTTTTATATATATATATATATATATATATATATATATATATATATATATATATATCAAACATACCATCAACTGATCCAATCAGGGTCATAAACGGGGTCAGTTTCACAATAACTGATCCGGTTTTATGCCCGTGACCAAAAATAAGTTGAGGGTGAACTCATCCGGTGGTCAACCAGATCAGTTAGCTTTCGTTAACTGCTCGTAGCGCAACTAATCCGATCCAATTTCGGATTAGATATGCCCAAATCGACAGGATCAATTGGGGTTTTTTCCACTGGTGATACTCCAAGAATGTTGTAAATAAGGCTTTGATCGCAGCATGGGGTGATAGTAATTCTGAAGGGGATGAGGAACAACTCGAGGAAGAAGTTGCCAACCTATGCTTAATGGCAAAGACTGATGAGGACAAGTTTGTTGAGGAACTTGATAACGAGGTACTTACAATTCCCAAAAATCTAAAGAAAATCAATTTGACCTAGTTGTAGAAACGCATGATAAGTGGCCAGTTTTGAGTAACAAGAAATTTGTGTGTCAAAGAGCTCTCAAAAAATGTAAGGATCACATTTGGTTGAACACTATAAGAACTGATGTTCAAAATAGTTACTTTGAGCTTTTTGAGAAAAACATGTCTTTGAAAGAAACTATTGAAAATTTGAAAAGTGAGAACAACAAAAATAACGTGGATCTTAGTCGTTATAACTTGATTAACCGTGATATCAATTATTGTTGTTCCAAGAAAGCTTAAGTTAAGTTATCTAAGTATGATAAAGTTAAATGTGACTTAGACAAATTTAAGACTAGAAATGAAAATTGTCATTGGAACTTACTGAAGCATGTTAGATCTTCGTTTAAGAGCAAAAAGTCTATGAGCACCACAAAGCCATTTGAGCTCATCCATATGGATTTGTGTAGCCCCATGAGAGTCCAAAGTAGAAATGGTAAGCTATAAGTCTTTGTCGTAGTTGATGATTGCTCTAGATTTATGTGGGTCATGTTCCATCAAAACAAATATGAAACATTTGATGAATTTGTGAGTTTTACCAAAAAGGTAGAAAAGGTAAGCGGTTATCAACTTGTTCACTTGAGATTTGACCATGGAAAGGAACTTGAAAATTTCAAGTTTGATGAGTTTTGAAGGGAACATTGAATGGATCATAATTTCTCCGCTCGTAGAACACCACAACAAAATAGTGTTGTGGAGAGGAAAAATTAAACACTTGAAGACATGGCAAGAACAATGCTTATATTATTGCAAGCAAAGTCCGGAGGAACTTGTAAGCAGAAGTTGTCAACACGGCGTGCTACATCATAAATTATATCATGGTTAGACCAATCACTAATAAAACTCCCCATGAATTGCTTAAAGAAAGAAAACTAAATATTTCTTATTTTAGAGCATTTGATTGTAAGTGCTTTGTTCATAACAATGGCAAAAGGAACTTAGGAAAGTTTGATGAAAGAAGTGATGAAGTTGTGTTCCTTGGCTATGCTTTAGATACTAAAGCTTATAGAGTTTACAACAACAAAATAATGTGTGTAGAGGAAAGTGCACATATTATTTTTGATGAAACTGACGATTTTGTAGAGATTGTAAATGATGTACATGAACAAGAAGATTTTCATATTGGAATAGTGAGACCAAATCCAGAAGAAGAAGAGAAACAATCCAACAAACAACTACCAAAAGTTCAAAAAAATCTACCTCCTAAAGAAGGGCAAAATGACCAAAATCCTGAAGACAGTGCTGAAGTTTGTAACAGGTAAGAAAATGAAGGGAACTCCAGTAGAGAAGTTCAAGTCCCAAATGAAGATGAATCAGGGTATATTCCTCTAAGAAACTTTCAACCAAAACAATGGAGATATTAAAAGTCTCATCCAACTGATTTGATTACAAGTAATATTCGAAAAGGAACTCAAACCAGATCATAGCTGAGGAATTAGTTTTGAAGAAACTTTTTCTTTAGTTGCTAGTTTAAAAGCTATAAGAATACCGATTGCTTTTGCTTCATACATGGGTTTTAAATTATGTCAAATGGATATCAAATGTGCTTTTCTAAATGGTTATTTGAATGAAAATGTTTATGTGGAACAACCTCCTGGATTTGAACACTCTAAATTACCTAATCATGTTTACATGCTTGACAAAGCTCTTTATGGGTTAAGGCAAGCTCCTATAGCATGGTATGAAAGGTTGTCCAAGTTCCTTTTGGAAAATGATTTTAGAAGAGGAAAAGTTGATAGAACTTTGTTTTTGAAATCAAAAGGATCTAATCTGCTTCTTGTTGAAATTTATGTGGATGACATTATATTTGGTGCTACTAATGAATCCTTCTATGAGGAATTTGATGTTAATCTTATGGTCGAGAAATTCAAGATGAGTATGATGGGGGAACTCAACTTCTTCCTTGGTTTGAAAATCAAGCAAACTGAGAAAGCAATCTCCTGTCATCAAGGAAAATATATCAAGGAACTTCTCAAGAAGTATGGGATGGAATCTTCAATGATTGGCTCCTTGTTATATCGAACTGCCAGTAGACTAGATATTACTTTTAGTGTTGGTATATGTGTTAGGTTCCAAGCAAATCCAAAGGAATTTCACTTGGTTGTTGTCAAGAGGATATTGAGATACTTGAAAGAAACTGATGATTTATTGATGCTCATTATGTAGATGACTTAGTCAATAGAAAGAGCACATCAGTTATGGTACTTTCTTGGAGTTCCAAGTAGCAAACACGGTTGTCTTGTCCATATCAGGGGTTGAATATGTAGTTGTTGATGCATGTTGTTCCCAACTACTTTGGATAAAACATTAACTACAGGACTTTGATATTTTGTATGATTGTGTTCCTATCTATTGTGATAATACAAGTGTCGTTTTCATATCCAAGGATCAAATGCATCATTCACGTGTCACACATATTCACATTCGTCATCATTTCTTAAAAGACAATGTTGAGAAACGCTTGATTATTTTAGACTATTGCCCAACGGAAAATCAAATTACTGACATCTTAACTAAGCCTTTAAACAGGAACAAACATGAAAGGATGCAGATGGAGCTTGGAATCCCCCAAATAAGTCTTTACACACACACACACACACACACACACACACACATATATATATATATATATATATAAATATATTTGCTAATTAAGTAAGTAGATTAATGAAACATCATGTTTACAACCTAAAACTAACCTAAAGGAAGGCGAACCAACTAGGTTGGACCCCCTTAACACCTTAGGATGTTAAACAAACCAAGAGGTCACTAGTACACAATCATATAACTGATTACAAACTCATAAACCAGTTGTAATCCTTCCTATACACTTTTTGAGGTATCACAGCTAATATTCTGGCCCTAATATCATTCTTTAGTCTCTTAACACTGATATCTATACTAGGAATACATTGTTTCCAATATACTTAATTCCTAGCATGCCAAATAACATACACTAAAGCATTAATGCTAGCAAGTATGACATTCTTCCTGGAATTTGGACTTCCTGCTCTTCTTGTATTCTTCTAAGTAACAATTTGTAATTCTGTTGCAATGAAATGAACACCAAGCCACGCCTTGACTTGTCTTAAACAAATTGCAGTATAAGTGCATTCAAAAAAACAAATGTTGATGTGTCTCAGCAGCATTAGAGCAGATCAAACATTGATCTGTTGCACTGATCCCATAAGCTGCAAGTCTTGATGTTGTCTGTAATCTTTCCTGGATAACTAACCAAATAATAAATCTGTGTTTAGGTATACCTATTCTATTCCAAACCATATAATCCCATGCAACAGTAGTGAATTCACCACATAGCTTCTCATAAACTGTTGAAACAGAATATGTTTGCATTTGATTAAGTTCATCCTGTGACATTATTGTCTTCAATTGTTCTTTGACTCTACAAAACTTATTCCAATACCAACTAGCACCACCATTAGGCAGATAGTTCCACCAATTGCCTTCGTACAAATATACTGAACTTATCCATTTCAACCAAACACTGTCCTGGTTAGTTGAAACAGCCCATACATACTTGCCTAAAAATGCAATATTCCAAAGTTCAACATTTCTGAATCCCAATCCTCCTGCTGATTTGGGCCTGCATAATCTGTCCCATGCTATAGCACCAGGCTTTTGACTGAAATATTGTCCATTCCACAAAAATGCCCTACAAATTTTACAAATTTCTTGTAAAACTTTCTTAGGCAATATAAAGACTTAGGCCCAGTACATGTGCAAACTGAGTAGTACTGAGTCCACAAGTAATGCTCATACTGTGTATGAGAGATTCCTAGAACTCCATACTCTTATCCTGCTTGTCATTTTCTCTATGAGTACCTCACATTGAGCAGCAGATATCGTCTTGGAACAGATTGGAACACCCAGATACTTGAATGGTAACCTGTGTTGAGCAAAACCTGATACTTCAGCAATCCTTTGCTTAACAAGTGGATCCATCCCACATGTATACGTGGCAGATTTACTAACATTTGCCTTTAAACCAGAAGTGTCTGAAAAGAGCTTAAAAGCCCTTAATAGCAAATAGATGGAAACAAAATCACCATTACAACAAAGTATCAAGTCATCTGCAAAGCTAAGATGTGTTAGCCTCATCTCTTCGCATCTAGGGTGGAACTTGAATTGCTGTAATTCACTCTGTTTTGTCAAATTAAAATCCGTGACAAATACTCCATACACAAGACAAATAGCAAAGGTGACATAGGGTCAACTTGCCTTAATCCTCTAGAGGATTTAAAAAAGCCTCTCATAGTTCCATTGAGCATGATTGAGAACATTGAAGTGGATACACATGTCATCACCAAACCCCTAAATGACTCAGGGAACCCCAATGCTACTAACATTTCACTCAAAAATTCCCAACATAATGTATCATATGCTTTCTGCATGTCTATCATCATCATACAACTGGGTTTGACTTGCTTCATCCCATAATGCTTCACAAGATCCTGAAGCACCATAATATTATGAAGTATATATCTGCCATGCACAAAACCACTTTGATTCTCCATGATCAAATCTGGAAGCACTTGTCTCAATCTACCACATATTACTTTTGTAACACATTTGTACAGTGTGTTACAATAACCTATGGGACTAAATTCAGTGACATTGTGAGGGCATTTTGTTTTAGGTACTAGAGTTAAAACAGTGTGATTTAACTCCTTCAAAATATTACCACTTTGAAGAGCATCAAGGACAGCTGTTGTGACCTCTTCACCCACAATAGTCTAAGCATCCTTGTAGAAGTGACACCCAAACCCATCTGCACCTGGAGCCTTGCAACCAGGAATAGAGAAAAGTGCATTTTTTACTTCTTCCACAGTATAAGGTGCAGGAAGAATACTTCTATGCTCTTCTGTAACTACAAGGCTCTCTTGTACAAGCTGAATGTTTACATACTTCCTAAAAATAATGATCTTTACTCAAAAATTGTTCATAATACTCTAAGAAATCCTTAGACACACCCTCTGAAGTATCTTGCCACACACCAGCTGCATCATGTATGTATACACCTAATTCTTTGGTTTTCTTTCTATGATACTCTGATGAAAGAGTGATGTATTATCATCACCTTCTTTTATCCAAGCACTCTTAGCCTTTTGTGCTAGAAATTCTATATGTGCTTTATGTTTCACATGATAATCTTTAACTGCTTGGAGTTCAGCTTCTGCATATTCCAAGTTTTCAGGATTATCATGCATTTTCTTTTGTGCTTCTGTCATGATCTGGTGAGCTTGCAAATCTGCAGCTTGAATATCATTGAATCCTTCTCTATATTTAATATTTTCGGTGCAAGCTTAACAGCCTTCAATTTCTTAACCACTTTAAACATCGGAGTCCCATGTATCTCTGTATTCCATGCTTCCCTGACTCTTGCTTCAAAATGTGGTGATAGTCTCCATATTGTAAAGTGTTTAAATGGTTTATAGCCATCTCTATGATCAGGATATACTGTCAACACAGCTGGTGAATGATCAAAATCACCTTCACCATGAAATGAAGCTTCAGCAGATGGAACTACCTCCTACCATTCTTGATTTGCCAGTATAGAGAAGACCCTATCCTCACCTTGTTGTTTATTGTTCCATGTGAAAAAATTGACTGACTTCTTTATGTCTTCTAAACCACATTGCATCATGCACTGCTTCATATATCTCATTTATGCTTCCCTCACTTGTGAACCCAATCTTTCATCTGTGTTCATCACACAGTCTAAATCCCCACATACCAGCCAAGGTGTATTTACAGTAAGTTTTTGCAAATCTTCCCATAAAATTTCTCTTCTTGCCCTTTCATTGAACCCATAGATAAAGGTACAATGAAAACCACTTCCACCACTAACTACTTGTATATAGCAATGCAATAATTGACTTGTTTCCAATAGCACATTAACCTGAAAACTCCCAGGTTTCCATGCCAACACTAGCCTTCCTCCTGCATGATAGCTTGAGTTGGTAGTGAAGCACCAACCATTAAAAACTCTCTGGTAAAGCCCGCCAAGATTGTGAGGTTTTACTTTTGTCTCTAAGAGGCAAACAACACCCACATAAATCTTGTGCATATACTGATACACCTCTTTCTGTTTATAGATGTTGTTAACACCTCTTACATTCCAACATAGGATCTTATCCATGTGGAATAGGAGGATCTCCCCCTCCTAAATTTTCACCAGTCTTATTGCCATCATTAACACTCTCAACATTCTGTTGTGTTTCTATTCCATACATGGAATGTGTTTTGAATATTTGTTTGTTTTATCTGAGATTGCCTAACCTTAATAGGTTTTAAGGCCTTTTGAAATCCTTCCTGGTCCACTTCAACTTCTTTTTGCCCTGGGACTTGAGGGACAAGCTGTTGCTCATCTGTTACAGCTTGCACTGGAATAATAGCTTGTGTTGAAGCAGAAGCTTCAGATTGCTTTGCCACTCCACTATTCTCATCTTGCACCTTCCTTTTTGGTACCCAAACTTGCTTCATTTTCTTCACTCTGCACTGTTGAGTATTATGCCCCATAACCTTACAATTTTGACATTGTACAGGATTCCATTCAAATGTAACAGGCACCTCTGTCAACTCACCATGCTCATTCCATAAGTGAATAGAATCTGGGAATTGTTGATCTATTTTGACCTCAACTAGGATCCTTGCATATTGTATTTTATCTTTGTTCCTAGTTGCATCATCTCTTATAATTGGATCACCAATCTGTGATACAATCTTATGAAGAGACTTTTCCCCCCAATATTTAAGGTGTAATTTCAATTGCACCCATATTGGCAAAGTTTTCAAGTCTTCCTTCTCTAGATCCATATCAACTGTGCATGGCTTCACAATGACAAGTTTTTTATCAAAGAAGAAATATCCAGCAAGAACTTTGTCTCTGGAATCCATAGCTCTAAATCTTACAAAAAATATCCTCTTCTTAACCAGCACAGCCTTATCAATGCCATATTGTCTCCAAACTCTACGCAAATATCCCTCCATTACTTGAATTAGTGGATTAGCTCCCACAATATAGCATATAATAGATGAATTCCAGAATTTCATCTACTATATCCTCCAATTCAATATGCACAACAGTAATTTCATTACCATCATCAGTTCTATCAATAGTTTTAAATCCATTCATATCAACAACTAAATCATTCTCAATTTCATCCTCAGGATTTATAGTGACGACATCATTCACAACATTCAAATCAGCATGATATTCTTGTTGTAAAACTGGAATGTTACCTAAATGAGGATCAGAATATTCAGTTCGAGATGATTTTCCAGCACTATCATGGATTGATTGCAACCATTCATTGAATTCGTGTCTAATTTCCGATTGCTGCTGCAAATGCTGAATTGATGATTTTGGAGTTAGAATTTCACCTAAACCAAAATCCAATGCCTCAATCCCCATTATTTCATCCATCGATCTTGTTTGCAGAGCTTGAGAATCCGAAGATGGTCCTCTAGCTTTCTTCTTCCCTTTATCATGACTCGTACTCTAAGATTTCTCACTAGTTTTCCGTGCCATGGCAACGGCGCAAGCGTCGAAAGAATCCTAGTAAGCTTTATCAGAGCAGCTACGGAGTTACTGTTTCATTGATATCCTAGAGAGAGGAGAGAGTTTCTCTCTCTAAAACGCAAGTCGGTACATATTAATTGTTAAATTCCTAACTGATTTTCCTATCATCACAATGTGAATGCGAAGCATGTTCCTGGTGGAACTTAGTAGAATAACCCAGTGATGTCTCATAATATTACCCTTATCCCAGTGGAAAACTTTAAGTCTACTACTTGGTAAAATTTGAGATACATTGAAATTGCGCATGTTCCATCCACATTAAATGAAAATCCAAAAATAACTCTTTTTATTACAATTTTTTTCCCACAATAATTTTAAAATCTAAAATCCCATATTAGGTTCTGTGTTAATAACATAAAGTTGTTCCTGAAACGTGACTAAGGAAACTTCTTTTCGTTAAAACCCCCTCAAGCTCCTTCATGCTTCATACTTCTCCAGAACTTAAACCATCAATAACCCGCGAAACTCTCAACAACCTCAATCATATCACATTCACTCTCCTAAACCTCAAAACTCATCTTCTCCTATGAACTCGAATTCTTGAAAACCTCAACCCTAATCTCAGCCATGAAAACTCTGAAATCAACCCAAACACCAACTAAAACCCCATAAACTAATGTTCCTATAACAGCGGAAGCTCCTTCACCGCCACTGAAACACCCACAACTTCAATTTAACTAAACCGCACCCCAAATACTGATGTTCAAACTTTATATGCCGAATCTATCAACACTGTATATCCATCACAACCACCACTGAGTTTCGACCCAATGAACCCTCATACTTAGAACCTTGATGTTCCATCTTCTCGAATTTCAAGAAGACGCAAGAAATTGGTGAGGATGATGAACTAGAAACTGAAATAAAGAAGGAAAAATAAGTTGTTGAAGAGGATCTGGAATTGGGGACTGGAATTCAGGAGGTATTAGAGGAATAGAAAAAGATTGTGAAATAAGCAAGAATGTATATTCATGGGTTTGCTCTAAATCTGGTGTGATGCAATACTATTGAGTATCATGAGTTATTGGAGTGTTTGGAATCCTATAAGTGGGTTCATCTGCTGAGTGTGTGCTCAAATCATCCTATGTATCCTAAAGCTCTTGATAAGTTTTGTGAAAATTTTCTAACTGAAAAAGGTACTATTTCTAGTACAGTGAATCGAGTTCCATTTGGTTTTGATGTTGAGTTCCTCTCGGATATTTTCAAAGTTTCAAATGAGAGTTATGGAAATGACTTTAAGGGAAAGTACAATTTAAAAATTGGTAAAGAATCCAAGGATGATAGCCTTGATGCTTTTGATGGTAAGGTTGGGATCAACAAGATTGAGCACAATGATCTCACGACTTTAAAAAGCTTTTGTATAATGTTGTTAGGAGGGTTGTTTTGGGCCAAGAACTTAGAAGAGGAGTTAGGCAACTTTACTTGATTGTTCAGTGATTTATTGCCTGTCAAACAAGATGGAGGTAAATTTTCGTGCATTGATGATGGCTCACTTGGAACACACTTTTCCAAGTGGTTAAAAGGTGGGGTATGGAACTGTGCTTATAGCAGTGTTCCAAGCTATGCAAGTTCATTTGGATTCTTACACTCTACTGTAGATGAAAGAGAAAACTACCTCCAGAAATCCACATTGGGAATTCTGGATTTAGTTGTTGGGGTGACATACTATGTGATTGTCCAAACTTTTCAAAGAAGAAAGAATCAAGAAGGAAGAAGAAGAAAAAGGAGAAAAATAAGAGAAGAAAGAAAACATAGAAAAAGAAGGATTAAGAAAAAGAAGGAGGCTTTCTGTTTTTCCTCGTGTGAAGGATGAGGAAGTTACAATTGTGGAACTGGATCAAAAGGAGGTAGAAAAACCTGAGGATGAGCTAGTCTATGTCTAGATTTCTGATAAAAAAGGGTGTTGGGAGTTCATCGGGAACTCAAGGACCGTAGAAAGAGATTAAGGCTATGTCTGAAGAGATGTTTGAAGTGAATAGTTTGCAGCAGGAACTGCATCGTCATCTGATCTCAATGGAACTCACTTTGATGATCATTGTTGCCTCTATGAAATAAAACAAAGAAGAGATCCTCGAAGCTATAAAAAGCATTACAATAGAGAAGGTGACTGAAGAAGAAGTTCTTCAAGAAACTGCGACGTAAGCGTACTATATACTACCCTAGCCTAACCTTCTCTTGTTCCTTCTAGTGTAGCAGAATGATGTTTTGTTCATTTCACTTTGTTGTATTTTCTATTCATTCTCATTTCCAATTGTAATTGTAATCTTAGAAATGGGAATGTAACTTATGCTTTTCTATATACTTTGCACAATGAAACAATCTCTTTTTTCTTTCCTCCTATTAACCTTACTGTGACTTGACATTGGGGAAAACTAGGTCTAGACTAGTCTCTTAAAGTCAAATAAAACCCTACTAGACCACTAAACTAAGTAGATTGACAAGCAAGGGTCATTCCTCCACAAGGACTAAGGAACACCAATATGTGAAAATTAAGTTAGGCCGAAAAAGGAGTCGGAAGGTGTTAACTACCAACTAGTCTATTGAACTAAACTGCGCACCAACGATTAAATGGGATTAAGGAAAGGGATCCAACATCAACCAATCATGATTTAGGGAATAAGAAAGGTGAAACATGGAGGAAAGAAAAGCAACTAACTAATTGAGGTTATTGACTCTTAACTAGCTCTAAGCACATAATTAAGCCACTGTCATGGTCTCAAACATGCAACCGAGGGATAATCACAATGTCAATCCACCAAACCCTCACTCAAATCTCACTCTCATGAGGAATTAAGCAATATAATAGCATAAGTGCCACCCTTAATCTCCTCTCTCTATTTGATTAAGGTATCAATAAAACAAACATCCTAGTGGCCAACTAGAATGCAAGCAAATAGTAATCATGCCATTAATCAATCAAGAAGCCTAATCAAACCCCTAATTTCATATTCAAATACCCAAAATCAACCATAGTTGGGTTCTCACCCAAACCTTAACCAAGGAACTACTCCATAAACACAAAAATGAGAACTTTAGAGAAATTAACAACTAATATAATGATACAAAACATTAAACTAAACAAAATAAATCATAAATAATTAATAGTAATCATGCCATTTATACTCCCCTTGATTACAAAGTCCCAAAACAAAACGGGCTGAAATAACACACTTAGCCACAGCAGCCCGGGCGGGTTCCACATGGCCCGGGCGAACCGACAAAGGTAGCCCGGGCGGGCTGGGTCAAGGCCCGGACGGGGCAGGGTGGTCGGGCCTGTGCATCTCCACCGGGCTAGGGCTTTGTTGCAGCGAGATAGGCAGTGGACTGATGGAACCGGGCGGGCTGGCCATAGCTCTGGCGGGCCAAGCTGCTGCCCTTAGTTCACTGGGATGGCTTCACAGCCCAGGCGAGCTGAACTGAAGCCCGGGCGGGCTTCTCCATCTTGGCGGGCTTGGGCTTGGGCTTGTGATGTGGTGTATTTAAGGGTAAGAGTGTGGTGTAGGATATAATCTTTGGACATTTGTGCTAGACTTAATCAATTACACTCACCTCTACACATAACAATAAAGCACGAGAGAAGAAAACGAGACTTACAAAATAAAAAAAATATTAAATTAAGAGTGACTAAGAGGAAATAAAATATAAAATTAATTACAAATACTAAATTAATACATCTAAAATTAATAAAACAAAGAAAATAAATAAATTATGAAATTAAGAGCTAAAAACTAGTAAAAATAACTAAATAAATAAATTAAGCTATAAAATATAAAAGAAGAAATAAAGGCTACAATAGATAGAAATAAATGAAAATAAACTATGAAAATAATCAAAAAACTACTCCTAAAAGTGACATAAATGACACTTATCAAACTCCCCCAAGCTAAGCTTTTGCTCGTCCTCGAGCAAAACAAGATGAAACACAAGGGAAGAGAAATAATTTTTTGAAGGAAAGAAAAAAAGAAGGGTTTTTCCTATGTTATACCCTAGTGTTTCTTTGATTTCTACGTTGTACCCCAAGATTTTTGAAATTACATATGATACCCTTAAACTTACAACATTTTATGCACTTTGTCCTTACTATTAACTCGAAGGCAAGTATTTTGTCTATAATTATTAATCGAATGAATTAACTTTGCGTATAAAATGTAACCTTTATTAGTAAAACTATGAACAAGTTAGCGAAGCATCTAAAGATCACAAAAAGTTAACAATATTTATGACATGTAGTCGGCAATAATCGAGTACTATACATTAAAAAAGCTAAGTTCAAGGGTACAATGTAGAACTTTTAAAAGATTGGGGTAGAACATAGAATATGACGAAACACAGGCGTATAATATAGAAAATCCCAAAAAAGAAAGAAAATAGATGTGAATATACATTAACTCACTTTCGTAAGAATCACGCTTGCATTTAGCGTATGCAACAAGCTCTTTAAACCCCTAAATCGCTCGATAGGGCGAGTGATTACTCGTGACGGTTTCCCAAGAGGCTTAACCCATAACTCTAATCAAGCACAAACATAGATGATAAACCAAAGTGATCTCTTCAACCATGGTTCACAAAGCAATGGACGATCTACGGAAACTTTCAAAGCATAACCATCATCAATTTGTATCAATGGCTTAGGAATATAGGGGATAGACTAATTTAAGGTGCGAAATTGACACTATCAAAAGCTTCAAACATGAATTAGAGTCTACTAAGGCATTCAAGAGTTATAAATCGTTCTCAAATGGATGAAGAAGGTCCCAAGATTGATCCTAATCACCTATAGTGCACAGAAACTCCCCCAAACTCGACTTTTGCTAAGAGAAAACCATGATTGTAGTATTATAACGATTGAGAAATGGGCCTAGAGTCTCAATGTTTAAGCCATAATGACATTCATCATTACTAGGAAAACTCTACTTATTATATTTTCAAGCTCCCACTCAACCATTTCTACTAACCCATTTTCTCAAATCATGTGGTAGTTACCACTTATTGACTCTTTTTCGATAATTTTTGTTTTTGTTTTCATGGACTTTAATAGGCTTATTATGCCTTGTGGGCTCATTGGCTCCACTTATTGGACTCAAGACATAAACCACTTTTTTTATTTTTACGATCGAATTTAACTCTTAGCATAGCCTACTCGGAGGTAAAAAGTTGTGCACCAAAGAAGATTTCAAGGTTCAACTAAAGTCACCACAACTTCCAAAAGAGAAAAAGTCGACTCTTTTCAACACAAAGTTTGACAACAATTAGAATCATAAAGTGCCTTTTCAATTAGAAAATAAAGCAACAAAGATTAATCAATCCCTAATCGCCCCAAATTACACATACAAGCATCCAATGAAAACACCTATACTCATCTACCCAAATGACCAAAGCAAAGGAGCCCACATAAATTTGCCATCAAGAATCTTCCCTTGGACACAAAATGCTTTGTACTTTTCTTTATTCCTCAATTTTTTTGGATTTTCATTTTTTTTCATTTTTCTATAATTAAAGAGAATCAACACTTGGAAGAAAAGGAAGAAAAATAAAAGAAAGGAACATATTTTTAGATTTTTAAATTTTGTAAAGAGAGAAATGTAAATAATAAAGTATGTACACTTCCCCCAAGCTAGCAAATAGCTACTCCCCCAAGCTAGAATAAAGCATTGTCCTCAATGCTTGAACAAGACGATCAAAGGGAGGTAGGGAGGGAAAGAAACATCCAAACCAACAAGTACATGTTCCACAATCATAAAGCATTAGAGAAGGAGAAAAGGAATGATGTTACCGGATAGTAGGTGGGTGTGAATACCCGCAAATGACCCAATTTCTCTTCTTATAATCAACTTCCTCGATCAAAACCATGATTTGCTTTCAATGTGCTATTGAGAATGTGTCTTATTTCAATTATGTACCTAAATCAAAATCAAGGATAGAAAATAAAAATTGAGTAAAACTAAAAGGAAGAAAATGAAAGCAATAAATCACGGGTTACTTCCTGAGAAAGGCTTATTTAAGGTCCTAAGCTTGACCTTTCTAGTAAATAGCGATTCAAAGATCGCAAGAGTTTGTCAAATGCACTAGCACACATTTCCATTAACATAGCATATGCAATACTAAGATAAAAAGCATGCACAAGATATAGTGCAACTTCGTGCAAAAGAGGAGAGGTATGCCGGAAACAAGAAGGATCAAAAGGAAAAACAAAGAAATAAGAAAAAGAAGAATTAAAATAAAAAATAAAATAAAATGGCAAAGTCTCCTCAACCAACTCTTTTTTTTTTGTGGCAATCTCACTCTCTTCCTCAAAATTAATCAAATTGGGGACTTGAAGGGGAAAGGACGAAGGAGGCTCATTTGATGGAGGTATTTTGGGTAAATAAGGGAAAAAGATGGGAAAGGACGGAAGTAGGTCAAGCTTTCTTGAAAATAAGATATAAGGTGAAGGAATAGAAACTAAGGTTTCACAAATGACTTCTCCTATATCATAAGTCTTCAAATCACAAGCTTTTTCGACCAGATGCTCCTTATAAACGTCTTTGCCATCCTCTAAATCCTCAAAAACATTACCAACCACCAAATGAGGTATCTCACTCTCAAATTGACCAAGATCTTCACTCAAACAAGAAGGGGTAGGATAGGTTGGGCATTATAAAGCACAAGGAGGGAGAATAAGGTCCAATTCATTAGAGGTAGACACACTAGACAAAAAAAGAGAATGTATACACTCATAAACATTATCACTTTCAACAACATCCTCAATAATGGGTTTTTTCTCCTCAAAAGCATACCCATCATCATCACTACTCCAAAAACCATCATTAAGATCTAGGCTACTCTTTCCCAATTGATTTTCATTTTCGACATCTCTCAAATCAACATAATCAAACTCAAGAATGTCATCATTGCAACCCCATTTTTCCCTCAACAATTTCAAATCAATTTCCAATTGTATTAAAAGGGGATCATTAATAGGTTGGGGAGCATTTTGAGGATCAACTTGGGTTGGAGGTTCACAATTAAGCATGTGGAAATCACTATCGGGAATATTAGGCACATAATTGAGATCCATGCACAAATTCAATGAACATTGAGAAATAGCATGAATATCATTAATGTAAGTCGATGTCCCCGGCAACGGAGCCTTTTTGACACTGGGGAAAACTAGGTCTTTACTAGTCTCCTAAAGTCAAACAAAACATAACTAGGCCACTAAACTAAGTAAAGTGACAAGCAAGGGTCATTCTTCCACAAGGACTAAGGAACACCAATATGTGTTAATTTAACAATAAGCTAGGCCGAAAAAGGAGTTGGAAGATGTCAACTACCAACTAGTCTATTGAGCTAAACTAAGTACCAAAGATCGAATAGGATTAGGGATAGGATCCAACATCAACCAATCATGATTTAGGGAATTAGAAAGGTGAAACATGGAGGAAAGAAAACCAAGCAACTAATTGAGGTTATTGACTCTTAACTAGCTCTAAGTACATTATTAAGCCACTCTCATGGTCTCCAACATGCAACCAAGGGATAATCACAATGTCCATCCACAAAACCCTCACTCAAATCTCACTCTCATGAGGAATTAAGCAAGATAATAGCATAAATGTCAACCTTAATCTCCTCTCTCGATTTGATTAAGGTATCAATAAAACAAACATCCAAGTGGCCAACTAGAATGCAAGCAAATAGTAATCATGCCATTAATCAATTAAGAAGCCTAATCAAACCCCTAATTTCATATTCAAATACCCAAAATCAACCATAGTTGGGTTTTCACCCAAACTCTAACCAAAGAACTACTCCATCAACACACAAATGAGAACTTTAGAGAAATTAACAACTAATATTATGATACTAAACAAAATAAATCACAAATAATTAAACTAAGCATGGACAATTAATTTGAGAAACAATAATAATAAAGCAATAAAAGAAGAGAGAGAAAGAGAGAGAGTAAGAAATGCTCGTTGATAAATTGTTGAATCTTCAAATACAAGATGTCACCCTTGAATCTCCAAATCTTCAATCTCTCTTTGAGTTTTCTCACTTTTCCCCTAAACTAAGCTATGGATGCTAATCCTCCCTAAAACCCTAAAACTATTCTAAAACTAAGAGTGGTGAATAAAAAAAACTTGGTTGGTTGAATGGGCTAAGGGGTATTTATAATCCCCTAAATTACAAAGTCGCAAAACAAAATGGGCCAAAATAACACATGCAGCAACAGCAGCCCGGGCGGGCTCTACACGGCCCGGGAGGGATGGGTCAAGGCTCGGACGGGGCAGGGTGGTCGGACCTATGCATCTCCGCCGGGCGAGGGCTTTGTTGCAGCGAGATCGACAATAAGTTCCAACAGCTAGAGCCCGTGCGAGCTGGCTACATGCTCGGGCGGGCTGATGAGATCGGGACGGCTGGTCACAGCTCGGGCGGGCCAGGCTGCTAGGCTTGGTTCACTGGGATGGCTTCACAGCCCGGGCAGGCTGAACAGAAGCGGGGGCGGGCTGCTCCATCTTGGCGGGCTTGGGCTTGGGCTTGTGATGTGGTGTAGGTTAAGGGTAAGAGTGTGGTGTAGGATACGATCGTCGGACATTTGTGCTAGACTCAATGAAATTATGTCCTTCCAGTTCCGCAAACACTCACCTACACACATAAAAATAAAGTACAAGAGAAGAAAACGAGACTTACAAAATAAAAAAATAATAAATGAAGAGTGACTAAGAGTGAATAATATATAAAATTAATTACAAATACTAAACTAATACATCCAAAATTAATATAACAAAGAAAATAAATTATGAAATTAAGAGCTAAAAACTAGTAAAAATAACTAAATAAATAAATTAAGCTACAAAATATAAAAGAAGAAATAAAGGCTAAAATAGATAGAAATAAATGAAAAGAAACTATGAAAACAATCTAAAAACTACTCCTAGAAGTGACATAAATGTAACTTATCATGGCTTGATGGCTAATATTCTGAGGTTGTAACTTGAAAATTTTACTATGTCTCTAACCATATTTTGACCAATTAACATGTTTAATGGTGTTGTGATGCTTAAGTAATTCTAATTGGAACTTACGTATGTTTGATGATGCCAAAAGGGGGAAGAATTGAAGCAAACATCTCTTTCTCTGATTTGCACAAGTTTCTAGAAGTTTATTCTCATGAGTTCCGATAATCTCAATTCAGTCAAGTTCAGTTTCTTAGCGTTGAATACTTCATTTTTATTTTCAATATTTTTAGTATGTTTGTGAAAAACTTTGCTAGTACTTAGTTTAGTTTAAGTTCCTGATAGGTTTTCTAATTTTTGTACTTATTTTTTTGAGTGCTTAAGTTTGTTTGCCTTGCTTGTTACCATCAAAAAGAGGGAAAATTATTGATCTATGAGTTTTGATGATGATTTGCACGAAAACAAACTTGCATACTAAACCTTTAAGTTCCAATGAGGTTTTATAGTTTCTTAAGGGCTTACATGCTGCTGGAAGGAACTTTTGGAGTAACAATTTTTCTAAGGCACAAATAAATGGAGTTCCAAGTGAAAAAAGGTCAAGGACTATCTAAACAAGGAATTCAATATATGTCAAGGAGTTCTAGAGGAGGAATCATTTGATGGAACAAGGGATCTTACAAGCTGAATTCTAGAGCAAGAGCAAAGCTAATTAATGCCAAGTTCCAAACATAAATTACTAATCAAGAGTTCCATTGAAGGAGCATCTTGAAGAGAAAATAAATCTAGAAAACGAGGAGTTTAATTTTCCAAGGTTTTTCTAAGTACACTAGAGTCTAGAGTCTAACTAGAACACGAGTCAAGTTTCGTCTAGAACTTAGGTGTCTATGAGTCTACTAAGTTTGAGTCTAAATATGAGTCATGATTGGTAATTAACTGAATTAATTGAGTGAAATTAGAGTCTAAATTGTTCATGCCTTAATTATAATGAATTATTTAGGTTTTTAGTTAAATAAATATCTAGGTTTGATACCGAATTCGTTAGAGTATTTTTAGGAATAAAATCTGTAGAAATAATAAGACATGTTCTAATTCAGTTAGTGGGCTAAAATATAGGAGTCTTTCGCTACAAGCATCTAAGAATGGTTGATTACCTATAGTGGGGAAAGTGGAAGTCAGTTGGTTAAGTTGACATCATGGGTCAAAGAGTTGTTTAGTTGATTACTTAATATGAATAGCTAATCCCTTGTCATAAATTGTAACAACGGTTGAGAGTGAAAACATAAGAGTTTATAATCAAATTATTTTTAGTGTTTGTCAGAGTTGTATTCGTGTTCCTGTCCCGAGTACTCCAAATTCCAGTGTACTAGATTTTTTCAAAAGTGTTGTAATTCTCATAGTGCAAGGGGAGTGAACTTGAGTGAATTCGAATTGTGTTACGTTAATGACAAAAGAGTTGATAGAGAAGAGCTTCAGCAGTTCGAGGGAACTGTTGATTGAGAGACAAAGAGTTCCTAGTGGAACTTGAGGGTTTGAGTAGATAATAGGTTGTAACAGAGGTACTGGCCTATTGTAAAAGTGGAGTTGTTTTTCCTATTGGGTCTAGGAAGGGTTTCTCATAAATATTCTCTCGTGTCTTCCCATTATTAACTTTAGTTCATTAAAATACCGCAAAAACTACTAAGAGTTCCTGTAGGCGTGGATTTATTTCGCCTACAAGGTGTAAGCGCGTATTATATTTCACTACCCCACTGTTAAGGTTTTATTGAATATTGTTTTGTATTGAAAGAAGTCGCCAACAATTCTTTTTAGGAGGAATCATAAACCTAATTGGATATAGGAAAATCATAGGGACAAATTATCCAATGTAATTTCCCCGTCCAGACTCCATAGATTGTCAAAATGAACCAAAGATTGAGTTCAGGGGTGAGGGTACGAATATAGTCATAATGAACCACATTTGCCCAAAGTTGGCCTCTACTAAATAACGATTCATTACAGATTTTATGCCAAAAAATAATCAAATAATGTTTTAAACAACCTAAAATATTTAGTCTAAATTGGTTTAGGAAACACATAAAAAGACTATTTTTAGTGACATGTTATTAGGCAATCAATATTATAGGAAACCTAACAGGTTGTCCAAATTAATCTGATTAATATTAGAACATTTATTTAGGTCTTTGATTAGCAAAGATAACATGTGGGAGTGATAAAAGCACGAAAGCATGTCAAATCATATAATATGTATCTAATGATTGGGCAGGCATAAAATATACAAAGGCAAGAATAATAATAATGAATAAAGAAAAAAGATTAGAATGTACAGTAGAACAATTATAACTTAAAGATCTACATCATGAAATAAATTGTTAGTAACTTCAAAGCAATAATATGAAATTTATTCAAGGATCCTCAGGATTATACCAATGCAGCTTAGATTGATGAGCGCAACGATCTTTAGGCGGAGCAATCCTGGAACCAAGAACACAGCGATGAATAATTGATCGAAAGTACTGAAAGTATTTGAGTGCTTAAGTGTTTGAGTATTCGAAGTATGTTTTGGAGTATGCGAGAGAATTTTTGTGCGTGAAAAATAATAATATGAAAAGACGTCCGTAATTCAAGAAATTACGGGTATTTATAGAGAAAAAAAAACTTGCGCTCCACGCAAGCCCTGGGGCAGGCGCAATGCCACGCGTCAGGCACACTTTGGTGTGCCTGATGCGGCTAGCCCAATAAGGTTTAGGCACGTGTAAACGCGTTTTTGAAAAGATAGAAAAGAAAGTTGCGTCTCACACAGGACTTGCGTTAGACGCACGACCCTGTGTGAGTCATGAAATCTACGTGTCAGGCGCTCATTGGCTCGCCTGACGCATTCAGGCCTATGCGTTGGACGTACGTGGCGCGCTGAGCGCAATCCCTGCATCTGGCGCATATTGAGGAATATTTGAGCATAGTCCTTTGCGCATCTTTTGAAGATACCTTTTCTATCCCAAAAATTCCGGAGATTGAATTTTACGGATTAAAAATCTGATTTATTTATCAAAGATAAAAATGTTTATGAAAAATATCTATTAAAATAATAAATATTTGATTGGGCTTTTAAAATGGACTTAAAATACTTTATGGGCTTAAAATACAATTAATCGTCATGGACAATTAATTAAGCTTTAGAATATCATTTCAAAACACATTTTGGATTGGTTCTTTAAATTACTCTTCGGTTGGGTCGCTCCAACTAATGCCGCAGTAAATTTCATCATTGGATCCTTAAATTGGGAGACACGATTATGTGTCTACAGAAGCCCCCACTTTGACTGAGGTTCAAGAAACCGATAGTCAAAGTATATAGTGTCGGGACGGAGAACAATTCAAAACACTCTGCAGTTTAGAACTGATCTATTATCGCCGGTCTCTGCAAAATAAAGTTAGTATGCTGGACAATAACTACAAGCAATCTGATTACATGCAGGGAAAGATGTTAGCAGATAGGTGCAAACAACTTACATAAGCACATAGTGATGCAATAATGCAAACTTAGACTCTCTAAGGATGCATGAGACGCTATGCAAGGATTAAGGTTATGCAAACCTAAGGGATGACACGTGATGCAAGGTCAGGGTTATGAAAGACTAGAATGTATGAAATGCAATGCAAGGTCAAGGTTTTGCAAGGCTAGAATGTATGGAATGCAATGCAAGGTCAGGGTTTTGCAAGGCTATCTGGATATGTAGAATGATAGAATGATCAGAAATGAATAGAATGATTTTCCAAAACTGTTTTTAGTAAATAATCGTGGTCCGTAAACGAGGTCCGTAGATTACAACCCTTCGGGAGTTTGATTTGAATTGGAGGAACCACCGTACATAGGAATCCCCCACTTTGGGTGAGGTTGCCTTGAATTAGGCATGAGCCTTAATCGAAATGTACTTGATCTGATATTGAAACGTAGTTGATCTGCCTTAAACGTTGAAAGTTGTCACTGGGGATTGTACAGGGGATTCTTCTTTGGGAAGTTGATATAGGCAAAGTCAAGTATCACCGGAAATCATGGAATAGAGTCCTTCAGGGACAAGGAGAGCTTGGATTGAAAAATAAACAATTAAATTTGTGAGTCAAATAAATGTAGGTGGGAAAAGGCTTTAACGACGCTAGGGTCAGACTCGAGTTATGTTGGGATCTAGAAAGAGATTATGCTCCTAAATTCTAGAAAGTAAAATCATTAGACCATGACTACTTTTTATTTTATTGAAGCGGCCGGACCTCGAGATGAGGATTCCTACGTATCTTTGCGGAATCAGACCATTCGTAGTTCTAGATCTGATTCCTTTTTTATTATCATTTTTTTGTGCCCTAAATTTTGCCTAGGCCACCCTTTCGGGTTTTCATGAAAAAGGACATACCTTGAAAAAGGAGTTATGGTTAATGAAAGGTTGAAAGGTTTAAGGCTTGAGGTTTAGATGAAAGTTCAATTGGTTTGACGAATAGAGTATTATGGATTTGGATTATATGGTTAAGGTTTGACGGTTTGAAGGATTTGAATGAGGGGTAGAACTTGTGTGCAAGCCCCCTAGCTTGACTTTTATTTCTTTGCCTTTGGCCCTTTCTTTTTTTTTTTGCATTTTTTTTTGTCTTATGTGTTTCTTTTGCTTTTGCTTTTTTTTCACACTTTGAATTTCTTTACTTTTTGTTTTTTATTTGCCTGCCATTGATATTTTTTTGTGATAAGGCTTGCACACAAGCTTTGTTTAGGGTATTGGAAGGCTTGAAGGATATTTGTGGAGCTTTGAGTAATGGAGGGATTATTTGGCAATGGTTTAACGGATTTTTGTTTTTCCTTGGTTGTATGAGGATGGCTTATGAAAGGTAATGGAAGGGAGAGGGGAATAACTCCTGATCCAAAGTATGTCCTCTTTTTTATTTTTCTTTTTTATTTCAGATATTTTTTTTATTATTAGTCAAGTTCATTAGGTGATTTGAGTTTCATCATTGAATTAGAAGCATAAATAAAATGATGGAAGGCCAATAAAAATGAAAATCAAATTCTTTTATTAATCAGAAATAATTAGAACAAGGCTTATTGGAAATAAAAAACCTAAATGACATAAACTCGACAAGAAGAGAAATGAAGGAGCTAGGGGAGGGACTCTCCGACTCAACCTAGAAAACTGGCGTTAAATGACTAAGCCTCGGCGTTATTCAGGTGCTGGCGAAGGGTTGTTGCTATTGCTGACTTTTGCTGCAGGTGGAATTGCAATCTACCGTCTTCAACCATATCCTGCAGGTGATTCTTTAAGGTCCAGCACGCAGATGTTGAGTGTTCATTCCCTTGGTGGTACTTGCAGTAGGCATTTGGATCCCACCTCTTGGATCTATTCTTTGGAGCAGGGTCTGGAGTAGGGCCAATAGGCTGACGTGCTCCCTTTGCATGAAGTCTAGTGAAGGCTTCTTTTAAGGACATGCCTAAAGGTGCGAATGTTCTTTGAGGCTTTTAATAGCCTCTCTTTTCAGCAGCTATGGCATTAACCTCATTGCTTTTGGACCTAGAAGGGCCATTGTTACTCTTCTTGAAAGAGTTGTTGTTGTTGGAACCCTTATTCTTGTTAGCCTATATCTCTTCGTCAATACCTTATAGAGCTTCGTGAAAGACTCTATAGGTTGGAACTTGATATGATCTCCATACTTCGGCTGCAGGTTACGGATCACCAGTCGAACTTGATCCTCATGAGATGGCCTGTTAATCATTCGTGCAGCTTTATCCGTCCATCTGTTAAGAAAGGTGACAAAGTCTTCGTTGGAGTTTTGTTTAGTTAACTCGAACTCACAAAGGCCAATGGGAAGCTGAGTATTTTAGATGTATTGTTTGTGGAACTCTTAGTCCCAATCATTCAGCTTAGCCTTATTCAGTCACCTAAACCACTTGGTTGGATGTGCATCCAAGGTTAAAGAAAAGACATAAGAAAATAGGTCCTTGCTCATATCCTTGAGAGTCATGGATATGGAAAACGCTCTCAAGTGGTCATCTGGGTCCTCGACCCCCTTGAATTTTAGGAGGTCACCCAAGGTTACCTTTTTAGGAAGTTTTTCCCTTAGTTCAGGATCAATGATGTCATGGCCATGAGCCCGACTCTCGAGTGCAAGTATTGACTGGATCAATTGCTCAAGTTTTCAAACCTTAATTCTGTGTTGATTTTGATTGTTGGTGGAGTGTCGCCTTGCTCGTTTTCCTCAGTTAGCTTCTCCCTCAGTGCCTTAATATCCATGTCGTGTTCCTCAAGACGAGAGTTCATCAGTGTCAGTTGAGCCATAATGGCACTGAGCTGTTTATTAGTGTCCCCTATTTCAGATGATGATTCAGAAGAATCGGAGAATTCTTTTGAAAAGGCAAGGACGCAGTTGACGAGTCTGGGAGTAGGGCGACCTTGATGCCTTGCTGTTGGACGTTCCCAAGTTATAATCTCATGATCTGTCCTGAACAAAAACCGAATGGACCTCATAATTTTTGGGAAATAATGTTTTCGAAATGAGAAATGGAGACGAGAAATGAGAATTGGGAATGGAAATGAAAATGGGAAATGAAAATGGAAAGTGATTATGAAATGGAAATGGTTATGGGTTTTGGACTGGTATAGACTTGACCATGATGGAGACATGGGCCTAACTATATGCAAATGCAGACATGGACTGGACTGGACTGTGCAAGCAAACTGGACTCTACAATTGTGTTTAGGAGAGACTAGACTTTGAACTTATAGGTGAGCAAGCAGGCTAGACTCTAAGGAAGGTTTGACAATAAGGGAGACTATAATCTTAACTTAAGGCAAGCAGGCTAGGCACCTAGACTTTGAACTTACGGGTGAGCAAGCAGGTTAGACAACTAGACTTCGGAACTTACATTAGACTAAGCCGGCTAGACTCAAAAATTGCCTATGGATTTATGGGATGCTAGACTTTGAACTTACGGGTGAGCAAGCAAGCTAGAGAACTAGGAAGGCCAAACTCTTAACTTAAGGCAAGCAGGCTAGGCAGCTAGACTTTGAACTTACGGGTGAGCAAGCAGGCTAGATCACTAGACTTCGAAACTTACATTAAACTAAGCAGGCTAGACTCAAAAATTGCCTATGGACTTAGGAAATGCTAGACCTTGAACTTACAAGTGAGCAAGCAGGATAGACCACTAGACTTTGAACTTACGGGTGAGTAAGCAGGCTAGATGGGGATGAACTTTAATAGTCCTAAGACTGAATTTTTATAGTCCGAAGACTGACTAGAGCTTACATGAAGATGCAAACTAGACCTAGGACATGAATTGACATATAGGTTTGACTCAGATTGAGAGATGCACATGGGCTTGACATTAGAGATGGACTAGGATTGGACTTAGAATGGAATAGACTGGGATTAGACTTGGACTGGGCTTGACATAGACTAGGATTCACATAGAGATGCAAATGGGTCTAGCTTTTACTTAAACTAGATTTATATGGGCCTAAGATCTAATGCTAGTGAATGCATGGACTCAAATTTGACGGGCTTAGGATGAATGCAAAATGGACTCTAATGCATATGGGCCTAGAATGAATGCCAGTGAATTGGGTTTGGTTGATTGGATTGAATTGAAGGTGTTTAGAATGGGCTTAGAATTTTTTGAAATTCTTTTTTTGAAAGGAACCCCTTGTTTTATCTTTTGTTAGGAAAAGATGATGGATTAATTTTGAAAATATATATATTTTTTGAATGTCGTGGTATGATGATGTTTAATAAATGCTTTCAAAAAAAAGAGTAGAATAGGATATGGTGTAGGATATAATGACCAATATTTTTTGAATGTCGTGGTATGATGATGTTTAATAAATGTTTAATAACGTCTGGCGCAATGCTCTGCGGCACACACTTATTGATAAATTGACGAAGGTTCAGGCGAAAATGACGATTTGTTTTAGACGCGATTTGCAATAATTTCGGGCCGCAAAGCATATTAGCAGGCAAAAATTGCAATCACACATAAATGTCCGGTTCTACGTTCAACTATTGGTCAGGTTTAGGTTAAGGCTGAAAGGGTCCATGACTAAGAGATTGATCCCAGGCTTCGTACCCCTGCTTAAAGAGGTGGCCACGTGTAAGACACACTCCAGTCTCAAGTCAGGAACAAGAGAGCAATGCCATGGTTGGGTAGGTTTGCTTATGACTAAGATCCAACACTATCGCTCAGGAAGCTTTTTGGAAGGACAAAGCGCAAAACCCCCGAGGGTGACCTCACACATAGAACATATGCTAATAAGGCAAGGTAGATTATCCTTATGGTGGCTGAACAGTAGCTATGCATATGCAGAACTGTATATTATTCAAAGGCATAAAAAAAATAATGAATCGTATTTTTCAAGTTTCACCCACTCAAAAATTGAGCGCGTATTATATTTGACTACCCCACTGTTAAGGTTTTATTAAAAATTGTTTTGTATTGAAAGAAGTCGCCAACAATTCTTTTTAGGAACAATCATAAACCTAATTGGATATAGGAAAATCATAGGGACAAATTATCCAATGAAGATTTGCCCGTCCTGACTCCATAGATAGTCAAAATGAACCAAAGATTGAGTTTGGGGGTGAGGGTATGGATATAGTCATAATGAACCACATTCGCCCAAACTTGGCCTCTACTAAATATCGATTCATTACAGATTTTATGCCAAAAAATAATCAAATAATGTTTTAAACACCCTAATAATATTTAGACTAAATTGATTCAGAAATCACATAAAAAGACTAATTTTCAGTGACATGTTATTAGGCAATTAATATTACAGGGAACCTAGCAGGTTGTCCAAATTAATCTGATTAATATTAGAACATTTATTTAGGTCTTTGATTAGCAAATATAACATGTGGGGTGATAAAAGCACTAAAGCAGGACAATCATATAATATGTATATAATGATCGGGCAGGCATATAATATACAAAGGCAAGAATAATAATAATGAATAAAGAAAAGAGATTAGAATGTGCAGTACAATGATTATTACTTAAAGATCTACATCATGAAATAAAATGTTAGTAACTTCAAAGCAATAATATGGAATTTATTCAAGGATCCTCAGGATTACACCTATGCTGCTTAGATTGATGAGCACAACAATCTTTAGGCGGAGCAATCGTGGAACCAAGAACGAAGCGATGAAGAATTGATTGAAAGTACTGAAAGTATTTGAGTGTTTGAGTATTCGAAGTATGTTTCGTAGTATTCGAGAGAATTTTTGTGCGTGAAAAATAAAAATATGAAAAGTCGTCAGTAATTCGGGAAATTACGGGTATTTATAGAGAAAAGAAAACTTGCGCTCCATGCAAACCCTGCGCCTGGCGCAGGCCTACATGGTAGGCGCAATGCCACGCGTCAGGCGCACATTGATGTGCCTGATGCAGCCAGCCCAATCAGGTTTAGGCACCTGTAAACGCGTTTTTGAAAAGATAGAAAACAAAGTTGCGTCTCACACAAGACTTGCGTTAGACGCAAAATTCTTTGTGAGTCATGAAATCTACGTGTCAGGCGCTCATTGGCTCACCTGACGCTTTCTCGCCTATGCGCTGGACGCACGTGGCGCGCTGAGTGCAACCCTTGCGTCGGGCGCATTTTCGGGAATATTTGAGCATATTCCTTTGCACGTCTTTCGAAGATACCTTTTCTATCCCTAAAATTCTGGAGATGGAATTTTACGGATTAAAAATCTGATTTATTTATCAAAGATAAAAATGTTTATAAAAAAAATCTAATAAAGTAATAAATATTTTATTGGGCTTTTAAAATGGACTTAAAACATTTTTTGGGCTTAAAATACAATTAATCATCATGGACAATTAATTGAGCTTTAGAATATCATTTCAAAACACATTTTGGATTGGTTCTTTAACTTTCTCTTCCGTTGGGTCGCGCCAACTAACGTCGCGGTATATTTCATCATTGAATCGTTAAATGGGGAGACACGATTATGTGTCTACAGAAGCCCCCACTTTGACTGAGGTTCAGGAAACCAATAGTCAAAGTATACGGTGTCGGGACAGAGAACGATTCTAAACGCTCTGCAGTTTAGAACTGGTCTATAACCGCCGGTCTCTGCAAAACAAAGTTAGTATGCAGGACAATAACTACAAGTAATCTGATTAAATGCAGGGAAACAACTCACATAAGCACATAGTGATGCAATAATGCAAACTTAGTGATGCAATAATGCAAACTTAGACTCTCTAAGGATGCATGAGACGCTATGCAAGGATTAAGGTTATGCAAAGCTAAGGGATGACACGTCAGGGTTATGCAAGAGTAGAATGTGTGAAATGCAATGCAAGGTCAGGATTTTGCAAGGCTAGAATGTATGAAATGCAATGCACGGTCAGGGTTTTGCAAGGCTATCTGGATATGTAGAATGTGTAGACACCAAATTTTTGAACCCCTTTTTTGGATAAATAAAGGTTTTGAAAAATAAAAATAACAAAATCGTCATGCATTGTGGAGCGTGCGCCCCGGAGCGCGAGTTTCATTCCGTCGCACGATTTTCCCATTTTGCGTATTAGTCATACCACTTCAACTAGGAAGTATAATTTTCGTGAGTCGTAGTCAATAACTACAACCACCATTTTAATAAAATGATTCATAGTATAATCATGCTCAGCTTTATTAATTTAACGAGTTTTTGTGAATTGTCTTACGTTAGTCTTTCAGAAAAATGAAAACGAGTCGCGATTAGGCATCGAGATTTTAGTCGTATCCCAAAACCGGTTTTAATCAGTTTTTTTTTATCGCCAAGTCATTGTTCATTGGATAAAGAATAAGAATATATTCTTTATTCACTAAACCCATCCTTTATCCATTAGTTAGAGAATAAAATCAGAAAAAGAATAAGAATTAGAATCAAATCCAAAGTGTAAGAGCCAATGATTCGATTTTTTTCGGAAGATTCAAACTGTGCGTGATAAGTCATATTTATATATAGTTTTTAGGTGCATTTAGATTCGTATTTAGGTTCATTATTGCATTTTATTCTTAAGTTATATTATTCTACTCCTATTCGGTATATTTTTTTGTTTTTGATGAATTTCAGGCATTGAGAAAGTATTTGGAGTATAATTAGCTAAGCTTGAGGATTAGGAACACTTGGAAATAAGCTTGCATAAGGATCGTATGGATATGTCATAGTACGTGCTTGAGCGCAAACGAAGCGGAAAATCATTAGAAGAAATGTGAAAAAGGAGTCATGTCTACTCTTCTGATCATAACTTTTTATGTGCTTCTTAGAATCGGGTAATTCCAGTAGATTTAGAAACTATACTTTAAGAGCTTTCCAAAGATAGGTGGCACGCCCCGAGGAGACTTCTAATCAAGGAGTTATGCCTTTCCAAAGTTGAGACTGTTTCTGCAAGAATCTGTTTTTGTATGCGCGGATCACTAATTCCGCCCAATTAATGATATTTCGACTTTCCTTAGTTTTGTACCTTACTTTCCTAGTCATATTTGGTTACTTAGTATTAATTATATTAGGTTTTGACTCTCTTGGCTCCTCCTTCCCCTTCCCCTTCCCCTTCTCATGGCAAACCCTAGTTTCTCTTTTCTTCATTAATTCATGAGTTTATAATTTTCATCTTTTCTCTTGCATGAGGAATTATTTTTGATACGTGTACGACAACCAATTAGTGCGCCAGGCACATGACCATGCGCTAGACGCACAGTCATGTGCCTAGTGCACAATAGGTTCCTGCGCTAGACGCAGGACTATGCGCCTAGCGCACGGTTCCATGTCTAGCGTAGGATGTTGTGCTAGGCGCAACACCCTAATCAGTTGGATTTGCACGTTTTTCGGTGTATTTTTTTTACGTATTAGGATGTTTAGGGAAGAATATTTTCTGAAAATCTGATCTTGTTTCATTTATGAGAAAATCCAAAAGGAAGAAGAATATTTGTGTTTCCAAAGAGATTTGATAATGTCATTAGGGTGAGGCCATTAGAGTGATGTCATTAGGGTGATTAAGGATAAAGAAAATCAGATTTTTGGGTGAAAAAAATCTGATTTTCTACCTCTTTGAAACCCTAGTTCACCTCCTTCATTTCTCTATAAATACCTTCATTTTTTCCACTTCAAAACCAGGTTGAAAAGAGTTAAACTTAAAATTCAACTTCCCTCTCATCTTCTCTACTACTCTTCTCCTCCTTAATCTTTCCATCTAAGTAAAAGTCTTAATAAGTAAGTAAAATAAGTTCATCAAAAGAAAAAAAAATACACAAAAGAGTTTAAGTTAGTAATTAAGTGGGATTAGAAAGTCACTTAGAAGTTAAGAAAATCACCAAAAAAGATAGAATAATTTGCAAAAAGGAAGTGCATCATTGAGCTAGCAAGGTAAAGTGTAAACTCTTGTTTATTTTTTTATTATCTTAATAATCATCTACTAACTTTCGTCTGCATTAACTAATTAGTTCATAGAATTTTATATTTTGCTTATGAAGTGTAAGATGTTTCCAGCAATTGGGCTTTGGAATTTCTAAAAAATGAATTTTGTGTCAATAATTAAAAATCGTACAACTTGGTTGTGAAAAACAGATTTTTTCCAGTACCACCTTGGATTGTTCTATCAATAAAGTTTAAAATAAAATCACTTAGATAAAACTAAAAACATAAAGTTTGAAGAAAACATCAGTAGCTTTTCAAAAATATAAAAATCATGTTCATATGAATTTTATACATTTATATCATTTTTACAAAATCATTCATGTAATTCACTAAATTTCGGAATACTCATTTTCTCTTCAGTTAAGAAAATAAATAACAATGGTCTTACAAATGTCCAATTCAAGTAAAAATTTCCAGTCTAGTCTTTCAAAGTGTCTAAAATGTTCATACCAAATTTCACTTCAAAATAAGTTCATTAAGTCGGATCTCAAAGAACAATTTGAATAAAGGTCCTGTTTTGACCAGTTTGAGTATAAAATTCACCATAATTAAAGTGGTCACTAAAAACTTGTCAAATTTTGAAACAACATAAAGAACTCACCGGTCTATCCACAGATGTATCATATGCTCAGTTTAACACATTATACAGAAATTATGATTTTTGTAAGTCAGTACAAGAACAAAAAGGCGATCTGGAAAATAAAATAAAGTGATTTACTCAACTTTCATAGAAAAAAAATGTTTTCTTTTCATACGAAAATGTGAATAAAAAATCATGAATTCCTTAAGTTTATCTTAAAATGACTCATTTTATCATGTAAATAAAAATCAATAAAAATTGTCATAAAAGATCAAAATCAAAGAAGTTAATTAATCTTTAACTTTCACAAATTCACAAATTCACAAATAAACATGAATTCCAAAGCCCATTCAAGGAGGTGAAGATCAAGGAGCATCATGGTGAAGAACATGATTGAAGATTTGTATAGATCACAGATTGCATCACTCAATTAATAAAAAACATGGAGATGTTTATGCAGAATTTTCATAAATAATTCCACAATCCTTATTAATAAAATGAGCAACCAATGTCACAAATATTGCATATTGGACCAATATATCATAGTATATGAATCAAATGACCCAATCTCAATTAAGAGGAAAAATGGCAAATCTAACTAAGTTAAATTGTATGATGATCCATCTTACATTTTAAAAATGTGTTCTCCACATTAAAATGGATTAATCATATAATTTGACATAATTAGATTGGTAATTATGACCTCCAAATTGATTTTAGGCCGTTTCATTTGTCTCACTTGAAATGGCCAAATTCCAATTAGCCAAACACAAATCACCAAATTCAATCTCAAATTGATCATTTCTCTCCAAATGACTTAATAATCTTCAATTAGGATTATTTCTCAAAAGCCTTCAATTAGGAAGCAAACCTTCTGAGACCTCTCAAAAATCATAAACATGATCACTATTAAGATGGTTACTTAAATCCCCGGTTAATCGCTAATTAGGGCGGTTGACACAAACTTCTTTTCATCACTAATTGGAGTGATTACCTTAAACCCTAATAATCGTAAATTAAGACGATTATTCTTCTCATTTTTAATCACTAATTAGAGTGATTATTTCAAACCCTAATAATCGTTAATTAGGACGATTATTCTCCTCATTTAATCGTTAATTAGAACGATCATTCTTCTCATTTAATCACTAGTTGGAGTGATTTAAACCTTGATTAACCACCAATTAGGGTGATTAGCTTAACCTTTCATCAGTAATTAGAGTGATTATCTTAAACATTAATAATCATCAATTAGGGTGATTCTTTCCTAACCTTCATTTTTAATCACTAATCAAGGTGATTATCTTTCCATTTTAATCACTAATTAGGGTGATTACTTATTTTCTTCCTTATTAATCACTAATTCAGGTGATTATCTTAATCCTTCATATTTAATCACTAATTAAAGTGATTATCATAACCTCATTTCAAACACTAATTTGAGTGATTACCTCATTTTAAATAGATTTGTTTAATTCAAAAAGTGAATTATTCATAATCTGTTCCCCCCTCTTCTTTCCCCAGTAGAATTGGCCATTTATGGTGAGACATATGCTCGAACTACGACGGTTTTGATCCATGAGTGAATTCTAATTCCGCAATGATTGGTACGTAGTGCAACTTCAGTGCTCAAACCTACCATGTACAAATGATATATTGGTCGTAAATAAAAATGGTTAATGTGTATGTGTGCAAATTATGCGATTTTCTTTCTTTTTAATAGCCATGATTACTTTAAAATGGAAAATAACGCATTTATTAAGAGCCCGTTCTTTAGAACGGAAGAGGAGACTAGTTCCAGACGTTTGCATCTCTTAACCTAAACCCCAAACCCTATCTCATGGTATGAAAGACTAATTTTCAAAATAGCCTTATCCATCTGAAGTCATCTTCGTTTTAAATGATTTTTCTTGAAATTGATTAGAAAACAATTTATTAAATAAATCTGTCCCTATTCAGTTATTAATAGGGTGGCGACTTCCAAGTTTTCTAAAAAGTCCAATGAGAGACTTTCGTGGGATTCAGACCATTAATTAAGACAGTAAAAAATCGGATACCACAGACTGGCGACTTCACTCGAGAATCATGAGGTTTAAACCTGAGCAATGCGTTATTTTCCATATGTATATTGATGTTATGGTTTTATATAGAGTTTTCCCCCCTACTTATAAGCTAAAAAGGATGTTAATGGTGCTCTTAGGAGTCATTTTGTGCTAACTTTCTCCATCTAGTTGTGGTTTTCTGTTTTGTGTCGAATTGCAGGTTTTAGGGAGTCATTTCCCTATTTTATACTATTATTTGACCGCTACACTGGACTGGAGAGGTTTTATGCGGAGTTCCAAAGTCCCGAGGATACTTTCCGGGACCCTTGTGCAAAGGAAGAATTGAAGACTTGACATTTTAAGCCAAGAACGAAGAAAATGTGCCCAGGCCCGATCTGATCAGGCTGTACACGCCCGATCGGGTGCTTTCACCCTGTCGTTTGTTCGTTGTGAAGCCCGATCGGGCTGTTCGGCCCGATTGCATCGGGAGTTTTCGAGCGCTGTTCTGGGCGCGCTGCAGAGGAGTTCTGGGCGCCCGATTGCATCGGGCGTGTCGGCCCGATAACGTCGAGCGATGTGTTTTTTTGTGCGCTGCTGCTTTATTGAGCCAGATTTCATCGGGCGTACTAGGCTCGATCGAGGGACTGACCCGACACGAGCATTTAATGATTTTCGGGCTATTTTTTATAAGACTTTTCCTAGTTGTTTTAGGTTTTGTATAAATAGCAAAATCAGAATATTATTAATCATCTTTGTTTTAGCCATTATTTTTCATAGTTTTCTCTCAAGAACCCTAGTTTACTACTTTTCATTTTGAATTCAAGATCAAACATTAGGATTGCGTACAAGTTCAATATAGTTCTTTAATTTGGTAATCTTCTTCATTGTTTTCTCCATTATTGATTGCTTTCTCTATTATTGATTGGATTGATTTCTAATTATTTGCAATAGTTCAAAGTATGAATATTTCCATAGATTTTGTTATTGTTTTCGCAAGCATGAGTGAGTAGTTTTATTTCTAGGATTGTGGGGACCTATGTATGTAATGAGGGATTGATAGATTAGTATAATTACCCTTTATTTCAATTGTTTCCTGTGATTGAATCGTTCATGCTAGATTTATGAATTAGGCCTGATTTGTATTTATATTATCGTTATATTGAATCTGCTTCGAGAGGAGAGATTTCGTATAGGCTTTCAATCATTAGGCACAGTGATCCTTGACCATGCGAGAGCGGCTTGGTGATCTTTGAGGGAGGTAATGTTCGAGAGAAATTACATGTGCCCTAGATAAATTGACTTATTAGGTGGTTATTATTCGTCTCTGATTTCCCGAATTGTATGCATAGTGATCCATAGTCCTAGTTCTTTCACTAGTGGAAAAAAGCCTAAGGGCTACGGTCAAAAGTGGCCTAAGGGCTGCGTTTTTTGACCGCAGCAATTAGAGTAGCAGCCCTTAATATATAGGAAGGGCTGCGGTTACGAACCGCAGCCCTTGCAGAATTAAGGGCTGCGGTCGTAAGAAAACCGCAGCCCTTGGCCACATGAGGGCTGCGGTTAATTGGGAAAACCGCAGCCCTTGATGATTTAAGGGCTGCGGTTTTCCCAATTAACCGCAGCCCTTATGTGGCCAAGGGCTGCGGTTTTATCCATTAACCGCAGCCCTTTTGGTAATTTTTTTTTTAAATTCAGCTCTATAATATTATATATGCGCTCGTTCCCTATGTCGCTGGTTCCTTGCTGCTTTGCTTTCTACCATATTACAAACCTCATAATGCATATATATATAGAGTTCCCAATTATATATGTAATAATTCTATATATATAATAATAATAATGTTAAAGAGTACATATTAAGGCAAATATTAATTCTAATACAAAAAGCTACATTAACGCAACAACCGAATAGCTTGCCAACTTGTTTCGAACTTCTAGCTAGTTCTTGCAAAATCCTAACCAATGTATCATAGACAATCTTCACAAATGTAGGTAGCCAACTTGTTTCGAACTTCATCCAACTCTTCAATTGTGAATTCATCCAATCTTGGTGCGTCGTTATCCATGTAAACCTTGCAATAATATGAATATAATAAATTAATAAGATCAAGTCAAACATTTACAATATATAATAAGAACTAACTCTTGCAATTAATTAGCTAATTAAACAACCAAGTTTTGAGTTGATTTTGTCGATTTTTGTGAATTTGAGCTATTTTACATCCCAAAACTAACTACATGCATGTTATATATGCATACTTTATGCATACTTGAAATGTTAATGTCAAATTTAGGTGCACAAGATTAGAAGTTCAATTTTTAGGTTCATTTCGGGGACGATTTTTGTGAATTTGAGCTATTTCACTTCCCAAAACTACCTACATGTTACATATAGGAGCAAAACTAACACACACCACTTACTTTATGCATAGTTGAAGTGTTAATGTCATATTTAAGTGCAAAAGATTAGAAGTTCAATTTTTAGGTTCGTTTCGGGGTCGATTTTTGTGAATTTGAGCTATTTCACTTCCCAAAACTACCTACATGTTACACATAGGAGCAAAACTAACACACACCACTTACTTTATGCATACTTGAAGTGTTAATGTGAAATTTAGGAGCAAAAGATTAGAAGTTCAATTTTTAGTTTCGTTTCGGGGTCGATTTTTGTGAATTTGAGCTATTTCACTTCCCAAAACTACCTACATGTTACATATAGGAGAAAAACTAACACACACCACTTACTTTATGCATAGTTGAAGTATATAAGTCACATTTAGGTGCAAAAGATTAGAAGTTCAAATTTTAGGTTCGTTTCGGGGTCGTTTTTTGTGAATTTGAGCTATTTTACTTTCCAAAACTACCTACATGTTATATATAGGAGCAAAACTAACACACACCACTTACTTTATGCATAGTTGAAGTGTTAATGTCATATTTTGGTGCAAAAGATTAGAAGTTCAATTTTTAGGTTCGTTTCGGGGTCGTTTTTTGTGAATTTGAGCTATTTTACTTCCCAAAACTACCTACATGTTACACATAGGAGCAAAACTAACACACACCACTTACTTTATGCATACTTGAAGTGTTAATGTGAAATTTAGGAGCAAAAGATTAGAAGTTCAATTTTTAGGTTCGTTTCGGGGTCGTTTTTTGTGAATTTGATCTATTTTACTTCCCAAAACTACCTACATGTTATATATAGGAGCAAAACTAATACACACCACTTACTTTATGCATAGTTGAAGTGTTAATGTCATATTTTCTTTGCCCTGCTGCCGCGGGGGGATGTGCAAGGGGGGAGTAGCTAGGGGTTGGACGGGGGGAGCGGGGGCCGTGCAAGGGGGGGGACCGGGGCCCTGTGCAAGGGGGGGAAGTAGCTAGGGGCTGGACGGGGGGGGGGGGTGTGCGGGGGGGGACCGGGGGCTGTGCAAGGGGGGGGCCTAAAATGATATTTATTTTCCCGAAATCCAACCATCAACAAAGTAGCTCGTATAAATCTACTTAATAGCAACATTTTAGGTTATAAGATCATATTTCACAATAAATTGGATTACCATGACTCGAAATACACGAAAATGACATGAAACGGCCGAAATAGGCTTAAAATGACGTTTACTTTCCCGAAATCCAACCACGAACAAAGTAGCACCTATAAACCTACTTCGTAGTCGTATTTTATGCAACATTATTACATTAAACAAGAAATTGGAGTCACATGACTCGAAATACACGAAAATGACATGAAACGGACGAAATAGGCCTAAAATGACCCTTACTTTCCCAAAATCCAACCAACAACAAAGAAGCACCTATAAACCTACTTAGTAGTCGTATTTTATGCAATATTATCACATTCAACAAGAAATTGGATTACCATGACTCGAAATACACGAAAATGACATGAAACGGCCGAAATAGGCTTAAAATGACGTTTACTTTCCCGAAATCCAACCATGAACATTGTAGCACCTATAAACCTGCTTTGTAGTCGTATTTTATGCAATATTATTACATTCAACAAGAAATTGGAGTCACATGACTCGAAATAAACGAAAATGACATGAAACAGACGAAATAGGCCTAAAATGACCCTTACTTTCCCGAAATCCAACCAACAACAAAGTAGCACCTATAAACCTACTTAGTAGTCGTATTTTATGCAATATTATCACATTCAACAAGAAATTGGAGTCACATGACTCGAAATACACGAAAATGACATGAAACGGCCGAAATAACCTTAAAATGATGTTTACATTCCCGAAATCCAACCAACAACAAAGTAGCACCTATAAATCTACGTAATAGTCGTATTTTTGGCTATATTATTATATTCAACAAGAAAATTGAGTCACATGACTCGAAATATATGAAAATGACATGAAATGGACGAAATAGAGATAAACCTGAGTATATGTCTCATGATTTGTTGACCTTCCGCCGTTTCTTAGGAGTTTCAACATGTATCCCTTCAATGTGATCAACATGCATATAGTTCTCAGACATATTTACATCATCTTCCACGCTATTTTCAGGATAGGTAAAAGTTGGGATGTCCTCAAATGCATCATACTCTTCCTCATCCTCAACATCACCAATGCCCAGAATACTCCTTTTGCCAGGTACAACAATTGACCACTTATTATCAGCAGGATCAGTTACATAGAATACTTGTTTAGCTTCTGATGCAAGTACAAATGGCTCTTCAGTTTCACGTAGACGACCCATGTCCACAAGAGTGAATCCGCAAGGATCAACTTTTTTTACGCAACGTCGATTATCATCAAGCCAATTGCAACAAAAGAGACAAATATGAAAAGCTGAGTAGTCAAGCTCCCATATTTCTTGAATTCGTCCATAATAGTTGGTGGCAGCAAGAACGGGAGACTTATCTTTCGAGCTTGCGTATTGTGTAGATGACGCCACAAGTGAAACACCACTATTCTGTCGCGATGTCGACTTAAGATCTTGACATTCAGTCCAAAACGTATACCCGTTAATATCATAACCCTCATAAGAGTGTACAGATTCACGAGGACCAAATGCTAACCACTGATTTTAACATTTTCATTTAAATCATCCACTACTCGATGATGAAACCAATCAATGAACGTCTTATTATGCATTTGCGTCAATGCCCTTATTCCTTTTCGGTGTAACACGTAATTCCTCATATTATTTAAATAGGATGGAGTGATGAACAATAAGTGAACATTTTGTACCCTTTGCCCTCGAGTCCGCCCTCGTGTCGAGATATCGCGAACGCCAATAGAATCAACACCAAAGAACATACTTACCGACCTCTTCACCCACAATCCCTTGAATAATGCAACCTTCTGGTTGTGCAAGATTTCGAACTTTATCCTTCAAAGTACCCATATATCTCTCAAAAGGATAGCACCACCTCAAAAACACTGGACCACACAACTTAATTTCTCGAACTAGGTGGACAATGAGATGCACCATAATGTCAAAGTATGCAGGGGGGAAAATCATCTCAAATTTGCATAAAGTTTCAACTATTCTAGCCTGCAAGTCATCGAGTGTCGACGGCTGTAGCACTTTGCTGCATATTGTATGAAAAAATGAACAAAGTTCTGTAATGGTGTGCCTCACATGCTTTGGAAGTATCCCACGAATTGCAATCGGTAAGAATACTTGCATCATGACATGACAATCGTGAGATTTCATACTCGATAACTTCAACTCACCATTTAAGGTAACAAATCGCTTCATATTCGATGAGTACCCAGTTGGAACCTTAATACCATACAATGACTCGCAAAAAATCCGTTTCTCAGCTTTCGACAGTGTGTAGCAAGCTGGTGGCAAATAATTCTTCTCCGAATCATCCACCTTTTTTCTTTTCCCAATTTCCTCATCAACCCCTTCCTCCACTACTTTCTTTTTCCTTCCCGCCCTTTTTTGAGCCCACAACTCTTGTCGAAGCTTATTTTTTTCCAAGTGAAGACGTGACGCTTTAACATCCTTTGTCTTACCCGGAATATTCATAAGTGTCGCAAGAATAGCATCACAAACATTCTTCTCAATGTGCATGACATCCAAACAATGTCTGACTTTTAAATCTTCCCAATATGGGAGTTTCCAAAAAATAGACTCCTTTTTCCATAATCCTGTAGTTCCATCAAAGTCATTTGCAGGTTTACCATAGATCATTTCAATGCCCTTAACCTGATTATAAACTTCAGTACCAGTTAATGGTCTACGAGCAACTTCCTCTTCAACCGTCCCATCGAAGGCCTTTTTCTTAAATCGATAGGGATGGTCGTGTCTAAGGAGCCTTCGTGTGCGCATATAGACATGTTTGCAGCCCTTAATGTGTGTAGACTTCATGTCATCTATACAAATCGGGCACGGTTTTTTTCCTTTGGTCTTATACCCAGATAAGTTCCCATAAGCTGGAAAGTCGTTCATTGTACAGAAAAGCATGGCACGCAGAGTGAACATCTCATTAGCATACGCATCAAATACCGACACTCCTTCGTTCCACATCTTCTGTAAATCTTCAATAAGTGGTTGAAGGTATACATCTATGTCATTTCCAGGTTGTTTCGGCCCCGATATGAGAAGCGACAACATGATGTACTTGCGTTTCATGCACAACCAAGGAGGCAAGTTATAAATCACTAAAACTACTGGCCATGTACTATGCTGAGAACTAAGATTGCCAAAGGGATTCATGCCATCCGTACATAATCCAAGCCTCAAATTCCTATCCTCGTTAACAAACGGATTATGCACCCTATTGATACTTTTCCACTCAGGGGAATCAGTCGGATGCTTCAGCAAACCGTCTTTCTTCCTACGATCTGCATGCCACCGCATATTCTTCGCATCTTTTTTTAGTGAGAACATGCGCTTAAATCTAGGTATTATGGGAAGATACCACAACACCTTAGCCTGGTGGTCCTTCACTACCCCCAGCCCCTTCACGCTTGTACCTTGATAATCCACAACGTGGACACTCATCTAAATGCTCATACTCATTACGATAAAGCACACAATCGTTTGGACAAGCATGTTTCCTCTGGTACTCTAAACCGAAAGGACACATGAGTTTCTTAGCATAATAGTTCGACTTTGGCGGATCATTTCCATCGGGGAGCATATCGGCTAAAACTTCCAACAACGACGTGAAACCGCAATCCGTCCAACCTGCTTTCGACTTAATATTGAAGAGTGTTATCACGGCGGAAAGTTTGGTGTACTTCGTACAACCCTGGATACAATGGCCTTTCAGCGGCCTCGGACATAGACTCAAACATACGAGGTCGTTTGCAAGACTGATCTTCAACCTCTTGTATCATCTCGTCTACCCGATCTCTATCATCATCCCCATATTCATCATCACCATACTCACCATCCTCGAAATCATCACCTAATTTATCCTTCTCCTCTTCACATACATCGTTCATTATCCTACAACTTCTTGCATATCTCCCCTCCTCACCATGCCAAACCCATACGTGGTATTGAGGCCTAAACCCACGACGAAAGACATGCTCCCTAAGCAAATGAATACTACTAACCTTGCTCACATTTCCACAATCTAAACAAGGACAATAAAAGTCGACTGCGCCAGAAGATGCTTGGTATTCTAATGCAGATTTACAAAATTCTAAGACCCCATTTACAAACTCAATCGATTCACGGCTACCATACATCCAAATACGATCCATCTCATTCATGAAAACGTCTAATTAAACAGAACCAATTATCATTTAAGCACATTCACATGCAAGACAATCACATATTGAAAACACGCACATACAAATGGAGGCTAAGAGAGTCACATGAGCAAATGTATGCATGCATCCGAAGGTCCTTATCACTCCAACCTAACCCATCCTTGGACGTTTAATCTCACTAGTGAATATATGCCAACTCTTCAATTCTAAGGAAAATCCGGCAGCATTTCCCTACAGTTCTCCAAGTACACAATGTAGATAATTGATTATCTACATATGTACACAGAGAACAATGTAGAGAAACGACAAGCCAAGACTTTCCTTAGAATTGAAAAGAAGACATTCATTCACCACCTAAGTGAGATCAAACGTCCAAGGACAGTCCCAAACAGGGGACTATTCAAGACTTACTCCTAATGAGTAAGTCTTGAACGGGTATCTAGGCATATGATTGATGATATGATGATTCATATAACTTATACATTTCATAGCTTAATTAAATTGTTTTCATCCAATCTCATATCAAGAAATATACATACACATATATAGATTGAATCTACATATACACAATAAATGAAGATATATAATGAATTGTCTTTATCATAAATACATACCAATAACAACTAATATGGAGATCGATCTCTATATATACTCTGCACTATCTCCTAGTTGATTTACCGCTTCCAATATGCTAATATCTAGGACACATAAAACCGAAAAAATTGTTAGCATATAGTAAATGCAAAAATTATAAGAAATACATTCATATATATAAATTATCATATCTTACCCACATTGAAACACATTACAACTAACTTTTCTCATTTAAACTATTAACAAATTATAAATGAAATTTGTTTGCATTAAACTAAGTTAATAGCTAATGTAGCTAATCAAATAATTCAATTAACATATTTTCGGGTTCCGAAGCACGACCCTTTTGTATTTTATTAAACTAAGATTGAGGAAGTGAAAATTACATGAAAAACAATGCAGTATAAATTTACATGAAACTAATCAAACTAAGATTGAGGAAGTGAAAATTACATGAAAAACAATGCAGTATAAATTTAAGCCAAAACGTCAATTAGCATCAATAAATAAACAGAACAATATTAAACATTCAGAAGTATTTTATAGGATATGATCTTGACACATTCAATGCATTATCATGCAACAATAACAAATGCAATAACCAACATCTATGCTACTAATTCACGGTGGCAGCGACGAATCGCCGAAAGCACATGCATACAACAAAGACAATAATGACCAATAGCACAACCAGCACCGCAACAATAATAGAAGGAAAAACGGCGACAACAATTGAGAGAGATAAAAACCTAGTTGAATTTGGTCTGAAATTGAGAGCTGACCAATTTACTTTCACTAAAACATCAAAATTCTCCAATTTAGCCAAACCCTATACAAAAATCCGATGTCATCAAAACTGCACGAGATCAAATTTTACGAAATCGATAACCAAATTCCTACTCAAATTAGATGAGTTGTACAAATAAAATAACAATAAAATCACGATAAACTGACATATATTGAAAAAAGCTGAAGAATAAGATTACAAAATGAAACTCCAACCTTTTCGTGTTTGAACTTGGTACGCAGATTGCCGAGCTCTTTGTCGATTCTACAACTCTCTTACTCTCAGTTATGGTAATTACGAACACTCAGGTGGGTGGCGCGCACCGGTGGCAGGCGCTCAGGCGGTTGGTGCGCAACGGTGGCAGTCGCTCAGGTGGTTGGTGTTGCGTGGGTCTGCGTGGTGCGCTGGGGATGGCGCGTAGGTGGCTGCGTGGCACAGGAGGGTGGATCGGAGCTCAGGGGGTTGTTCGATTCGACAGCTAAGGCTCAGGGGTGGTTCAATTCGCAAGGGTAGGGCTCAGGGGTGGTTTCGCTGCTGCGTGGTGAAAGAATTTTTCGTGAATGAAATTTTGGGTGGAGCGAGGGAAGAATTAATGAGAGCGTGAATTTTGGGGGAAAAAATAAAACAAAGGGCTGCGGTTGTTTAGAAAACCGCAGCCCTTCCAGTAAGGGCTGCGGTCTGGCCCAAAACCGCAGCCCTTCGTGCAATAAAGGGCTGCGGTTTTGGGCCTGACCGCAGCCCTTCAATTGAAGGGCTGCGGTTTTCTACACAACCGCAGCCCTTTTACAACAGCAAATGACTTTTTATCCTCTAGTGTTTATTAATTGATTATTACCTTCGTATTTAGTTCTGTCATTTGCTTAGTTCAGTCACACACCCATTTTCATCTGATTTAGTTAGTATAATACTAGAATTCTGATATAAAAGTATAACTTTCTTCCTGTGGATTCAATTCTGACTTCTGTGACTACTTGTTAGTGGACCTTAGGTTATTTTTCATAAGGTGATTCGACTTTAGCCTGTCAAATTTTGGCGCCGTTGCCGGGGAGACAGTTTATTTTTATTTTGTCTGAATTAGAGTATTACACTAACCTCTACTCTGAAGAACTCCTATTCTTTGGAGCATCTCACATTTGTTTAAGTGTTTTTGGTTTATGAGCAGGAAATTGAAATCACAAATCTCATTACATTTGATCCGGAGATTGAAAAGACCGCTCGTAGACTCACATAGAAAACTCAGCAAGCGAAGTTGTCTGTAGGGACACCCTCCCAAAAGACACCTGTTCCACCATCTTCACCACAACAAGCATTCCTCGTCTCACCTATTACTGCTAGAATGGGTGACGAAGTTAATCCCATCTTCCGAGATTATGCACAACCTTCTCCTGATAATGTACCCACTGGGGTCCGGATGCCTACCATTGCTGCCACAAATTTTGAAATCAAATCTCATGTTCTTAATATGGTTCAGAATAATCAGTTTATAGGGTTACCATCTGAAGACCCAAATCAGTAGCCGCAGCGGTTTCTACAATGTTGTGTTACTCAGAAACAAGCTGGTGTTACTGCTGATGAGATGAAACTCATCCTATTTGGTTTCTCCCTGCGAGACAAAGCTCTATTTTGGTATAATAAGCTGCCTTCCACCATCACCACCTGGGCAGAACTATCAAAGATCTTCCTCATTAAGTGGTACCCTTACCAAAAGACTGCAGATATGCGTCATGCCATAGTAACTTTCACCCAAGATCCTGGAGAGTCATTATATGAAGCTTGGGAGAGGTTCAAGGATCTGCAGCGCCTTTGTCCTCATCATGGTTTAGCCCAGTGGTATTTGTGTCAGATTTTCTACACTAGAGTTGATGCAGATACAAGGCGGGTAATTGATGGAGCCGCCGGTGGGTTCTTCATGGATAAGGCCATTGATTAGGGGTATGAACTTCTGGAGAAACTCGCTTTTAATTAAGCATCTACCATTCGTTCCTCCATGAAAAAGGGAGGGACACATGATGTTGAGGCCATTTCTTTACTGTCCGGGCAACTAGTTGCTCTAACCCAGAAGACCGATTCTTTGAAGCTAGGTAATCACTGCTCTCAATATGACTCCTCCCATATGAGTGTTAACGCGATGGCTAGTGCTTCTAATTACAATGCTCCCATTTGTGATGCTTGTGGGATACCTGGGCATAACTCTCAAGAGTGTCCTGCACTCCTATCTTCTAATGAAGGGGGCAACTCTGAGGCAGTTAATGCTTTTCAGTCACAACCTAGGGGCGAGTTCAATCCATATTCTAACACTTACAACCCTGGGTTGAGAAATCACCCAAACCTCTCATATCGGAGCAATAATGTGTTGAATCCTCAACCTCAACAACCATATGTCCAACAAAATCAGGTTCAACAATATCAACCTCAACAACAAGCTCCTCCTGGCTTCCAAAGAAATCAAGCTCCACAATCACCTGCTCCTACTACTGACCCAGCCATGACAGAGCTGAAAAATATAATGTTTCAGATGCAGAAAGGTTTTAATGCCTTTCATGCAGACACCAAGGCTCAGTTGGAGACTCAACTAGCTCAGTTGGCTAGTTCTTCTGCTAGTAGGCCACCTGGGTCATTACCTTCACAACCAATGCAACCAAAAGACACTGCCAATGCCATCACTCTTAGGAGTGGAACGCAGTATGATGGTCCGGAGATGCCTAAGGATGATCCGGTTGAGCCAGAAAAGAATGAAGTTGTCACTAACAATTCCACAACTCCTAAGGAGGCCAACAATGCAGAGAAGCAGACAGTAGCTGAAAAAGTTCCATCTACCACTCCTGTGATCAAGGTACCGTTCCCCAATAGACTATTGAAGACTAAGCTTGATCGTCAACTCGGTAAGTTTTTGGAGGTAGTGAAGAATCTTCAGGTAACTGTCCCTTTTACTGAACTTATTA
Source organism: Beta lomatogona (assembly GCA_947646795.1). Classification (NCBI taxonomy): domain Eukaryota; kingdom Viridiplantae; phylum Streptophyta; class Magnoliopsida; order Caryophyllales; family Amaranthaceae; genus Beta; species Beta lomatogona. Next base: position 1,223,661 of record CANSNZ010000271.1, read on the forward strand.
CTCAAGTTCTTGCATATGCTAAATTTTTGAAGGAAATTTTGACTGGGAAGAGAGCCTTTAATGAAATTGAGACTGTAGCTTTCACTGAAGAATGTAGTGCTCTTTTGCAAAACCAGTCCCCACCTAAATTAAAAGACCCGAGGAGTTTCTCTATCCCTTGTAACATTGGCACCATTTTTATCGATAAGGCTTTATGTGATTTGGGTGCTAGTGTAAGTGTCATGCCCCTTACTGTTTGCAAAAAGGTTGACATGGGAGATTTAAAATGTACCAATATTATTCTTCAAATGGCCGACCTCTGTTAAATACCCCCTAGGTATCTTAGAGGACGTCCCTATGAGAGTAGGTAAATGTTTTATTATTGTGGATTTTGTTGTGCTTGACATGGAAGAGGATACTTAGATCCCAATTATTTTAAGGAGACCATTTCTTCATACTGATGGAGCTGTCATAGATGTTAAGAATGGGAAATTTACTTTGACTGTGGGAGATGATAAAGTGACTTTTAGTTTGACCACTGCCTTAAAAAGTCCCATGCTAGAGGAAGCCTGTTATAGAATTGATGTCATTGATGTGCTGGTTAATGATGACATGCCTCAAACCCTTCTGCGGGATCCACTAGAGGCTTTGCTTTGTTTTGCATCTTCTACAGGTGATGGTAATCCCTTGAGTGCTGAAGTTGATGACTGGGAAGAGACTTTTACATGTGAAGAGTTTGACGGTATTACCACTCATGAGAAGGAACGGTTAGTATATGATACTCAATCGGTAGAGGTAAAGAAACCTGAACTGAAACCCCTTCCCCCTTCTCTGCGATATGCTTTTCTGGATGAATCTGAAAATTATCCTATGATTGTTAGTGCTTCACTGAATGATGGTGAAATGTCTCAACTTTTGTCTGTATTTAGAAAACATAAACAAGCCATTGGATATAATATTGATGATTTGAAAGGTATAAGCCCTGACTTCTGCATGCATAAAATTCACTTAGAGGATGATCATCGTCCTAGTATACAAGGTCAACGTCGTTTGAACCTCAATATGCAAGAAGTGGTTAAGAAAGAGGTTATCAGGTTGCTTGATGCTGGAATCATCTACCCCATTGCTGACTCTAAGTGGGTGAGTCCAGTTCAAGTGGTTCCTAAGAAGGGAGGTACTACTGTTGTCAAAAATGAAAAAAATGAATTAATTGCTACAAGAGTTGTAACTAGTTGGCGTATGTGCATTGACTATAGGACATTAAATGTTGCCACCAAGAAAGATCACTTTCCCCTCCCTTTCATTGACCAAATATTGGAAAGGCTAGCTTGTCACTCATATTTTTGTTATCTAGATGGCTATTCACCCTTTCTTCCAAATCCCTATCCACCCAGATGACCAGGAGAAGACCACCTTTACATGCCCTTATGGTACCTTTGCCTATCGAAAGATGCCATTTTGATTATGCAATGCCCCCGCCACCTTCCAACGTTGTATGATGGCCATCTTTTCTGAGTTCATTGAGTCCATTATGGAAGTGTTTATGGATGACTTTAGCGTGTATGGAATTGATTTTGATGCATGTTTGATAAATTTGGCTAAAGTTTTGAAAAGATGTGAAGATGTCAATCTTGTACTGAACTGGGAGAAGTGCCACTTCATGGTTACTGAAGGAGTGGTACTTGGTCATATTATTTCTGAACTTGGCATCCAGGTGGATAAAGCAAAAATTTAAGTGATTAAGCAATTACCCCCTCCTGTGAATGTCTAAGGGGTGCGAGGTTTTCTTGGTCATGCGGGGTTCTATCGCCGCTTCATTAAGGATTTCTCTAAAATTGCTAAACCGCTTACTCAGTTGCTCCTCAAGGATGCCCCGTTCCTGTTTACTAATGACTGTCTTGTATCTTTCAACAGGATCAAGCAAGCTTTGATTATTGCTCCTATCATTCGATCACCGGATTGGACCCTTCCATTCGAAATTATGTGTGATGCTAGCGACTATGTTGTGGGAGCTGTGCTTGGTCAGAGGAAGGGCAACATCCTCCATGCGATATACTACGTTAGCAAGACACTAGATGAAGCCCAAGTTAACTATGCCACCACTGAGAAAGAGCTTCACGCTGTGGTCTATGCACTAGACAAGTTCATGACTTATTTGCTACGGTCTAAGGTCATTATTTATACCGACCACGCTCTATTGAAGTACCTCCTAGCCAAAAAGGAGGCCAAGCCTAGACTCATTCGGTGGATTTTGCTGCCCCAAGAATTCGATTTAGAGATCAGAGATAAAAAGGGAGCAGAAAATGTAGCAGTTGATCATAAGTGATGGTGGATCTCATTTTCACAAACGAACTTCCGAGGCTATGCTTAAGAAATATGGTGTCTACCATAGGACTGGCATAGCATATCACCCTCAGGAAAGTGGGCAGGTAGAAGTGTCTAATCGTGAGATAAAGACTATCTTAGAGAAGGTGGTAGCTAAATCTAGGAAGGATTGGAGTGAAAAATTCGATGACACCTTATGGGCTTACAAAACTGCTTTTAAGACCCCTATTGGCACCACCCCTAACAGGTTAGTTTATGGGAAAGCATGTCACTTACCTGTTGAGCTAGAGTACAAGGCTTTTTGGGCTGTTAAGGAGCTGAACCTTGATGCTAAGTTAGCAGGAGAAAAACGCCTATTGCAGATTAATGAGCTTGATGAACTCCAGTTTAATGCTTATGATGGATCGCGTCTCTACAAAGAGCGCACTAAGAGATGGCATGATAAGAAAATTTTGAGTAAAGAGTTCTCAATTGGTGACAAAGTCTTATTGTACAACTCTAAATTAAAACTTTTCCCTGGTAAGTTGAAGTGGTGGTGTGGTCCATTTTCTGTCACTAATGTTAACAAGTTTGGTTCTATTGAGGTGATGAATGCAACAGGTGAAAAGTTCAAAGTTAATGGCCAACGCTTAAAGCTGTATCATACAGGAGCTCCTGTTGGATATGTGGAGGAATTATACCTCCAACCCCCTTCCCCTTCTGCTTCAGGGATGAGGCATTATGGTCCTGCGGGACCTTTATAAACCAGCGCTAATCGGGAGGCAACCCGATTATCCTTTTCCTTTTCTTCTTTATTTTTTAGTTTTGCTAGTTTTGTAGTTTTGGTAAGAGAGTGAGAGGGTACTAATCATGATCTTGAGGTTATATGTGTGCAGGAATTTTTCGCATAATAGCTTGGGTTGTTATCCAATTGAAAAGATTGCAAAAAATCAAGGAAAACGGTTGTTTGGGCCGTCGCCCGATGTTCTGAGCGGCACACGCCCGATCGGACCGGCGAAGAGCACTGTGCAAGGAATTAAAAAAGAAAGCGCCCGATTGCATCGGGCATCCACTCCCGATCGGGCAGGCTTCCGTCAATGAAAAGATGACTGCCAGATAAAATCGAGCCATACCGCCAGATCGGGCGTCATTCTATCAGTTCCTAGAACGATGAAGTTCAGCGCCCGATTTGATTGGGCGACCACGCCCGATCGGGCAGGGGACCATTTTCTCGGCGACAATAACGAAGAAAAAAAATCGCCCGATTTGATCGGGCCTTCTCAAACGGGCAACCTTAAAACGATTTTTCAATCTCTTTCTGCCATTCATCTTACAATCTCTTCCTCTCTCTCCTTCAAAGCCCAACCCCCAATTCTCACCTTCTTCCCAAAATTCTCCCTCCACCATTGAAGACCTCCATCTAAGCTACTTTAACCTTCACAAAATCACTCCTCTCATCATCCCCTACAAATTTTTCACTCCATCCTCTTCATTTTCTTTCACTCCATCCCTCACATCCATCTCCTTTCTCCTTACTTCCACCGTGAAAGTGAGTGTGAAATCCTTTTCATTTTTCCAAGCAACATGAATTTGAGGAGGCGTCGCGAATCTGGCACCGGGTCTCAACCACCACCACCACCGGTCCCCTGGGACGAGACTTTTCCGGACGTCATCTTTTCATCGGTAGAACAGCGTGAACAGTTTCAACGCCTAAAAGGGCGCGAGGTGAGTCCTATCCACTTTCTTGATATCAAATTTTTGGTAAATTGGGTATTGCATCTGAATTCAAGAAATTTATGAAAATAATAGGGATAGATTCATTTTTTTCCGTGCATGTTAATACATATCCTGTTCTTGTCTATGAATTTTATAGTAGTCTTGTGGTTACCAAACCCCGAACTGGACCCGTCTCATATGTATCCTTTAGACTACTAAACCAGGACTTTCACCTATCCCTACATAATTCTTCGAGTCCAATGTCGTGGGGAGATTGGCCACCCCCCTAACTACCATCATCGTGGCACCAACTTTGCCATCACAGGTGATGAAAATGAGTTCACCCTACAACATTGTAAGGGCAAATACATCCACCAACCCATCTTCAAAATTTGGGTCCGGTTTATGTCTCAGACACTGTTTGGGAGGGTGGAAGGACAATTAATCAAGGGGGATGAACTGTACATAATAGGGAGCTACATGCTTAGAGGGACGCGTCACCAATTTCAATACAACATCCCTCACCATATTGTGCTCCAGATGGAGCGTATTGCTACCACATATCCCAAGAGGCGAGCGGACGGTACTTTGACCTCTCGAGCCATTGTGAATGGGGAGTTGGTCACTTTTTTTGCTAGGAACATCCCAAGTTTTGACGAGTCTCGCTACCTGCCAGCCATATGACCTACCATCATGGATTATGCTTTCCTAGATCGTCTCCATTGGTTAGAGAGGGCTGGGGATAAATACCAGTGGCGCATCAACGGGATGCGCTTTATTGAGTTGCCTAGTCCTTTAGCCAAAATCAAACCTGGCAACCCCATTACTACCTTCCCATTGCTGGTACTAAATTCCCCACCCCCGTCCCTGAGATACCCCAACACACCTTTCACTGCCGCCTCCCTCTTTCTGATGATATTGCCTCTACTTCTGATGCTACCCCTCCCCCATATTTTGCTGCTCCTCCTCCTTCTTTTGATTTTCAGGACATGATCAGCATGCTCCAGCGGATGGAGTCTGGCATTACTGCCAACTCTGCAGCCATTCAAAGCATTGGCCAGCGGGTTGATGCCAACTCTGCAGCTCTCCAGAGCATTATTCAGCGTGTTGATACATTGGCCAATGATCACCTAGCTATGTATCCCATGTACGATGAATACTGCATAATGCATCAGATTGCTAAAGGGGTGGCGGAGGTGAGGATGATGATAGTGATGACATTTCCATGGATGACTGATATCCATGCCTTTCCTTTCCCTTGTTGCAATGAGGCCATTGCCACGTTCTGCTTGGGGGAGGATTTGTATAAGTACTTCCATCTCTTTTACTGCTTTTTAGGTTAGTTAAGTTAGTTTAATTGCTTTGAAAAAAATGAAAAATCACAAAAAAATGAAATATTGCTGAAAAAAAAAAAACAAAAATACGAGTTGAATATGAATAGATTGATTGCTCCCTATGCCCCGAACTTTGCTTTGAAAAATGATTTAACTCATTATACTGGATAGTTGGGCATTTGTGATTGAGATGTTGTGATGTGATCTCTGATTGCCTTGATCTTGAGTGGATTTTGATGATAAAGCGCTTACTTTAACTGCATGCTTGAATTGGTTAGATTGTGAGGATTCATTCTAGCCCTCGGATTTATGTCTATATTTGGTCTATTCTTGTGTGTTAGTTCCGCGTAGCATTCTTATCTTGGCTTTGGCATTGTACTCGTTGATTTCTGGTGACTTTGGACATGTGCTGTGATAGAGGCGTTCATTTGTTTAATTTTTAAGCCTCAGAGTTGTTTAATGAATCCTTTTCCCCCCTAGCCCTGCTGAGCCTAATGATTTTTTTTGGATCTGTAATAAGCCACATTACATGCCTTGAGCCTTTACAATGACTATTGTCCCAATAGTTTGATATTATATTGTGTGGTTGATTCCATAGGGTGGTTGGAAAATAATGTTATGTTGGTACAAAATAAAGTGGAAAAAAATAAAGATAAACAAAAAGTAAAGAAATAATACATAAACAGTCTCCATGATCTTTACTCATTAAGTTTCAAGAAATTCATGAGAATTATATTGAAGGAGACAATTATTGGTTGGTTTGCGAAATTCCAGAGTTGGTTATTATCTTGGTCATGTTTTTGATGCCATGGGAGTTGTTTAGACCACACCTAGTCTTACTAGTATTTTTGCTCCCCTGTTCTTGGCTTTTCCACCACATTCCTTAAATAATTTTCGTACCTTTACCCAAGCCCCATTACAACCCTGAGAAAGACCTTTTGAGCACGTGTTTGATTGTGTTATTGGAATAATACTGAGTCCATATGCCAAAGTTGAAGATTAAGTTTGTTATTTGAGTCAACCTGATTAGGATGAGCGATTTTATACCTTTGTAAACACATGAGAGTGTGAGTGGGAAGGGATATTATGGTTGGGTTGATGAGCGATCGGGCACATTTTATGCTCGCCATAAAATTGAGAGGAGTGACACCTCGATGAGCACCTTTTCAAGATTTGCATGATATGTAGGGCAGCTGCATTTGATGGTTTGCTTAAGTGATTGGTGGTCAGGGTGATCTGAGCAACTGAACTTGAATTTTGCTTGCTTGAATGATTTTGAGTTGAAAATATTTGAGATTGAAATTTCTTATCTGAGAGGTGAAACAATTTTATTCTTATTCATGTTGTGCTTTGCTTAGGGACAAGCAAAGGTTTAGCTTGGGGGAGTTTGATGTTATGGTTTTATTTAGAGTTTTCCCCCCTACTTATAAGCTAAAAAGGATGTCAATGGTGCTCTTAAGAGTCATTTTGTGCTAACTTTCTCCATCTAGTTGTGGTTTTTTGTTCTGTGTCGAATTGCAGGTTTTAGGGAGATTTTTCCCTATTTTCTACTATTATTTGACTGCTATACTGGACTGGAGAGGTTTTATGCGGAGTTCCAAAGTCCCGAGGATACTTTCCGGGACCCTTGTGCAAAGGAATAATTGAAGACTTGGCATTTTAAGCTAAGAACGAAGAAAATGTGCCCAGGCCCGATCTGATCAGGCTGCACACGCCCGATCGGGCGCCCACAAGAGACAATCAGTTTTGTTGCGGGCCCAATCGGGTGCTTTCATCGTTTGTTCGTTGCGAAGCCCGATCGGGCAGTTCGGCCTGATTGCATCGGGCGTTTTTTAGCGCTGTTCTGGGCGCGCTGCTGAGGAGTTATGGGCGTCCGATTGCATCGGGCGTGTTGGCCCGATAACGTGGGGCGATGTGTTTTTTTGTGCGCTGCTGCTTTATTGAGCCCGATTTCATCGGGTGTACTTGGCCCGATCAGGCGACTGACCCGACACGCGCATTTAATGATTTTCGGGCAATTTTTTATAAGACTTTTCTTAGTTGTTTTAGGTTTGGTATAAGTAGCAAAATCAGAATATTATTAATCATCTTTGTTTTGGCCATTATTTTTCATAGTTTTCTCTCAAGAACCCTAGTTTACTACTTTTCATTTTGAATTCAAGATCAAACATTGGGATTCCTTGCAAGTTCAATATAGTTCTTTAATTTGGTAATCTTCTTCATTGTTCTCTCCATTATTGTTTGCTTTCTCTATTATTGATTGGATTGATTTCTTAATTATTTGCAATAGTTCAAAGTATGAATTTTTACATGGATTTTGTTATTGTTTTCGCAAGCATGAGTGAGTAGTTATATTTCTAGGATTGTGGGGACCTATGTATAATACTAGAATTCAGATACAATAGTATAACATTCTCCCTGTGGATTCGATCCTGACTTCCCTGACTACTTGTTAGTGGACCTTAGGTTATTTTTGAGAAGGTGATACGACTTTAGCCTGTCATATATATAATAATGAAAGTTAATAATGGCTATTCCCAATTTAATTTTTGTATATAGAATGCTTATGTGAAAATTATGTGTGCTTGGTAGTTTAATCGATCCATACACGTGCACTCTTTTTAACCATTTTCTTATTAGGTATGATACCTCTGTCTATTGGCAAGGGTCAGAATTTTAGAATGACAAATTAATGAATTAAGGGCGTAAAACCTGCATCCGCGAGCTATTGCTACCGGCTCTGTCAGGAGCGTCCACCCTCGATGGACACAATGGAAGTGACTCGAGCCCACTTTAACATAATCTCTCCTTAAGTGAATCACCTTTTAGTTGACTTCTAGGACATAAGGATCAATGTCCTTTATTTACTTCAGTTATTGAATAATGTGAAAAAAATAGTTTCAAAAAATTCCTCAGTCTATTTTCAGTCGGTCAATATTTCAATAATCATTAAGTGTAGCTGAATTGCTGCCGAAATGATTATTGAAATATTAAGAGTATTTTTGTTTATTTACCACAAAAGTCATGTAAAAAAAAATTGTGTGTGTGGTCACTCATTTAAAAAAAAAAAAAAAACTCACATTTACTTCATAATTATTTTCCATTCAAATTGGTAATCAGTTTTTTAAAAAAGAAAAAAAACACAATTAATTTAAATTGGTTTTTTTTTTAAAAAAAAAAAAACAACAAACATAATTTATTTCTAAAAAAAAAAAATTTGTTTTGAAAATAAAATCCCAAAACAAAAAATGAAAAATGACAAGTCATAATCACGAGTTCAAAACATGTCATGTTTAGGAATTAGAATGTAATTAAAACATGGTCTAAAACCACGAGATGTCTAGTCTAAAAAAAAATTGACTAAAAAAAATATGTGTAATCAAAAGGGATAATCACATTTCAAAGAAAAAAAAAAGGCTTCTTCCATTTCCTGCTAAAAAAACATATAAAGGAAAAATTTCATTAGTCATTTACTAACATTATTAGTATGTACATTTCAGGTACTTCACATTAAAAAAAAAAAAAAACTAAAGGAGAAAACTGAAACCTGCATCATTTCACAATGTCTGATTCTGAAAAGCAAATTCAGACTAAATCTTCAGCAAAGGGAAAAGGACGTTGGGGGTCTATTAACCAGATATATGCCGACACAGAAGAATCTTTGGGAACCATGTACAATCGTTTGAAAAGACAGGGTCTTCTAGAAGCGAAGCATCACTGTTACACTTTGCCACCACCAGGGGTGAACATGGGATTATACTGTAACTTTTACCATCAGTATGGACACGAAACAGATCGGTGTGTTGACCTTCGGCATGCCATCCACCAGCTAATAGAAGCTGGAAAGATTCCCATTCGTCCATCATGGGTACCCCCAATTGTGTCCTTCACTAAGGCTGATCTTCCCAAGGAACTAGATCCTCATCAAGCTTTGTACATCACTTTGAAATGCGATAGGCGAGAAATGACTAATGTGCTAATAGATGATGGATCGGCACTTAATATTTGCCCCAAAGGAACACTTTATGAGTTAGGGTATAATAGCATGTTATTAAGCCCCACTGATACAATATTGGGAGCATACGACAATTCTTCAGGGAGGACTATTGGAACGATCAACCTTCAACTGAGGTTTAAAGACTGGATTTGTGATGCAGATTTCACAGTGGTCGAAGCTTTAACCTCATTCTCTCTGTTGTTGGGGCGACCATGGCTCCATGCGAACAAAGCTGTTGCTTCTCCCGCACACCAGAAACTCAAATGCCCAACAACGTCGGGAATAATAACCATTCATGGGAATCCTATGCGACCAAGAAATTTCACTCCCGCACCGCCATCGGTGGAGGATGAAACAGGCCCTCAGGATGATCCTCTCAACCCCTGCATGCTAGGAATTAACGTTCCTTCAATACCCCAAGGATCTAATTCCGAAGCTATTTACACTATCCCAATGACAATTGATCAACTCATCGCTTATGCCGACATCTGTTGTGCTCAAAGTATGCCAATAGGACCTCTCAACACAGATCAGGCTGAAACCACATCTGCCATAACCTTCTCTGATAAAGATCTCCCCGACAGCCCATTTAGAACAATTATTTGTACATTGTTGTTGATCACAATGCCAGATATATCAAAGGTGTAATGGTCGATAATGGAGCTTTTGCTAATCTTCGTCCCCTCAGTACCCTTAAATGGCTCGGGTATTCCCCTCCTCAAGGAGAAACCTCAATAGGGACCATGGCTGCATATGATGGTTCCAAGTGGAAAATTATGGGGTCAACAACTATGATCTTGCGTATCGGAGCTGTCATACGAAAGGTAGACTTTATGATCATCGATTGCGAAGCTCCTTTCACAATGTTGATGGGACGACCGTGGCTCCACGAAAACCGTGCTATCATCTCGACGTTGCACCAAAAAGTAAAAATGGTAACTCCGCATGAAGTAATCACCATCCCAGGAGATATAGCCATGGGGGCAACAATGCAAAAATCTCACATATCTAATGTGTGTCGCATAAATTACAAACAGAATGGCAAGGATTCTGTAGAAACTACAGCAGATATGCCGCCCCTCAAAATGGTAAAATCCTATTTCCACTGGTCTAATCCCTAGGAGGATCTTGATCAACCAAATTGGATACCGGATATGAGAGAAGTGAAGAGAATTGAAGAGAAGTTTCATTGGCTATACAAAGAAACATGGGATGTTCAGTGTGAGGGAAAAGAAAGTTCAGCACACAAAGTTGCCGCCATCCAATCTATCATGGAACCCTATATATTCCTCGATGAAATTGATTATGAAACAAGAGATTCTTGCATGCTGGTGTGCAAGGCATGGGCATCATGGCTCCTCAGCCGAGAGGACAACCCCTTATATGTCAAGAAGAAGAATGAAAGGTGGGACAGACGTCTTCAAACAGGAGAACATATGGCTTGGCGCCCGGCAAACTAAAGCCTGAAAAGTTTTGTAGGGATTTTGTAGGTAGAGCTACGTGCAGCTTGATCCCCTAAAAAAAAAACAATAAATACATAAAAAAAATATAATCTTGTATGCATCCATGTTAGCTTTCTCTACTATGTAATGTACTAAAAGGGGTACGTAGGCAACTCATTTTTGAGTGCAGCTGGAAAAAAAGACAAATTATGTAAAATTTCATATATCAGAACTACGTTAGGCCTGATTCTCCATTCAAAAAAAATAATCACCGAAAAAATTTCTTCCCTAAATCCAAATCCACTTATGGAGATACGTAGGCAACCTTTGGGTTCGGCCCTTTGGCATTTGATACTTTCTTTTGTGATTTCAGCACTTAGATGCAGACCACTACATAAAAGAACGATATATTGGGCATTAGAATTTGCCAAAATGAGGACACATGCCTTGTTATACCTCTTTTCTCTTATTTCTATAGTAGTAGGAAATGGAAGGATATTATCAAATTGATTTTGAATTATGTTTGTGTATTATCCCAAAACAAATGAGTCCAAGAGTGGCAGTTTAAAATGTAAATAAAAGGTCCAAGTCTAAAAAAAGAGAATAACAAGTCAAAGAAACCTAATGAAAAATTTCAAAACAAATGATAGAGTCAAAGTCTTGCACCTTTTAATAAATGATAACTGAAATTGGGTAAAAAAAAAAAGAGAGAATTTTCAAAGATATAATTTCTTTAATTCCCTGCAAAAAAACAAAAAAAACGAGAGAAGAAAAAAAAATAAACAAAGTTTGGACAAACTTCTGTGTTAACTTTTCATCTCATTTCACAGGAAATCTGCTTGGGCCCGCTCAGGATCTAGGCTGATTCGCCGAAGTTCTAACCATAGTGAACATTCTCTGTCAGTAATACTGTCATCCTTGTCTACACCAGCTGTATTCTCTGCTATACATCTCAAAAACATGTCTGAAATCCCAAAAAACGAGCACCAACATAACTCTACCCCTCCACCTGATCCAATGACTGAGCATCGAGGACTTGTCCGGGCCATACTTGACCGACAGGATAATATTGAGCAAACTGTGTTAGGCATAATGCGCCAAAGCACCCAGATGCCTCCTCCTCCTCCTCCGGAGTCGGAAGTAGCTTCGCCTTTTCATCTTGAGCCACTGAACAATGAGAGAGAAATTCCCACTAAACTCAAGGTAGAAGTAGTCAAGCTTAAAGAAGTCTTAAAAGGCATGACTAAGGCTGAACCATGGATGGATATTCATGGATTAACTCTTTTCCCAAAGGCACGATTACCCCATGGTTTAAAAATGCCTACTCTGACAAGGTTTGATGGGACCTGTAACCCCACCAGTTTCCTGAAAATGTATGTAGGGGCAATGAGTCCCTGGGGAGTGGAAGAATCCTTGATGGCCCAACTGTTTCAACAATGATTAGATGGTGCTGTAGCACATTGGTTCCTCAACCTTGAAAATGTAAAGAAACCCACTTGGGCTGACATAGTCAGAGAGTTCTCAAACCAATACAAGTATAATGAAGAAATTAATGTTACTAGAAGGGATCTAGAGACCACTTCTCAAAACCTTAATAAGAAATTTTCTTCATTCATCACTCGATGGAGAAACAAGGCTTCCAAAATGATGAGTTGGCCTAATGAGGAGGAACAGCTGCAAATGGTTGTGAAAAACCTTCTTCCTGTCTATCAGAAGCATATGGCATACCAGTATTTCTCGACTTTCAAAGCTTTGATTGATACGAGAACTTTAGTTGAGGTTGCTGTGAAAAGGGGAGACATCATGAAAGATGAACCTATTGGCGGCACTACTTATAATGCAATATTTGGAAATAACAAAAGAGCCCCAAACAATAATTAGCAACTCCTAAGACAACTAATGCGATACCATGCCATTGGCGCATCGTCTGCATTCCAGTTGCGACCACAAAGGAACTTTACTCCTTTGAACATGACTTATGCCCAAGCTCTCTCCAAGTTAAAAAAGGCCAATCTCATTCAACCCTTGAATCCACGCCCACCTCCTAAAAATCCTTACCCTATTTATGACCCAAATCAAAACTGTGAATACCATTAAAGCCCGGAGCACAATACTGAAAACTGCACTGCTCTAAAGCATCAAATTCAAAACCTTGTGGATGATGGAAAACTTTCTCTGGGATCCATCTCCAATAAACCAAATGACTCTCAGTCTAACATCGCAAAAAAACCCCTTACCAATCATAAACCCTCATTCGCCATTAATGCCATCTCTGCTGCTTTGGACGGATACAATCTAGTTCAGTTAATCCGCAAGACAGTTCCTCAAATGTATGAAATGCCGACAGCCGTAGGTTACAAGTGTCTGGTCAATGACTATTACCCTCAAGAAAAAGTCAAAATGATGCCTTATAAAGACCCCAGCTTCACTCTCAACAAGGATCCATTTTCTGACATGTGTGGAACTTTGGATTATGATGGTGCCTTCTTCATTTTGGACTCTGATACTGATGAAGATGTCTCTTCAGTCTTAACAATTGTGGAGAAAAACACTGGAGAACATTCCACCACTCCAAATACATACCGGCGCCCCATCTGCCTCGATGATCTTAGTAATGAGGAGTATGTGGATATCTCTCATTTAACTAGAGCAGGCCGCCACTTTAAACCATCCCATTTGGAGGATGAAAACCCTTTGGAGGTACTGAGAAGGAAGGAAAAGGGCAAAGAGCCAATGACAGAGGAAAGTAACAAGAAAGATGATGTTATCAAGCGCATGAAATAAGTAAATGTTAATGTTTCCATCTGGAAATTGTTAATGCATTCCCAGCCCCATAGGGCAGCTGTTCTAAAGCAACTTAATGAAGCCTCTGTAAGCTTTTCTATAACACTTGACCAGATGGTGGGGCTCATTCAAAGGGTGGATCGAACTCTCATGTTCAAAGACAATGATCCCTGACAATATCAACTACAATAACTCATTACACATCACTATACGCTGTAATGGATGGGAGATACCTAGGGTGTTGATCGACAATGGCTCTGCAATTAATGTTTGCCCTCTGCGTGCGCTAACAAGGCTCGGGTTTCCAAAAGAGGATCTGGTACCATCCAACCAGGAGGTCAGAGCATACGATAATGCTAAGAGAGAAGTGTTGGGTTTGATCAGCCTCCTCATTGAATGTGGTCACGTGGCAAAGAAGGTGGAATTCATGGTCATTGATGTACAAGCCTGTTTTAACTTCTTATTAGGGAGACCATGGCTGCATGAAAATAGAACAGTAGCCTCTACTCTACATCAGAAGGTAAAGCTTCTCGCTGATAAGGGTGCTGTGACTATTTCTGGTAATCCAGAAATTATGACCACAAAGAAATACCTGCAAAGATGGTGTCATCACATCCGCGACCGCAATCCCAAGTCGATATCTTTCGCATACTGGTTGAACAAGGTAAGATTCATCCACTTCCTAGACGCATAGGGGTAAGTCCCGTAGTGTTAGTTCTTCACAAGAATTGCCATTATCATCAGTTGCATGGTCACGACACAAACCAATGTCATGCTTTCAGCTATCGCATCAAGCAAACCACCAAGATAGCGCTTGTCTACCGCAAAGCTACTTGATCGTCTTCCAGAAAGAGAAATGTCTTCGACAAAAGTCATGTAGAGGGTTAGCCCATTAAAAAAAAAAGTTCTTTCAGCTTGTTAGTATCAGAGAACTACGTGCAGCTTGAATCCCCATTATCACTTACACCCGCACTGCGAGATCACTCCACCTATGTAACCCTTGGGGTACGTAGGTAGCTCAATATGAGTGCAGCTGCTTTATTAAATATAAAACTTTAGTTCTTTCTAGAAAAAAAGGAACTACGCTGAGTCTGATTCCCCAAAAAATACACTTGGAGCAATGAGGATATGTATGCAACCTTTGGGTTCGACTCAAATATATTAACCATTGTATTTTAGGCAATATGATCAGAATTCAAGATGTCAGTCATCACAGAAGCAATTTCAGAATGCTGAATTGAAGCATCAATGGGGATACAGGCCCTAATCTCTACATTTTCTGTCTTTGTTCAAATATTAAGCAAGGAATGGAAGAATAAAAACAATTCTATTTTCAACCCAAAGGACAGTAAAATCATTTAAAAAAGGTCAAAATAAAGTAAAAAAAAATAAAAAAAATAAAAAATATAAAAAGCAAAATTGCAAAAGTGGACCATTCCAGTCAAAATATGGCAAAGTTGTTTTCGAAAATTTTCTTTACTCTGCAATGCATTCTGCAATATGTAGCCTTCTTTTCTTTTCTTTTAATTCTTTTTCTATATCTTTAGGTCCAAAAAGAAGAAATTTGTCTCTTCTCTAAGGATGACCAATTACCGTCAGAAAACAAACACCTCAGCCCTACTCACGAATGCGGTCAAAGACCCTATAGGGATTGCCATGCAACCTCTGTCCAAAGGCTTTCAAATTATGATGAAGATGGGTTAAACTCAAGGAGCTGGATTAGGGCATGATGGTAAGGGAATGAAGCAACCAATCCCCGTAGTAGACATGCAGAACCGACATGGATTAGGATATGATCCGAGCATCACTTCTCAAAACACCAAAAAACCTTCTTTTACCCTCAATGGTCAGTTCATCCTGCAAGGAGATACTGAGCCATACCACGAATTTCCAGAACCTTGACTTAGTAGGAAAGAACAAAAGATTTTACCGGGATTGGAGATATTCTTCAATGAAGCTAGGAATTTGGATTTAATCAAAAGTTGGTTTGTCCAAAAACAAAACATGAAAAAAGAAATTGCCTGGGTGGATAATCTGGAACATGGAGTCCTTAAGAAGCTTTTCGCTTCTGAGTCCTCTAAGGAATGGGATTTTGACCCGGTGTCTTTGATGATACCTTTTGGTGAAAGCATTGAACATAAGTGGAGTATTAAGTGTAAGGCAAAAGACAGGCCTATAGAATTTAAAACGTTTTTAGGAAACCATCCTCCACATCCATCTCATGAAAATACCTTTTCACCTCCTTTAGATGGATATCATACCGATAGCTCATCCTCCAGCCATTCTACCTTACATACCCCGTCAGAAGACTCTGATAGTGAAGAAATTGAATGTAAACCTTTATCTAAATACATTTGCATGCAAGATGTTATTTTGACAGTGAATTTAATCATGATCAATCACTTGATACAACTGAAACATACATAAAACCCATGGAAGAATCCATTGTAATTAATATTGGTACAAAAAATGTTGTAAAAGAAGTCAAAATAGGATCATCCCTCTCCCTAACTGAACAGCCTATGTTTATTGCATTATTAAAAGAGTACGTAGATGTGTTCGCATGGTCTTATGCTGATATGCCTGGTGTTAGTAGAGAAATTGTGGAACATCGCATTCCGTTACATCCTGAAAGCAAGCCTAAGCAGCAAAAGCTCTGCCGAATGAAGCCAGACGTTAGTCTGAAAGTGAAAGAAGAAATCCAGAAACAGCTTGATGCCAAATTCATCCAAGCTGTAAAACATCCAAGTTGGCTCGCCAATATAGTGTTTGTACCCAAAAAGGATGGGAGAGTTCGGGTATGCATTGATTTTCGAGATTTGAGTGCTGCGTCACCAAAAGATTGATTTCCTCTACCCCACATCTATGTTCTTGTTGATAGTACGGCTGGTCATGCAATGTATTCCTTCATGGATGGATGCTCAGGGTATAAAAAAATACTCATGGCTCAAGAAGACATGACAAAGACATCTATCATCACTCCATGTGGCACTTTTTGCTACTTAGTTATGCCTTTTGGTCTCAAGAATGCCGGAGCCACATATCAAAGGGCTGCAACCACTATCCTTCATGACCTCATCCATGACATTGTGGAGGTTTATGTAGATGACATGATTGTGAAAAGTGAAGATCGTGAGGGGAATATTCCTGCATTAAGGTCCTTCTTTGAAAGAATCAGGAAATACCATTTAAGGCTGAACCCTCAAAAATGTGTGTTTGGTGTCCCTTAGAGGAAGTTGTTGGGATTCGTTGTCAGTCAAGACGGCATCAAAGTGGACTCTGAAAAGGTAAAAGCTATTCAAGGGCTACCTCCTCCAAAAACAGAAAAAGAAGTAAGAAGATTTCTCGGCAGAATTCAATATATCAGCAGGTTCATCTCACAGCTCAGTATGAGATGTGAACCTATATTTAAGCTGCTTAAAAAAGGGGCATCCCATGAGTGGAATGAAGAATGTGATGAAGTTTTTGATTCTATGAAAGATTACCTTTCAAATCCACCTGTTCTAATGCCATCTTGACCAAGAGAACCTCTGATTTTGTACCTCACTATCACAGAAATGGCTATGGGAGCTCTCTTAGCCCAATATCAAGAGGGAACAAAGAAAGAAGTCGCCATATACTATCTCAGCAAGAAATTCCTTGAGTATGAGACAAGATATACCCCACTGGAAAAAGCATGTATCTCCTTGGTCTATGCCACGAAGTAGTTGAGGCATCACCTTCACGCTCATACTACCTATTTGATCTCAAGACTTAATCCAATCAAGTATCTGTTTGAAAAACCCATTCTTAGTGAAAGATTGGCAAGATGGCATGCTATGCTTTCGGAGTTTGATATTCAATGTGTCATCCAGAAATCTGTTAAAGGACGAGCCATATCTGAAGCCCTAGCAGAAGGACCAGTGTCAGGAGATGAGTATGATGATGCATTCCCTGATGAGTACTTATGCTTTATTGGCAATCCAAAATGGTGCATGTAATTTGATGGATCTTCTAATAGGAGAGGTAATGGAGCAGGTGTTTTGTTAGTAGATCCTAATTGAGTCCATATTCCATTTGCTGTCAAGCTGGATTTCCCAACAACAAACAATACAACTGAGTATGAAGCCTATATATATGGAGTAAAGGCCGCCTTGGTAGCAGGGGCGAGGCATCTCACTGTGTGCGGAGATTCAAATCTCATGATATCTCAAACAATAGGAATTTTGAGGGTTAGAGATGAGATACTTCAGCTCTACACTGAGTACCTTCAAGAGTTGATGCCTTATTTTGATGACATCAGCTTCAAACATCTTCCTCGAGAATAAAATAGTTTCACTGATGCTTTTGCCAATCTCGCTGTTAATTTAACATGGGAAAATGGTACAAAGATCCAGTCAGTTTTAATTGAAGAAAGGAAGGGACCAACAGTGACAGTAGCACAAATTGTCTCCGCGCTGGTTCAACAAGATGATGATGATGATGTCTGGTATAAGGATATCAAGAATTTTCTGGAAACAATGCAATATCCAGAGGGAATTGGCAAGAAGGACCACATAGCAAACAGACGGCTAGCTGCTCATTTTCTCATAATAAACGACAGACTGTATCACAAAGGGTTTGATGGTAATCTACAACTCTATGTAAATGACAGCGAAAAGCAAGTCATCATGGAAGAAGTTCATGGAGTGGAATGTGGACCCCATATGAATGGAAGAACGTTGGCTCGTAAAATTTTGCGAGCAGGTTTTTATTGGAGCACTTTAGAAGGTGATTGCATCAGCTTTGTCTGCGCCTGCAAGCAGTGTCAAGTTTTTGCTAACCTCAATCATATGCCACCTGTGTCATTACATAATATGTCTTCTCCTAGGCCATTTTCAAGTTAGGGCATAGACATAATCGGACAAATTCATCCAAAGGCTTCAGATGGGCATCAATATATTCTTGTAGCAATTGATTACTTTTCGAAGTGGGTTGAAGCTGCATCATTTTCAAAGCTAGGGGCAAAGCAAGTCTCGAAATTTGTGATTAACAACATCATCTGTCGGTATGGCATACCATTTGAAATCATCTCTGATAATGGAACACAATTTGAGGGTCATCTGAAGACCACTCTTGCAAAATATGCAATCAAGCATCATCAATCCTCACCTTATCGTCCCCAAACAAAAGGAGTGGTGGAAGTAGCCAATAAGACAATCAAGACTATTGTTGCCAAAATGACTGAAAAGACAAGGGAATGGCATGACAAACTACCATATGCCCTTTGGGGATATAGGATATCAATTAGGACTCCAACAGGAACAACCCCGTATTCTTTGGTTTACGAGATGAATCCAATCCTACCAGTTGAGGTGGAGATACAATATCTCAGAGTCGTAGCAGAAAGTGAAATCACGGAAGACCAGTGGCACAAAACTCGCTATGATGAGCTTGCATTCGCAGATGAGCGCCGACTACAAGCATTGCGTAACATACAACTCTATCAACGAAGAATTGCTCGTGCATATAACAAAATGGTTCGAGATAGAGACATTCAAGAAGGTGATCTAATTTTAAAAGAAAATAGAGCTCCGTTGCATGATCCTCGAGGAAAATTCAAGCCTAACTGGTGTGGACCATTCCTGGTGAAGCATGTCACCACAGTTGGAGTAGTGAAGCTAATGGATTTTGATGGAAATGAGTTCACCCATTTCACTAATTTTGATGGAAATGAGTTCACCCATTTCACTAATCATATGATTAGTTAATTATGATTTGCATGTCATATTTAATGTTAAAGTGGGCACGTGTTTAGAATTGTGTTCACATTGAATTTCTCACAAGCAGATAATTCTCACAAACAGATCTTTTATTCATCCAAATTGGGGTACTTCATTTCATACATTCATACATAAAAAGACATAAAACCTTCATTTCCTACAAACTAAAAAAAAAGAAGAAAGAAAGTAGAAAAAAAAAAAAAAAAAAACACAACATAGAAAATAAACATGACAATTCTCTCAAACCCTTCTCCTCTTCATGGTAGGGCAGTCTAAATCTTTGTCTTGACCAATATACGCTAGAAGCAATTGAAGGTAATCTTCATCAATCAGTGGAAAGGAAGGTTTCGGTAGCGCTGATATAATTTTATCCCCCGGCCATATAGTGGGCATTCTCTGAATACCACTCATATCAGCCTCATAAGTGGTACAAGATGGAAGAACCTGGAGGGCAGGAATGTGCTCTTGCGTCCAACCAATTTACCTAAGACATCTCCATGGAAGGTAAAAAGTGACTTGGCAAAGCCCGGGTAATTGTACACCTCTGCGAGCAGAATTGCAATATACAATTGCACTAATGCCAAGGTGGTTTGTGACCCACTTTATGTCTTTATGTAGGAAAAAATCCTCCCACCCACCATTTTTGCTCAGTTGATTGAAGAAAGGAAGAAGGCCTCTCTCCCGGACATGACTAGTTTTGTAAGTAAGACTCTTGTGAGGTTTCATGAGAGAAAATTTTTCTAATAGCCATAAATGAAGGGCTAATGGACATCCCTTCACAAAGCTTTGAGGGTTTCTTTCGAGTTCATCTAAGCCAAGGAACATTTCCTCCAAAATAAGTGGTCCAAGACGACCCCCGCTAACAATTTGAGGAACAAGTGAAAAACACTGAACATGGCATGTATTTAAAGACCATGTAGTGAGGGTACTTCCCAAAATCATAAGAATGCAAGCATTTTCTCTAGCAATCCTATAGTTGGCATTGTTAGAAAATTGTCAAGTGCCAAATTGGAAAGTCAATGAAATACCTCACCATATTGTAGGTAGTTTCCATGAAAATATTCAGGAAGATGTAAAATCGTTGATAAATCTCCTGAGATCCTGGTTGGAGATCTAGGTGTGATAACTGGACCATTGGATGGTAAGCCTAGTAAACCTTCGACCTCTTCAACAAGGGGCACAATCTCCCGGTCTCCAAAGCGGAAGACATGGCGAGTTTCATCCCAAAATTTGGAAGCAGCATGAATCATGTCGTAACAAATAGAAAGTGAAAGCAAAGGCATAAACACCTTAGTGAAGCGGGAAGAGGAAAAGGATTGCCTTGGTTGCTCCAAGTTTCTTGTGATCGCTGAGAGTTGTTTTTTCTCTCCACTCCGCAATTAGCTTCTTTATAAGTAAGAACCATTTTTGTGAAAGGAAAATTTAGAGAAAAGATTGGAGTAGTGGAAGTGGTGCATTTGGAAATGAAAAACTATGCCCCTTTTATAGATGGAGAGGAAGATCATCCATGATTCATGCCATGGACAATAGGTTTGAGTATTGTCCATAGGATAATAAGGAGCATCCTTCACAATGGTTAATGACCAAATATTTGTGGTATGACAATTTTTACTAAAGCCGAACATAAAAAAACAAAAAAAAACAAAAAAACTATGTCAATGATGAACCAAGAACGTTGATACAATCCCTTTTCCTAATGATCATCCAAAATAAACGACCTTGATCAATCTATTTTATATAGTGATCATCATTTTTTGATAAAGCAAATAAGCATTATGCATGAAAAAAATTCCGAAAGATGTCGGAAAAAACAGATTAAATTTTGCCATATGAGGTTTGGTCCACCATAGAAGATAATAACCTTTGGTCAGCCCTTTTAGGTGACAAGATTTAACAATGCATCACTCTAAGGTGACATGATCTGACAATGTCCTAATTTATGGTGACATGATAACACATGGAGTCATAAAAAGTAAGTAATGGTGACTTGACAACTTGTTTGTCATCAAGGCCATGGAAAAATGTAAAAACTGGAGTCGATCTGTTAATTGTCGGAATTTCTCACGTTAACAAAAGACAAATTCAGAAGACAAAAAAGACGATGATGAAATCGCATTTTCAATTTTAGAAAGTTAATTGGGATTTTCGATTTAAGACGACATTAAAGTCGCATTTAAAAACTTTGAGAAAATTAATTGGGATTTTCTACTTAAGACGACGATAAAGTCGCATTTTCGAATTTTTGAAAATTAATTGCGATTTTCTATTTAAAGACGACGTCAAAGTCGCATATCCTATTTTAGAAAATTAACTGGAATTTTCTACTTAAAGCGTCAACAGAAGTCGCAAGTCATGTTTTTAAAATAGCATTGATAATAACTATTCTCTATGAAGAATATGTTATCTCAAAAGAAATTTGTTGTCAAAATTTTGTGTCTTTTCAAACATTGGCCATCATTTTCTCCGAAATTCGACCAATGTGGGGCATTCTATAGACAAGAAATTTTGAACCCTTTTTTCGGATAAATACAGGTTTTGAAAAATAAAAATAACAAAATCGTCATGCATTGTGGAGCGTGCGCCCCGGAGCACGAGTTTAGTTCCGGCGCACGATTTTCCCTTTTTGCGTATTAGTCATACCGTATCAACAAGGAAGTATAATTTTCGTGAGTCGTAGTCAATAACTACAACCATCGTTTTAATAAAATGAATCATAGTATAATCATGCTCGTTAATTTAACGAGTTTTTGTTAATTGTCTTAAGTTAGTTAGTCTTTCGGAAAAATGAAAACGAGTCGCGATTAGGCATCGGGATTTTAGTCGAATCCCAAAACTGGTATTAGTCAGTTTTCTTGATGGTCCAGTCATTGTTCATTAGATAAAGAATAAGAATATATTCTTTATTCACTAAACCCATCCTTTATCCATTAGTTAGAGTATAAAATCATGAAAAAGAATAAGAATAAGCATCAAATCTGAAGTATAAGAGTCAAGGATCTGATTTTTTTTTTGGAAGATTCAAACTGTGCGCCAGGCACATGACCATGCGCCAGACGCACGGTCATGCGCCTAGCGCACAATAGACTCCTGCGCTAGACACAGGACTGTGCGCCTAGCGCATGGTTCTATGTCGAGCGCAAGATGTTGTGCTAGGCACAACACCCGAATCAGTTGGTTTTGCACGTTTTTCGATGCATTTTTTTACGTATCCGGATGTTTAGGGAAGAATATTTTATGAAAATCTGATCTTGTTTCATTTATGAGAAAATCCAAAAAGAATAAGAATATTTGTGTTTCCAAAGAGATTTGATGATGTCATTAGGGTGAGGTCATTAGAGTGATGTCATTAGGGTGAGGTCATTAGAGTGATGTCATTAGGGTGATTAAGGATAAAGAAAATCAGATTTTTGGGTGAAAAAATCTGATTTTCTACCTCTTTGAAACCCTAGTCCTGGAGATGGAAAACGCTCTCAAGTGGTCATCTGGGTCATCGACCCCCTTGAATTTTAGGAGGTCACCCAATGTTACCTTTTTAGGGTGTTTTTCCCTTAGTTCAGGATCAATGATCATGGCCATAAGGCTGACTCTCAAGTGCAAGAATTGACTAAATCAATTGCTCGAGTTTTTCAAACCTTAATTCTATGTTGGTTTTCATTGTTGGTGGAGTGTCGCCTTGCTTGTCTTCCTCAGTTAGAGTCTCCCTTAGTGCCTTAATCTCCTTGTCGTGTTCCTCATGACGAGAGTTCATCAGTGTGAGTTGAGCCATAATGGCACTGAGTTGTTTATTAGTGTCCCCCATTTCAGATGATGATTTTAGTAAATAATGTTTTCGAAATGAGAAACGGAGACGAGAAATGAGAAGTGGGAATGGAAATGAAAATGGGAAATGAAAATGGAAAGTGATTTTGAAATGGAAATGGTTATGAGTTTTGGACTGGTATAGACTTGACCATGATGGAGACATGGGCCTAACTACATGCAAATGCAGAAATGGACTGGACTGGACTATGCAAGCAGACTGGACTCTACGATTGGGTTTAGGAGAGACTAGACTTTGAACTTATAGGTGAGCAAGCAGGCTAGACTCTAAGGAAGGTTTGACAATAAGGGAGACTAGAATCTTAACTTAAGGCAAGCAGGCTAGGCACCTAGACTTTGAACTTACGGGTGAGCAAGCAGGCTAGACAACTAGACTTCGGAACTTACATTAGACTAAGCCGGCTAGACTTAAAAATTGCCTATGGATTTATGGGATGCTAGACTTTGAACTTACGGGTGAGCAAGCAAGCCAGCTAGACTTTAAACTTACGAGTGAGCAAGCAGGCTAGATAACTAGACTTCGAAACATACATTAAACTAAGCAGGCTAGACTCAAAAATTGCCTATGGACTTAAGAAATGCTAGACCTTGAACTTACAAGTGAGCAAGCAGGCTAGACCACTAGACTTTGAACTTACGGGTGAGTAAGCAGGCTAGATGGGGATGAAGTTTTATAGTCCAAAGACTGAATTTTTATAGTCCGAAGACTGACTAGAGCTTACGTGAAGATGCAAACTAGACCTAGGACATGAATTGACATATTGGTTTGACTCAGACTGAGAGATGCACATAGGCTTGACATTTGAGATGGACTAGGATTGGACTTAGAATGGAATAGACTGGGATTAGACTTGGACTGGGCTTGACATAGACTAGGATTCACATAGAGATGCAAATGGGCCTAGCTTTTACTTGAACTAGACTTATATGGGCCTCAGATCTAATGCTAGTTGATAGGCGTGTCGCGCACCTAACAAAAATAAATAACCTAACTAATCCTCCTAACTATGTAGTAGGGTAAGTCAGAGTCGATCCCACAGAGAGAAAAATTGTTTTATGATTAGCTCTTAAATAATGGTAAGACTAAAAAAGATTAATATCAATTATAATGGTGGAATAAACTATACTAATCAATATATAAATAAAAGACTTCAGAGTTAAGTATCCCCACTAGCATGAATTAATAGAATAATAATTCCTACCCCAAATTAATCAATTAAATGTTCATAAGGAAAAGTACGCCCTATAAAATACCATAAACCTCTCCCGAGTATCTATGCCTTCTCTAATATGCACTCAAGCCTACTCCCGTGGAATCATGCAAATTAAAGACATTAAACGCGGCACTCTAGCTTCCTAACAATCCATTATACCTACTCCCGTGGAGAACTTCATGTCCTTAATTGAATTACCCAAATCCGTCAAAATCCAACTCCCGTTGTGATCAAGACAATGGAATCATAACAATACTAGTTATTCCTAATCTAGTATTGAAATATTCACAATCAATTAAGCAAGAACAATTAAACAATTAATTTGGAAATTTAAAGAAATAATCATGAATTAATTCACACTAGGGTTCAACTTAACCATAGATAAAAGAACTACTCAAGCATAATTGAAATAAATAAAGAAAATAGAGAAGAATAATAAAACATCATAATATAAAACAAGGAAAAAGAAGGAGAAAATAAATACTTGAATTGATGGAAGAAAGGTAGAGTCTTGAAGAACAATAAAGATCTACAAGTTTCTCTCTCTAACTTCTCTCTAGAAACCCTAAAAAGTGTCTACAATACACTATATCCCGTCATTAAACAAATAAAATTGTATTTATAGCTTCCTAAAATTATAAAACCGACAAAATAGAACGCGCTACGGAGCAGACCAACACGGACGTGTCAATAATGACACGGGCGTGTTGACCTGCTACTACATAAATATCCTACGATAGAAAAGCTAATGCCTCGAAGAAATCAGAGTGACACGGACGTGTCATAAGTGACACGGACGTGTTGTCCTGTAATCGTCAGATTCTTCAGCTCAACTTCGAACAGCTATAACTTTTGATCCAGAGCTTTGTTTGGTGCATGTAATATATCGTTGGAAAGATCTTCAAGTATATTTTCCAACCCAGTTGGAATCACATCATTATCAATTGTTTTTCAAAAGTTATGAGTAAAATAGTGCAAAGGTGTCATTTTTGGCACAAGTACACAAAGTCCTTTGTATCTTCTTCAATTCCAATCCGTTTTGGGCACATGATATATGGTTTTGAAGGTCGTACAAGTGCCTTAATAAGCATATCCTTAAAAAGGAGTCCAAAGTATCTGAGATTACATCAAAACACCAAACAACCTGTGAAAGCAATGTAGCTTATAAAAAGTGACCTAAATATGCATAAATGCAATGTAAATGCTCTAATACTACATGAAAATGCACCCTAATATGCAACTAAATTATGTTAGAATATGCACTTATCACTAGTGAATGCATGGACTCAAATTAGACGGGCCTAGGATGAATGCAAAATGGACTCTAAACCATATAGGCCTAGAATGAATGCCAGTGAATTGGGTTTGGTTGATTGGACTGAATTGAAGGTGTTTAGAATGGGCTTAAAATTTTTTGAAATTCATTTTTTGAAAGGAACCCATTTTTATCTTTTGTTAGGAATAGATGATGGATTAATTTTTAAAATATATATATTTTTTGAATGTCGTGGTATGATGATGTTTAATAAATGCTTTTCAAAAAAAGAGTAGAATAGTATATGGTGTAGGATATAATGACCAATATTTTTTGAATGTCGTGGTATGATGATGTTTAATAAATATTTAATAAGGTATGGCGCAATGCTCTGCGGCACACTTATTGATAAATTGACGAAGGTTCGGGTGAAAATGACGATTTGTTTTAGACGCGATTCGCAATAATTTCGGGCGCAAAGCATATTAGCAGGCAAAAATTGCAATCACACATAAATGTCCGGTTCTACATTCAACTATTGGTCAGGTTTAGGTTAAGGTTGAAAGGGTCCATGACTAAGAGATTGATCCCAGGCTTCGTACCCCTGCTTAAAGAGGTGGCCACGTGTAAGACGCACTCCAGTCTCAAGTCAGGAACAAGAGAACAATGCCATGGTTGGGTAGGTTTGCTTATGACTAAGATCCAACACTATCGCTCAGGAAGCTTTTTGGAAGGACAAAGCGCAAACCCCCGAGGGTGACCTTAGTCATAGAACATATGCTAATGAGGCAAGGTAGATTATCCTTATGGTGGCTGAACAGCAGCCATGCATATGCAAAACTGTATATTATTCAAAGGCATAAAAAAAAGAATGAATCGTATTTTTCAAGTTTCACCCACTCATTTAAAAAATTGAGCGCGTATTATATTTGACTACCCCACTGTTAAGGTTTTATTGAAAATTGTTTTTATTGAAAGAAGTCGCCAACAATTCTTTTTAGGAAGAATCATAAACCTAATTGGATATAGGAAAATCATAGGGACAAATTATCCAATGTAGATTTCCCTGTCCTGACTCCATAGATGGTCAAAATGAACCAAAGATTGAGTTCGGGGGTGAGGGTATGAATATAGTCATAATGAACCACATTCGCCCAAACATGGCCTATACTAAATATCGATTCATTACAGATTTTATGCCAAAAAATAATCAAATAATGTTTTAAACACCCTAATAATATTTAGACTAAATTGATTCAGGAAACACATAAAAAGACTAATTTTTAGTGACATGTTATTAGGCAATCAATTTTACAGGGAACCTAGCAAGTTGTCCAATTTAATCTGATTAATATTAGAATATTTATTTAGGTCTTTGATTAGCAAATATAACACGTGGGGTGATAAAAGCACTAAAGCAGGACAATCATATAATATGTATATAATGATCGGGCAGGCATATAATATACAAAGGCAAGAATAATAATAATGAATAAAGAAAAGAGATTAGAATGTACAGTAGAACGATTATTACTTAAAGATCTACATCATGAAATAAATTGTAAGTAACTTCAAAGCAATAATATGGAATTTATTCAAGGATCCTAAGGATTACACCTATGCGGCTTAGATTGATGAGCGCAACAATCTTTAGGCGGAGCAATCGTGGAACCAAGAACGCAGCGGTGAAGAATTGATTGAAAGTACTGAAAGTATTTGAGTGTTTGAGTATTCGAAGTATGTTTTGGAGTATTCGAGAGAATTTTTGTGCGTGAAAAATAAAAATATGAAAAGTCGTCCGTAATTCGGGAAATTACAGGTATTTATAGAGAAAATAAAACTTGCGCTCCATGCAAACCCTGCGCCAGGCACAGGCCTACATGGTAGGCGCAATGCCACGCGTCAGGCGCACATTGGTGTGCCTAATGCAGCCAGCCCAATCAGGTTTAGGCACGTGTATACGCGTTTTTGAAAAGATAGAAAAAAAAGTTGCGTCTCACACAGGACTTGCTTTAGACGCAAAACTCTTTGTGAGTCATGAAATCTACGTGTCAGGCGCTCATTGGCTCGCTTGACGAGTTCTCGCCTATGCGCTGGACGCACGTGGCGCGCTGAGCGCAACCCCTGCGTCCGGCGCATATTCGGGAATATTTGAGCATATTCATTTGCGCGTCTTTCGAAGATACCTTTTCTATCCCTAAAATTCCAGAGATTGAATTACACGGATTAAAAATCTAATTTATTTATCAAAGATAAAATGTTTATGAAAAATATCTGATAAAATAATAAATATTTTATTGGGCTTTTAAAATGGACTTAAAACATTTTATGGGCTTAAAATACAATTAATCATCATGGACAATTAATTGAGCTTTAGAATATCATTTCAAAACACATTTTGGATTGGTTATTTCACTTGCTCTTCCGTTGGGTCGCGGGAACTAAGGTTATCGTTTCATCATTGGATCGTTAAATGGGGAGACACGATTATGTGTCTATAGAAGCCCCCGCTTTGACTGAGGTTCAGGAAACCGATAGTCAAAGTATACGGTGTCGGGACAGAGAACGATTCTAAACGCTCTGCAGTTTAGAACTGATCTATAACCGCCGGTCTCTGCAAAACAAAGTTAGTATGCAGGACAATAACTACAAGTAATCTGATTACCTGCAGGGAAAGATGTTAGCAAATAGGTGCAATCAACTCACATAAGCACATAGTGATGCAATAATGCAAACTTAGACTCTCCAAGGATGCATGAGATGCTATGTAAGGATTAAGGTTATGCAAAGCTAAAGGATGACATGTTATGCAAGGTCAGGGTTATGCAAGACTAGAATGTATGAAATGCAATGCAAGGTCAGGGTTTTGCAAGGCTAGAATGTATGAAATGCAATGCAAGGTCTGGGTTTTGCAAGGCTATCTGGATATGTAGAATGTGTAGACACCAAATTTTGAACCCCTTTTTTGGATAAATAAAGGTTTTGAAAAATAAAAATAACAAAATCGTCATGCATTGTGGAGCGTGCGCCCCGGAGTGCGAGTTTCGTTACGTCACACGATTTTCCTTTTTTGCGTATTAGTCATACCGTTTCAACTAGGAAGTATAATTTTCGTGAGTCGTAGTCAATAACTACAACCACCATTTCAATAAAATGATTCATAGTATCATCATGCTCATCTTTATTAATTTAACGAGTTTTTGTCAATTGTCTTAAGTTAGTCTTTCGGAAAAATGAAAACTAGTCGCGATTAGGCATCGGGATTTTAGTCGTATCCCAAAACCGGTTTTAATCAATTTTCTTTATCGCCAAGTCATTGTTCATTGGATAAAGAATAAGAATATATTCTTTATTCTTTATTCACTAAACCCATCCTTTATCCATTAGTTAGAGAATAAAATCATGAAAAAGAATAGGAATAAGAATCAAATCCGAAGTGTAAGAGCCAATGATTCGATTTTTTTCGGAAGATTCAAACTGTACGTGATAAGTCCTATTTATATATATTTTTTAGGTGCATTTAGATTCGTATTTAGGTTCATTATTGCATTTTATTCTTAAGTTATATTATTCTACTCCTATTCGGTATATTTTCTTGTTTTTTATGAATTTCAGGCATTGAGAAAGTATTTGGAGTATAATTAGCTAAGTTTGAGAATTAGGAGCACTTGGAAAGAAGCTACAATGCATAAGGATCGTATGGATATGTCATAGTACGTGTTTGAGCGCAAACGAAGCGGAATATCATTAGAAGAAATGTGAAAAAGGAGTCATGTCTACTCTTCTGATCATAACTTTTTATTTGCTTCTTAGAATCGGGTAATTCCAGTATATTTAGAAACTAGACTTGAAGAGATTTCCAACGATAGGTGGCACGCCCCGAGGAGACTTCTAATCAAGGAGTTATGCCTTTCCAAAGTTGAGACTGTTTCTGCTAGAATCAGTTTTTGTACGCGCGGATCACTAATTCCGCCCAATTAATGATATTTCGACTTTCCTTAGTTTTGTACCTTACTTTACTAGTCATATTAGGTTACTTAGTATTAATTATATTAGGTTTTGACTCTCTTGGCTCCCCATTCCCCTTCACCTTCTCCTTCTCATGGCAAACCCTAGTTTCTCTTTTCTTCATTAATTCATGAGTTTATAATTTTCATCTTTTCTCTTTCATGAGGAATTATTTTTGATACGTGTACGACAACCTATCAGTGCGCCAGGCACATGACCATGCGCTAGACGCACAGTCATGCGCCTAGCGCACAATAGGTTCCTGCGCTAGACGCAGGACTGTACGCCAAGCGCACGGTTCTGTGTCTAGTGCAGGATGTTGTGCTAGGCGCAACACCCTAATCAGTTGGTTTTGCACGTTTTTCGATGTATTTTTTTACGTATAAGGATGTTTAGGGAAGAATATTTTCTAAAAATCTGATCTTGTTTCATTTATGAGAAAATCCAAAAAGAATAAGAATATATGTGTTTCCAAAGAGATTTGATAATGTCATTAGGGTGAGGCCATTAGAGTGATGTCATTAGGGTGATTAAGGATAAAGAAAATCAGATTTTTGGGTGAAAAAAAAATATGATTTTCTACCTCTTTGAAACCCTAGTTCACCTCCTTCATTTCTCTATAAATACCTTCATTTTTTCCACTTCAAAACCTAGCAACTACAACTTTAAATTCAGCCATTTGTTCACTTTGCTCCTTCAGTTGCCTTTGAATTTTCACTTCAGAATCAATTTTGGTCCCATATTGTTCACTGTTAAGGGCCATAGTAGTTATTAACTCTCTTGCTTCACCAGGAGTTTTATTCACCAAAGTTCCACCACTAGCGATATCTATTTAATGTTTCTGATCATCTAACAAACCATCATAAAAACATTCAATTACGAATTGCTCACTAAGTTGATGTTGTGGGCATGAAATGCAAAGTTTATTAAATCTTTTCCAATACTCATGCAATTGTTCATCTTTATCTTGCTCAATACTACATATTCGTTTCTTTATTAATCTAGTTACGTTAGCAGATTGGTATTTTTCAAGAAAAGCTCTCCGAAGGCCATCCCAAGAAGTAATAGATCCAACGGGAAGATAAAGTAACAATCTCTAGCTAGTTCATGTAAAGTAAAAAGGAAACCACGAATTTTAATACCATCATCATCTTTACCATTTAACAATAAAGTAGAGCAAGCAAGAGTAAAATTCTTGCAAATGTTTATGAGCATCTTCCTTATCATGACCATAAAATTTAGGGAGAATTTCGATAAAACCTGGATCAAGTTTGAATGGTTTCTCTAGTGCGGGAAAAATAACGCTCATGTGTGTCTCATATGCATTGAACATATACTCTTTCAAGCTCTTTCCACCTTCTCCTGCCATTTCACTAGCTAATAGTCACACAGAAAATATAAATGTAAATATTAGAACAATAAACAGGAACCTAGAATTAAACAAATAACTAGATAAATAATAATACTTAAACAATAGTCTAAAATAATAAATTATACAGTCCCCGGCAACGGCGCCAAAATTTGATGCGTGTCGTTTCCGCAACAAAATTAAATTCATAAATCACTCACTAACTCTAACAGATAGATAGGGAAAGTAAGGGTTGAACCCACAGAGACTGCGTTATTATCTTAAACTAATTATTTAATTATATATATAACTACTATTTTATAAATAGGGG
The DNA here is from genome assembly GCA_947646795.1 of Beta lomatogona. Taxonomy (NCBI): domain Eukaryota; kingdom Viridiplantae; phylum Streptophyta; class Magnoliopsida; order Caryophyllales; family Amaranthaceae; genus Beta; species Beta lomatogona. Next base: position 1,254,933 of record CANSNZ010000271.1, read on the forward strand.
GGGTTTCAAATATCAAAACTATACTAAAACTATTAAACTAAAATAATGAAAATATAAATTACTGGAAATAAATTTGGTTTTAAAAATATAATTAAGAAGCTAATAGGAGACATGTAATTTCCTCTTGAGATAAGGTTTAATCATTGAATCATTAAACTAGTCGATAGATAGATTGGTTAACAAATAATCCCTTGAACGCAAGAAAATTTAGTTGCTTTATAATTCATACTAACTAAACCCCGTGAACGCACGCAAGTTCATTCCTAATCAAATATATCAATTTAACAATGAAAGCATATATTAAATTAACAAACTTGATCGCTTTAAGAACACCAATCAGTTAACTTTAATCAAGCCAGAAAGCTGCAACTAAATTAAAATTAACATCACACAAAATTCCAGCAATAATATCAGACAAGAAAGCTTCAACCTAATAATATTACTGTTAATCCAAGCAAATAACCATGAATAAAACCCTAGGTGATCAATCTAAAAGTAACATTCCTAAATTATAAACTCAGATAACGAATTTCGTCTGAATATCCAATCAAACTAATTAATTGAACAAACAGAAATCATAATCTCATAAACCCATTAGAAGATTCAATTATATGTTCTTACTAGTGTAAACTACTCTAAATTAGACATGAAAACAAATAAAATAGATAGAAGAAAGTAGAGAAAACTCATTATAGATGAATTCCTGGACTACATCTTCGCCATCCTTTCTAAAGCTTTGTACAGCTCCGTCTTTCTTTCATTTCCTTCTGTGATCTCATGCGGCTCATACTTCGTGCCTCTGCTTACCTCTTCTCTCCTAAAGCTACTGCCACCTCCGTTATGACTTGTGAGGGTTTCTTTTTATCCAACCCCTTACTCGTGTTGTGTGCTGTTGTTTTGTGCGTGTCTTTTGTGACACCACTGGGCTTGGCCCATTTATATTGCTAATCTATGCATAAGCTACGTGGAATTCAACCAAGGAAATCCACATTTCCTTTTCTTCTTAATTCATGCATTCTTTGGATAAAATTTGTACTAATAAATTTAGCCCATTAATCTACCAAAGACCATTCCCATTTATTTGCCTCCAAAATTATACGTACCTGTCAACATTAAATATATTACTTGTATAGAAATATAATATGGGTCAAACTAATAAATTATCATATAAACCAGCTACTAATAGGGAATAAGTAAGTTATAATATATAATAATTATTTTCCAACTCTATTTAACTGAGTTATCACTTAATAATCAAAACAGACACAAATTAGACTTATTACTCTAAAAATAATTATCAAGTGACCAGAACCGAAATATCATAAAAGTATAATATTTGACTCAATTAACATTACGGAGGACACTAAATATAGTATATTAGAGGATAAAAATATGTATAAATAGGCACTTATCAGATCCATCTCCAATAAACCAAATGACTCTCAGCCTAACATCACAAAAAAAAACCCTTCCCAATCATAAACCCTCATTCGCCATTAATGCCATCTCTGCTGCTTCGGACGGATGCGATCCAGTTTAGTTAATCCGCAAGAAAGTTCCTTAAATGTGTGAAATGCCGATAGCCGTAGGTTACAAGTGCCTGGTCTACGACTATTACACTCAAGAAAAAGTCAAAATGATGCCTTATAAAGACCCCAGCTTCACTCTCAACAAGGATCCATTTTCTGACATGTGTGCAACTTTGGATTATGATGGTGCCTTCTTCATTTTGGACTCTGATACTGATGAAGATGTCTCTTCGGTCTTAACAATTGTGGAGAAAAACGCTGGAGGACATTCCACCACTCCAAATACATATCGGCACCCCATCTGCCTCGATGATCTTAGTGATGAGGAGTATGTGGATATCTCTCATTTGACTAGAGCAGGCCGCCACTTTAAACCATCCCATTTGGAGGATGAAAATCCTTTGGAGGTACTGAGAAGGAAAAAAAAGGAACAAAGAGCCAATGACAGAGGAAAGTAACAAGGAAGATGATGCTATCAAGCGCATGAAATAAGTAAATGCTAATGTTTCCATCTGGAAATTGTTAATGCATTCCCAGCCCCATAGGGCAGCTGTTCTAAAGCAACATAATGAAGCCTCTGTAAGCTCTTCTATAACACCTGACCAGATAGTAGGGCTCATTCATATCGTAGATCGAACTCTCATGTTCACAGACAATGATCCCTGACAATATCAACCACAACAACTCATTACACATCACTATACGCTGTAATGGATGGGAGATACCTAGGGTGTTGATCGACAATGGCTCCGCAATTAATGTTTGCCCTCTACGTGTGCTAACAAGGCTCGGGTATTCAAAAGAGGATCTGGTACCATCCAACCAGGTGGTCAGAGCATACGATAATGCTAAGAGAGAAGTATTGGGTTTGATCAGCCTCCTCATTGAATGTGGTCCCGTGGCAAGGAAGGTGGAATTCATGGTCATTGACATACAAGCCTGTTTTAACTTCTTATTAGGAAGACCATGGCTGCATGAAAATAGAACAGTAGCCTCTACTCTACATCAGAAGGTAAAGCTTCTCACTGATAAGGGTGTTGTAACTATTTCTGGTGATCCAGAAATTGTGACCATCTCCAACGCCGGAAAATCAGTATTGTATCTGAACGCAGTGGAGGGCACTAGGTTGGATGGTCATGCTATCAACTGTATTCTAGCAACACCTGAAAATTCCTGGATAAATGAGGTCCCAGCTACCACACCAGATGCAAGCGCTTAAGAAACAGAACCAGACTATAGTGAGGATGATGAGGAAGAAGTGGGAGCTCCAAGCATTGACACTCAAGACAATGATGATCACGACTCAAAGAAGAGATCTAGGACCGACGATTTTGACCTGGACTTTAATGTAGTATGCCCTGTTCGAGAGGTTCACACTGAGTCACTGATTCTCATTCCAGGATATCAACATGAAGATCACTATCGTGAATTACCCCAATTCAGAAAATTTGATGGGAACGGTGATCCTTTTGTCCACTTAGTGGGATTTGAGAATGCCTTGCATCCATGGGGCATACCAGAGGAAGATTACCCCATGCTGTTTGACAAGAGTTTAGAAGGACCAGCTCTGGACTAGTACTATTCTTCAGATTGTGTAGATAGGGCTAGTTGGGAAAATGTTAGCCAAGCCTTTGTTAATTGGGCTCTCGAGCATAAACAAACTGATGTCACGAAGTTCAAGCTAGTCACTTTGCATCAAGTCGGCTTGGAAATTTCTCGCACTTTTATTCAAGATGCGCTTACATTCGCACCCAGCTTCGTGTCCCTGTAACTGATCAGGAATTCATGCTTATATTGCTGCGAAACCTAAATGATTTCTATTATCGTCACATGGTTACTATCAAATACACGTCCCTTAGCCACATGGAACAACATGGTTTCAACATCGATACTCTGAAATTGCAAGAAAAACGACCTCAGGAAGATCTTGAAATTCCCAACACAAATCCAAGGGTATATGCTAAGATGGATGAACCATTGAGTATGGTGTATGATCGTCTTTGGAGGCAAGGTACACTTCAAGTTCCAGCGCATGTGCACTGTTTACCCCTTCTTGGAACAGACATGAGCAAACTCTGCGCTTATTGTCGTCAATTTGGCCATGAAACTGATCGATGCCATGACCTTTACTACAAAGTTCAAAGCCTGATTGATCGAGGCATCATTAGTCCAACCCACAAAGAAATACCTGCAAAGATGGTGCCATCACGTCCGCGACCGCAATCCCAAGTCGATATCTTTTGCAAACTGGTTGAACAAGGTAAGATTCATCCACTTCCTAGACGCACAGGGGCAAGTCCCGTAGGGTTAGATCTTCACAAGTACTGCCATTATCATAAGTTGCATGGTCACGGCACAAATTAATGCCATGCTTTCAGCTATCGCATCAAGCAAACCACCAACATAGCTCTTGTCTACCGCAAAGCTACTTGATCGTCTTCCAGAAAGAGAAAAGCCTTCGGTAAAAGTCATGTAGGCGCCATTAAAAAAAAGTTCTTTCAGCTTGTTAGTATCAGAGAACTACGTGCAGCTTGAATCCCCATTATCACTTACACTCGCACTGCGAGATCACTCCACCTATGTAACACTTGGGGTACGTAGGTAGCTCAATATGAGTGCAGCTGATTTATTAAATAAAAAACTTTAGTTCTTTCTAGAAAAAAACGAACTACGCTGAGTTTGATTCTCCATAAAATGCACTTGGAGCAATGAGGATATGTAGGCAACCTTCGGGTTCGACTCAAATATATTAACCATTGTATTTTAGGCAATATGATCAGAATTCAAGATGTCAGTCATCACAGGAGCAATTACAGAATGCTGAATTGACGCATCAATGGGGATACATGCCCTAATCTCATATTTTCTGTCTTTGTTCAAATATTAAGCTTGGAATGGAAGAATAAAAAAAAATCTATTTTCAACCCCAAGGACAGTAAAATCATTTAAAAAGGTCAAAATAAAGTCAAAAAAAAATTAAAAAAATTAAAAATATAAAAATCAAAATTGCGAAAGTGGACCATTCCAGTCAAAATATGGCAAAGTTGTCGTCGAAAATTTTCTTTACTCTGCAATGCATTCTGCAATATGTAGCCTTCTTTTCTTTTCTTTTAATTATTTTTCTATATCTTTAGGTCCAAAAAGAAGAAATTTTTCCCTTCTCTAAGGATGACCAATTACCGTCAGAAAACAAACACCTCAGCCCTACCCACGAATACGGTCAAAGAGCCTGTAGGAATTGCCATGCAACCTCTGTCCAAAGGATTTCAAATTATGATGAAGATGGGTTAAACTCAAGGAGCCGGATTAGGGCATGATGGTAAGGGAACGAAGCAACCAATCCCCGTAGTAGACAAGCAGAACCGACATGGATTAGGATATGATCCGAGCAGCACTTCTCAAAACACAAAAAAACCTTCTTCAACCCTCAATGGTCAGTTCATCCTGCAAGGAGATACTGAGCTATACCACGAATTTCCAGAACCTTGGCTTAGTAGGAAAGAACAAAAGATTTTATCGGGATTGGAGATATTCTTCAATGAAGATAGGAATTTGGATTTAATCAAAAGTTGGTTTGTCCAAAAACAAAACATGAAAAAAGAAGATGACTGGGTGGATAATCTGGAATATGGAGTCCTTAAGAAGCTTTTCGCTTTTGAGTCCTCTAAGGAAGGGGATTTTTACCCGGTGTCTTTGATGATACCTTTTGGCGAAAGCATTGAACATAAGTGGAGTATTGAGTGTAAGGCAAAAGACGGGCCTATAGAATTTAAAATGTTTTTAGGAAATTAACCATCCTCCACATCCATCTCATGAAAATACCTTTTCACCTCCTTCAGATGGATATCATACCGATAGCTCATCCTCCAGCCAATCTACCTTACATACCCCGTCAGAAGACTCTGATAGTGAAGAAATTGAATGTGAACCTTTATCTAAATACATTTGCATGCAAGATGTTATTTTGACAGTGAATTTAATAATGATGAATCACTTGATACAACTGAAACATACATAAAACCCATGGAAGAATCCATTGTAATTAATATTGGTATAGAAAATGTTGTAAAAGAAGTCAAAATAGGATCATCCCTCTCCCTAACTGAACAGCCTATGTTTATTGCATTATTAAAAGAGTATGTAGATGTGTTCGCATGGTCTTATGCTGATATGCCTGGTGTTAGTAGAGAAATTGCGGAACATCGTATTACGTTACATCCTGAAAGCAAGCCTAAGCAACAAAAGCTCCGCCGAATGAAGCCAGAGGTTAGTTTGAAAGTGAAAGAAGAAATCCAGAAACAGCTTGATGCCAAATTCATCCAAGCTGTAAAATATCCAAGTTGGCTCGCCAATATAGTGGTTGTACCCAAAAAGGATGGGAGAGTTCAGGTATGCTTTGATTTTCGAGATTTGAATGCTGCGTCACCAAAAGATTGCTTTCCTCTACCCCACATCTATGTTCTTGTTGATAGTACGGCTGGTCATGCAATGTTTTCATTGATGGATGGATTCTCAGGGTATAATAAAATACTCATGGCTCAATAAGACATGACAAAGACATCTATCATAACTCCATGGGGCACTTTTTGCTACCGAGTTATGCCTTTTGGTCTCAAGAATGCCGGAGCCACATATCAAAGGGCTGCAACCACTATCCTTCATGACCTCATCCATGACATTGTGGAGGTTTATGTAGATGACATGATTGTGAAAAGTGAAGATCGTGAGGGGAATATTCCTGCATTAAGGTCCTTTTTTGAAAGAATCAGGAAATACCATTTAAGGCTGAACCCTCAAAAATGTGTGTTTGGTGTCACTTCGGGGAAGTTGTTGGGATTCGTTGTTAGTCAAGACGACATCAAAGTGGACTCTGAAAAGGTAAAAGCTATTCAAGGGCTACCTCCTCCAAAAACAGAAAAAGAAGTAAGAGGATTTCTCGGCATAATTCAATATATCAGCAGGTTCATCTCACAGCTCACTATGAGATGTGAAGCTATATTTAAGCTGCTCAGAAAAGGGGCATCCCGTGAGTGGAATGAAGAATGTGAGGAAGCTTTTGATTCTATGAAAGAATACCTTTCAAATCCACCTGTTCTAATGCCATCTAGACCAGGAGAACCTCTGATTTTGTACCTCACTATCACAGAAACGGCTATGGGAGCTCTCTTAGCCCAATATCAAGAGGGAACAAAGAAAGAGGTCGCCATACATTATCTCAGCAAGAAATTCCTTGAGTATGAGACAAGATATACCCCACTGGAAAAAGCATGTATCTCCTTAGTCTATGCCACGAAGAAGTTGAGGCATCACCTTCAAGCTCATACTACCAATTTGATCTCAAGACTTAATCCAATCAAGTATCTGTTTGAAAAACCCATTCTTAGTAAAAGATTGGCAAGATAGCATGCTATGCTTTTGGAGTTTGATATTCAATGTGTCATCCAGAAATCTGTTAAAGGACGAGCCATATCTGAAGCCCTAGCAGAAGGACCAGTGTCAGGAGATGAGTATGATGATGCATTCCTTGATGAGTACTTATACTTTATTGACAATCTTCAATGGTGCATGTAATTTAATGGAGCTTCTAATAGGAGAGGTAATGGAGCAGGTGTTTTGTTAGTAGATCCTGATGGAGTCCATATTCCATTTGTTGTCAAGCTAGATTTCCCAACAACAAACAATACAACTGAGTATGAAGCTTGTATATATGGAGTAAAGACCGCCTTGGTAGCAGGGGTGAGGCATCTCACTGTGTAAGGAGATTCTAATCTCATGATATATCAAACAATAGGAATTTAGAGGGTTAGAGATGAGAGACTTCGGCTCTACACTGAGTACCTTCAAGAGTTGATGCCTTATTTTGATGACATCAGCTTCAAACATCTTCCTCGAGAACAAAATAGTTTCACTGATGCTTTAGCCAATCTCACTGTTAATTTAACATGGGAAAATGGTATAAAGATCCAGTCAGTTTTAATTGAAGAAAGGAAGTGACCAACAATGACGGTAGCACAAATTGTCTCCGCGCTGGTTCAATAAGATGATGATGATGATGTCTGGTACAAGGATATCAAGAATTTTCTGGAAACAATGCAATATCCAGAGGGAATTGGCAAGAAGGACCGCATAGCAATCAGAAGGCCAGCTGCTCATTTTCTCAAACTAAAAGGCAGACTGTATCACAAAGGGTTTGATGGTACTCTACAACTCTGTGTAAATGACAGCGAAAAGCAAGTCATCATGGAAGAAGTTCATGGAGTGGAATGTGGACCCCATATGAATGGAAGAACGTTGGCTCGTAAAATTTTGCGAGCAGGTTTTTATTGGAACACTTTAGAAGGTGATTGCATCAGCTTTGTCCACGCCTGCAAGCAGTGTCAAGTCTTTGCTAACCTCAATCATTTGCCACCTGTGTCATTACATAATATCTCTTCTCCTAGGCCATTTTCAAGTTTGGGCATAGACATAATCGGACAAATTCATCCAAAGGCTTCAAATGGGCATCAGGTATATTCTTGTAGCAATTGATTACTTTTCGAAGTGGGTTGAAGTTGCATCATTTTCAAAGCTAGGGGCAAAACAAGTCTCGAAATTTGTGATTAACAACATCATCTGTCGGCATGGCATACCTTTTGAAATCATCTCTGATAATGGATCACAATTTCAGGGTCATCTGAAGACCACTCTTGCAAAATATGCAATCAAGCATCATCAATATCGTCCCCAAACAAAAGGAGCGGTGGAAGCAGCCAATAAGACAATCAAGACAATTGTTGCCAAAATGACTGAAAAAACTAGGAAATGGCATGACAAACTACCATGTGCCCTTTGGGGATATAGGATATCAATTAGGACTCCAACAGGATCAACCCCGTATTCTTTGGTTTACGAGATGAATCCAATCCTACCAGTTGAGGTGGAGATACAATCTCTCAGAGTCGTAGCAGAAAGTGAAATATCGGAAGACTAGTGGCACAAAACTCGCTATGACGAGCTTGCATTCGCAGATGAGCGTCGACTACAAGCATTGCATAACATACAACTCTATCAACGGAGAATTGCTCGTGAATTTAACAAAAGGGTTCGAGATAGAGACATTCAAGAAGGTGATCTAATTTTAAAAGAAAATAATAGAGCTCCCTTGCATGATCCTCGAGGAAAATTCAAGTCTAACTGGTCTGGACCATTCCTGGTCAAGCATGTCACCACGGCTGGAGCAGTGAAGCTAATGGATTTTGATGGAAATGAGTTCACCCATTTCACTAATCTTGATCAGTTGAAGAAATACTACGCTTAGGCATCAAAGTAATTGTAATTGTCATGATCATGTAACCAAGCAGTTTGTGGGTTTTGTATCTTATCTGGTTATTCTTAATAAACATGCCATGAGTTTCTAAGATGTTCATATGATGTATGCAAAAAAAAAAAAAAAAAAAAAAAAAAAAAAAAAAATTGAGAAAAAAAAACGAAATAAAACGTAAAACGGAAAAGAGAAAAATAAAAGGAAGATGATGAAACATGTCTTTGATTGTTAAGGTTTATATGTTCTGCTTTTATGTGTCATATGATTAGTTAATTATGATTTGCATGTCATATTTAATGTTAAAGTGGGCATATGTTTAGAATTGTGTTCACATTGAATTTCTCACAAGCAGATAATTCTCACAAACAGATGTTTTTATTCATCCCAACTGGGGTACTTCATTTCATACATTCATACATAAAAAGACATAAAACCTTCATTTCCTACAAACTAAAAAAAAAAAGAAGGAAAGTAGAAAAATAAAAAGAAAAACACAACATAGAAAATAAATATGACAATTCTCTCAAACCCTTCTCCTCTTCATGGTAGGCCAGTCTGAATCTTTGTCTTGACCAATATCCGCTAGAAGCAATTGAAGGTAATCTTCATCAATCAGTGGAAAGGAAGGTTCCGGTAGCGCTGATATAATTATAGCCCCCTGCCTTATAGTGGGCATTCTCTGAATACCACTCATATCAGCCTCATAACTGGTACAAGATGGAAGAACCTGGAGGGCAGGAATGTGCTCTTGCCTCCAACCAATTTGCCTAAGACATCTCCATGGAAGGTAAAAAGTGACTTGGCAAAGCCCGGGTAATTGTACACCTCTGCGACCAGAATTGCAATATACAATTGCACTAATGCCATGGTGGTTTGTGACCCACTTTATGTCTTTATGTAGGAAACAATCCTCCCACCCACCATTTTTGCTCAGTTGATAGAAGAAAGGAAGAAGGCCTCTCTCCCGGACATGACTAGTTTTGTAAGTAAGACTCTTGTGAGGTTTCATGAGAGAAAATTTTTCTAATAGCCATAAATGAAGGGCTAATGGACATCTCTTCACAAAGCTTTGAGGGTTTCTTTCGAGTTCATCTAAGCCAAGGAACATTTCCTCCAAAATAAGTGGTCCAAGACGACCCCCGCTAACAATTTGAGGAACAAGAGAAAGACACTGAACATGGCATGTATCTAAAGACCATTTAGTGAGGGTACTTCCCAAAATCATAAGAATGCAAGCATTTTCTCTAGCAATCCTATAGTTGGCATTGTTAGAAAATTGTCAAGTGCCAAATTGGAAAGTCAATAATAAGCTGACAAGAAATACCTCACCATATTGTAGGTAGTTTCCATGAAGATTTTCAGGAAGATGTAGAATCGTTGATAAATCTCCCGAGATCCTGGTTGGAGATCTAGGTGTGATAACTGCACCATTGGATGGTAAGCCTAGTAAACCTTCGACCTCTTCAACAAGGGGCACAATCTCCCGGTCTCCAAAGCGGAAGACATGGCGAGTTTCATCCCAAAATTTGGAAGCAGCATGAATCATGTCGTAACAAATAGAAAGTGAAAGCAAAGGCATAAGCACCTTAGTGAAGCGGGAAGAGGAAAAGGATTGCCTTGGTTGCTCCAAGTTTCTTGTGATCCTCGAGAGTTGTTTTTTTTCTCTCCACTCCGCAATTAGCTTCTTCATAATTAAGAACCATTTTTGTGAAAGGAAAATTTAGAGAAAAGATTGGAGTAGTGGAAGTGGTGCATTTGGAAATGAAGAACTATGCCCCTTTTATAGATGGAGAGGAAGATCATCCATGATTCATGCCATGGACAATAGGTTTGAATATTGTCCATAGGATAATAAGGAGCATCTTTCACAATGGTTAATGACCAAACATTTGTGGTATGGCAATTTTTACTAAAGCTGAACATAAAAAAAAAAAAACATAAAATCTGTGTCAATGATGAATCAAGAACATTGATACAATCCCTTTTCCTAATGATCATCCAAAATAAACGACCTTGATCAATCTATTTTATATTGTGATCATTATTTTTTGATAAAGCAAATAAGCATTATGCATGAAAAAATTTCTGAAAGATTTCGGAAAAAACAGATAAAATTTTGCCATATGAGGTTTGGTCCACCATAGAAGATAATAACCTTTGGTCAGCCCTTTTAGGTGACAAGATTTAACAATGCATCACTCTAAGGTGACATGACCTGACAATGTCCTAATTTAAGGTGACATGATAACACATGGAGTCATAACAAGTAAGTAATGGTGACTTGACAACTTGTTTGTCATCAAGGCCATGGAAAACTGTAAAAACTGGAGTCGATCTGTTAATTGTCGGAATTTCTCACGTTAACAAAAGACAAATTCAGAAGACAAAAAAGACGATGATGAAATCGCATTTTCAATTTTAGAAAGTTAATTGGGATTTTCGATTTAAGACGACATTAAAGTCGCATTTAAAAACTTTGAGAAAATTAGTTGGGATTTTCTACTTAAGACAACGATAAAGTCGCATTTTCAATGTTTAGAAAATTAATTGGGATTTTCTATCTAAGACAACAATAAAGTCGCATTTTCGAATTTTAGAAAATTAATTGGGATTTTCTATTTAAAGACGACGTCAAAGTCGCATCTCCTATTTTAGAGAATTAACTGGGATTTTCTACTTAAAGCGTCAACAGAAGTCGCAATTTATGTTTTCAAAATAGCACTGATAATAACTATTCTCTATGAAGAATATGTTATCTCAAAAGAAATTTGCTGTCAAAATTTTGTGTCTTTTCAAACATTGGCCATCATTTTCTCCGAAATTCAACCAATGTGGAGCATTCTGTAGACAAGAAATTTTGAACACCTATTTCGGATAAATAAAGGTTTTGAAAAATAAAAATAGCAAAGTCGTTATGCATTGTGGAGCGTGCGCCCGGAGCGCGAGTTTAGTTCCGTCGCACGATTTTCCCTTTTTGCGTATTAGTTATACCGTTTCAACTAGGAAGTATAATTTTCGTGAGTCGTAGTCAATAACTACAACCACCGTTTTAATAAAATGAATCATAGTATAATCATGCTCGTTAATTTAACGAGTTTTTGTTAATTGTCTTAAGTTAGTTAGTCTTTCGGAAAAATGAAAACGAGTCGCGATTAGGCATCGGAATTTTAGTCGTATCCCAAAAATGGTATTAATCAGTTTTCTTGATGGTCAAGTCATTGTTCATTAGATAAAGAATAAGAATATATTCTTTATTCACTAAACCCATCCTTTTTCCATTAGTGACAGAATAAAATCATGAAAAAGAATAATAATAAGAATCAAATCCAAAGTATAAGAGACAAGGATCTGATTTTTTTTGGAAGATTCAAACTGTGCGCCAGGCACATGACCATGCGCCAGAAGCACGGTCATGCGCCTAGCGCACAATAGACTTCCGCGCTAGACGCAAGACTGTGCGCCTAGAGCAGGGTTCTATGTCTAGCGCAGGATGTTGTGCTAGGCACAACACCCTAATCAGTTGGTTTTGCACGTTGTTCGATGCATTTTTTTACGTATTTGGATGTTTAGGGAAGAATATTTTATGAAAATCTGATCTTGTTTCATTTATGAGAAAATCCAAAAAGAATAAGAATATTTGTGTTTCCAAAGAGATTTGATGATGTCATTAGGGTGAGGTCATTAGAGTGATGTCATCAGGGTGATTAAGGATAAAGAAAATCAGATTTTTGGGTGAAAAAATCTGATTTTCTACCTCTTTGAAACCCTCGTTCACCTCCTTCATTTCTCTATAAATACCTTCATTTTTTTCCACTTCAAAACCTAGTTGAAAAGAGTTGAACTTAAAATTCAACTTCACTCTCATCTTCTCTACTACTCTTCTCCTCCTTAATCTTTCCAACTAAGTAAAAGTCTTAATAAGTAAGTAAAATAAGTTCATCAAAAAAAAAAAAAAAACACAAAAGAGTTTAAGTTAGTAATTAAATGGATTTAGAAACTCACTTATAAGTTAAGAAAATCACCAAAAAAGGTAGAAAATTTTGCAAAAAGGAAGTTCATCATTGAGCTAGCAAGGTAAAGTGGAAACTCTTGTTTATTTTTTTTTTATCTTTTTAATCATCTACTAACCTTCTCCATGTTTTTTCTTCTTATCATTTTTTTAATCTTTGGAGTGATTTGGGTATGTGGAAGTCCTAATAGGTTCCCAACCTTAAATCACCCCACCTAGAATCGTCACCTCTAATGGGGTGACTCTTAGGAAACAATGTGATTATGTGATTTTCCTTAATCAAGTTGTTATTCATCACCAAAAATGATTTCATAAAAAAAAATTCAAGTTAAATTGTGTATAAACATCTCCATAAAAAAAATGTGATGCTGTAATTATAGTCAGTTTTACTTTCCTGTATTATTTCATTTTTTGGTGTGCATTAACTAATTATTTCGTAGGATTTAATATTTTTCCTATGAAGTGTAAGATGTTTCCAGCAATTGGGCTTTTGAATTTCTAAAAACTGTATTTTGTGTAAATAATTAAAAATCGTACAACTTGGTTGTGAAAAACTGATTTTTTCCAGTACCACCTAGGATCGTTCTATCAATAAAGTTTAAAATAAAATCATTTAGATATAACTAAAAACATCAAGTTTGAAGAAAACATCAGTAGCTTTTCAAAAATTTAAAAATCATGTTCATATGAATTTTATTAAATTTTATATTATTTTTACAAAATCATTCATGTAAATCACTAAATTTCGGAACACTGATTTTCTCTTCAGCTAAGAAAAAAAATGGTATTACAAATGTCCAATTCAAGTAAACATTTCCAGTCTAGTCTTTCAAAGTCTCTAGAATGTTCATACCAAATTTCACTTCAAAATAAGTTAAATAAGTCGGATCTCAAAGAACAAATTGAATAAAGGTCCTATTTTGACCAGTTTGAGTATAAAATTCACCATAATTAAAGTGATCACTAAAAACTTGTGAAATTTTGATACAACATAAATAACTCACTGATCTATCCATAGATGTATCATATGCTCAGTTTAACACTTTGTACATAAAGTTATGATTTTTGTAATTCAGTTTAAGAACAAAAAGGCAATCTGAAAAATGAAATAAAGTGATTAACTCCACTTTCATAGAAAAAAAATGTTTTCTTTTCATACGAAAATGTGAATAAAAAATCATGAATTCCATAAGTTTATCTTAAATTGACTCATTTTATCATGTAAATAAAAATCAATAAAAATTGTCATAAAAGATCAAAATCAAAGAAGTTAATTAATCTTTAACTTTCACAAATTCACAAATAAACTAGGAGTCCAAAGGCCATTCAAGGAGGCGAAGATCAAGGAGCATCATGGTGAAGAACAAGATTGAAGATTTGTATAGATTATAGATTTTGTACATATTGTTGTAATAATAGTTTCTTTGTAAATAATTATTGCATCACTCAATTAATAAAAAACATGGAGATGTTTATGCATAATTTTCATAAATAATTCCACAACTCTTTTTAATAAAATGAGCAACCAATGTTACAAATATTGCATGTTGGGCCAATATATCATAGTATATGAATCAAATGACCCAATCTCAATTAAGAGGAAAAATGGCAAATCTAATTAAGTTAAATTGTACGATGATCCATCTTACATTTTAAAAATGTGTTCTCCATATTCAAATGGATTAATCATATAATTTGACATAATTAGATTGGTAATTATGACCTCTGAATTGATTTTAGGCCGTTTCATGTGTCTCACTTTAAATGACCAAATTCCAATTAGCCAAACACAAATCTCCAAATTCAATCTCAAATTGATCATTTCTCTCCAAATGACTTAATAATCTTCAATTAAGATTTTTTCTCAAAAGTCTTCAATTAGGAAGCAAACCTTCTAAGACCTCTCGAAAATCATAAACGTGATCACTATTAAGGTGGTTATTTCAATCCCCGGTTAATCGCTAATTAGGGTGGCTGACACAAACTTCTTTTAATCACTAATTGGAATGATTACCTTAAACCCTAATAATCGTTAATTAAGACGATTATTCTTCTCATTTTTATTCACTAATTAGAGTGATTGTTTCAAACCCTAATAATCGTTAATTAGGACGATTATTTTACTCATTTAATCGTTAATTAGGATGATCATTCTTCTTATTTAATCACTAGTTAGAGTGATTATCTTAAACCTTGATTAACTACCAATTAGGGTGATTAGCTTAACCTTTCATCATATTTAATCACTAATTAGAGTGATTATCTTAAACCTTAATAATCATCAATTAGGGTAATTATTTCCTAACCTTCATTGTTAATCACTAATCAAGGTGATTATCTTTCCATTTTAATCACTGATTAGGGTGATTACTTATTTCCTTCCTTATTAATCACTAATTAAGGTGATTATCTTAATCCTTCATATGTAATCACTAATTAAAGTGATTATCATAACCTCATTTCAAACACTAATCGGAGTGATTACCTCATTTTAAATAGATTTGTTTAATTCTAAAAGTGAATTATTCATAATCTATTCCCCCTCTTCTTTCCCCAGTGGAATTGGCCATTTAGGGTGAGACATATGCTCGAACTATGACGATTTTGATCCATGAGTGGATTCCAATCCCGCAATGATTGGTACGTAGTGCAACTTCAGTGCTCAAACCTACCATGTACAAATGATATATTGGTCCTAAATAAAAATGGTTAATGTGTATATGTGCAAATTATGTGATTTTGTTTCTTTTTAATAGCCATGATTACTTTAAAATGGAAAATAACGCATTTAGTAAGAGCCCGTTCTTTAGAACGGAAGAGGAGACGAGTTCCAGACGTTCGCACCTCTTAACCTAAACCCCGAACCCTATCTCATGGTATGAAAGACCAAATTTCAAAAAAGCCTAATCCATATGAAGTCATCATCGTTTTAAATGATTTTTCTTGAAATTGATTTTAAAACGATTTATTAAATAAATATGTTCCTATTCAGATATTAATAGGGTGGCGACTTCCATGTTTTCTAAAAAGTCCAATGAGAGATTTTCGTGGTATTCAGACCGTTAACTAAGAAAGTCGAAAATCGGATACCAGCCTAACTATATGCAAATGCAGACATGAACTAAACTGGACTGTGCAAGCAAACTGGACTCTACAATTGGGTTTAGGAGAGAATAGACTATAAACTTACGGGTGAGCAAGCAGGCTAGACTTTAAGGAAGGTTTGACAATAAGGGAGAATAGTCACTTAACTTAAGGCAAGCAGGCTAGGCACCTAGAGTTTGAACTTACAAATGAGCAAGCAGGCTAGACAACTAGACTTCGGAACTTACATTAAACTAAGCAGGCTAGACTCAAAAATTGACTATGGATTTATGCGATACTAGACTTTAAACTTACGAGTGAGCAAGCAAGCTAGACAACTAGGAAGGCCAAGCTCTTAACTTAAGGCAAGCAGGCTAGGCAACTAGACTTTGAACTTAAGGTGAGCAAGCAGGCTAGACAACTAGACTTCGAAACTTACATTACACTATGCAGGCTAGACTCAAAAATTGCCTATGGACTTAAGAAATGCTAGACCTTGAACTTACAGGTGAGCAAACAGACTAGACCACTAGACTTTGAACTTACGGCTGAGTAAGAAGGCTAGATGGGGATGAACTTTTATAGTCCTAAGACTGAATTTTTATAGTCCGAAGACTGACTAGGGCTTACATGAAGATGCAAACTAGACCTAGGATATGAATTGACATATAGGTTTGACTCGGACTGAGAGATGCACATGGGCTTGACATTAGAGATGGACTAGGATTGGACTTAGAATGGAATAGACTGGGATTACACTTCGACTGGGCTTGACATAGACTAAGATTCACATAGAGATGCAAATGGGCCTAGCTTTTACTTGAACTAGACTTATATGGGCCTAATATCGACTCTAATGCTAGTGAATGCATGGAAACAAATTAGACGGACCTAGGATGAATCCAAAATGGACTCTAATGCATATAGGCCTAGAATGAATGCAAGTGAATTGGGTTTGGTTGATTGGATTGAATTGAAGGTGTTTAGAATGGGCTTAGAATTTATTGAAATTTATTTTTTTGAAAGGAACCCCTTGTTTTATCTTTTGTTAGGAAAAGATGATGGATTAATTTTGAAAAAATATATATTTTTTGAATGTCGTGGTATGATGATGTTTAATAAATGCTTTTCGAAAAAAGAGTAGAATAGGATATGGTGTAGGATTGATTTTGAAAAGATGTAAGTTTTTTGAAATTGATTGAATATGGTAAGGTAAGATTGCTAGGGAAGATTAGTTGAACAGTATGGAGAAGGTAAACATGCATGATGACTCTACTATGACCATTTTTTCTAGATGCGCTTTTTAGGACAGACTCGACCTTGCATGAACAGACTGACCCCTTTTTGAATATGATACGATGCACCAATTAGCAAATTGTTATCTTAAGCTCGAACAAAGGTCAAAACACCAATAAGCATGGGACGAATAGGCTGCGTGCCACGCAACTGGTGCGCGCGGCTCGCAGCCTATGCGTCCGGCGCAGTCGCGTTGCGCCAGGCCCAACTTAATGCGTCTGGCGCAATGCTCTACGGCACGCTTATTGATAAATGACGAAGGTTCGGGCGAAAATGACAATTTGTTTTAGATGCGATTTACAATAATTTCGGGCGCAAAGCATTTTAGCCGGCAAAAATTGCAATAACACATAAATGTCTGGTTCTACATTCAACTATTGGTCAGATTTAGGTTAAGGCTGAAAAGGTCCATGACTAAAAGATTGATCCCACACTTCGTACTCCTGCTTAATGAGGTGGCCACGTGTAAGACGCACTCCAGTCTCAAGTTAGGAACAAGAGAACAATGCCATGGTTGGGTAGGTTTGCTTATGACTAAGATCCAAAACTATTGCTCAGGAAGCTTTTTGGAAGGACAAAGCGCAAACCCCCCGGGGGTGACCTCACACATAGAACATATGCTAATGAGGCAAGGCAGACTGTCCTTATGGTGGCTGAACAGAAGCCATGCATTTGCAAAACTGTATATTATTCAAAGGCATAAAAAAAAGAATGAATCGTATTTTTCAAGTTTCACCCACTCATTAAAAAAAATTATCTTTTTAAAATCCTCCCCGATGGAGTCGCCAAATTGTAGGCGTAGGTATATTTCGCCTATGCGGTGTGAGCGCGTATTATATTTGACTACCCCACTGTTAAGGTTTTATTGAAAATTATTTTGTATTGAAGGAAGTAGTCAAAAATTCTTTTTAGGAAGAATCATAAACCTAATTGGATATAGGAAAATCACACTAGAGGAAAAAATTGCTTTTGCTACTTATCAAATGCTCCGGTTGACTAATCAACCCGAGCATTTGTGAAAAATTTAATATAAAAATTCACAAATGCTTGGGTTGATTAGTCAACCGGAACATTTGGCACATCAAATGCTCCGGTTGACTAATCAACCCATGCATTTGTGAATAAATGCTCCGATTAATCAACCCGAGCACTTGAACCGTGTCTCAATTCATGAAATTAAACCTTGCACTGTACGTATTACTAAATTTTATATTGACTTCCTCAGCAGTCATTCCCTCTCTATTGTTTACCCTCCCTCGGTCCCTCCCAAGTCCCTCTCTCCTTTGTCTCTAGCTATGCTGAAATTCGAAACCCTAGAACTAGAGAAACTCCAGTTCTACTTTGAGTTCGAGACAACGATTGTGCGGCAGCCAAGTGAAATAGCAAAATCAGTCCAACTTTCAGGGATATTCATATATGCAGATCGAAAAAATCTTTCATCACCTCGTATATTCGTGGTAGTTTCTCGAATATCATTTTATTCTATAATTTTCTTCGTTATTTTTCTATTCTCTATTCGATGTGTTTATTGGTCAATTATAGGAGGAGATGGAAAAGAGGAGAGAGATTGAGGGGGGGTATCGAAATTCTCCCAGTCGAACTGACGAGCTGTCACGTTCTTCCTTCATTTACAAAGACGATCTCGAATTTTCACTCAAATTCGCTGCTCAATTCATCAAGCTACTTCAAGTTCATTTTTCAAAACTGTATTTTAGGGCTTGATTTGGAATTAAGGTAACCTCCTAATCCAACTTTAGGCTTTCGATTTGCTTGTGAAATTGAAGCAAAAAAAATATGAAATTGTTGTGGTCTTTTTCAGTTGTTTTTGCTAAATCTACATCAATCAACAAGGTCTGAATGCCCTAATTTATTTAAATGTGCGAAAAATCTGAATTTTACAGATGTGTTGACAAATCTAGGGATCAATTTGTTTCGTTTTCATCTGTCCCTATCTCTTTTGTTTCAATTTTTTTTTTTGCAATTGTCTATTAGTAAATGGATTATCCAAAAAAAGGAAAGAAAACCAGATAATATAATGTTGTTTTCTTCCTGCTTTGAACATATATTATTATTCTTGTTTAGTTATTATTGAACATCGTAGGTGCTTTTAGTTTTTCGATTTAACATCATTATTCATGACCGACAGTTCGACACTTATCCTTTCACCTAATTATAATCTATTATGAACCTTTTTTGCAATTGCTGATTTTAATGAATTGAAATGGATTTGTTATCTCAAGTTAGACTAGTAGCTAACAAAGCTTAACATATAGAATTTGAGATTATTGGTCTAAAACTTGATAACAATATGTAAAACTTGAGAAAAATCTGCTGCCAATGGTAGTTATGGCGACGGGAAGAAGCCTTAGAAATAATGATGCGGGATTTGTCATAAATCGACTCCGGATTCCCATGAAAGGATGAGTACAACTTGTATATTGCTCTTTTGAAATTTTTTATTTATGTGAAAACTTTTATTACGAGTCTCCACTGTGTTTATTAAATACACGAAATATTTTTCTTTTCCTATTGTTTTTTTGCCTTTATGATTTGTTTGATTTTCCATCAGTCAGTCTTCAGTTATACGAAGTATATATATATATATATATATACCAATTCAATTTTAAAGTTTGGAAATTTCAACTATTGAACAAATGTTTGATAAGAAGAGCTTGCTTAGTTGGTTGCACCTCGTGTCTTCTTCTTTTGAGAGATAACCACTAGGTTGGAATTGGGTTCTGGTGCCATATCCCTGCTACAGCTTACATAATCTGTTTAAATGTAGTATGTGATTTGCTGCATTACGAGGGAGCTAACAGTTCCTTTTGGTGCCGATTTCGGTTCAAGTGCTTATAGCCATTTGTGTATGTAATTTCTATGGTTAAATTATACTGGAATGGAGCAACATCTAAGTAGGATTTTTTACGCACTTTGAAAACCAGATAAATGACTTGTTGTATTACCTTAATCAACGAATTAATGATTATTAATTCATGCTTTAAGCTAATTACAGTTGTTTATTATATGGCTCTTTGGCAGGTTAGTTGTGGCCAAGGGGGAGAGGAGTTATTAGGTTTAACTAAGGGCTTACTTAAAAAGTACATTGCTGCTCAATAGCTTGCATGAATCAGAAGGTCTACATTGGGCTCCTTTTCCTATTTCTGAATGAAAATGCTATAATTCAAATGGTCTTGGTGCTAAATGATTTACACATCTTGCAGCTCTTAGAGTCTGCAATTATGTGCTGGAACAACAAGGCAAATATGGGGATGCTTTAGAGGTCCTATAGGGAGAAAGAGGATCCTTGATTCTGATTGAGGTTGACCTACTATCTCAATGAAGCCCCTGTTTCAATATCTGGATTTTTTGCTCCAGAACTAGAGGGTTCTTGAAGAGATTGCATATAGCCTATATCCTGAATTACTGAAGTAGTATATTTACAGCTTGGAAAACAGGTACTTAGTGAATCCATATTTTGTTCATCTTTGAGATATTGATTTTTTTTGTTGCATATTAACAGATTATTCCGTGTTAACTCTTATCCATTAACTTTATATCTTCATTTACAGGAAAAGAGTAGTTGTTGTTTTCACCGGTACTTTCCACTGATTCTGGTAGATGTTTGGCATGCCTTCATTAACTCATTATCTGCTTTCAAATGGAAGGTAAACCTATTGTTTCGTGTTCATTTAGAAGGTTTAGGCCGCCTACTAAGGTTAACCTTCACAAATCACACACATATCTCAATAAATTTTAGAGTGTATATTAGTAAACTAGAATATAGCAAGAATTTTATGGTCAATTCAATCAAACATACAATAATACTGTGTACAGTATCATTGCGTTTATGTGCTCATAAGTTGCTAATCTGATGGTCATGTAAACCCAGCTTCAGTTTTATTCTTTATTATGCCCAACTAGAGTTTGAAGTTAGACAAATTATTGAGGTTTTCATATTTATTGGGACATAAGATCAATTCATCTGCATGTAGATTGCAGTTCTTAATTGGCAGCTTTGTGACTTATCAGTTCTTAGAGTTGTCATCAATGAAAATTACTAGGATTGTTATTTTTAGATTTGGCATCATCTATATTTTTTCATTGGATAATAAATTGGAAAATTCTTTATAGGGAAACCCAGAGTTAGTAAGAAACACACATATCTCTTCTTCCCTCTAGATTTTGTAGATGACTTTCTTGTGGCTAAGCAGGTAATTTCGGTGGTTTTTCAAGCGAATGCTATAATCTAGGAAGGCAGTCGGTGAATTTTACTGTTGCAATCATGTAAAGCGAGGAAACCTTCCTGGTGCAGAAAACTTAGTAAGTATCATATGCAGATTCTGAATGGGTTATAGTACTAGGAAGGAATTAATTACTGCAGTTTATGCTTAAGGTCTTTTGGAAGATGTCAAGAAAAGACAGGATTAATTATTTGTCTTAAACATCTAGCAAGTTTTTTTTGTTCTCTTGGTGATATATTTTTATGGACGAGCAAATGCTATCAATCTTTAAGTGTTTTCCCTTGACGACATGAATTGCAACCACTTAAGCCTTCTTTTTCTTGTGAGCAGTCAAAGCCTAAGCCATGAAGTGATGATTGCTCTGAGCTATAATATAATTGCTCCGAGTTCTAATGTGAATGAACTAACTTGATGGTAGAGATGTGTTCTACAAATTGAACTTGGGATCCCAGGGAAGGAAGGTGGATCTTCAACGGCCCACCATTTCGATATCTTGCGTGTGTAATCTATAAAATATTTTCTGCTCAGTTGTTCGATATGATAACACAATTCCCGTCATCTGTAGACAGTTCAATAGATTTTCAGTTTTGGTGTGTCAGAATTCGGTCTATGAATCAACTATGCCTCCTGGTGCTAGAGGTTTTGATGGAAAATTTCAGGCACCCATAGGTTAGATGTCCCAGAAATATCTTGGTTGCTTGGCAATAGGTGTCTTTTAATCTCCATCTTGAGTTAACAAAATATGAAATTGCGGTAGGGGTTGTTTGTTTCTTGTGCATGATTTGATGGTTGCAATTGAATATTGCTACTGCTGCAAAATCTTTATTTGTTTGCTGGGAACTTTGTGGCCTCTCTACTACCCCCATCTCTTAATATAAGGAACAAAAGAATGATATTTCCCTTTTCTTGGTTATATTTGGACTTTCAGGAACATTAAGGTATTCCTCCATAGATGTTCAAGACATTTATTGCCACCACTAGTCTTTAATAGTGTTGTTTTTTTCTCTGAAAATAGCTCAGGGATCTCCCGTGTTTTATATGGGGTCATATAGTTGCATAGAAATGAAATTTATTGAGAAATTTTATGAAATTGAAAAATATATATTTGTTAAAGAAAGTTGCGTCTCACACAGGACTTGCGTTAGACGCGGGTTACTGTGTGAGTCACGAAATCTACGTGTCAGGCGCTCTTTGGCTCGCCTGACGCGTTCTGGAATATGTGATGGACGCACGTGGCGCGCTGAGCGCAACCCCCGCGTCCGACGCATATTCGGGAATATTCGAGCATATTCTTTTGCGCGTCTTTCGAAGATACCTTTTATATCCCTAAAATTCCAAAGATTGAATTTTATGGATTAAAAATCTGATTTATTTATCAAAGATGAAAATGTTTATGAAAAATATCTATTAAAATTATAAATATTAGATTGGGCTTTTAAAATGGATTTAAAATATTTTATGGGCTTAAAATACAATTAATTATCATGGCAGGGCCGGCCCTGAGCAAGTCCAAAATGGAACTCAAAACAGGGCCTCCCTTTTAGAGGGGCCTCAAGTTTTTTTAAAAAAAATAAATAAGCCCAAGGCCCAGCCAAAAGTAAGGCATTAGTACTGTACATACGCATACCAGCAAAAGTAATTCCTCAAGTTTTTATCTTTCCTTCTCCTCGATTTTCTCTTTTCCCGCTGGATCTTTCATCTTCATCTTCATTCTTTAGATCTTCTTTTTCTCTCCTTACCGAAATCCAGACTATCCCTATCCAACCCCAAAAACTCACATCTTTCTCTCTCTGTTCTTACACGCTGCTGCCAATTAAGCTAGTCAAGCATTCAAGCTACTGCTACTGAAAATTGTTAATAGAATAGATTGTTACTGCAATTCAATTTCTCCTTACTAGAATAGATTGATTACAAATGTTAGAAGTTGCTTGTTTGCTACCTACTCGTTAGCCGAATAGAATTTTTCTTCCAGAAATTAAATTGTTTTGGTGAATTTTTGGCTTTTGGTGTTATAGGTGGAGGGGAAATATGATGAGTATTGGCGAAAAATGGAAGAATTAATATCATAATTTGAAGTGATAGCACTCAAAGCAGGAGAAAGCGCAGCAAAATGTTACACTGCATTAGCCTTGCAATTATGTCTAGGTATTTTTGTAGCCTAAGAGATGCCATAGTAACCCAAATTAAGGTTGCTAGGAAAAAATTATCACCTGAGTTACCTAAAATTGGCAGTGGGTTATCCCATTTAAGTTTATTTGATCGCGAGTCTAGGAATAGCAATAGCAGAATGTCCATCCAACAGATGAGACTGATCCAAGGAGCTCATCGACAAGCATGGCGGCCTATTCGAGGTCTCCCTGAGACAATTGTACATGCTTTTGATTTTT
The DNA here is from genome assembly GCA_947646795.1 of Beta lomatogona. NCBI lineage: Eukaryota > Viridiplantae > Streptophyta > Magnoliopsida > Caryophyllales > Amaranthaceae > Beta > Beta lomatogona. Next base: position 1,278,782 of record CANSNZ010000271.1, read on the forward strand.
TTTATATAGGGGCCTCATTTTCAACTTTGAGCACAGGGCCTCCATATTGTTCGGACCGAGGCTGCATCATGGACAATTAATTGGGCTTTAGAATATCATTTCAAAACACATTTTGGATTGGTTCTTTAAATTGCTCTTCCCTTGGGTCGGGCCAACTAATGTCGCAGTATGTTTCATCATTGGATTCTTAAATGGTGAGACATGATTATGTGTCTACAGTTCCACATAGCAATTTTCCCCCTCCCCTTGCAGTGTTCCATTCGATTCAACAACTAATAAGAATATTACAAATGTTACATAAGAAAAGGCGTGCAATACATTCTAAGGTTACTGTTAAACTAACCAATATGTGTCAAACAAAGAAAAAAAAAAAGGCTTGTGAACTTAATCAGGCACTACTACATAATGAAATAACAAAAAAACCACCACATTCTGGAGTTATTTAATTGGCAACCCTAAGTCTGATAATAAAAATTGGGGTCAAAATTATCATGTATTTCCATTTGATGACAATACATGCTAGGAAATATATTTCAATAAAATTACAAGTTCTCTAACCCTAAACTACTACTTCAAACAGAATGTTGATTGGTAAGCTTGGTATCTGGAGGTCCATGTTTCAAATCTGGCATACAAGGAATTCAGGACCAAAGAGTAAAACATGCAGGGGCTCGACCAACATAAGCTAGAACTACAAAAAACCAAAAATAGGGTATGATCTGCTTCAACTTTGCTTTAAAGAATACATGAAAAGATAAAGGAGTAGATACATACAAAAAGGAACTGTACAAAGATATTCCTAATCCTTCTAGCCTAAATAAACAAAGAATTTATATGAAGAAACAAAAAAAAAAAACTAGAATTAGTTATCATTCTTGGAAAGGTATGCGACTAAGCATCCCATGGCGAAGTAAAGAAAAGAGAGTTATACATACCTTAAAATCGTGTCTCATACAATTCGAGTTGATATCACGGATGTGTTGAATAAGGGGCCAATATTCACCCCTTTGTCGCTGAAATCTTCTCTTGAGTTATGGACAACCCATAATGATAAGTTGTCTTAATGAAGAAAGGCTACACATTGTACACAATGGTTGTGGAAACAATGCTACTTTTCTACGAAGGCTAATTACTAGCTGGCGAAGCTGGGAGAGGTGGCCTATTCCACAGATCCAGTTCTTCACATCTTCAGAATGGGTAATGCCTTAAGGGTTAAGAGATGTTGCACAACATCTGATACAAGTCTCATGCTCTTACACGTATAAATATCACGAACTCGGATGGAAAAATTTGAAAATGCCATGATGAAAGTGACAAGATTCTTAAGGGCTATAAACTATTAAAATGGATGAAAATTTTATAATGGCCTTCTTCTAAGAAGGCTACTGAAAAGAAGCAATGAGAGCCACAAATTCTTCCACATAAGCAGTGAATGGATGACGTTAAATATGGACCGTTTCCTTTTTTTAAATTTATATTTTTAGTCGTTAATATATAAATTCCAAAATTATTATATATTAAATTCTTAATTGTTTTGTTTTTGCATTTGTGATTTAATAACGTATACAATGCAATACACAAAATTATACCGCATAATATACAAACTTATAAGGTGCATCGAGACTCGAGAGAAAGAGACAGAAAAGAAAAAAAAGACCCTCCTCCTACTGCCTCCTCCAAGAAATCCCAAAGGAAAAACCTAAAGAACACCTCCTCTTTGCCTTCCTTGTTGCCAATTCCTCGCCCATAACTTCCATCTTTTTCCCAAAAATTAGCTTATTTCAAAAGCAAATCCTACCAAGTAGACAATAATGATGAACCTTTTTCAGTCAATCGAGTTCTACGTTCATCCCTGAAAAGAGAGAAAAAGACCCTTGTTAGCCGACAATCTCCTTTCAAATGCAAAAAGAATCACTCACTCCAACAATCCAAGCCGATAATCTCATGTTCGCCGACTCATATCAGCCCAACTGATCGTAGTTTTTGTTGCTGGGACAATTTCTCATGTGGCCGCATTGATCTCTAGATAAGTCCCCTTTTCCTTTCAATAATTCTAAGTTTTTTCCCTTTGTGTATCGGATTAACTTATATTTATAGTCAAATGTTCATCATATTCCTTCATTTTCTTCATCTGATTTTATCCTGTTTATATGGTCGATTTCAAAAGTATACTTCGATAGTGCAATTCGATTGGAATATCTGCTTGATTAAGGAGATAATTACTTGTCTGTCTTTTTATCTCAATTTTGTTATTAGTCTGACTATATCTATATGCTTTCACCACCTCAATCTCTGTGGGTCTAAATCCCATTTAGGCTCCATTTGGTTGTGTGTAAAACAATTACAGTGTAAAATTATTTTCATGGAAAATATGTTATAATGGAAAACACAATTCCAAAATTACTTTTCCGTTGTTTGGTTCCATGTAAGAAAAATGATGAAACAAAAGGAAAATTAAAGGGGAAGTAAGGAGGTAGTGAGAGGAATTACAAGAGAGATAAGGAAAATGAAGGAAAAGAGTTTTCCCTTGATTTTGAAGTGAAAATGGTTTTCCATCATTGGGAGATCAATTTTGCTTATAGGGAAAATGGTTTTACACTCTGTTGCAAACCAAACAATGTTAAATTGAAGAGGAGAACAATTTTCCAGGAAAATGTTTTACGCCCTACCAAACGGAGCCTTAATGTCAATTTATTATTGGGACGATTACCTGCTTGTGTACTTAGTACAGGCTATTCCTTTGGCTGTTTTGTTAATTGTGGTGCAGCATGTTTGTGATGTATGTAATTGTGGCCATTGTAAGAAAATATATCACTGCAGAAGAGGGAGACCAGATTATAATTTCAATAAAATATTTTTTGCTCAATTGTGCTCTATGATAACACAATTCCCGTCATCTATAGACAGTTCAATAGATTTTCAGTTTTGGTGTGTCACAATTCGGTCTATGAATCAACTATGCCTCCTGGTGCTAGAGGTTTTGATGGAAAATTTCAGGCACCCATAGGTTAGATGTCCCAGAAATATCTTGGTTGCTTGGCAATAGGTTAATTTTAATCTCCATCTTGAGTGAACAAAACATGAAATTGTGGTTGGGGTTGTTTGTTTCTTGTGCATGATTTGATGGCTGCAATTGAATATTGCTACTGCTGCAAAATCTTTATTTGTTTGCTGGGAACTTTGTGTCCTCTCTACTCCCCCCCCAGCTCTTAATCTAAGGAACAAAAGAATGATATTTCCCTTTCTTGGTTATATTTGGACTTTCAGGAATAGGAAGGTATTCCTCCATAGATGTTCAAGACATTTATTGTCGCCGCTAGTCTTTAATAGTGTTGTTTTTGTCTCTTAAAATAGCGCAGGGGTCTCCCGTATTTTATATGGGGTCATACAGTTGCATAGAAATGAAATTTATTGAGAAATTTTATGAAATTGAAATGTATATATTTGTAAAACCATGCAGTCAGTGTCACATGAAATTTATGGTTTGTGATAAATGGTCAAGGTCTATTTAGTTTTTAAGTTCAATTTTTAAATGTATCTTCTACTTAGGACTACAAGTTTTAGCTGACTCGTGTCTTGTAGGTTTGGAACATTTTTTGGCCTATAGTTGAAAATTCGATGACAGAAAAACTTGAACAAGAGACTCAACCTGAAATTCAAAACATCACACCCCAATCGTAGTTATATACATGCAGCCCCAGCCCCAGCCCCAGCTAGCATTGGTCTCCAACGCCTTTGTTTGTTAACATCATTACTGTATTCAGTTCTTAGTTTGGTACTTTCATTCAGATCTTACTTCAGAGATTATATTTTACTTTGGAACGTAATAGCAGATGGCATTAGTTTGCTGATGTTTGTTTTCGAGGTGAAGTAGCACCTGATCAAGTCACTATTTTTATTTTGGTTTGATTTTTTCTATGCTTTCTTTGAGGATAATTGTTAATGCTGGAAATTATTCAACTTTTGTATACTTTCTTTGATACTAATTGTTAATGCTAGAAATTATTTAACGTTCTACGTGTGCTTGATATCTTTTCTATTGAAATGAAAAGGCAATCACAATCACTATCTCAAGCTACTGGTTGTTGTATATTGCTGCAAGCATACAACAACATCAATGATTTTTTTTATTTAAAAAAAATTAGCAAATGCTTCGGTTGTTGGCAAAAAACCAAAGCATTTAGTTACAAGTGCTTCGGTTTTTCGCTAAAAATCGAAGCATTTGCCTAATTTTGAGCAATAAATTCCTTCAAATGCTCCTGTTTTTAGAACAACCGGAGCATTTGACAAACTAAATGCTCCGGTTTTCAACCGGAGCATTTAGTTTATGCTCAAATGCTCGTATGACATCCGCTACGCGTCAAATACAGAGCATTTGTACGCTTTTTAACCGGAGCAATCTAGTGTCATAGGGACAAATTATCCAATGTAGATTTCCTCGTCCTGACTCCATAGATGGTCAAAATGAACCAAAGATTGAGTTCGGGGGTGAGGGTACCAATATAGTCATAATGAACCACATTCGGGCAGGCATATAATATACAAAGGCAAGAATAATAATAATGAATTTAGAAAAGAGATTAGAATGTACAGTAGAACGATTATTACTTAAAGATCTACATCATGAAATAAATTTTTAGTAACTTCAAAGCAATAATATGGAATTTATTCAAGGATCCTCAGGATTATACATATGCGGCTTAGATTGATGGGCTCAACGATCTTTAGGCGGAGCAATCGTGGAGCCAAGAACTCAGCGACGAAGAATTGATTGAAAATATTTGAGTGTTTGAGTATTCGAAGTATGTTTCAGAGTATTTGAGAGAATTCTTGTGCGTGAAAAATAATAATATGAAAAGTCGTCCGTAATTTGGGAAATTACGGGTATTTATATAGAGAAAGGAAAACTTGCGCTCCACGCAAACCCTGCTCCAGGTGCCAGCCTACGTGGCAGGCGCAATACCACGCGTCAGGCGCACATTGGTATGCCTGACGCAGCCAGCCCAATCAGGTTTAGGCACGTGTAAACGCGATTTTCAAAAGATAGAAAAGAAAGTTGCGTCTCACACAGGACTTGCGTTAGACGCAGGACACTGTGTGAGTCACGAAATCTACGTATCAGGCGCTCATTGGCTCGCTTGACGCGTTCTGGCCTATGCGATGGACGCACGTGGCGCGCTAAGCGCAACCCCCGCGTCCGAAGCATATTCTGGAACATTCGAGCATATTTTTTTGCGCGTCTTTCGAATATACCTTTTCTATCCCTAAAATTCCGAAAATTAAATATTACGGATTAGAAATCTAATTTATTTATCAAAGATAAAAAATTTTATGAAAAATATCTATTAAAATAATAAATATTTAATTGGGCTTTTAAAATGGCTTTAAAACATTTTATGGGCTTAAAATACAATTAATCATCATGGACAATTAATTGGGCTTTAGAATATCATTTCAAAACACATTTTGGATTGGTTCTTTAAATTGCTCTTCCGTTGGGTCGCGCCAACTAATGTCGCAGTATGTATCATCATTGGATTCTTAAATAGTGAGACACGATTGTGTCTACAGTTCCACATAGCAATTTTCCCCCTCCCCTTGCAGTGTTCCATTCGAGTCAACAACTAATCACAATATTGCAAAAGTTACATAAGAAAAAGCGTGTTATACATTCTAAGGTTACTGTTAAACTAACCAATATGTGTCAAACAAAGAAATAAAATAAAAGGCTTGTGAACTTAATCAAGCACTACTACATAATCAAATAACAAAAAACCACCACATTATGGAGTTATTTTTGGAAACCCTAAGTCTGATAATAAAAATTAGGGTCAAAATTATCATGAATTTCCATTTGATGACAATACAAGCTAGGAAATTTCAATAAAATTACAAGTTCTCTAACCCAAAACTACTACTTCAAACAGAATGTTGATTGGTAAGCTTGGTATCTAGAGGTCCATGTTTCAAATCTGGCATACAAGGAATTCAGGACCAAAGAGTAAAACATGCAGGGGCTCGACCAACATAAGCTAATACTACAAAAAACCAAAAATAGGGTATGATCTGCTTCAACTTCGCTTTAAACAATACATAAAAAGATAAAGGAGTAGATACATACAAAAAGGACCTGTACAAAGATATTCCTAATCCTTCTAGCCTAGATAAACAAATAATTTATATGAAGAAACAAAAAAAAAAAAAAAAAAAAAAAAAAACTAGAATTAGTTATCATTCTTGGAAGGGTATGCGATTAAGCATCCCATGGCGAAGTAAAGAAAAGAGAGTTATACATACCTTAAAATCGTCTTTCATACAATTCGAGTTGATATCACGGACGTGTTTAATATGGGGACAATATTCACCCCTTTGTCGCTGAAATCTTCTCTTGAATTGTGGACAACCCAAAATGATAAGTTGTCTTAATGAAGAAAGGCTACACAATGGTTGTGGAAGCAATGCTACTTTTCTACGAAGGCTAATTTCTAGCTGGCGAAGCTGGGAGAGGTGGCCTATTCCACAGATCCAGTTCTTCACATCTATAGATTGTTAATGCCTTAAGGGTTAAGAGATGCTGCACAACATCTGATACAAGTCTCATGCCCTTACACGTATACATATCACGAACTCGGATGGAAAAATTTGGAAATGCCATGATGAAAGTGACAAGATTCTTAAGGGCTATAAACTATTAAAATGGATGAAAATTTTACAATAGCCTTCTTCTAAAAAGGCTACTGAAAAGAAGCAATGAGAGCCACATATTCTTTGACATATGCAGTGACTGGATGAAGTTAAATATGGACAGTTTCCTTTTTTTATATTCATATTTTCAGTAGTTTATATATAAATTCCAAAATTATTATATATTAAATTCTTAATTGTTTTGTTTCTGTATTTGTGATTTAATAACGTATACAATGCAATACACAAAATTATACCGCATAATATACAAACTTATAAGGTGCATCGAGACTCGAGAGAAAGAGAGAAAAGAAAAAAAAGACCCTCCTCCTACTGCCTCCTCCAAGAAATCCCAAAGGAAAAACCTAAAGAACACCTCCTCTTTGCCTTCCTTGTTGCCAATTCCTCTCCCATAACTTCCATCTTTTTCCCAAAAATTAGCTTATTTCAAAAGCATATCCTACCAAGTAGACAATAATGATGAACCTTTTTCAGTCAATCGAGTTATACGTTCATCCCTGAAAAGAGAGAAAAAGACCCTTGTTAGCCGACAATCTCCTTTCAAATACAAAAAGAATCGCTCACTCCAACAATCCAAGCGGACAATCTCATGTTCGCCGACTCATATCAGCCCAACTGATCGTAGTTTTTGTTGCTTGGACAGTTTCTCATGTGGCCGCATTGATCTCTAGATAAGTCCCTTGTCCTTTCAATAATTCTAAGTTTTTTCTCCCCATGTATCGGATTAACTTATATTTACAGTCAACTGTTCATCATATTCCTTCATTTTCTTGATCTAATTTTATCCTGTTTATATGGTCGATTTCAAAACTCTACTTCAATAGTGCAATTCAATTGGAATATCTGCTTGATTAATGAGATAATTACTTGTCTGTTTTTATATCTCAATTTTGTTATTAGTATGACTATATCTATATGCTTTCATCACCTCAATCTCTCTGGGTCTAAATCCCATTTAGGCTCCGTTTGGTTGGGTGTAAAACATTTTCAGTGTAAAATTATTTTCATGGAAAATATGTTACAATGGAAAACACAATTCCAAAATTAGTTTTCCATTGTTTGGTTCCATGTAAGAAAAATGATGAAACAAAAGGAAAATTAAAGGGGAAGTAAGGAGGTAGTGAGAGGAATGTACAAAGATAAGGAAAATGAAGGAAAAGAGTTTTCCCTTCATTTTGAAGTGAAAATGGTTTTCCATCATTGGGAGATCAATTTTGCTTATAGGGAAAATGGTTTTACACTCTTTTGCAAACCAAACAATGTAAAATTGAAAATAGAGGAGAACAATTTTCCAGGAAAATGTTTTACGCCCTACCAAACGGAGCCTTAATGTCAATTTATTATTGGGACGATTACCTGCTTGTGTACTTAGTACAGGCTATGTTTTGTTAATTGTGGTGCAACATGTTTGTGATGTATGTAATTGTGGCCATTGTAAGAAAATATATCACTGCAGAAGAGGAATACCAGATTATAAATTATGCACATGCAATTCATGGAAACAAATGGGCATGCATAGCAAAGCTTCTTTCGGGAAGAACAGATAATATGCTATCAAGAATCACTGCAATTCAACTCTGAGACGGAGGTATATGATTTTGGGAGGTCAGTAGGAGGTACCAGCATTGACAGAAACAAAGCATCATCAGAGAAACAGTTTCTGGCGAAACCAATTCATTTAAGCACTTTGATGGAAGACAAGATGTAAAAATGGTGGATAACCAATGCCATCAGTCTGATTACCAGGCTCTAGTCAATCAGAGCCTAAATCAATCCTCGCAACCTGAAAACCCACCTTCAATCGTTTGTAGTTGCACATCCTCCCGTTTTTACTCATTTTGTCGAACAGACAGAGCCTCCCACACTATCTCGTCCAATTGCCAGCGTTGGTGCTTTTACTATTTATCAACCTTTGTCTAACTCAACACCTGCTGCTCCACGTCCGAAGCCCGTATCTGTGCAGGGTCCTTTGGTTAATGCCTTTCAACCCGACCTTGGTATCTCCAAGTTTCTCGATGGATTTCAGTGTGAGCCGATTATTCCTTTGCGTTGTGGACATGGATGCTGCTCTACTCCAACTGGTGCTGAATCCCGAAACTCATTGTTAGGACCATAATTCATTGAATATGAAGAGCCTCCTTCCTTTTCCAGTCATGAGTTAGCCTCAATAGCCACATATTTGAACAACATTGCATGAATCAAAAGTGGGCTTGATAGTAGTAACTGTGCCAGAAAAATGGAGACTCCTATTCAGAGAAGAGACTCTCAAGGAACTGATAACTCAGTGCAATGCATGCAGACTAACAATATGCGTTTTGATGAAGGACGTTCTAAGCTGATGGGCATGTTGACAGAAGTGATATCAACTCAGATACCGAGGTAAACAATCACATTGCCAGCTGACGTTGGGGTTTGAGATGGTTGGTTTTAAATTTTTCAATCATTAATTAATTCAGGAGCTGATGATATGTTAGAGACTTACATACTAGTGGAACATCTTACATGGCGAGATTTGTGCAGTGAGGAGGGGATAAGACTTTTTCTTATCTATAGTAATGCTGGTATACAAGGGATGAAACACTGTTCTAAAGTTTTAGTGCCTGAAATATAATTGTTGTTACAGTCATTAGTTATTTGCTACATTCACAAACCACTTGGACATGATGGGAAATTTCGAGCAATTTTGGAGAGAAATAATACCAACCATGGATCTAGTTCTTCTGAAGGCCGTGTTAAAGAAATTCTCTTATGTTCAATAGTGGAAAAAAAAAAAGCAAGGGCTGCGGTACAAGGGCTGCTTTTTTTAAAAACGCATCCCTTAATAGTGAAGGGCTGCGGTTAGCCCAAAAACCGCAGCCCTTCGTACACTAAAGGGCTGCGGTTTTTGGGCTAACCGCAGCCCTTGGGCCTAATTATTCCGCGTTTATCATTCATTCGTAGCCCAGTTCACTCATTGCAAGTCCCTCTCTCATTCTCTCTCTCTCCCGTGGTCCTCATCTCTCACCCAAACCCTACCTCTCTTCCCCCACCCCGTTTCTTTCTCTTCGCCTGCTGCGCTACTTCCCATTCAGCTCGCCGGCGCTCCCCCTCTTCCCGGCGCTCGCCGTGCTGCTCTCTCTCTTTCCCCTTCGTGCGGTGCTGCTCTCTATCTCCTCTTCATGCAGTGCTGCTCTCTGTCGAGATGGCCACCAATAAGGTTTCTCTCACTTTTTTTGTTTTGAATTAAGATAAAGATTATTCTGTACATAAAATGTCACACTGTTAAAGTATGAATGAGATCTGTGTTGATTTTGTTAATTTGTTGTTGTTCGATTTTATGATTATCTGATTTTTCGCCCGAAATTGATTCGATTAGGTTAATTTTGTTGAAATAGATTGGGTTGATCTCCCATTTTAATTTGATTTTACATTTTACTAAATATTATTTGGAGGTTTTCTATTGTTGAGGATATGGGCATGTTTCATTGATTGAATTTTATGGGCATATTTCGTTGATTGGATTCTAGATTTTATGGGATCTCTGAATTTCCTTGTTCTTCTTGGGATATATAGTATGATTGTTTGAGTTGATTTTTAGATGTCAATAAACTGCAATTATCTTTAATAATGAATGCCCATTTTGCTAAATATGCTTTTCAGTTGAAATCAACGTGCTTTCTTCCTTCCCAATTTGATTTGCACTGTAAATTGTAGTTGACTTTTTTTTTCTGGACTCTTAAATGTTATTGCTTTTGCATTTTTTTACATTTTCCAATTTCTGAAAATAATTCTTAATCTGTGCTGAGGACACTGCATGTGTTAATCATATTTTAATTTGTAAATGGAAGTTTTCCAAAGCTTATGTGTTACCACGGGAGGTACTGCATAAATTATATTACAGGCTACTTCTGGCTCACTTTAGCATATGATGCATTTGGTACTTAAGCTGATGAACTTTTTTTTCTAAGGTTCTAAAAGTCATGACTAGCTATTTGCTAGCTTCTCTGGCCTGTGATGTTAGATTATCTGAGGGCATGTAATTCTGTTTAGAACCTACTTTTGATTGGAAAAATGCCGTCAAATATAAATGGGATTGAAGAACATTTGAGTATCTTGTGCCTCTAATGGTAGTTCTTTTGTTTACTTAAGAGGAGAATACATTTTGAAGATAGATTGCTTACTTTTATTGTCTTAGGGTTTAATATGATGAATTTTGGATTTATTTGTTCTTTTCACCTCAAACTAGATAAGTTTAAGAAAAAATAATTTGATGAATTTTGCTGGCTATAGTTTCGTACTTGCATGGTTGGACTTATTTATATCTCTCAGGAACAAGAATTGTTATACCTTTCCTAGTTTTCCTCCTCATGTTGGCTAGAGCTTCTACTTCTCCATTTACAGAAAAGATGCTTGTGTTGTGCTATGAATTATACAGACCTACTCACAGCTCCTTGATTTCATATGTTCTCCGATTTCCATATTTAAGTTGTTGCACTCATGCTCAGAAACTTGTTTAGGTATTTGAACACTATTTTCAGAAGTTAACCTTTTTATTCTTCTCTTCTTCCTACTCTCACCTTTCTTCCCTGTTCCTCTTTGTTTTGGCTTTGAGCATTTGATAGTGCCAATTGTCTTCATTCAATTTGTGGATCTTCTGTAATATATTATATATTTCTAGACTTCAAGTTGTTCCTTTACATGACTTGCTATATATATGTTGTATGAGCTGGTTAAAAAAGTCTATCAATTTGTATTTTTTAAGCATTACCTGAAGATATGGATGTTACCGTGTAAATTAAACCAATTGAGATCTTGATATATATTTTTGTGAATTTGAAAAGGTAATATAGTTTATCCTTCTGAAGTGAACCAAAATTTGTCTTTGTCTCAACTTTGCAAACCTATAAAAACCTAACCCCTCCGAATTAGCAGCCCACCACCATCATTTTGTTGTCAACTTCCTTTGATTTCCTTGATGGGCTAATATGGATTTTATCTTCTAATTTTTGCTTCTAAATTTATGTGTAATTTGATTTATTTTAGGAAAAATAGAAAAGAATAATCTCACCTTTTGACGGTCTTCTCATAATAATCCCTCATTAACTTAATTTCAGAATAATCCTACCTTTATGCCCCATCTTCTCAATATGAGCCTTTGACCGGTTTATGAAATTGGTAACTTGTTTTAGAAGGTGACTTACCACGTATCATCTTGTGATTGGTTTTTTTAAAAAATTTTAAAATAAAGGAATTTAGAAAAAAAACTTCCCCCTTCCCTTCCCTCCCCTGCCCCATCCCCCTGCCGGACCATCCCCCCTTCCCCGATTCCCTCCCTACCGAACCCAACCCACTTCCCTTCCGCGCCGGTAAAGCCCCACCCTCCTCCCAGTCCCTCCCGTTCTCACAATCAGTCCCACAAAATCAACTCTAAACCACCACCACCAACCTCCGATCAATCTGAGCCGACGGGAGCGCGCCGAGGCGGCGGCACCGCTGGCAGACGACAGCTGCACCAACAACTTGAGGCGAGGTTAAAAAAGGGCAAAAGCCTAGAACTCGAGGAGAGAGGAAATTGGGGCAGCAATACCACTAGCTTGCGGCGGCAACGAGACAAAGCTCCGGTGAGCAGAGTTATACGACGAATATTCTTTCCCCTCGAGTTCCTCGATTTACTGAATTGTTGTGGAGAGAGGGAAGATGAAGGTGAGGAGAAGGAGGAGGGAGAGAGAGCGTGAAACCATATGAAGGTGAGGAGAATGAGGGGGCAGAGAGAGAGAGAGTAGTGTGTTTTGGGGTGGGGGTGGGGTTTAGTTCGGGTGGCCGTAGGTGGTGGGGAGTTGGCCCTAGTTTTATTTAGGGGTGGGGGAAGGGTTCGGTTCGGGTGGTCGTGGGTGGGATGGGTTGGGCCTAGTTTTGTTTAGGGGTGGGGAGGGGTTCGGTTCGGTGGTCGTGGGTGGTGGGGGTCGGGGCCAGTTTATTTCAAGGGTGGGGTTGGGGGGTGGGGGTGGGGGTGGTGATGAGGTGGTGCCAGTGGTGGTGATGGAGGGGATGCCATGAAACAAGGTTGTGAGGTGGGGGGAGCGATTAAAGGAAAAAAGAAATAAAAATCTAACCTATTAAACAGGTTGGAGGTAAAAAGACTCATTTTGAGAAGATGGGGTATAAAGGTAGGATTATTCTGAAATTAAGTTAATGAGAGTTTATTATGAGAAGACCGCCAAAAGGTGGGATTATTCTTTTCCATTTTTCCTTTATTTTACCCATTTTCTACAGGTTTTCTTCAAGGAGTATGTTGGGACTTGATTCGTGAATGAATCTAGTTGTCATGTTAAAGTATCAACTTTTCATATGCCAGAAGTATAGATATGGTATTGATGAACTGTAATAAAGTAATGTAGAAGAACAAAAAGGAACTGAGGGAGTATATTATAAGTTTACACTCGTATTTTCATTTGAATTAGATGATGTTTCTAATTATTGAGAAATGTTTTGGGATTATAACTAGGCAATATGACAGGCTGACGCACTGCATCTTTGGGAGCTGAATATGAATTCTGATGCATTGCATATTTGCGTGCTGAATATGAATTCTGTAACACTAATATCTTACTAGCATCTTATATGTCTTTTTCTCGAAGCTCCCTGGTTTTTCGTGATGATGAATTATATGTCTTTTTGGTGCCTAGATGTGGAGTCGGTAAAGATCAAGCATGTTGATATTGCCACACTTGATAAACTTGAACAACAAGGAGTTGATTGCCAACCCAAAGCCTCTACCATTAGGGTAATTCAGGTATAGTATTTATGCTCACAATATGTTCAATCTATATGGTGGAAAAACATGGATATGCTTGGATTTTTTAAGTTGACAATTTGATTTTGTTATTCTAGCTTTTGATGAACTTGAAGTGTGGAATCTGATTTTGTGTTTCTCAGCAGTTTTCTTTTAATTGCTTCTTTCTTTTTTTTTTTCCTAGTGTGTTTTTCTAGTCAACTGAGTTTCCTCTAAAATGTTATTTGAGCTTATACTTTATTGACCTGAATCCTTGGAAAATTAATTTTTAATCATCGTTTTAAGCCCTGCACCTCCTGCTGCCCCCTTTGCTACACCCCCACTCCAGCCCTTGCCCCCTTGCCAGCCCCAACCGCCCAGCAGAACACCCCCCCGCTAGCACCCCCCACCCAGCCAAAGAACCCCTACTGCCCCCTCCCCACCCCCCCCAACCACTACACCCCCTAGGTCCACCTCCAAATTATTGCGATTTTAGTTTTATTTGCCTGGTTCTATCTGTAACAGCCCGCACATCCGAGCTGTTGGCTAAACACACTTAAGATACACAAATCTCAATTATCATGCATAATCCTCAAATTAACTTATCTCGCAGCGGAAACATAACTTTTAAAATGATCCTGGACCTTGATCAAGGCCCACAATATAACAATCCAAAATGTATATACAAAGAATTAATCTAAAACAAGTCTCCAAAACTATGTAATAATACACCATAAAAAAAAAATTTCTTAACTAAACTATATCGTCTCCACCATTGCTCATTAGGAAGTCATTTCATATAATACTTACGTCCATTTCCACTATCCATCTCAGAGTTCTTATAATACCTGCAAGATCACTAGCAATGAACACTGCCCCCACCATAGGACAGGTTCCAAGAACAAAATTAGTAAAACTGAGTACACAATGTCCATCCAAAAAAAACACTTTTTGGTGGCTTCAAAACGTATTTACAAATTTAAGTTTGTCTCACGAGACAATTGAAATCAAGCAACAGAAACGTCATAATGGAAGAACCATATAACAATGCACTTAAACATAATTTACATTGTTACTTGTTTAAAATAATAGTCTGAATTGATATCTCACATAATAAGTAGTATATACTTCCAATTGGAGAAAACATAGAATCTAACATGATCTCCCAAGTCAACTTTAATCCTGACATATTCTAAGACATAATAATATCTCTCACTTCTGTGTCTCAAAAGAATAACCTCTAATCTAAATATGAGCATCACAACTCCTTTAATTAACTCTTAGTGACTCTCTTAGAAAGTCATTCCCGTATTCCGTGCAGAGATTCTATAAACTTGCACGAGTAAATATTATATTACTCGGAAGTAACGTTTGAAATAACTTTCCACGAAACCGCTTGCATGCATGTTCAAATACAAATTCTATTTTCTATCAGAAATCAGATTTCATATACTGGGGAAGAGAACACGAATAGAGTTGCCTTCCAGGTGAATTCTCTAGGCCTTTACAAGGGACGTCTCCCTCTTCCGTTATGTACTGCTTGCAAGACTTTTTAGGACATGTCCCCAAAAAACAAAATATACAGAATGTTGTTCATCACTGCTCTAGCAGCTTCTTCCCCTCACAAAAACAGAATCAAAATACATAATTCACAATTCAATATTTTCTAAAACTCAAATTCATAATTCTCGAGTCGGATAGATCAAATCTCGTAACATAATCACATTTAGGCATTTCATATACAAACTCAAATCGTTTGATAACACAGTATATTTGAGTTTCCAATAACTTAGTATAATTCAGTCCTTTACAAAAAATCATTTTCTAAAACCCAATCAAATATGGACTTTAAAGGAAATATAGTCCAATTCTATAACCTTAACATAATTAAAGCCTAAAACATAGTTTATCAATCAGAATCCTAAAATAGAATGTAAGTTTTACATAAACTTTACAGCTTATTTACAAAAGTCCTTTATTCATAAATATCTTCCATTTAATCTTATTTAACAACCTATATAGCTTATAACCTGAGTAGATATCGATATTTAAACTTATATTAATCATAATAAATATAATATTCTCTTGTTATATCCCAAGTAAATCATCTATTATTCATTTTGAATACTCGTCCTATACTCAAAATGTAATAATACTAATAAATTATACATCGCTCATAACCATAGATTTCAAAGTTTGTATCACATATACTTAAATCTCATGATATAAAACGTCTCATATTATATTCTTGTAATTTAGATACACAAAAACATATAACTTCTAGAGTTTTGACTTATATTTATAATAATAGTTGATGCTTGCTCCAACATGACTTACTGGTTGATCCCATATCTTAATGATTGAACCCTTAATATTTGAACTTTCGATCTTTCAGTAACACAATTAGTATAATATCTGGAAACAAACATTATTACGTACCTGAAGTCAATATCACCCATTTTTTTTATATTCCCAACCTTATTCCTTTTTTTCCTGACGCAATTACTTATTTAAACTTTGTAATCCCAATTATATAAGCTTATATCCATTTTAACCTTACATCTATATTTCTATTATTAATAAATTATATATCTAGTTCCCAACACTCCATTTCACAAGATTTATACGCCTCGACCTTCCATTCTATATCCTTTTCTCTTCCAGATAGATAATAAGACATCTAGCCTTTTCGACTTAGGCTAGTTTAATACTCATAGCATAAGATTCCTAACTCGAGTATAGTTCCTCACAGTTTAGGAAATATATCCGTTTTAGTACTGTTTTGATCCACTACTCCTTTCCTAAGCTATATCCCTACTATAAACTTCACATATTCAAATTATTACTTCCATATTACAACCCTAATTAGCCGACTTACCTTTCTAACATGACAACCTATATTTCAAAATAAAACTCCTCAAATAAACAATTTAACCTACAACCGTTCCAGCTTAGATTTCAAGTTTTATAAAACCCAATTACAAAATTTTTCCAAAGATACCTCTAAATAATATATTTTGTTACTTCTTCGTATGAAGTTCTCTTCCTTATGAAAGCAGATCTATAAAACTTACTTTATAACTTCACCAATTCACATTCCATCTAATATCTCAAATGATCTATTGTCAACTTCGGTGGTTATCATAGAATTCCAAGTATATATATCAACATTATCCTTGTATCATAAATTGTAGTATACTTACCTTCTCCAAATAATACCTTACTTTTGAAATCCATAGCCTTAACCTTCCCAGTTCTCATGACCCACAATATATCAGGCTTACAACCTTATAGTAGGATATAACCCGCGTTCTTGTATTATATCTAAACCTTTCACATTCATAATTTTCAAAACTCAAATTCATATTTCTCAAACTTGGTAACTTAAGCTATTATATCATTATCACA
Organism: Beta lomatogona; assembly: GCA_947646795.1. NCBI lineage: Eukaryota > Viridiplantae > Streptophyta > Magnoliopsida > Caryophyllales > Amaranthaceae > Beta > Beta lomatogona. Next base: position 1,295,646 of record CANSNZ010000271.1, read on the forward strand.
TTTCAAAATTCATATTTGAATTAGAATTTACTTACCTAACATTATATACTCAAGTTCTGATCATTAACTTGTATGAATAGACTCTTTATAATGGCATACGCTTTAACTTTTAAATACACAAATTTTAGTGAAAACGTAATCAAACTCCATAAACTTATCAGTACAGCTCATCGCTTATCTGAAGTATACTTAGTCCCTAAATTTCAGAAGATAATACCTATACATATATTGAAAATTATATCCAAAATTTTTCTCTTAACATTCATAACAAATATCCATAATTACTTCCATAAATTTGAAACATGGGTCATCAAATGGCTTACACTCTCGGGTCCTATAAACAAGATATACTTATACCGACTCATAATCAATAGAATGATAGATCTACTTAACAAAACTTGGTCTTTAAATGATATAATACTCAAAATATATTATCATAAATTTAATCAGAGTCACAAATATTCAAATTGTGCTTTCAAATATTTCCAAACTTATAAACCACAATAATATAATAATGTCATGTTAGAAAACCAAGTCTTTCATGTAAATCACAATGTTCATAAAAGTGTATAAAACATTAATTCCGAGTTGGAAGGTGGTAGGACAATGTGTACCTTTACTTAACCTTCAAATGTTGCTCAAGCCCCGAAATTGATTCTAATAATCCATTATTCTCGCTCAAATGATCTTGAACTCCCCAATGATTCACCTCAACAACAATAGCAACCATTAATATTCATTCTCATTACAATTCAGACTAAGAAATTCACTTGCTCCTCACTTTCTATGCTCTTTTATGAACCCATTACAAATCCTTTTATGCAAACTATACTTCTAATCTAACTCACATCAACAATCTCTAACTCTAATCCTCCAATTTTGGAAATTACCACATTGAGTTGCAAAGAAGAAATTACGAATTGGATTTTAATTATAAGGGGCATAACTTGTAAAATCTAATTTGCAAGCTTACTAAGATTGTAAGCTCTAAAACCTTTTCTAATCAATTAATCAAAAGAAAATTTCAATCTTTACTCTCAATATCAAAATCAACTGTTTGGATCAAATTATGCTATTATACCGGATTTGAAGATTCAATCGAGTGTACTAATTTTGAAATTAAAAGACAAAGATACATAGCTTATACCTTTATAAGAATGGTAGAAACTGATTTGGGTTTCTTTAACGAACAAAAATGGAGCAACAACAGGACACGACAACGCTGGCTCGGCACGGCGGTAGCAGCCCATTACCGGAGAAACGAAGCTGAGAAGAAGGCAAAGAACATGTGCGCAGCGGCAGCGCGAGGCACCGGCACCAGAGAGAGACGACCAAACACCGGCAGGAGCACCACCATCGAAAGAAGACAACAACCATGGTGCACTAGCAGTCACAACAACGCCGACAACCACCAGCACCGGCGAGGCGGTGATGGTCGTTCACTCACGGCTCGTGATGGCTAGCCGACCATAGAACCGAGGAGAGAGAGAAAAGTAGAGCAGCAATTGCAGCGCAACAGAGGAACGCTAGCACGTGGCGGCAATAGCAGCGCCGAGTACGAGCCCCGCCTTGGTGGCCAAATAAAACAATAGGAGTGAGTGGAAGAGATAAGAGATGAATTTTGGGTTTTTAGGATTCTGATCTTTCCAGAATTCCCTTAACATGGTTCACATATATAAGATTGCTTAGCTTAAATTTTGTCAAATCAAAACTTGATCTTGCTTGGTATTTTCCGCAAGAAGACACGAGGGAAGGAGAGCAATTGCTCTGGCTTCTTGAACAGAGGACACGAGGATGAGAGAGAAAATGAGAGGAGGATAAGTTTCCCTCTTTTTCTTTTCTTTTATAATCCAACGTTTGATATCAACTTATTATAAACCCCAAACCTAAATTACTTTCAAAACATGGGTAAGCTTACTAACGACAAGAATGGGATTCTTTTTCAAAAATAACTTACTACTCATTATGGTTAACGCTTAATATAAGTTGTTTAAAAAACGTGGCTATTACATTATACCACCCTTAAAATAAAATTCGTCCTCGAAATTTGAAAAACAGCAAACTCAAAATCATTTCATAGCGAGTATATTTGCAACACACACTTTATTTCAAATCATACAACCTTAAAACTTAACTCATATCTCAAAAAAGCTGATTCTTTCCGGAACCAAAAACAACAAGTGTCGCATCTGACATTATCATAACCTTAATCAAAATGACTTTATTATCTTGAAATCATATCCTAAGACCTCAAAGGAACATTTATTTTCCCATATTCATGCACGCAATATTTGATATCTAACAACAACCTATAAAACACATTCCAGGAATCTCCCTTCCCATGAATAACAAAATTCTTGATAAGATATTTCCATAATACTTAAATTAGAATTCAGAGGTACTCTTATCATTTAAATTGTTATCTCAGGTCACTACTAAGTCCTTTAACCTCATATACATCTTACTTATCAATTCATGATAGCTCAAAATCAAACCCGATCAACCCCAAAGTCACTTTTCCTTGCTAGGTGGTTAACTTCAGCATAGGGTCGCAGGGTTGCTATGATAATTAACAAGAGAGTTCCAAATCCTTACTACTTACATTCCGTAATGTAACTCAAATCCTCAATTTCCAAATATCCATTTTACCCCTTAAGTTCAGGTACTTAGTGCGAGTAATCCCAACAACTAAGTAATTCCAAATTAGTGTCAATATGATCCAGAAATAAATCATTCCATAAATCATAGTTCTAATACTCCTGTTTTAAATTCTCAATATATTTCACATATCTCTAAAATTTCTGTGCACAATAACCCATAACTCACAACGAATTCACACATTGATTAAATGTTTGACATTCTAGTGTCACATGTATACAAAACATTTGTTTATTCATATAGGGTCTCAAAATTACAAAGTAAATTTTTCCATACATCCCATAACTCAAACAAGACAATCAATCCCAAGTTAATAGCACATTTCTAATTCTCGTTATAACGCTGAGCATTTTATGTCTCTTATCTAACTCCCCCATTCTTCCTTTTCTTCTTCTTCTTTTTTTTCCTTTAATTGCTTGGAGAACGATATCCCTAATTAGCCCTTTTGCATTACTCAATTGGCCATGTCATATCATGAAATCTAACAATTAACTTTTATTAGCCAAATCTAAACACTTTGACTTTCCAAAACATATTCTCATATCACATATTTATTTTCCTTACATAACAACTCTAAATTTGTAATGCTCAACATTCATTCGAAATTAATCGATCCACCATAAGTACTCTAACCAATATCCAGTACTTATATAAAACCTTTGAAACTCAAATTCTTAAGATGTACCTCCGAATAACTCAATAATCTCTATAGTTTTGTAATCCCGCAAATCGTAACTCAAATCTCAAAGCTCGACATTCCAATTGATTCATATATATTTAACTCTTAAACACTCCCATGAACTTATCTCAGGTAATATGTCAGGATATGAGGATCACGACAATCCCAAAAATAACCATGCTCTGATACCATCTGTAACAGCCCGCACATCCGAGCTGGTAGCTAAACACACTTAAGATACACAAATCTCAATTATCATGCATAATCCTCAAATTAACTTATCTCGCAGCGGAAAAATAACTTTTAAAATGATCCTAGACCTTGATCAAGGCCCACAATATAACAATCCAAAATGTATATACAAAGAATTAATCTAAAACAAGTCTCCAAAACTATGTAATAATACATCATAAAAAAAAATTCTTAACTAAACTATATCGTCTCCACCATTGCTCATCAGCATGTCATTTCATATAACACTTACGTCCATTTCCACTATCCATCTCAGAGTTCTTATAATACCTGCAAGATCACTAGCAATGAACACTGCCCCCACCATAGGAGAGGTTCCAAGAACAAAATTAGTAAAACTGAGTGCACAATGTCCAACCAAAAAAAATATCTTTTTGGTGGCTTAAAACGTATTTACAAATTTAAGTTTGTCTCACGAGACAATTGAAATCAAGCAACAGAAACGTCATAATGAAATAACCATATAACAAAGCACTTAAACATAATTTACATTGTTACTTGTTTAAAATAATAGTCTGAATTGATATCTCACATAATAAGTAATATATACTTCTAATTGGAGAAACCATAGAATCTAACACGATCTCCCAAGTCAACTTTAATCCTGACATATTCTAAGACATAATAATATCTCTCACTTCTGTGTCTCAAACGAATAACCTCTAATCTAAATATGAGCATCACAACTCCTTTAATTAACTCTTAGCGACTCTCTTAGAAAGTCATTCCCATATTCCGTGCAGAGATTCTATAAACTTGGACGAGTAAAGATTATATTACTCGGAAGTAATGTTTAAAATAACTTTCCACGAAACCGCTTGCATATTCAAATACAAATTCAATTTTCTATTAGAAATCAGATTTCATATACTGGAGAAGAGAACACGAATAGAGTTTCCTTCCAGGCGAATTATCTAAGCTTTTACAAGGGATGTCTCCCTCTTCCGTTATGTACTGGTTGCAAGACTTTTTAGGACATGTCCCCAGAAAACAAAATATACAGAATATAGAATGTTGTTCATCACTGCTCAAGCAGCTTCTTCCCCCCTCACAAAAACAGAATCAAAATACATAATTCACAATTCAATATTTTCTAAAACTCAAATTCATAATTCTCGAGTCGGATAGATCAAATCTCGTAACATAATCACATTTAGGCATTTCATATACAAACTCAAATCGTTTAAACACAGTATTTGAGTTTCCAATAACTTAGTATAATTCAATTCTTTACAAAAAATCATTTGCTAAAACCCAATCCAATATGGACTTTAAAGGAAATATAGTCCAATTCTTTAACCTTAACATAATTAACACCTAAAACATAGTTTATCAATCAGAATCCTAAAATAGAATGTAAGTTTTACATAAACTTTACAGCTTATTTACAAAAGTCCTTTATTCATAAATATTTTCCATTTAATCTTATTTAACAACCTATATAGCTTATAACCTGAGTAGATATCGATATTTAAATTTATGTTAATCATAATAAATATAATATTCTCTTGTTATATCCCAAGTAAATCATCTATTATTCATTTTGAATACTCGTCCTATAGTCAAAATGTAATAATACTAATAAATTGTATATCGCTCATAACCATAGATTTCAAAGTTTGTATCACATATACTTACATCTCATGATATAAAACGTCTCATATTCTATTCTTGTAATTTAGATACACAAAAACATATAACTTCTAGAGTTTTGACTTATATTTATAATAATAGTTGATGCTTCCTCCAACACGACTTAGTGGTTAATCCCATATCTTAATGATTTAACCCTTAATATTTGAACTTCCGATCTTTCAGTAACTCAATTAGTATAATATCTGGAAACAAACATTATTACGTACCTGAAGTCAATATCACCCATTTTTTTATATTCCATAACCTTATTCCTTTTTTTCCTGACGCAATTACTTGTTTAAACTTTGTAATCCCAATTATATAAACTTATATCCATTTTAACCTTAGATCTATATTTATATTATTAATAAATTATATATCTAGTTCCCAACACTCCATTTCAAAAGATTTATACGCCTCGACCTTCCATTCTATATCCTTTTCTCTTCTAGATAGATAATAAGACATCTAGCCTTTTCGACTTAGGCTAGTTTAATACTCATAGCATAAGATTCCTAACTCGAGTATAGTTCCTCACAGCTTAAGAAATATAACCATTTTACTACTATTTTGATCCATTACTCCTTTCCTAAGCTATATCCCTACTATAAACTTCACATATTCAAATTTTTACTTCCATATTACAACCCTAATTACCCGACTTACCTTTCTAACATGACAACTTATATTTCAAAATAAAACTCCTCAAATAAACAATTTAACCTACAACCGTTCCAACTTAGATTTCAAAATAAAACTCCTCAAATAAACAATTTAACCTACAACCGTTCCAACTTAGATTTCAAGTTTTATAAAACCCAATTCCAAAATTTTTCCAAAGATACCTCTAAATAATATATGTTTTTACTTCTTAGTATGAAGTTCTCTTCCTTATGAAAGCAGATCTATAGAACTTACTTTATAACTTCACCAATTCACATTCCATCTAATATCTCAAAGGATCTATTGTCAACTTCGGTGGTTATCATAGAATTCCAAGTATATATATCTACATTATCCTTGTATCATAAATTGTAGTATACTTACCATCTCCAAATAATACCTTACTTTTGAAATCCATAGCCTTAACCTTCCCAGTTCTCATGACCCACAATATATCAGGCTTACAACCTTATAGTAGGATATAACCCGAGTTCTTGTATCATATCTAAAACTTTCACATTCATAATTTTCAAAACTCAAATTCATACTTCTCAAACTTGGTAACTTAAGCTATTATATCATTATCAAATTTCAAAATTCATATTTGAATTGGAATTTACTTACCTAACATTATATACTCAAGTTCTGATCACTAACTTGTATGAATAGACTCTTTATAATTTCATACGTTTTAAGCTTTATATACACAAATTTTAGTGAAAACTTAATCAAACTCCGTAAACTTATCAGTACAGCTCATCGCTTATCTGAAGTATACTTAGTCCCTCAATTTCGGAAGATAATACCTATACAGATATTGAAAATTATATCCAAAAATTTTCTCTGAACATTCATAACAAATGGCTTACACTCTCGGGTCCTATAAACAAGATATTCTTATACCGACTCATAATCAATAGAATGATAGATCTACTTAACAAAACTTGGTCTTTAAATGATATAATACTCAAATATATTATCATAAATTTAATCAGAGTCACAAATATTCAAATTATGCTTTCAAATATTTCCAAACTTATTAAGCACAATAATATAATAACCTCGTGTCGGAAAACCAAGTCTTTCATGTAAATCACAATGTTCATAAAAGTGTATAAAACATTAATTCCGAGTTGGAAGGTGATAGGACAATGGGTACCTTTACTTAACCTTCAGATGTTGCTCAAGCCCCGAAATTGATTCTAATAATCCATTATTCTCGCTCAAATGATCTTGAACTCCCCAATGATTCACCTCAACAACAATAGCAACCATTAATATTCATTCTCATTACAATTCAGACTAAGAAATTAACTTGCTCATCATTTTCTAAGCTCTTTTATGCACCCAATACAAATCCTTCTATGCAAACTATTCTTCTAATCTAACTCACATCAACAATCTCTAACTCTAATCCTCCAATTTTGGAAATTACCACATTGAGTTGCAAACAAGAAATTACGAATTGGATTTTAATTATAAGGGGCATAACTTGTAAAATCTAATTTGCAAGCTTACTAAGATTGTAAGCTCTAAAACCTTTTCTAATCAATTAATCAAAAGAAAATTTCAATCTTTACTCTCAATATCAAAATCAACTGTTTGGATCAAGTTATGCTATTATACCGGAGTTGAAGATTCAATCGAGTGTACTAATTTTGAAATTAAAAGACAAAGATACATAGCTTATACCTTTATAAGAATGGTAGAAACTGATTTGGGTTTCTTTAACGAACAAAAATGAAGCAACAACAGGACACGGCAACGCTGGCTCGGCACGGCGGCAGCGGCCCATTACCGGAGAAACGAAGCTGAGAAGAGGGAAAAGAACATGTGTTCAGCGGCAGCGCGAGGCACCGGCACCAGAGAGAGAGACGACCAAACACATGCAGGACCACCACCATCAAAAGAAGACAACAACCATGGAGCACTAGCAGTCACAACAACGCCGACAACCACCAGCACCGGCAAGGCGGTGATGGCCGTTCACTCACGGCGCGTGATGGCTAGCCGACCATAGAACCGAGGAGAGAGAGAAAAGTAGAGCAGCAATTGCAGAACATCAGAGCACCGCTAGCACATCGCGGCAATAGCAGCGCCGAGCACGAGCCCCGCCTTGGTGGCCGAATAAAACAATGGGAGTGAGTGGAAGAGATAAGAGATAAATTTTGGGTATTTAGGATTTTGATCTTTCCAGAATTCCCTTAACATGGTTCACATATATATGATTGCTTAGCTTAAATTTTGACAACTCAAAACTTGATCTTGCTTGGTATATTCCGCAAGAAGACACGAGGGAAGGAGAGCAATTGCTCTAGCTTCTTGAACAGAAGACACGAGGATGAGAGAGAAAATGAGAGGAGGATAAGTTTCCCTCTTCTTTTCTTTTATAATCCAAAGTTTGATATCAACTTATTATAAACCCCAAACCTAAATTACTTTCAAAACATGGGTAAGCTTACTAACAACAAGAATGGGATTCTTTTTCAAAAATAACTTACTACTCATTATGGTTAACGCTTACTATAAGCTGTTTAAAAAACGTGGCTATTACACTATCATCTCCAAAGAAGTTGCTTTTGATGGATCCGGATGCTATCTTAGTGGAGTTGTAATGTCTTCATGGCTCTTCTTTGGTTGGTTTATTTTCTTATGGTTGTGATCCTGCTCATATATTGCAATTCAAACAATCGAGGGCAGCCTCGAACTAATGTAACTCAGTTATTATTTTCTCTATATTTGTGTAAAAGACATAATTTGTAATGAAAAATGATACATATATATATATATATATATACATATATACATATATACATGTATATATACATATATACATACATATATACATACATATGTATATATATACATATGTATATATATATACATATGTATATATATATATATATATAACTATTTGGGAACATTTAGGACAAAAAATGCAAAAAAATAAAAATTCACAAGGGCTGCGGTTCGGGCATAAACCGCAGCCCTTGGTGGGTTAAGGGCTGCGGCTAAGGGCCAAAACCACAACCCTTAACTCACCAAGGGCTGCGGTTTTGGCCCTTAACCGCATCCCTTAATCCACCAAGGGCTGCGGTTTTTGCCCTGACTGCAGCCCTTAACGCGCTAATGGATGCGGTTAAAAAATGCAGCCCTTCCTAAATGCCAAGGGTTGCAAGTCTAATGGTTGCGGTCAAAAAACGCAGCCCTTGGGCCCCTTTTGACCGAACCCCTTAGGTTTTTTTCCTCTAGTGGTTGTTATCTTACTTCAAAGCCATGTACATCTTTGAAACTTGGTAATCATTAAACCCTGTTTCTTTTTTTCTATTGGGACAGCCAAAACCTATTTCTTTACAATGCACGTTTCTTCTTTACTCTTCCAACTTTAGTATGCGCAAATATTATTGTAATACCCCGAAATTTCCCTCCTAAATTTTTTTGTTATTTTACTCTTCATTATTATTTTCCGTAAAAATTAGAATATTTTACTTCTTAAAAATATTATATCTTATGTTATTTGTTTTTCAGCTTTTAAAATGTTATATTTATATTATTTATTTGATGAGAAATTATAGATTTTCTAGTATTTAGAAAAACGCGTTTGAGCTAATATTTATATTTATTCGATTTGAACTCGTCTGGACCGTGCGCACGACATTTTAAAGTGAAGTTTCAAGCTTCTAAAAGGTGTCCCAAAAATCAGAATATTGGAAGCATGGGAGAGGCTTTTGAGCATCCTTGTAACCCCTTGTAACCTCCTTTTTAGTTCACCATAATTATCCAACATAAAACCCCATCAGTAGTCTTTGTAACCCCCTTTCACCTTCATTTGTATTGCTGAAATTATGCTAGAAAAATTCAATTTGTAACCCACCTCCTCTCACTTCAGTCTTAGAGCGGAAGAGAGAGTTCTCTCTTTTCGCATTTTCGTCCATTTTTGCACACCCATCTTGTTTGCCCCATATCTCCTTCGTTTCTTATCCGAATTGGACGTGTGAGTAGTTAAAATCCATCTACTCGGAAAGCTCTTGCTCGTGGTATAATTTGTTTTTGAAGAGATGGAAAGACGCGACTGCATTTTTCGTTTCAATCAGACGACTCACCCGGTTTTGTTTTCCTGTCACACCTTCACGAAAATGACCATATCTGGAGATCTAACCATTTTATCGTCATCAAATTTGGATAGAATGTTTATAACATCATGGTCTTGACTTTTACCAGAGCAATTTTGCATCGGAGCTTCAGAGCTTCTGAAATCGTGGTCGAAACAGAGCAGTACATAATGGAAATGCAAGCAATTGGAGGTCTTCAAAGGTAACTAGCGGTTAGCCTAGAACGGTTAGAGTTCGTGTAGGAATTATTCTAGTTTTAATTTTTTTTATGGGAATTTGGGTGCGAGTAACTTCATGTTGGGTGTTGGCGTGTCGAAAGTCAGATGTATTGCTTCGTATCAACCATATATTACGCTTATCATGTTGAGACTGTATGCGTGAATCAGCCCATTCATGTACTCTTGTTTAAGTCCATGTCTTGTGCTTAGAACTGTGATGCTATCTCATGATATATATGTTCACATGAATTGAACCTATGGCTGAACTGTTATGTTCTTACTACATTTGTAATAGTATGCGAATTGGTAGTGCTTGAGTGTGTGTCATGACTCATGATATGGTTGCTTTAATTTGTTGCGTTACAGACTACTATGTTGTTGATGCTGCTTTTTTATTTATTTATTTGTTTGTTCCTGCCTTGTTGCCGTCAAGCGTAGACGTAGGGTGATTATATATTGGTATGATATTGTAAGTTGTGCTATTATGCTTGAAAGTTGATGATGAGTTTCATGACTACCATTACGTTTTGGTTACTTATTAGGCTTTACTAGTTTCCTGTATTTAGTCATTTTTATTTCCATCTTTCTTAGTTGAGTATAGTGGCAGCTCTATTTAATCTAAGTTTTCTTTTCTGCTTTGTTTGATATGTTATTATGGGATGTATGTGAAGTGTAATGTGTTATGACTTTTGTTGGTCTTGTTATAAGTTATATATATTGTATTTAAAATTCAGTTGTGGTTTAGTTGCATAATTTTTGTTTTGTGAATCGAGCAGAATTGATAAGTTATTTATGTGACCATGTTCTCATGTGTTGTTAGTTATATATGAGTGTTTTAATTGTTTTATGATGATTTGGCTGTTTGTATGGTATTGGGAGTATAATTATGTTTTAAAGAGTGTTTATTCTTTTTGGTTGGAAAAACATGATTTTTCTTAGTATTATTATTACTATTACTTTGAGAAGAATAAATATTGTTGAATTGAAATTCTTGGGTTGCGATCCTTGATTTCTGCTGATTTGGTGTAAGGCCTTAATGGCATCCGCTTGAGTTGATAATGATTTGTTGATGAGTATGAGTATTATTTAATTATTATTATTGTTTAAGGGCAAGATTATCCGGAGGGACGTAATCCCGAGGTGAAGAACATGCAAACCATATAGGTAGTAATCCTAGGTATACCTTGGTTTTGTTGTCGTCCGAGAGGTCGGTGGGGACGTAATCCTATACCGCATCGGGAGTGTGGCCATTCTTAGACACAGACAGTAGGGAACGTAACCCAAAGGCTGTCTGGAGGTTGCGATCTGACATTACCATAGGAAGTTGGTTGTCCACTAGCGTTCAGCTCTCTCTCTCTCAAACTAATTATATTATTTTATTATTTTAGACTTTGATGGTTTATGTTGTTGATACTTGAGTTTATCTATATAAGTTATTTATCCATTTGGTTTATTATGTTATCTTTACCTATTTATTTTAAGCATGTTGTACTATCTTTGTTTAAGTGTTTTATTTGATTAGCTGAAGTTTATTGTGATGTTTTTGTGTGACTTGATTATTAAGACTTTTATAATTCTTAGGATCCTAATTGGGCTGGGAGAGCCGTTAGTTACTCCCCACTGATTGTGGATGTTTGTTGATATATTTTGCAGGTGATTATTTCGTGTTATGGGAAATGAGAGAAAGGTTATTTAGGATTTTTAAGACATCTTATTTTATTTTATATTTACTTTATATATTGGGATTATGAGGTTGTTTTGCCTCCGTTTGGATATCTTGGATTATTCTAATAATTGGGTTTTATTTTATTTAGTTTAATTTAACCTTGATTAGAGTGACATTTTCGTTAGGCGATATTTCCGCTATAGCCATTTCTTACATAAAATGTTCTAGTTTGTTTATATTATGTTTATAAAAGGACGGAGTGTTACAGTTGGTATCAGAGCAAATGATCCAAAAACTCTCATTGAGTTGCTACATATTCCATGAGAAATGTGTAGTTGTTGCATCTAGGATTATTAGTATCTTAGGCTTTAAGAAAAGTACTTAGTGAGAGTTACTTGGGTAGCAAGAAATCCCCGGGAATTATTATTATTATTTTTTTAAACGATGTGCTATATGTTTTTCTTATGTGTTAGTTAGTGAGATTTAGCAAGGACTAACGTTTTCGTTTTTGCAGAGTACCTCCAAGGCGTTAATTAGATGCTCGAAACAAAGTTGTATATATGTAGTCGTCATATAGCGTATTTTCGTGTTGTTTCAAGTTTCGAGGACGAAACTTTCTTAAGGGGGAGTGATTGTAACACCCCGAAATTGCGCTCCTAAATTTTCGTGTCATTTTACTCTTCATTATTATTTTCCGTAAAAATTAGAATATTTTACTTCTTAAAAATATTATATCTTATGTTATTTGTTTTTCAGCTTTTAAAATGTTATATTTATATTATTTATTTGATGAGAAATTATAGATTTTCTAGTATTTAGAAATACGCGTTTGAGCTAATATTTATAGTTATTTGATTTGAACTCGTCTGGACCGTGCGCACGACTTTTTAATGTGAAGTTTCAAGCTTCTTAAAGTTGTCCATAAAATCAGAATATTGGAAGCATGGGAGAGGCTTTTGAGCATCCTTGTAACCCCTTGTAACCTCCTTTTTAGTTCACCATAATTATCCAACTTAAAACCCCATCAGTAGTCTTTGTAACCCCCTTTCACCTTCATTTGTATTGCTGAAATTATGCTAGAAAAATTCAATTTGTAACCCACCTCCTCTCACTTCAGTCTTAGAGCGGAAGAGAGAGTTCTCTCTTTTCGCATTTTCGTCCATTTTTGCACACCCATCTTGTTTGCCCCATATCTCCTTCGTTTCTTATCCGAATTGGACGTGTGAGTAGTTAAAATCCATCTACTCGGAAAGCTCTTGCTCGTGGTATAATTTGTTTTTGAAGAGATGGAAAGACGCGACTGCATTTTTCGTTTCAATCAGACGACTCACCCGGTTTTGTTTTCCTGTCACACCTTCACGAAAATGACCATATCTGGAGATCTAACCATTTTATCGTCATCAAATTTGGATAGAATGTTTATAACATCATGGTCTTGACTTTTACCAGAGCAATTTTGCATCGGAGCTTCAGAGCTTCTGAAATCGTGGTCGAAACAGAGCAGTACATAATGGAAATGCAAGCAATTGGAGGTCTTCAAAGGTAACTAGCGGTTTTCCTAGAACGGTTAGAGTTCGTGTAGGAATTATTCTAGTTTTAATTTTTTTTATGGGAATTTGGGTGCGAGTAACTTCATGTTGGGTGTTGGCGTGTCGAAAGTCAGATGTATTGCTTCGTATCAACCATATATTACGCTTATCATGTTGAGACTGTATGCGTGAATCAGTCCATTCATGTACTCTTGTTTAAGTCCATGTCTTGTGCTTAGAATTGTGATGCTATCTCATGATATATATGTTCACATGAATTGAACCTATGGCTGAACTGTTATGTTCTTGCTACATTTGTAATAGTATGCGAATTGGTAGTGCTTGAGTGTGTGTCATGACTCATGATATGGTTGCTTTGTTTTGTTGCGTTACAGACTGCTATGTTGTTGATGCTGCTTTTTTATTTATTTATTTATTTGTTTGTTCCTGCCTTGTTGCCGTCAAGCATAGACGTAGGGTGATTATATATTGGTATGATATTGTAAGTTGTGCTATTATGCTTGAAAGTTGATGATGAGTTTCATGACTACCATTACGTTTTGGTTACTTATTAGGCTTTACTAGTTTCGTGTATTTAGTCATTTTTATTTCCATCTTTCTTAGTTGAGTATAGTGGCAGCTCTATTTAATCTAAGTTTTCTTTTCTGCTTTGTTTGATATGTTATTATGGGATGTATGTGAAGTGTAATGTGTTATGACTTTTGTTGGTCTTGTTATAAGTTATATATATTGTATTTAAAATTCAGTTGTGGTTTAGTTGCATAATTTTTGTTTTGTGAATCGAGCAGAATTGATAAGTTATTTATGTGACCATGTTCTCATGTGTTGTTAGTTATATATGAGTGTTTTAATTGTTTTATGATGATTTGGCTGTTTGTATGGTATTGGGAGTATAATTATGTTTTAAAGAGTGTTTATTCTTTTTGGTTGGAAAAACATGATTTTTCTTAGTATTATTATTACTATTACTTTGAGAAGAATAAATATTGTTGAATTGAAATTCTTGGGTTGCGATCCTTGATTTCTGCTGATTTGGTGTAAGGCCTTAAGGGCATCCGCTTGAGTTGATAATGATTTGTTGATGAGTATGAGTATTATTTAATTATTATTATTGTTTAAGGGCAAGATTATCCGGAGGGACGTAATCCCGAGGTGAAGAACATGCAAACCATATAGGTAGTAATCCTAGGTATACCTTGGTTTTGTTGTCGTCCGAGAGGTCGGTGGGGACGTAATCCTATACCACATCGGGAGTGTGGCCATTCTTAGACACAGACAGTAGGGAACGTAACCCAAAGGCTGTCTGGAGGTTGCGATCTGACATTACCATAGGAAGTTGGTTGTCCACTAGCGTTCAGCTCTCTCTCTCTCAAACTAATTAAATTATTTTATTATTTTAGACTTTGATGGTTTATGTTGTTGATACTTGAGTTTATCTATATAAGTTATTTATCCATTTGGTTTATTATGTTATCTTTACCTATTTATTTTAAGCATGTTGAACTATCTTTGTTTAAGTGTTTTATTTGATTAGCTGAAGTTTACTATTGTGATGTTTTTGTGTGACTTGATTATTAAGACTTTTATAATTCTTAGGATCCTAATTGGGCTGGGAGAGCCGTTAGTTACTCCCCACTGATTGTGGATGTTTGTTGATATATTTTGCAGGTGATTATTTCGTGTTATGGGAAATGAGAGAAAGGTTATTTAGGATTTTTAAGACATCTTATTTTATTTTATATTTACTTTATATATTGGGATTATGAGGTTGTTTTGCCTCCGTTTGGATATCTTGGATTATTCTAATAATTGGGTTTTATTTTATTTAGTTTAATTTAACCTTGATTAGAGTGACATTTTCGTTAGGCGATATTTCCGCTATAGCCATTTCTTAAATAAAATGTTCTAGTTTGTTTATATTATGTTTATAAAAGGACGGAGTGTTACAGTTGGTATCAGAGCAAATGATCCAAAAACTCTCATTGAGTTGCTACATATTCCATGAGAAATGTGTAGTTGTTGCATCTAGGATTATTAGTATCTTAGGCTTTAAGAAAAGTACTTAGTGAGAGTTACTTGGGTAGCAAGAAATCCCCGGGAATTATTATTATTATTTTTTTAAACGATGTGCTATATGTTTTTCTTATGTGTTAGTTAGTGAGATTTAGCAAGGACTAACGTTTTCGTTTTTGCAGAGTACCTCCAAGGCGTTAATTAGATGCTCGAAACAAAGTTGTATATATGTAGTCGTCATATAGCGTATTTTCGTGTTGTTTCAAGTTTCGAGGACGAAACTTTCTTAAGGGGGAGTGATTGTAACACCCCGAAATTGCGCTCCTAAATTTTCGTGTCATTTTACTCTTCATTATTATTTTCCGTAAAAATTAGAATATTTTACTTCTTAAAAATATTATATCTTATGTTATTTGTTTTTCAGCTTTTAAAATGTTATATTTATATTATTTATTTGATGAGAAATTATAGATTTTCTAGTATTTAGAAATACGCGTTTGAGCTAATATTTATAGTTATTTGATTTGAACTCGTCTGGACCGTGCGCACGACTTTTTAATGTGAAGTTTCAAGCTTCTAAAAGTTGTCCATAAAATCAGAATATTGGAAGCATGGGAGAGGCTTTTGAGCATCCTTGTAACCCCTTGTAACCTCCTTTTTAGTTCACCATAATTATCCAACTTAAAACCCCATTAGTAGTCTTTGTAACCCCCTTTCACCTTCATTTGTATTGCTGAAATTATGCTAGAAAAATTCAATTTGTAACCCACCTCCTCTCACGTCAGTCTTAGAGCGGAAGAGAGAGTTCTTCTCTCTTTTCGCATTTTCGTCCATTTTTGCACACCTATCTTGTTTGCCCCAATATCTCCTTCGTTTCTTATCCGAATTGGACGTGTGAGTAGTTAAAATCCATCTACTCGGAAAGCTCTTGCTCGTGGTATAATTTGTTTTTGAAGAGATGGAAAGACGCGACTGCAGTTTTCGTTTCAATCAGACGACTCACCCGGTTTTGTTTTCCTGTCACACCTTCACGAAAATGACCATATCTAGAGATCTAACCGTTTTATCGTCATCAAATTTGGATAGAATGTTTATAACATCATGGTCTTGACTTTTACTGGAGCAATTTCGCATCGGAGCGTCATAGTGTCTGAAATCATGGTCGAAACAGAGTAGTACATAATGGAAGTGCAAGCAATTGGAGGTCTTCAAAGGTAACTAGCGGTTTTCCTCGAACGGTTAGAATTCGTGTAGGAATTATTCTAGTTTTAATTTTTTTATGGGAATTTAGGTGCGAGTAACTTCATGTTGGGTGTTGGCGTGTCGAACGTCAGATGTATTGCTTCGTATCAACCATATATTACGCTTATCATGTTGAGACTGTATGCGTGAATCAGTCCATTCATGTACTCTTGTTTAATTCCATGTCTTGTGCTTAGAACTGTGATGCTAACTCATGATATATATGTTCACATGAATTGAACCTATGGCTGAACTGTTATGTTCTTGCTACATTTGTAATAGTATGCGAATTGGTAGTGCTTGAGTGTGTGTCATGACTCATGATATGGTTGCTTTGTTTTGTTGCGTTACCTACTGCTATGTTGTTGATGCTGCTTTTTTATTTATTTATTTGTTTGTTCCTGCCTTGTTGTCGTCAAGCGTAGACGTAGGGTGATTATATATTGGTATGATACTGTAAGTTGTGCTATTATGTTTGAAAGTTGATGACAAACTCATGACTACCATTACGTTTTGGTTACTTTTTAGGCTTTACTAGTTTCCTGTATTTAGTCATTTTTATTTCCATCTTTCTTAGTTGAGTATAGTGGTAGCTCTATTTAATCTAAGTTTTCTTTTCTGTTTTGTTTGATATGTTATTATGGGATGTATGTGAAGAGTAATGTGTTATGACTTTTGTTGGTCTTGTTATAAGTTATATAAATTGTGTTTAAAATTCAGTTCTGGTTTAGTTGCATAATTTTTGTTTTGTGAATCGAGCAGATTTGATAAGTTATTTTTGTGACCATATTCTCATGTGTTGTTAGTTATATATGAGTGTTTTAATTGTTTTATGATGGTTTGGTTGTTTGTATGGTATTGGGAGTATAATTATGTTTTAAAGAGCGTTTATTCTTTTTGGTTGGCAAAAAATGATTTTTCTTAGTATTATTATTACTATTACTTTGAGAAGAATAAATATTGTTGAATTGAAATTCTTGGGTTGTGATCCTTTATGTCTGCTAATTTGGTGTAAGGCCTTAAGGGCATCCGCTTGAGTTGATAATGAGTTGTTGATGATTATGAGTATTATTTAATTATTATTATTGTTTAAGAGCAAGATTATCCGGAGGGACGTAATCCCGAGGTGAAGAACATGCAAACCATATAGGACGTAATCCTAGGTATACCTTGGTTTTGTTGTCGTCTGAAAGGTCGGTGGGGACGTAATCCTACACCGCATCGGGAATGTGGCCATTCTTAAACACAAGCAGTAGGGAACGTAACCCATAGGCTGTCTGGAGGTTGGGATCTGACGTCACCATAGGAAGTTGGTTGTCCACTAGCGTTCAGCTCTCTCTCTCAAACTAATTATATTGTTTTATTATTTTAGAGTTTGATGGTTTATGTTGTTGATACTTGAGTTTATATATATAAGTTATTTATTCATTTTGTTTATTATGTTATCTTTACCTATTTATTTTAAGCATGTTGTACTATCTTTGTTTAAGTGTTTTATTTGATTAGCTGAAGTTTACTATTGAGATGTTTTTGTGTGACTTGATTATTAAGAATTTTATAATTCTTATATGGATCATAATTGGGCTGGGAGAGCTGTTAGTTACTCCCCCAATGATTGTGGATGTTTGTTGATATATTTTGCAGGTGATTATTTCGTGTTATGGGAAATGAGAGAAAGGTTATTTAGGATTTTTAAGACATCCATTTTTATTTTATATTTACTTTATATATTGGGATTATGAGGTTGTTTTGCCTCCGTTTGGATATCTTGGATTATTATAATAATTGGGTTTTATTTTATTTAATTTAATTTAACCTTGATTAGAGTGACATTTCGATCAGGCGATATTTCCGCTACAACCATTTCTTAAATAAAATGTTCTAGTTTGTTTATATTATATATGTTTATAAATGGAAGGAGTGTTACAATTATGGGGCTCTTTCTTTTTCTTTATGCCTCTAATCATCTTCTATGGCACATAGGTGACTTGCTCACCAACCCTTTAATGAATGTTTTTATATGAGAATAATTAGTTGGAATATACAGGGCGGCAAGAAAATTGGACTATTAGCCTAGACGACGCAAATGCATACATAATAGGACAAATTGTGAAATAGTACCTTTTGTAGCACTAGTTTTGTGAACTAGTACCGTATTTTTTTTTTTTTTTTGTCAACTAGTACCTTTAAGTCCACAAATCTTTTATTTTCAGTACCTTTTCTCCAGTTTTCGGCTAAAATGGACAAATCCGATGTTGATTTATAGATTTTCCCTTTTTTTGGCTTCAACTGGAGCGTGCTCTCACTCTCCTCTCTTTTTCCCCCATTTTTTCACTCTTTCATCTTCCATTTTACTTTCTCACCAACCTCATTTCAGTTTCAGTTAATTCTTTCTCTCTCTCACATTCTCTCTCTTCTCGTATCTCTTTCTTCCTTTGGAGTGTTCTGCAACGCTGAGTCATCATCTCTGTTTGGAAAGGTGATGAATTTTGCCTTTGTGGACCACAAAGCATCGAATCTATTACTGTTATGCAAAGGTACCTTCCCCCCCCTTTTTTTGCTCATTTATCTGTAATTCCTTGTTTATTTAACTAGTTAAATTACATTGATTAGTGTGTAGTTGAATAATTAAACAATGTAGTATAAAAAACTGAACTTGGTGTATTATCTTAATGTCTTAAATTGATGATGTGCAAATTCTGTATTTGATGTTTATTATCTTAATGCATTAATTAATTTATCACAGAATGAAGACAAAATTGAAGTCTATTAAACAAAGACCTAACCTTGGTAGTATGGGGGTTTTTTTATGGAAAGTAAAAGGGAAAACAAACTGCTATATGATGGTGATGGGGTTTCAATATATATTAAGGAAAGGGAAGAGAACATTTGTTATCGGACAATGTCACATATCATAAGGACTGATTTGGGGTTCCCAAATGTGGGTGTCATTTGATATAGGAGGAAGGGTTTAAGTCTAGAGAAAGGGCTTATAATAGTACAAAAATGATGCTTGCCTTGCTGAATTATTGGATACAAGGGATCAAAATAATATGGTCACAATTTTGAACAGTGGGCTGATGATGATGATGATAGTGGAGATAAGGATCAGGGGACTGGTGAGGAAAGTGATGAAAATGAGGAGCAGGGGAATGATGCAAATGATGGAGATGGTGAGAAAGGAGATGAAAGTGATGATGATGACAGTGTTGAGGACCCAAATTATGTAGTAGACAGGAGGGATATGGACAGGGATGTTGCTGACACCTTGGGCCACCAAGAAGGATATAGTTTGGCCTTTGACATGGGCTTTGGTCGGGATGATAATGGTATCTTAGTTGGAGATAATGGGCCAATTGCTGAACCCTCACAAAAAGCACAAAAAAACCCTAGAAGACCTAAACTCCCAGTCATAAGGAATCAAAAGGGTGGGGGAGACCTCAAAGACTTAAAAAACACAACATAATACACAAGATGATGTTCTGTACACTGAGGAAGTTGATGAGGACATACCAGGTCCAGATCTGTTCTCTGAAAATGTATCCCATAGTATAAATGCAGAGAATCAAAGGCATGATGATGGTGTAATTGGTGAAGCCAATGAACAGCAAAGAAGAACCACAACTGACCAGCAATCCCACCTACCATTTCCAGACCATGATTGGGAGGAGGACATAATAGTCCCAGTTGATGTTGATCTAAATGAAGACTCGGAAGAGGAGGGGAGTTTGAGAGGAAGTGATGATGAATCAAATGAGTATGCAACATTTAACCCAGATGTTGATTTCAAAGGATAGAATCACATTGTATTGCAGGTATAGATGTAACCGTGAATAGAAAGTTTCAAAGAGAGTGATGTGCACTTGTACATTAAAAAAAATGTACTTTTAAAATTCATGCAAGAAAAATGAGGGGTGAAGAGTTAATCCAAAATCAGAATTCTAAACAAATATTCACAATTCTTACCCTTAACCATCCAGTTGGAAAGAATCCATCCACTCTCTTTGCCTAAAGAATCTATCTCCACAAAAAGTATCTAGTCATCCATCCTCTATCTTGTCTGTCAGTCTTCAAAATAAGAGGGTGTCGCTTTGTTTTGGTTGCCAAACTCACTCTTCCTTTCCCCCAAATTTTGACTGCATAAGTGTAAGCTAAATCTCCTAGGGTGAATTCAAACCCTAATCTCTCGGCTTAAATGTCAGCGGAGACCAGAACTCTCCAATCCATGGGCATCGGTTGGCAGGGAGCGATTTCAAGGTGAGTAAGGAAGGCTTTGATTAAAGGAGAGAAGGGGATTGAGGCTCCGTTCAAGAAAGGGTATTCATAAAAGTAAGACCACCCTGGTTTCGTCCAGTCGGCTCTCTTGTTCTCGCTGGGTACAAAGAAAATGGTGGAATGAGGGAGGATTTATAAGTTCACTAGACTCTCAACATCAGCGGTGGAGAGGATATTAGGTTTAGAGTTTGTAGGTTCTAAAATGTCAAAAGGAATGAGGTCATGCTCGCTTTTGTCGGAAGAAGATGAGGAAATGTCGATTTCATGGGCCTTTCTCTTTGAAGCGGTTGTTTTCTTCCCCATATGGAAAAGGCAACAAAGATCGAGGCAAGAACTGTAAAAAAAAATGGCGAAAAGGACGAGTTACAGAAAGAGATTGTTACCTGAGGAAAGCGGAAGATGAAAAGATTGAAAGTGTGTTTGAAGTGGCAAAAGTGGGTTAATAAATAAATTGAAAAAATGGGCTGTTGAAAGATGTGTAATGATGGTTACTTTTTGAATTAGAGACGTGTTGCAGTTATCTTACAGATTCCGAGGCGCAGTAATCACATCAAAGCTATTATTATCCACCATTGTTATTGATAGATTGATCTTCTTTGGTGAAATTTATCCAAAACACTCCTCATGATTATCCACCATTGTTATTTGTTATATGCTTCTATATTTTAGCTGTCAAATAAGAAAAAGAATAAACTTATTGTCAATCGGCATGAATTTTAAATGCAGCAAGCACACGCGACAATAGAAGGAAACCGTTGGTAGATTTCACCAATATGACAGCAACCCTATTTCATTATGGGGCTGGTCATGTGAGGCCAAACAGAGCAATGGATCACGGACTGGTCTACAACATGAACCATCATGATTACTTAAACTTTCTATGTGCAATTGGCTACAGCAAGGAGATGACTAAGAAGCTCTCATATAATTCTTACTGTTGCCCAGATTCAGTGGCAGTTGCGGATCTAAACTACCCCATAATTTTTGTTCCTAGTTTCTCAGGAAATGCAACTATTGTCAGGAGACTAAAGAATGTTGGCATCCAAGCATGTATCTTGCAAGTATAAAAGCACCATCTGGTATATTAATCACGGTCAAAGACTTTGACATTCACTGAAAAGGGTCAGGAGCTGCAGTATAAGCTAATTTTTACAGCTGAACAACAGAGCCATCTTATAAAGGATTACTCATTTGGGTATTTACTGTGGTCTGACAGGAAGTATCGTGTTAGCAGCTCTATTGTGGTTAAGGCCTATACAACATAGCTGAGTAAACATAATAATCTAATAGGATGAATCAAATTACTTCCTCCGTTTCAAATTACTCGCTACACTTTTCATATAGGGAAGTTTCATATTACTTGCTACACTTCCTTTTTGGGCAATAAACTCTCTCTATCTCTCTCCTCTCACATGAGTCTCTTTTCTTTTTACTCTCTACCTCTCTCTTCTCCAAAAATTGCCTAGGAGTCCGTGAATTGAGAAGTGTAGCGAGTAATTTGAAACGGAGGAAGTATTTTAATTAGACAGTATCATGATAATTTCAACTACAATATGTATGCACTTTACTTAAAAAATCTATGATGATTGATGCCATCATCCAGCAAACCAAAATCACATTGCAACACACTAGTAGTTTATTGCCCAAAGATTGAAAAGCAAAAAGCACCAATATATAACAATGAAAATGAAATGAGTGAAGCAAAAAGTACCATAATAATCAGAGAAAGCTTTGGGTAAACTAGTGTTCAGTAAGAAAACTTTCAAGTTAGACAAAATAGCAAAAAGAATTAGCATTTTGTTGGCTTAATCGATTAAGAGAATATTCTAGAAAAATAGAGTACTAATTCAGCTTTGCATAACGACTGAAGTTAAACTCAAAAGAAAATCGATCGAACCATATGTTCAGATCAAAGGGAATTTGGATACGCATTGTATTGATGTATCTTATACTTTTGGACATTTAAAGGAACGCATAGCCTGCAGGATAACAAAGCACATCAGAATTTATAGACGAAAGAGGGGAAATTTTGAACCATATGTTCATATCAAAGGGATGTACTAGAATTATGAAAAAAAGCAAATGAGCAATACCTGAATCTCATCTCTTGTCAAACCAAGAGAGACACAATCAGAGTCCGCGTCTTCAGCATATTCTTTGCCACAATGAAAGGATCTCATGCAACGTCCTTCACAACTGCATTAAAGCAAAATAATTACAAAACCAATACTGGAAAAGTTATAAATTGGAATGAACTACAAGCTTATACAAGGGTAACAATTGCCAGAATAACTTAGTTGGAGCATATATAGCTCAGAGATTCAGCTTGTGAAGCACTCAGGCTCATATATTTTGGGCTCGGTTCATAACTCGACTCGAGCTGAGGTAATGCGAGCCTGAGTAACAAGGTCCAACTAAGAAAATACTCGTTCAAATTATTACGTTCATATTAGAACTTTTTACTAATACCTTGAATTTGTCAATAGCATTTTGTTAAAGCTATAATAATACACATAAATTACTCCATAAATCATTTTATGAATTATAATATATGTATTCGAGCCTGATGACCTGTCTTAGCAGTTAGCTATGCTCACCTCGGCTCACCAAAATCTCGAGCCCAGCTCACACTTTGATCAACCTGAGCACCCCAAGCTTAAAAGCAATATAGGATCACTATTACCCTCAATTACAACACTAAAAAGATTGGGACAATCATCATGATAAGAAGCAGTTCCATTTAAGATAGGCATCAAATGCACATTTGACACAATGTCTGCTTGTGAAAGATTGATTTTTGAAAACCATCTACAAACAAGACTGCAATTTTATTCATACCTATTACAAATTGAAAATACCATGATAGAAGAGCATAAGCGTAGTTACGTACCATAAAAGCACTCCACCATTATCGCAAAGGGAACACACCGGATCAAATGTTTCCTCACCATAAACCTCATCACCGGGACCTAATTCCTCTGATTTCGGCAATTCATCGAGCAGTAATTAACCTAAAAATAGATGAAAATCGCAAATTTAGGTAAGAAAATTTCGATTGAAGAACGACGAGTCCAATCACGATCTCAACAATTAAAGAAGAGTTAATCAACATTTTGTTGATTACAGAAGATCGAAAAGAAGATTCGATGAGAATTGTAGAGAGTGCTAGAAATCAAAAAACAAATTGAGGACATTCGGATATTAATTGAACAAAAACAAAGAATATTGAGTAAAGGATCTCAACAAAAGTTTAGCTTGGAGCCTAAATTCCATTCTCATGGATTGAACTCCATTAATGGAGCTTGAAGAAAGAAGGCAGTAATCGAAATAGGAGAGAGGAGAGAGAGCAGAGAGAAGAGGATGAGGGAGAGAGAAAAATATTTGGCATTATATAAAAACGCAAAGCTTGGATGGTAGACCCGGGTGCACAGTGATGTACGTGCACCCGGAGTTAAACGACATATATCAGACACATAAAACGCAAGTGATTATTTACAAATAGCAGTGAAAAGAACTTCTTCCCCCACACAAAAAGAACCCGTGAAATTTGAATGAGTAATTACCCAATTAATAAAAATAAACAGATAAACTATAATTCCTTGATTTTCGCTGTTGTTAAAATCTTGAAATATCTTCCTAAATCATTTAACTATCATTTTTGCTTCCCCATCCAAAAAAAATTGCTCCCATTCCACGCTTTGCTCTATCTCTTCACTTTTTGAAGAAAATATTGAAGAAACCATGGATGACAGGATGAGGGGAAAAAATTGAAATTGGTAAAAAGTAAGCAAACTAATTCTGATTTTTTTTTCAATACTTATTAGTTACTATGTAAAGAAATCAGTAGAAACTCATTTTTTGTAACACTAAAAATGGTTTTGTTCGAATTGAGTTTTTGTTACTAAAAAAAGACTGGTTTTTGCATAATAATTTCATAATGGGAAGGAGAAGAAGGAAAAAAAAGGAAGAAGAGGAGAGAGAAAGTTTGAGAGTACTTTACTATGTTTTGTGCTCTTGTATTGTTCATCTACCTTTGGTCCTTGATGGTGTGTGACCGTGTGAGGTGTGTACTTGCTTGAGGTTACTTTGTTGTGTTTTTGTTCATCTACTTTAATTACAAAGTGTGAGCAATTTATTCACCTAACCAATTCGATAGTTGACCTTTTTTTTTTTGGTGTTGTGTGTTTGTTGAATAATGAATTCTATAGCAATGTACTTAATATAAGTGATTTGATGGTATGGAGTATGGACCCAAAAAATACAATGTGTATACTATAGAGATGATAATAGTAATTAATTAGCTAGTATGCATAAAAGATGATATTTTAAAATGGTTACTATTGGGTTGAAAGAAAAGAGTAGTAAAAAACACAGATAAAAGAATTTTTCCGAGGAATAACACTATATCCTCAGCGAAGCTTATGACAGATTTCGACCCTAATGGAATGTGCATACTCTTAGATAAAAATAGAAACATTGAGGTATATTTTTTTTATTGTTTTAATGGAACATGAAGGCATTAAAAATCCTTGTGTAATTAAAAAATGTTTACATAGATGTTCTTTTATAATTATTTGTTTTATACCTTCATGTTCTTATTATGTTTTTTTTTTCTTAAGTCTTATATGCACATGTTCTTTTATAATCAGTATGATGTTCTTTATTTTATATCTTCATGTTCTTTTTATGCTTTTATTCATTGTAATGTTTATTTTTATATATTTTTGTTTCTCAAGTCATATATGCATATGTTCATTTATAATCAAGATGGTGTTTTGTGTTTGATACCTTTATGTTTTTTTCATATTTATTTTCATTTTTGGGTTAGACGCAACTTGGACAAAAAGAAACGAAGCAACTTAGACAAAAAATATTCTTTTTATAATCAAATGGTGTTCTTTGTTTTATACATTTATGATATTTTCACGTTTATTTCCATTTTTGTGATTTTATATAGTTTTTTTTCTCAAGTCTTATATGTATATGTTGTTTATAATTCGTATGGTGTTCTTTGTTTGATACCTTTCGGTTGCTTTTATATTACTATTCATTTTTATGATTTTTAATAAGTTGTTGTTTCTTACACACATGTTCTTTTATAATTAGTATGATGTTCTTTTTTTATACCTTCATGTTCTTTTTATGGTTTTATTCATTTTTGATAGTTTTTTTTTATTTCTCACGAATTATATGCACATGTTCTTTAAAATCAGTATGATGTTCTTTTTTGTACACATTCATGCCTTTTTTTATGGTATTATATGCACATACTCTAAAATCAACATCTTCTACATCACGTAAAAACAATAAGAACAATATCATCTGATCTTATATCAATTAAAACTCATAATAAAAAATGGAAACAATGGTATAAATGTGAACAATTCATCCTTTAAATAAATTATTGTGATGGAAGGATCTCACTCTAAAACAATCTTAAGGATTTGAAAAAGTAGTAGATAGCAATTATTTCAATATCTTCCATGTGTCAATTGGCAAATTACTTGGACGATAATTTGGGAGGAAGAAATTATACCTTTTTCCTTTTTTTAAAATAATGAAAGCAAAGAAACTGGATTTGCGGTTTTGCACGAGATTTAAGGGCAGCGTTTTGTTTGTTGTTGGGGTGCGTTTCATTCCAAGACCACAAAGCTCTTGGTGGTCTCGAGTCCACGTACAAAATTGCGATAAAAACGAATCAATATATATCATATCGTATCATATAACTAATATATAAAGCAGGGTACAAAAGCCAGATCACGAGGCAGCGACATTTGGCAAAAGTCATATTACCAAGCCGCGACATTTGGCAAAAATCTGAACACGAGGCCGCGACATTTGGCGTTCTCATTGGTGGACGCCATTTGTCGCGCTCATAAAGTGTCATGTCATTTTTTTAAATATAAATAGAGTTCTTAGTTGATTAAAATACAAACAGAGTTTAGGATAAGAATAAATAGAGTTGGGCTCATAATTAAAAACTTAAATATAGTAAATCGATTATAACTTTTAATATATAGTTCGTAAAATTATAATTTTTGTACCATTGGAAAGTGTTCCAAAAGCTCTTTAAAATAAGATCC
Source organism: Beta lomatogona (assembly GCA_947646795.1). NCBI lineage: Eukaryota > Viridiplantae > Streptophyta > Magnoliopsida > Caryophyllales > Amaranthaceae > Beta > Beta lomatogona. Next base: position 1,322,692 of record CANSNZ010000271.1, read on the forward strand.
ATTTATACTATATTTAAAATTTTATATTAAAATAACCTATAAAAGGAAACATTGACTATATACTAACGTATTAAAGTAACCTACTACAATTGGAATTAGCGATTCAATTAACCTAATGCAATTGGAATTAGCGATTCAATTGGAATTAGGATTATTATAAGATATTCAATTAGAATTAGGGTTGTTCTACAAAACCTATTCATGTTCGAGTAAGAATATTAAAAAGTCTTTCAAACAATCGCACTCAATAAAGTGCCATGTCATTTACTTTTTTTGAATATAAATAGAGTTCTTAAATTTTTAAATATGATATATTTAAATTTTTATATTAAAGTAACCTATAAAAGGAAACATTGACTATATACTAAGCGATTCAATTAACCTACTGCAATTGGAATTAGCGATTCAATTAACCTACTGTAATTGGAATTAGCGATTCAATTAACGTAATACAATTGGAATTAGGGATTCAATTAGAATTAGGATTGTTATAAGATATTCAATTAGAATTAGGGTTGCTCTACAAAACCTATTCATGTTAGAATAAGAATAATAAAAAGTCTTGCAAACAATCGCGCTCATAAAGTGTCATGTCATTTTTTTTGAATAAAAATAGAGTTCTTAATTGATTAAATTACAAATATAGTTTAGGATAAGAATAAATAGAGTTGGGTTCACAATCGAAAACTTAAATATAGCAAATTAATTATAACTTTTAATATATACTTCGTAAAATTATAATTTTTGTACCATTGAAAAGTGTTTAAAAAGTTCTTTAAAATAAGATCCATTTATGCTATATTTAAAATTGTATATTAAAGTAACCTATAAAAGGAAACATTGACTATATACTAACGTATTAAAGTAACCTACTGCAATTGGAATTAGCGATTCAATTAGCCTATTGCAATTGGAATTAGCGATTCAATTAACCTAATGCAATTGGAATTAGGGATTCAACATTTGGCAAAAGCCAGATCACGAGGCCACGACATTTGGCGTCCTCATTGGTGGACGCCATTTGTCGCGCTCATAAAGTGCCATGCCAAATATTTTTTTTTTATAAATAGAGTTCTTAATTGATTAAAATACAAATTGAGTTTAGGATAAGAATAAATAGACTTGGGTTCACAGTGAAAAACTTAAATATTTCAAAACTCTACCTCTTCTTCACGAAAAAGCCCGGGCATTTGCCAGGGTTCCAATACTAGTAACTAATATATAAATCAGAGTACAAAAGCCAGCTCAAGAGGTCACGACATCTGGCATTCTCATTGGACGTCAATTGTCGCGCTCATTAGGTGTCATGTCATTTTTTTTTTAATATAAATAGAGTTCTAAATTGATTAAAATACAAATAGAATTTGGGATAAGAATAAATAGAGTTGGGTTCACAACAAAAAACTTAAATATGCTAAATTGATTATAACTTTTAATATATAGTTCGTAAAATTATAATTTTTGTACCATTGAAAAGTGTTTAAAAAGTACTTTAAAATAAGTGTCGTGCTCATTAAGTGTCATGTCATATTATTTTTTGAATATAAATAGAGTTCTAAATTGATTAAAATACAAATAGAGTTAGGATAAGAATAAATAGAGTTGGGTTCACAATGAAAAACTTAAATATAGTAAATTGATTATAACTTTTAATATATAGTTCGTAAAATTATAATTTTTTTTTACCATTGGAAAGTATTTAAAAAGCATTTTAAAATAAGATCCATTCATAATATATTTAAAATTTTATATGAAAGTAATATATAGTTTCCACATGATAGAGTGAATGTCTGAATCATATAGTGTGTTTCTGCATGATATAGTGGATTGTTCAGAAATGATATAGTGCCATGTAGTTTATGCATTTGCCCGGCAAAAAAATATAAAGTAGAGTACAAAAGTCAGCTCACGAGGTTGCCATTTGTCGCGCTCATTAAGTGTCGTGTCATTTTTTAAAATACAAATAGAGTTTTAATTTAATTAAAATACAAGTAGAGTTTAGGATAAGAATAAATAGAGTTGAGTTCACAATGAAAAACTTTAATATAGTAAATTGATTATTACTTTTAATATATAATTCATAAAATTATAATTTTTGTACTGTTGGTGTTGTAGCCTAAAATATCTACGGCTCATTTAGAGACACTTAGGTCCATCAGGGCCATACACGTGTCCTCTCAGAGAAAATAAAGGAAAATGATTTAACCATTGGGTTATACCCAGATGGGAGAAAAGACTTACCTTTTTCGCCCAAAGGTTAGTGAGAGCCCAAATCCTTAAAATGGCTGTAGGTGATTGGTTGATGATCCATCCCCAATACTAGCCTGCTAAGTGTCATGATTTAATTGCCTAGCCAATCAGGTGCCACTATTCTAGGGCAACCTAAAAGGGCAGCAGTCATACTACAAACACTATGAATACCCCTGAAATCAGGAGAAAGGGCATTCAATGCAAACAGTGTAAACTTACTCTGTGAAAATACTCTCACTTTCTCTCTCTATCTCTACCTCTACTTTTTCCTTATAATTCTTGATATCTGACTTAAGCTTCGGAGGGGGAACCACCACCCAAACCTCCAAGGTGGGTCCCTTTTTGCATGTTCGGGAACGAAGCTCAGGATCGGACTGGACAGGCTTAGACATTGTTGCACAAGTCTCCAAGTGAAGAACATCTACGGGAAACTAGTTTACTTGCCGGACAAGGAAGATAAACATATAGCTTACTTGCTGGACAAGCATACTAAACATTTGGCGCCGTCTGTGGGGAGACGCAACAATGACTGACTGTCAATCGTCCAACGTGGCTTGGAACTGAAGTTTTCAGGTCAATTTCGAAGACACAGTAGAACATGAGAGACCGACTTGAGGAAGGGATAAACCTCTGTCCATCGTCAATGTCCCTGGACCAAGCCAACAACCTGTCATTCAGGAGAATCTTGAACGTCCAGTGACTGCTGCCCATCTACAGAACGTCCTGAGTGACTTCCAGACTAAGATGGCAGCAGTCGTCCAGGAACAAATTAAGAACAACATGCTGTTTTTCCATCATAATCCGGAGCCAGCCGCTAACAATCTAGCTCGCCTTAGGGGACGTTCTCAAGAGAATCGTCCAGGTCCAAGTGGACCTGTTCGTCAAGAACTCTTTAGGAGAAAGGCCAGAGGCAAGCAGCCTGAAGGTAGTGAGCAGCGAAGGAAGATGGACTGGAATCTGGTGGTTAGGACCCAAGATCAAGCTCGTCCGAATGGACACCGAATGGAAACAGATGCCAGGGTTTTACCTAGAGGCGAAGAGGGCTACGGCATTGCAACAGTCGGCCACTGGTTCTACCCCGTATTTAAGAGACCCTCCTTTAAGGATGTCATCCAGAACAGAAGGAAGAAGTCTGGGTCCATCTCTTGTTCATCCAAGACAAGAGAAGACGGTGGTTCGGCCAATGGTTTATAGGCGTCCAGCCCCGACAAACACTTCCTCTAATCCGGTGTTAAAAGAATATCGCAAGGAGTGCATACCCATTGAGGGACAGCTGGGAGCCCTCCGGATCAATTGGCCTACTCCATTTTCAGCTAGGATCATGGAGGCTCCCCCCTTCCCAAAGGTAAAACTCCAAACAATAGAGCCTTTTGGTGGAACAATCGATCCAGACGATCACCTGTCCGCTTACAAACATCAGATGTACGTCCAAGGAGTAGATGATGCTACTTGGTGTAAGCATTTCCCGGCTACTCTGAAGGGAGTAGCTCAGAAGTGGTTCAATAATCTTCCCCCCAATTCAGTCAACAATTTCACTGAACTTAATTTATTATTTACTAGTCACTTTGTTGCCAATCGGCAAGAACAAAAGACAAGCATGCACTTGGGCAAGGTCGTTCAAGGTTTAAGATAATCACTACTAATTAGTGATTGAATGAAAAGAGAAATAATCGCGCTAATTAACGATTATTCAAGGTTGAAGATAATCACTTCTAATTAGTGATTAAATGAAGAGTTTGAGTTAATCGCCCTAATTAGTGATTAACTTATGATTGAAGATAATCACCCTAATTAGTGATTAAATGAAAAGTTTAAGTTAATCGCCCTAATTAGCGATTAACCAATGATTAAAGATAATCACCCTAATAAGTGATTAAATGAAAAGTTTGAGTTAATTGCCCTGATTAGCAATTAATCAAGGATTGAAATAACCACGTTAAATAGTGATCACGTTTATAATTTTCAAGAGGTCTTAGGAAAAGAGGTTTGCTTTCTAATTGAAGGCTTTTGGATGGATGAGGAATAATCTTAATTGAAGATTATTAAATCATTTTGAGAAAGATGATCAATTTGAGATAAAATTTGGAGATTTGTGTTTGACTAATCGGCATTTGGCCATTTAATGTGAGACACGTGAAATGGCCTAAAATCAATTCGGAGATCATAATTACCAATCTAATTATGTTAATTTATATGATTGATCTATTTGAAGATGGAGAACAATTTTAAAATGTAAGATGGATCATCATAATTTTTAACTTAGTTAGATTTGCAATTTTTCCTCTTAATTGAGATTGGATTTTGATTCATATACTATGATATATTGGGCCCAACATGCAACATTTGTAACATTGGTTGCTCATTTTATTCAAAACAATTGTAGAATTATTTATGAAAATTATGCCTAAACATCTCCATGTTTTTCATTAATGAGTGATGTAATAACTATTTATAAAAACTATTATTACAACAATATGTACAAATTCTATGATCTATACAAATCTTCAATCTTGATCTTTACCATGATGCTCCTTGATCTTCATTCTCTTGAATGGGCTTTGGAATTTATGTTTATTTGTAAACTTGTGAAAATTAATTAACCTCTTTGAATTTCATTTTTTATGACAATTTTTATTGATTTTTAATTTGCATAATGAAAATGAATCATTTTAAGAGAAACTTAAAATTTCATGATTTTTAACTAACATTTTCGTATAAAAAGAAAACATTTTTTATGAAACTTGAGTTAATCACTTTATTTCATTTTCCAGACTGCACTTTTGTTCTTGTACTGACTTGTAAAATTCATAACTTTTTGTACAAAATGTTAAATTGGGCTCCTATGGATAGGTCAGTAAGTTCTTTATGTTGTTTTAAAATTTCACAAGTTTTTAGGGACAAATCGAATTATGGTTATTTTTATACTGAAATTGGTCAAAATAGGATCTTTATTCAATTTGTTCTTCGAAATCCAACTGACTGAACTTAGTTTGAACTGAATTTTGGTGCGAACATTCTAGACACTTTGAAGGACTTGACTGGAAATTTTCTCTTGAATTGGAAATATGTAAGACCTTTATTTGTTTTCTTAACTGAAGAGAAAATCAGTGTTCTAGAATTTAGTGATTTGCATGAATAATTTTGTAAAAATGAGATATAAATGTATAAAATTCATATGAACATGATTCTTATGTTTTTGGAAAGCTAATGATGGCTATTTTAAAGTTGATGTTTTCAGTTTTATCAAAATGAGTTTAGTTTAAACTTTATCGACAGAACAAGCTTATGTGGTACTAGACAAAATCAGTTTTGCACAACAATGTTGTATAAGTTTTAGTTATCTGTACAAAATTCGTTTTTTAAATATTCCAAAGCCCAGTTACTGGAAACATGTTGAACTTCATAGGAAAAATATAACAACATCACATTTTCTTTTTATGGAGATGTTTACGCATAACTCTGCTTGAATTTTTTTTATGAAAACATGTTTTATGTTATGAACGAAAACTTGATTAACAAAAATCACATCAGCACATATTTCATAAGAGTATCCCCATTAGAGTAGACTATTCTACGTGGGGTGATTTAAGGTCTAGAACCTATTAGGACTTCCACATATCCAAATCACTCAAAAAATTAAAAAATGATAAGAGGAAACAATGAGAAAGTTAGTATGTGATTAAGAAGATAATTAAGAAAAATAACAAGAACTTAAACTTTACCTTGCTAACTCAATGATGCACATCCTCTTTGCAAAGTTTTCTGCTTTTTTTTTGTGATTTTCTTAATTTTTTAGTGAGTTTCTAAATCCACTTAATTACTAACTTAAACCTTTTTTGTGTTTTTCTTTTGATGCACTTCTTACTTACTAATTACTCCCTCCGTCCCAAAATACTCTTTACACTTCTATTTTTGGATATGTCCCACTATTATTTTAATTCTTCTACCTTTTAAGTGGCCCACACTCTCTCTCCTCCAAATACAATAATACCACTTCTACTACCCACCAACTCTAACCATGGCCCACACTCTCTCTCCTTAAAATAAAATAATAATACTTTTAATAACTACTAACTCCTATCACATGTACTTTTCCATAAAATAACATTTGATAACCAAACAACAATTTATCATCTAAAACTACGTGCATTGATAAGTGTCAAGAGTATTCTGGGACGGAGGGAGTATAACTTTTGCTTTCTTTTTTGAATGATATTTTTCTTAGAGGGAGGAATTAGAGAGAAGGAGAGTAGTATTGAGATTTCTAGTTGTGAGAAGTTGTGAGGTGAAGTTGTTGTGTTTTTCAAGTTGTCCTCTAAAATGTAAACAAAGGAGGGTATTTATAGGGAAAAGGGGTGATGAATTAGGGTTTGAAGGAGGTAGAAAATCATAATTTTCACCCAAAAATCTAATTTTTAACATCCCATATTATCTTAATGACATCACACTAATGACATTTCCTTAATGACATCACTAAATCCCCTCAAATCTTCCTACATCATCAAATTTATGGGAAATGCCAATATTCTTATTCTCTTTAGATTTGATTTTGATCTTTACACTAATGAGGCAAAATCCGAATTTCAGCACATCCTAATACGTAGAAAAGCATCGAAAAATGTGAAAGAAGTGCTGACTGGACTACTGTGCCAAATGCAGGAGCTTACGCTAGGGACATCACCGTGCGCTAGGCGCGCTGGCCTGCGTCTGGCGCAGGAACCCGTTGTGCGCTGGGCACATGATCATGCGTGGCGCACAACTCGAATCTTCCCAAAAAAATCCGAATTCTTGGCTCTTACACTTTGGATTTAATTCTTATTTTTATTCTTTTTCATGATTGGTAGTTAAAGAGAAAAAGAATTAAAATAAAATAGAAGAAAGCTACATATTGGAGAATGCATCACTTGATAAGGAAAATTTTTCTAAAACGATTTTGCAACATTTTGACTGGAATGGTCCACCTTTACAATTTTATTTTTATTTTTATTATTTTGACTCTCTTGAATGATTTTACTGTCATTGGGGTTGATAATAAATAATTTTTTCATTCTTCCATTTCATGCTATAGTACAGAACAAAGACATAAAATATAATGATTCGGGCCTGTATCCCCATTGATGTGTCAATTCAGCATTCTAAAATTGCTCTTCTGATGACTGGCATGTCGAGTTCTGATCACATTGCCTGAAAATACATTTGAGTCGAACTCGAAGACTGCTTACATATCTCCATTGCTCAAGGTGCATTTAATGGGGAATCAGACTCAGCGTAGTTCGTTATTTTAAAAGGAACATAGGTGGAGTGATCTTACAGTGCAAGTGTACATGATAATGGGGATTCAAGCTGCACGTAGTTCTCTGATACGAACGAGTTGAAAGATTTTTCTCTCTCTTTTTTTTAATGGCTAACCCCCTACAGGATGTTTACCAAAGATTTTTCCCTTCCTGTGAGACGATCAAGTAGCTTTGCGGTAGACAAGAGTTATGTTGCTGATTTGCTTGATGCGATAGCTGAGAGCATGACATTGGTTTGTGCCGTGACCACGCAACTGATGATAATGGCAGTACTTACGGAGATTCGACCTTACGGGACCTGCCCCTGGACATCGAGGAAGTGGATGAATCTTACCTTGTTCAACCACTTTGCGGAAAATATCAACTTAAGATTGCGGTTGAGAGTGCGACAACACCTTCTTCGCGGGTACTTCTTTGCGGGTTGGACTAATGATGCCTCGATTATCCAGGTTTTGAAATTTGTAGTAAAGATCATGGCATCGATTAGTGTCATGCCCATATTGGCGATAATAAGTACAATGTTTGCTCATGTCTGTGCCAGGAATAGGTAAATAGTGCACATACGCTGTTGAATTATACCTTGGCTCTGAAGATGATTATACACCACACTCAGTGGTTCATCATCTTAGCAAAGACCCTTGGATTTGTGCTGGGAGTTTCAAGACCTTCCCGAGGTCGTTTTTCTTGCAATTTCAGAGCATTAATGTCGAAGCCATGTTGTACTTGATAGTAACCATGTGACGATAATAGAAATCACTCATGTTCCACAGTGATATAAGCATAAACTCCTGATTAGTAATAGGGATCCGGAGCTATGCGCTGATATGAGTGCATCTTGAACAGAAGTGCGAGAAAGTTTCTAAGGAACTTTGACGCAAGGTGACTAGCTTCAACTACTTGACATCAGTCTGTTTATACTCGAAAGTGCAATTAATGAAAGCTTCGCAAGCGTTTTCCTAACTAGCTCCATCCACATAATCCAAAGAATAGTACCAGTGCAGAGCTGGTCCTTCTAAACTATTGTAAAAAAGCATGGAATAATCTTCCTCTGGTATGCCCCATGGGTGTAAGGCATTCACAAACCCAACTAAGTGGACAAAAGGATCACCGTTCCCATTAAATTTCCTGAACTGTGGCAATTCACGATAGTGATCTTCATGTTTATATCCTGGAAAGAGAATCAGCGACTCAGTGTGAACCTCTCGGATAGGGCCTACTACATTAAAGTCTAGGTCAAAATCGTCATTCCTAGATCTCTTCTTTGACTCATTATCTCATTTCCTTCCATTTCTAGAGGATTACGAATGTCAATGATGATGAATTCTACCTTCCTTGCCACAGCACCATATTCAATGAGAAGGATGATTAAACCTAGTACTTCTCTCTTGGCATTATCATATGCTCTGACCACCTGGTTGGATAGTACCAGATCCTCTTTTGAATACCCGAGTCTTGTTAGCACACGTAGAGGGCAAACATTGATTGCGGAGCCATTGTCGATCAATACTCAAGGTATCTCCCATCCATTACAACGTATAGTGATATGTAATGAATTGTTCTGCTTGATATTATTAGGGAGATCTTTGTCTGTGAACATGAGAGTTCGATCTACCCCATGAATGAGCCCCACCATCTAGTCAGGTGTTATGGAAGAGCTTACAGAGGCTTCATTGAAATGCTTCAGAACGGCCGCCCTATGTGGCTGGGAATGCATTAGTAACTTCCAGATGGAAACACTAGCATTTACTTCTTTAATACGTTTGATAGCATCATCTTCTTTATTACTATCCTCTGTCATAAGCTCCTTGCCTTTTTCTTTCCTTCACAATACCTCTAAAGGATTTTCATCCTCCAAATGGGACGGTTTAAAATGGCGACCTGCTCTAGTTAAATGAGATATATCCACGTACTCTTCATCACTAAGATCATTGAGGCAGATGGGGAGCCAATAGGTATTTGGAGTGGTGAAATGACCTCCATTATTTTTCTCCACAATTGTCAAGACCGAAGAGGCATCTTCATCAGCATCAGAGTCCAAAATAACGAAAGCACCATCGTAATCCAAGGTTCCACACATTTCAGAGAATGGATCCTTGTTGAGAGTGGAACTAGGGTCTTTACAAGGCATCATTTTGACTTTTTGTTGAGTGGAATAGTCATAAATCAGGCACATGTAACCTGCGGCTATTGACATTTCGTACATTTGGGGAACTGTCTTACGGATTAGCTGGACTAGATCGCATCCATCTGAAGCATTAGAGATGGCATTAATGGCAAATGAGGGCTTATGATTAGGAAGGGGGTTTTTTGTGATGTTGGGTTGAGAGTCATTTGGTTTACTAGAAATGGATCCCAAAGAGAGTTTTCCATCATCCACAAGATTTTGAATCTGATGCTTGAGGGCCGTGCAGTTTTCAGTATTATTCCCCGGGCTTTGGTGATATTCACAATTTTGTTTTGGGCCATAACCATGGTAAGGATTTTTAGGAGGTGGGCGCGGATTCAATGGATGAATGAGATTGACCTTTTTTTAGCTTGGAAAGAGCTTGGGAATAAGTTGTGTTCAAGGGGGTAAAGTTCCTTTGTGGTTGCAACTGGAATGCAGAAGATGTGCCAATGGCATGGATTGCATTAGTTGTCATAGGTGCTGCTGAATCATTGTTTGGGCCTCTTTTGTTATTTCCAAACTTTGCATTATAAGTGGGGTTGCCAGTAGGTTCATCTTTCTTGATGTCATACCTTTTCACAACATCTTTAACTAGAGTTCCTATAACAATCAAAGCTTTGAAGGTTGGGAAATATTGGTATGCCATATGCTTCTAATAGACAGGAAGAAGGTTCTTCAGCACCATTTGCAGTTGTTCCTCTTCATTAGGCCTACTCGTCATTTTGGAGGTTTTGTTTCTCCACCAAGTGATGAACGAAGAAAATGTTTCATTAAGATTCTGAGAGGTCGTCTCCAGATGCCTTCTAGTAACATCAATTTCTTCATTATACTTGTACTGGTTCGAGAACTCTCTGACTATGTCAGTCCAAGTAGATTTCTTTGTGTTCTCAAGATTGAGGAACCAATGTACTGCAGCACCATCGAAATACTGCTGAAAGAGCTGACCCATCAAAGATTCTTTCACTCCCCAGGGACTCATTGCCCCCACATACATCTTCAGGAAATTAGTTGGATTGCCGATTGATAAGTGCATTTCTAATGCACTTTATTGACTCCTTTTTAGCTCATTTTGATCCTCTTTCTCCCTTTTCTTCCCTTTTTCTTCTCCATTTCTCCTTCTATTTCATTCACTTGATCATTCTTGATCATAGTGACATTTTAATAGATTTTCAGTCATTTTTGACCGAATTTCTAGTACATTTGCTTTCACCCTGTTTTGCCATGTTCTTAATATAAGTGGAACTACTAAGATGGCTATGTGTTATAGAGTTGGCAAAGGAAGCAATGAAAATAGAGCACACGTTGAGAAGTGGTGCGCTTGCACCATGCCCCTTGTCCGCTCGGACAACGGAGCACATTGCACAATATAATCTTGAACAGAGAACTTCAAATGGACATAACTTTCAAATCACAAATCGGATGAAGGTAATTCCAGTTGGAGGTGAAATCTTGTTTCGATAGCTTTCCGAGGACTGGTCATAAGCTTGATTTGGATCTAAAAAGAAAGAGTTATGCGCGTTTAAGTTGATTTGTCCGACCAGAGCAGAGGAAATGGTGCGCCCGCACCATTTACTGAGGTGCGCCCGCACCATCTGGAACTTTTGAAACCCAAAAGTCAGGAGAAATGGTGCGCCCGCACCATACATATCCGCGAAGGAAAAGCACGAGGCTTGCCTTAATAACATTGGAGTTGATTAGTTTTTGAACTTATGCTTTATTCTACTTTTCAGAGAGATTATTAGGGTTCATACTAGAGAGATAAACACTTGAGTTTTATTGAGATTTGATATTTATTAATCATACTTTGTGATTCCGATAACATTCAAGGTACTTTTCATTGAATTTAATTTGAAGTTTCAGTTTTTATTGCATTCTTTTCGTTTTTGTTCTCGTTCTTAGTTATTTTTAGATCTTCATTCTCACAATCTCATAATTGTTATTTCTATTAGTTTAATTATCTCTTAATCATGTTTAGCCTTAGATTAGTCATAGATTTTGTGTTTAATTGCCTAGAATCCATGATTAGTGAGTAGTTTCTTATCTAGGGTTAGGGTGAAAGTATGAATTAGGATTTTAAATGTTTTGTTGATGTGACTGTGATGTTTTGAAGAAGTTTGTGCATTGATCTTGTTGTTTTGAGACCTTAGGATAGATATTGATCACATTTATGCTTTGGTACTTTGAATTCAAATGTTCTTAAATCGAATTTTGAACTCTTTGATCATCCCCAAGAATCAACTTAATTTCAAAGCCAAGATATCGGGTAGAAATTAAGGAGATCCTTTATTAGGGGTTTTCCGAATTTATCGAATGTCTTAATCAATTGACTAAAGACCATTCGAGAGAGGATTTAGTTGATTGATTAAGTGATTATTCTTGAGGACCATTCGAGAGAGGACTCGAGTATTTTAGAGGAAAATTAAACCTTGTATAATCGTCTCCGTTACTTCACAATCGCATTAACATTCATTGTCCATTCTTATTCATATTAGTAACCTCAACTCTAGTGTCTTCCTATCTGATTCATTAATTCGAGTTATTTGCTAGTTCTTGTTATTAGCTAGACATAGCTGTTACCAAATCTTTTCAAAGCCCCAAATACCCTTCAATTAGGTAGTCTAGACTTGATAGACTTTAATTAGTCCCTTTTTCCCTGTGTATCGACCCTTGACTTGCCTTTGCTACATTCTTAGTAATTGCTTGTTAGGATTTATAAATATTGTTTGAAAAGCAGTTATTGGTGCCTTAACGACACACTAAAAACCTCTTATCAAAATGGTGCCGTTGCCGGGGAAACTGTGCTATTGATTGAAGTTTTTTTTAGTTTGAAATTGCTTAATTGATTTCTTTTTTTCCTTTTCTTTATTGGCTTAATTTTTTTTATCTTGTTTTATTTTATTTGGTAAGTGTCGTGTATATGAGTCTAGGAATTTGTATATAATTTTTTTTTCTTCTTTTAAGAGAATTCCAAAAAAAAATGGCAAACTTCTTTTTTCCTCAATATGAGAATGAACCATTTTGGAATTATTTTCAGAGATTTGAGAACACTCTGCTAACTAAGTATAGACTTGAGATTTGGGAGATGTGTGAGGTGATGTATGAAGGTCTGAATATGCATACAAGAGAAGTGGTGGAGTCTATGTTTAATGGTGAATTTCGATGCCAACACTTTGATGAAGCATGGGGTTTCTTTGGGTGGCTATCTAGAGACACTTATGAGTGGGACCATGGAAATACTACTTTCTCAAATTTAGAAGATGTCTCTAGTTGTGAAGTATATATATATATATATATATATATATATATATATATATTCTGAAATTCTTGATTCACTCAAAGAAAATATGTGCTTGTTAAATAGGTGTGATTCCATGATGAAAAACTTTGTCGAATCTAGCAAAAGATCAATCGAAACTTTGGGTCGAATTATCAATAATCAAAATCGCTCTTGCATGACTATAACCAATGAAGATGATGATGATTGGGATATGGATGAGAACCCTGTAGTAGAGGAATCATTTGTTGAGAAAGTTTACACTATAGAGTGTAATGATGTTGAAGAAGTAGTTGATGGGACTTTTGTTTCCACTCGTCCTCTTCATATTCCCTTTTCAAGGAAACTCGGCTTAGTTCATTCCTTCCCCGTCTTATTCCCTTTCCTCAAAGTTTCACCATTGGAAGAGCCTTTGGCCTCTTTAAACCTTCACAAGACTCAAATGGAAGTCATCGAGGACGGGATCGAGCTTAAAAGTTGCAAGGACCATCAAAAGGAGAACTCATTGTTTTGTTCTTTTTATTTGAATTTTTATGTTTGCTCTTCATACTTTCCAGGATTCTCTCGGAAATTTCATTATTTTCGACACTCATCACTTGGTAAGCATATAGACCCATTGAAATTTGTGCATGCTCTTTGTTTATGTCATACCTATTTGATCCACTGTGAAATGTGTGCTAATGCTTATGATAAACTATTGAGATCTTTGTCAAATTATTTAGTGGTAAGGTCTAGCTAGAGATCCTAAAAGAGCACTTTCTGGCAGGTATTATGAGACATTTCTCCTTATCTTATTTGGTTTGGATTTTTGCTTGATTTTGTGCCCTTACTTTATCTTTCCTTGTCAACCCCGAGGACGGAGTTTGTATTAAGCTTGGGGGAGTTAGCATGTGTTCTCTCTATCTCAACATTTTCTTCCTCCTTTTTGTAATTAGGTTCATATTAGTGTATTTGCATGTTAGGTTTGCATAAAAGAAACTAATAAAAAATAATTTATTTCTCTTTTCGTACTTTTTTTTTCCATTTTTATGCATTTAGATTAGTTGGTTGCCTGCATTATTTGTGGCTAAGAGTGTTCATAACTTGATTCGAAGACCTTCCCTGCATTCGACTTGATGGTTTTGGAAGCCTTGGTGTGACTTTAGGTGATCTTTGAGAACGATAACTTTTGGTAGAGTCTTTTTGAAACTAGGCGAGTTGGTTGATTGGATTGCCTTGTCCCTTGTGCGGTGAACCCCAAAGGAGGGCCACGAACCTCGTAAGACTCATTTACAACCCTCACCATTGATCGCCTAACTTGTGACTTGCATTTTAGCTCCCCAAGATCGCATAAGATCGAGCCTATAGAAGAATGATTCAGGGCTTTTCTTTTTATTAGAAGTAGGAGCTCAAAAGCCAAAAAGTTTTATATCTGCATAAATATCCGCTTCTCAACCCATTTGAGCCTTTATGTCCTATTTTTGCTTAACCCTCATAATAAGTCATGGCCAAACTTTCCCCAAAGTGGAGTACATGGCTTGCTTGTGTTGAGTTGAGTTGTTTTGATACTAAGTCTTTGGTTTAGAGTGAATTAATGTGCGTGTATATTTGCAAAAGTTGAGGAAAATTGTGAGAAAGGAAAGAAAAAAAAAGAAAAAAAAGAACGAAAGAATGCTCTTAGTGCTTCATTTAGATTTCTATTGAAAAGAAAGAAAGAGCAAATTGTTGAGAAAAAAATAAAAAAAATGTGTTCCAAAAAGTAAAAATCAAAAGGATAATCAAAGATGTGTGAGATTTCGATTTGAGTTGGTGTTTGGACAAGCTTGGGGGAGTTTTTACCCTCTAGTGTGTACTCCACTTTACCCTTCTTGCACCACATTCCTAAATTGTTATCCACACCTTTAACCTAGCCCAGTTACAACCACAATAAAGTCCCTTTTGACTCCTAGATTCTTGGTCAATTAGTAGTGGCGGGTGAGATTTTGTGCAAGTCATGATGACGTTCATTAAAATGTGGTAGAGGCGAGCTATTATGGTTGAGCATCCCTAGGGGGGAGTCAAAGTCGGGACTTGGAAGTGGAGAGGAGTGAGAAATCACTCTCAGAAAGCCTATTTTTCAAGGGGACTCGGTTGATCGGTGGATTAGATCCCTTAAGTCACTCTTGTGCTTTCTAGCCATCTTTCCTATTGTGTTTGGTTGGTCTCCTAAATCTTATTATGAACTCATTTAGCTTGCATGTCATGTTTGTAGCTTTGCATATAGAGCATTTAGGTTAGTTTGTTGCATGGTTTTCTTTTTCATCTTTTTCTTCTCTTCTCTTTCTTCTTTCTCATTCTTGTTTTACTTGAGGACAAGTAAAATGCTAAGCTTGGGGGAGTTTGATAAGTGCATTTCTAATGCACTTTATGGACTCATTTTTAGCTCATTTTGATCCTCATTCTCCCCTTTCTTCCTTCTTTCTTCTCCATTTCCCCTTCTATTTCATTCACTTGATCATTCTTGATCATAGTGACATTTTGCTAGATTTTCAGTCATTTTTGACCGAATTTCTAATACATTTGCTTTCACCCTGTTTTGCCGGGTTCTTAATATAAGTGGAACTACTAAGATGGCTATGTGTTGTAGAGTTGGCAAAGGAAGCAATAAAAATAGAGCACACGTTCAGAAGTGCTGCGCTTGCACCATGCCCCTTGTCCGCTCGGACAACGGAGCACATTGCACAATATAATCTTGAACAGAGAACTTCAAATGGACATAACTTTCAAATTACAAATCGGATGAAGGTAATTCCAGTTGGAGGTGAAAGCTTGTTTCGATAGCTTTCCGAAAACGGGTCATAAGCTTGATTTAGATTTAAAACGAAAGAGTTATGCGCGTTTTAAGTTGATCTGTCCGACCAGAGCAGAGGAAATGGTGCGCCTGCACCACTTACTGAGGTGCGCCCGCACCATCTGGAACTTTTGAAACCCAAAAGTCAGGACAAATGGTGCGCCCGCACCTGATTTTAGTGCGCCCACACCATTCATATCCGCGGAGGAAAAAACGAGGCTTGCCTTAATAACATTGGAGTTGATTAGTTTTTGAACTTATGCTTTATTCTACTTTTGAGAGAGATTATTAGGGTTCATACTAGAGAGATAAACACTTGAATTTTATTGAGATTTGATATTTATTAATCATACTTTGTGATTCCGATAACATTCAAGGTACTTTTCATTGAATTTAATTTGAAGTTTCAGTTTTTATTGCATTCTTTTCATGTTTCTTCTTGTTCTTAGTTATTTTTAGATCTTCATTCTCACAATCTCATAATTGTTATTTCTATTAGTTTAATTATCTCTTAATCATGTTTAGCCTTAGATTAGTCATAGATTTTGTGTTTAATTGCCTAGAATCCATGATTAGTGAGTAGTTTCTTATCTAGGGTTAGGGTGAAAGTATGAATTAGGATTTTAAATGTTTTGTTGATGTGACTGTGATGTTTTAAAGAATTTTATGCATTAATCTTGGTGTTTTGAGACCTTAGGATAGATATTGATTACATTTATGCTTTGGTACTTTGAATTCATATGTTCTTAAATCGAATTTTGAACTCTTTTATCATCCCCAAGAATCAACTTAATTTCAAGGCCAAGATAACGGGTAGAAATTAAGGGGATCCTTTATTAGAGGTTTTCCGAATTTATCGAATGTCCTAATCAATTGACTAAAGACCATTCGAGAGAGGATTTAGTTGATTGATTAAGTGATTATTCTTGACAATCATTCGAGAGAGGACTCGAGTATTTTAGAGGAAAACTAAACCTTGTATAATCGTCTCCGTTACTTCACAATCGCATTAACATTCATTGTCCATTCTTATTCATATTAGTAACCTCAACTCTAGTGTCTTCCTATCTGATTCATTAATTCGAGTTATTTTAGCTAGACATAGTTGTTACCAAATCTTTTCAAACCCCCAAATACCCTTCAATTAGGTAGTCTAGACTTGATAGACTTTAATTAGTCCCTTTTTTCCTGTGGATCGACCCTTGACTTGCCTTTGCTACATTCTTAGTAATTGCTTGTTAGGATTTATAAATTTTGTTTGAAAAGCAGTTTTTGGTACCTTAACGACACACTAAAAACCTCTTATCACCGATCCCATCAAACTTTGATAGAGTAGGCATCTTGAAACCATGAGGTAACCGTGCCTTTGGGAAAAGTGTTAACCCATGAATGTCCATCCATGGTTCAGCCTTGGTCATGCCTTTTAGGACTTCCTTGAGCTTGACTACTTCTTCCTCGAGCTTAGTGGGAATTTCTCTCTCATTGTTCATAGGCTCAAGGTGAAAAGGTGAAGCTGCTTCTGATTCCGGAGGAGGGAAAGGAGGAGGCATCTGGGCGCTTTGGCGCATTGTGCTCAACACAGTTTGCTCAATGTTATCATGTCGGTCAAGCATGGCCTAGACAAGTTCTCGAAGCTCATTCATTGGATCGAGTGGAGGGGTATAGTTCTTTTGGTGCTCGTTGTTTGGAATTTCAGACATATTGCTGAGACGTGTAGTAGAGAATATATAGTCGGTTTAGACAAGGATGACAACATTACCGAAAGAGAACGTTCACTACGGTCAGAACTTCAGCGAATCAGCCTAGATCATGAGCGGGCCCAGGCAGAGTTCCTGTGAAATGAGATGAAAAGTTAGCACAAAAATTTTGTCAAAACTTCGCTTCTTTTTTTTTTTTTTTTTTTTTTTTAGGGAATGAAAGAAATGATATTTGTGAGCAATTTTTTTTTTGTTTTACCCCAATATCAGTTATCATTTATTAAAAAGTGCGAAACCTTGACTTTATCATTTGTTTTGGATTTTTCATTTGATTTCTTTGACTTGTTATTTATTTTTTTAGACTTGGACCTTTTTATTTTATATTTTAGATTTCCATTTTCTCCAGACTCGTATTTTTTATGAATAATACACAAATTTTTTCAAAATCAATTTGGTGATATCCTTCTATTTCCTCCTGCTACAAAAACAAGATAAAAGAGGTATAACGAGGCTTGTGTCCTCATTTTAGAAAATTATAATGCCGCAGATATCATTCTTCTTTGTGGTGATCCGCATGTTTTGATTGCTTTTAAGCACTGAAACCATAAAAGAAAATTTCAAATGCAAAAGGGGCCGAACCCCAAGGTTGCCTACGTATCTTCATAGGTAGATTTGGATTTAAGGAATAACTTTTTCCTGTGATAAGAATAATTTTTTTTAAAATGGAGAATGAGGCCCAACGTAAATCTGATATATAGAAAATGAAATATATATATTTTTTTATTTGCAACTGCACTCAGAAAATGAGTTGCCTACGTACCCCTTTTAGTGAATTACATAGTAGAGAAAGCTAAGATAGATGCATTACAAGTGTGGAATTTTTTTTGCTTTTTTAGGGGATCAAGCCGCACTTAGCTCTACCTACAAAATACAATATAAAAGCAATAACCGATTCAGGTACTTTTTGAGAATTCAGTTTGCTAGGCGCTAGACCATGTATTCTCCTGTTTGAATATACGTCTGTTCCACCTCTTAGGATTAGACTAATTAATTACCTGAAATGTACACACTAACAATGTTAGTCAGTTTGCTGGGCGTAGGGATATTCAGAGTGCGGTCTGGACCGCACCAAACCACAACCCAAATCGTTTTTTAGCGGTTTGGGTTGGTTTGCGGTTTCAAAATTGCGGTTTGGGTTATGATTTCAAGGAAATCGCGGTTTGCGGTTTGGGTGGGGTTTTGATTTTTGTAAACCGAAACCGTACAGTAAACCGCAATTTTCTATGATTTTTTTTATAAAAAAAATTTACCAAATTTGATCTTTTTTTAAATACACTTGATAAGGTGGCATACAAGTATACAACTAAAAAAGAAGTTTGAGGTTAAGAACATGGACACTTTTGATAAATTTATGAACTCAACTTCATATTTACTTGGACTCTTTATATTTACTTCCTCCGTTTTTACTTTACCCGCAATATTTTCCTAAAAGAAAAATAATTAATTACTTGCAACATCTTCTGTTTTTGCTTTTCCTTTCTCTATATCTCTCTCCAATCACATGGGCCCTCTCTTTTTTTCCTCTCTACCTCTCTCATACACAAAAATTGCATTGGAGTTGATGAAAAAAAAAAGTGTTGCGAGTAAAAAAAAAAAAAAAAAAAACGAAGGAAGTATTAACAAATTTTTTTTAATCTTAGATTACGAAATTAATGTCGCGGAGGAAAAAATAGTTAAAATGCAAACCAAACAGAACCAAACCGTTTCCCGCTGTTTCGTTTGGGTTTGTTTGGGCAAAACTGCGGTGCGGTTTGGGTTGGAAAAATGTGAAACCATATATTTGCGGTTTGGGTTGGGTTACATCCTAAACCGCACCAACCCAAACAACGAACACCCCTAGCTGGGCGACAGGCCATGTATTCTCCTGTTTGAAACGTCGTTTTACCTCTTAGGATTAGACTAATTAAGTACCTGAAATGTACATACTAACAATGTTAGTCAATGACTTTTCTTTATATATGTTTTTAGCAGAAAATGGAAGAATTTACCCCTATTTTTTTTGAAATAATTATCCCTTTTCATTAGACACAATTTTTTTAATAAAGAGTTTAGACTAGTTTCTCGTGTTCTAGACTATACAGTTTTCATTACATTTTTAAACATGACAAGTTTTAGACTCGTGATTATGACTCTTTTTCATTTTTTATTTTTTCAATTTTTTTTTTGTTTTATTTTTGGGATTATATTTTCAAAACAAGATTTTTTAAAAAAAAAATCCAATTTGAATGAAAAGAAGTATGAAGTAAATGTGATTTTTATTTTTTTTTAGATTGGTGACCACACTCTTTTTTTTTTTTTTTTTTACATGACAGTTATGATAAATAAACAAGAATACTCTTAATATTTCTAGAATCATTTCAGCAGCAATTCAGCTACAGTTAATAATTACTGAAATATTGACCGATTGAAAACGGACAGAGGATTTTTTTTGAATTTTTTCACATTATTCAATAACTGAAATAAATAAAGGACATTGGTGGATTAATCCTTATGTCGTAGAAGTCAACTAAAAGGAGATTCATTTAAGAAGAAATTATGTTTTAGTGGCCTCGAGTCACTTCCATTGTGTCCATCGAGGGTGGACGCTCCTGACAAAGCCGGTCGTAATAGCTCGCGGATGTAGGTTTTACGCCCTTAATTCATTAATTTTTCATTCAAAAATTATGACCCTTGCCAATAGATAAAGGTATCAGACTTAATAAGAAAATGGTGAAAAAGAGGGCACGCATATGGATCGATAAACTACCAAGCACACGTAATTTTCATATAAGCATGCTATATACAAAAATTAAATTGTGAATAGTCGAGATTAACTTTTTTTTTTATTATATATACATATGAAAAATAACGCATTGTTCAGGTTTAAACCTCATATACTTCAAGTGGAAGTAAAGTCCCCAGTGAAGTCGCCGGCCTATGGTATCCGATTTTTTACTATCTTATTAACGGTCTAAATCCCACAAAAGTCTCTCATTCGACTATGTGTTTTAGAAAACTTTGAATTCGCCACCCTATTAATATCAGAACAGGGACAGACTTATTTAATAAATCGTTTTAAAATCAATTTCACGAAATATCATTTAAAACGATGATGACTTCATTTGGATAAGGCTTTTTGAATATTGGTCTTTCATACCATGAGATAAGGTTCTGGTTCAGGTTAAGAGGTGCGAACATCTAGAACTCGTCTCCTCTTCCGTTCTACAAAACGGGCTCTTACTAAATGTATTGTTTGCCATTTCAAAGTAATTATGGCTATTCAAAAGAAAGAAAAATCACATAATTTTCACATATACACATCAATCATTTTTAGGAGGGCCAATATATCATTTGTACATGGTAGGTTTGAGCACCGAAGTTGCACTACGTACCAACCATTGCGGAATTGGAATCCACTCATGGATCAAAACCATTGTAGTTCGATCTTCTGTCTCACCCTAAATGGCCAATTCCATTGGGGAAGAAAAGGAAAGAAAGGGAAAAGATTATGAATAAACTCACCATTAAAATCAGACAAATCTTTTTAAAGATGAGTTAATTACTACTCCAATTAGTGATAGGAAAGGGATTAAGATAATCACCTTAATTAGCGATTAAAATGAAAAATTAAGATAATCTCCTTAATTAGTGATTAAAAAGAAGGTTAGGAAAATCACCTTTATTAGTGATTAGAAATCGTTTAAGATAATCACCCTAATTAGTGATTAAATAGGAAAGGTTTAAGATAATCACCCTAATTAGCGATTAAAAATGATGAAAGATTAAGGTAATCACCCTAATTAGTGATTATCTAAGGTTTAAGATAATTACCTTAATTAGTGATTAAATATGATGAAAGGTTAAGGTAATCACCCTAATTAATGAGTAACCAAGGTTTAAGATAATCTCCCGTATTAGTGATTAAATATGATGTAAGGTTAAGGTAATCACCCTAATTAGTTATTAACCAAGGTTTAAGATAATCACCCTAATTAGTGATTATACATGATGAAAGGTTCAGGTAATCACCCTAACTAGTGACTAACCAAGGTTTAAGATAATCACTAAAATTAGTGATTAAATATGATGAAAGTAATCACCTTAATTAGTGATCAAATTGAGAATTGAAATAATCACTATAATTAGTGATTAAATTTAGGATTTTTCAAGAGGTCTTTATAAAAATAAATTTGCTTCCTAATTGAAGGCTTTTGGATGGATCATGAATAATCTTAATTGAAGATTATTAGGTCATTTTGAGAAAAACTGTCAATTTGAGATAGAATATGGAGATTTTATTTGGCTAATCGGAATTTGGCCATTTAAAGTGAGACACATGAAACAATTTTGAATATGGAGATCAATTTTAAAATGTAAGATGGATCATCATACAATTTAACTTAGTTAGACTTGCAATTTTTCCTCTTACTTGAGATTGGATTATTTACTTCATATACTATGATATATTGGGCCTAACATGCAATATTTGTAACACTGGTTGCCCATTTTATTGAAAAAGAATTCTGGAATTATTTATGAATATCATGCATAAAAATCTTCATATTTTCATTAATTAAGTTATGTAATAACTATTTACAAAGAAACTATTATTACAACATTATGTGCAAATTCTATCATCTATACAAGTCCTCAATCCTGATCTTCACCATGATACTCCTTGATCTTCATCCTCTTGAATGGGCTCTGGAGATCATGGTTATTTGAAAACTTGTGAAAATTAGAGATTAATTAACCTCTTTGATTTGAATTTTTCTTATGATGATTTTTATTTATACATTAAAAATGAGTCATTTTAAGAGAAACTTAAAATTTAATGATTTTTAATTAACATTTTCGTATGAAAAGGAAACCTTTTTTATGAAACTTGAGTTAGTCACTTTATTTCACTTTCCAGATTGCACTTTTGTTCTTATATTGACTTCCAAAATTCATAACTTTCTGTACAAAGTGTGAAATTGCGCATGTGATACACCTATGGAAAGGTCAGTGAGGTCTGTATGTTGTATAAAAAATTTATGATGTTTTAGTGAAAACTCGAATTATGCTGAATTTTATACCAAACGGGTGAAAACAGGACCTTTATCCAATGTGTTCTTTGAAATACATCTTACTGAACATAGTTTGAAATGATTTTTGGTATGAGCATTCTAAACACTTTGAAGACCCTTTTTTATTTATTTCCTTAACCGAAGAGAAAATCAGTCTTCTGGAATTTTATTATTTGCATGAATGTTTTTGTAAAAATGAGATAAAATTGTACAAATTTCATATGAACATCATTTTTATGTTTTTGGAAAGCTACTGATGTCTACTTTAAAGTTGATGTTTTTAGTTTTATCTAAATGATTTTATTTTGAACTTTATTGAAAGAACAAGCTTATGTGGTATTGGACTAAATTAATTTTGCACAACAATTGTGTATGATTTTTAATTAACTATACATAATTCGTTTTTTAGAAATTCCAAATCCCATTTGCTGAAATGTCTTGAACTTCATAGAAAAAATATTACATCCTATAAAATATTCACGTAATACAAACGAAAAATAAAATGAAGGTCGAAATTGAAACTGACTATAATTACAACATCGTATTTTATTTTGGGATATTATCTTAGATAACCCTGACATATAGCCATTTTTCCCAAATAACCGCCACACTGTCACCCTTATCGCAGATAACCCTAAATTGGTAATTTGTCATTAAACTTGACGGAATTACAAGCGGCATTAACTTGGTTAGACTTTGGATGGGTTTGCCGCCATTTAAAAAGGTGGTTGATGGCATTAAATTTGAAAAAGGTGGTTTGGGGCCCTATTAGTAATCTGCTGCCAAAAATAAAACCCTTCAATTGTGCATCAAAACGAATGAACATCCTTTTGAATAGCTATGAACCACCTTATTAAATGGCGCCAAACCCATCCAAAGTCAAACCAAGTGCAATCTGTTATGTTCAATGACAAATTACAAATTTAGGGTTATTCGCAATAGGGGTGACAATGTGGGGGTTATTTGGGAAAAAGGGTTATATGTCAGGATTATCTGAGATAATATCCCTTTTATTTTTATGGAGATGTTTATCCACAACTCTACTTGAATTTTCTCATGAAAACATGTTTTTGGTGATGGACAACAACTTGATTAAGGAAAATCACATAAACACATATTTCCTAAGAGTCTCCCCATTAGAGTTGACTATTCTAGGTGGGGTGATTTAAGGTAGGTAGGTTTTCCACATACCCAAATCACTCCAAAGATTAAAAAATGATAAGAGAAAACAAAGAGAAAATTAGTATGTGATTAAGAAGATAATTAATAAAAATAACAAGAACTTAATTTTACCTTGCTAACTCAATGATGCACTTCCTTTGCCAAGCTTTCTAATTTTTTTTGTGATTTTTCTTAATTTCTAAGAGTTTCGAAATCTACTTAATTACTAAATAAAACCCTTTTTTGAGTTTTTATTTGATGAACTTCTTACTCACTAATTATGTTCCTAATTATAACTTTTTCCTACATCACCTTAATGACATCATCAAATCTCCTCAAATCTTCCAACATCATCCAATTTATTGGAAATACAAACATTCTTATTCTCTTTAGATTATATTTTGATCTTTACACTAATGAGGCAAAATCTGATTTTCAACCAAACTTTTTGTCCTTAATACATCCTAAAACGTAAAAGTGCATCGAAAAACGTGAGGGACAAGCTGACTAGGCAACTACGCTGGACACAACCAATGTGCGCTGGGCTCACAAGCGTGTGTCTGGCGCACGAAGTCACGGTGTGCTGGGCGCACGGTCGTGTGTCTGGCGCATGGTCGTGTGCCTAGCGCACTGCCTGATTTTTCCAAAAAACAAAATCAGATCTTTTTGGCTCTTACACCTTGGATTTAATTCTGATTCTCTTCCCTTTTCATGACTATTATTCCTTAACCAATGGATAAAAGGATGTGATTGGTGGTTAAAGAATATATGCTTATTCTTCATCCAATGGATAACGACTTGATCACCAAGAAAACTTATTCCCAACAGTTTTGAGAGACGATTAAAATTCCGACGCCAAATCGCGACTCATTTTTTACGTTTTTCGAAAACTAACTTAAACTAATTAATGAAAACTCGTCTAATTAGTAAAGACGAGCACGATTCTACAATAAATCATTTTATTAAAACTGGTAGTTATTAACTAGGACTTACGGAAAAATTATGTTTTTGAACGAAATCGTATGGTTAAAGCGCAAAACAGAAAACCATATGATGGAATGAAACTCGCGCTCCGATACCAAACGTGTCTTTGGCAAACAATAATAACATAAATAAATGTAAATAATTAATCATTTGTTACAAAACCAAACGTAACAATAATAACACATAATCATGACAACAGTAACATAAACCATCATCCCTCAAAAGAATGCAAAAAGTTTCATTTTAACCTGATTATTAACCTCTTAATAATTAAATGAATAAACTCAAATCATAAGAAAAAACCACAATAAAAATTATAATATTTTTTGGCCTTAAATTTAATATTCACGAGTTATTTACCAACAACCACAACAATGCAAAAATCGAGAATTTAAGTTATTAAACACGAAAAAAGTAAGAAAAAATTATTCTAAGACATGAAAGACATACTACACACATAACATGCCTCAATAAAAAAAAAATTCGGTAATTATCAAACTCATACACTAATTATTTCATAATTACTTCATGAACACACAAATAACCAATTTAATTATTAAAATAGGAAAAGTCAAGCAAAATTTATCTTGCTGCCCATAATATATACACAACATACACAATAAAAACTCACATAATTTTTCATCAATAATTTCATATAAAAATGTAATTAAAACAATTTCCTAACGAAATAATCTACTACTAAAATATACTCTAATCTCTAGCATTCTAAGATAACTACTAGTTACCTGGAACGTTGGAGGAGAGCAGATTCTACTGAGATATTTATGGGCTATGCGTGCAATCCACGTCCTCTTCAAACCCCAAGGCACCACAAACGATATATACGCAACTAGAAAATATTAAGAACAATTTGATGAGAATGAAAAAGAAGTATAAAATTTTTGAGAGAAAATGATGATGGCCGAATGGAATGGTGTAGAAGTGGCAGCAATATTATTCTGATTTTAATCAGAATTTTTGATGGTTTCAAAAGGATAATTTAAGGGGTTTAAATGCTGATTTATGATGGAAGTTATGGGGGGTTAAAGAATATGAAAATACAACAAAACAAAGGAAGATATACTCTCCCACTTCACTCCAAATGGCCGACCGCCATGAGCCCAAGCCCAGTACAAAAATTTCGGCCCATTCATCAATGATCCAAGTGACAAATGGTCCGTTACGCGATAAATCAATAAATTCCTAAATCGCGCCTAAACTTTAAAAATAATTAATTACGAAAAATAATATTAACAAATTATATTATAAATATAAATATAATTCACATACTAAGCACATCAAATAATAAAAATATTTCGGCTCCCATTAATTTTAAAAAATCGAAATCATTAATTTAAAGAAAATAATAGTTTTAGGGAAAACTTTTGCAAAAAACTAGGAGCAAAATTATGGGGTGTTACAATCTCCCCTCCTTAAATAAAGTTTCGTCCTCGAAACTTCAAAAACACAAAACAAATAAATCAAACACACAACAAAATACCTGAAATGAATAATTCCGGGTATTTAAGTCGCATCGACTCTTCTGTTTCCCATGTAGCTTCTCCAAAGTACCTTAACTAAGGGAATCACCTTCCTCCTTAGAGCACGATTCTGACGGTCCAAAATATGAACTAGTCGCTCTTCAAATGTCAAATTCGGCTCGACTGAGACCGACTCGACAGGAATCACATGCAAAGGGTCACTATAATACCTGCGCAATTGCGACACATGAAATACATCATGAACCTTCGACAGCTCTGGCGGCAAAGTCAAACGATACGCGGCCCCCCGATCCTTTCAAGAATCTCATAGGGACCCACATACTTCATACTCAACTTGCCCCTTTGGCTAAATCGCATCACTCCCTTCATAGGAGAAACCTTAGAAAGCTCCTTATCTCCCATCTCAAAGGAAATAGGTTTTCATCTCAAATCTGCATACGACTTCTGCCTATCTTGAGCAACCTTCATCTTAGGTTGAATTACTTTCACCTGCTCAACGGTATCCTGCATTAACTCCGGGCCAAAAATCAATGAATCGCTGATGTCGCTCCAACAGGTAGGACTACGACACTTCCTTCCATAAAGAGCCTCATACGAAGCCATTTGGATGCTAGCTTGATAGTTGTTGTTATAAGAGAACTCCACCAAACTAAGTGACTTGACCCAAGACTGTTGAAATTTTAAGGCACAAGGACGAAGCATATCTTCCAAGGTCTGAACAGTTCTCTCAGTCTGACCATTGGTCGACGCATGAAATGCAGTGCTAAGCTTCAACTTCGAACCAAACCTCCTGCAATGCAGTCCAGAAATGAGATAGAAATCTCGGATCACGATCATAGACGATGTCTTTGGGAACCCCGTGAAGACGAATAATCTCATTAGCATAGGCTTCGGCCAACTCTTCAATAGACCAAGTGTTCTTCATCGCAATAAAACGAGCCACTTTGGTCAAACGATCCACGATCACCCACACAACATTCTTCCCACCAGTAGCCCTTGGCAAGCCCATCACGAAATCCATCGAGATAAAGTGAAATTTCCAGGCATGAATAGGCAAAGGTTGCAACAAACCACCAGGCCTTTAATGCTCAATTTTCACCTTTTAGCAGACCAAACATCTAGCTACAAACTCGGCAATCTCCTTCTTCATTCCATGCCACCAAAAGTTAACCTTCAGATCCTTAAAAAGCTTGTCACCACCAAGATGAATAGAATAAGGAGCACTATGAGCTTCCTCGAGAATCTTTCTCTTAAGCTCACCATCATTGGGAACACACCAATGCCCCATAAACCTCAAGCTACCATCAGCACAAATCTCGAAATTCTCTGCACGACCTTGCATTTTTGCTTCACGGATCTTCTCTAGCTTTGGATCACCCTTTTGCTTGCTTCTCAATTCCTGAAATAACTCAAGCTCATCACTCATAGAACGCAACATAGCATACACATAACCCTGGGGAACAACCTCGATATCAAGCTTGCGAAATTCTTCACACAATTCACGAGGCACCACCATAGCAGCATTTAAAGAATGCTTACTCTTGCGATCTGCTACTTTTTTACCCTCTTGGTAATCCAGGGTCATATCATAAGCCTTGATCAATTCAAGCCACCTTCTCTGTCTGATGTTAAGATCACACTGAGTGAAGATGTACTTCAGGCTCTTATGGTCTGTATACACCTTACACGGAACACCATATAGATAGTGTCACCATATCTTAAGTGCAAACTGACAGGCTAAAGTCGTATCACCTTATCAAAAATAACCTAAGGTCCACTAACAAGTAGTAAGAGAAGTCAGGATCAAATCCACAGGGGAGAAAGTTATACTATTGTATCTGAATTCTAATATTATACTAACTAAATCAGATGAAAATGGTTGTTTTACTGAACTAAACAAATAGCAGAACTAAATACGAAGGTAAGAATCAATTAATGAAGAATTAGGACTATGGATCACTATGCATACAATTTGGGAAATCAGAGATGAATAATAACCACCCAATAAGTCAATTTATCTAGGGCACATGTAATTTCTCTCGAACATTACCTCCCTCAAAGATCACCTAGCCGCTCTCGCATGGTAAAGGATCACTATGCCTAATGATTGAAAGCCTATACGAAATCTCTCCTCTCGAAGCAGATTCAATATTGCGATAGTAGAAATACAAATCAGGCCTAATTAATAAATCTAGCATGAATGATTCAATCATAGGAAACAATTGAAATAAAAGGTAATTATACTAATCTATCAATCCCTCATTGCATACATAGGTCCCCATAATCCTAGAAATAAAACTACTCACTCATGCTTGAGAAAACAATAACAAAATCAATGTAAAAATTCATACTTTGAACTATTGCAAATAACTAAGAAATCAATAATAGAGAAAGCAATGAAGAATATTACCAAATTAAAGAACTATATTGAACTTGTGAATAATCCAAAGGTTTGATCTTGAATCCAAAGCGAAAAGTAGTAAACTAGGGTTATTGAATAATTCTCTAGAGAAAACTATGAAAATTAATGGCTAAAACAAGATGAATAAAAGTTCCTCCCATTTGGCTATTTATACTCAACCTAAAACAACTAGGAAAATTCTTATAAAAATAGCCCGGAAATCATTAAAAACGCGTGCCAGGTTAATCGCCCGATCGAGCCAAGCATGCCCGATGAAATCGGGCTCAACCAAAGTATCAGCCCTCAAAAAGAACATCCTCCCAATGACGTCGGGCTAGGCCGCCCGATGGAGTCGGGCTTGTCGAGGTTCAGTGCGCAGCTCCGCAGACGCACACGGCAGCACATAAGGCACCCGCCCGATGTTGTCGGGCCATGCCACCCGATGATGTCGGGCGATGGAACTTCGCAGCACGCGAACACGCATGTATCGCCGAGAATTCCTCAGCAGCACGCGAACACGCCCGATGTTGTCGGGCCTTCTCGCCCGATCGGGCCAGGCACCGAACTATGATAGGGCCGAAGCGCCCGATCGGGCCAGCAACAAATCGTGTTTTTGACAATGATGAACGCCCAATCGGGCGTGAGGCGCCCGATGAGATTGGGCGAGGCTCCGTTTCTTCATTCCTTGACTTCAGACGCCAAGGCTTCACTTCTTCTTTTGTCCAAGGCCTTGGAAAGTATTCTCGGGACCCCGGAACTCATCATATATGCCTTCGAACCTCTCCATTCGATTGTGGTAGACGTAAAGTAGTAGAAAATAGGGAAAAAGTTCCCTAATACCTACAAATCATCACAAAACAGAAAACCGTAGCATCACAAACACCACAGCAGCTAACTTCAAATCATGGGTCGGGTAATTTCTTTCATGCACCTTCAGCTTCCTCGAAGCATAGGCTATTACCTTCCCTTGCTGCATCAAAACATAACCCAAACCATTCTTCAATGCATCACTGAACTCTTCATACCCAACACCCTCAGATGGCAGAGTAAGAACAGGAGCAGAGGTTAAACTCTTTTTTCAGCTTCTGAAATGCCTTTTCACAATCCTCAGACCAGACAAACTTGCAGTCCTTGCGCATCAAGCGAGTCAGAGGTTAAGTTATCTTGGAGAAATCTTGGACGAACTTCCTATAATAACCATTAAGACCAAGAAAACTCCGAAATTCCATCACATTTTTTTGACTCTCCCACTCGACAATAGCCTTGATCTTAGCGAGATCCACTTTAAATCCTCCCTTGTTGATCACATGACCTAAAAAAAGTAACTTCATTCAGCCAGAACTCACACTTAGACAGCTTTGCGAACCACTTTTGTTTTCACTGAACATCCAACACCAGCCTCAAATGCTTCTCATGCTCCTTCTTGTCCTTAGAGTAAACGAGAATATCGTCGATAAACATGACTACACAAGTATCCAAGCACTCGTGGAAATTGATCCATGAAAATCGCAGGAGCATTCGTGAGACAAAAGGCATCACATCAAATTTGTAGTGCCAATATCTGGTGCGGAAAGTAGTCTTCGGAATATCTTCCTTGTTAACGGGGATTTGATGATAACCGGATCTCAGATCGATCTTGTAAAATACCCCAACACCTTTCAATTGATTACACAGATCTTCAATACAAGGCAACGAATATTTATTTTTGATCGTTACCTTATTCAGCTCACGGTAATCAATGCAAAGACGCATACTCTCGTCTTTCTTCTTCATAAACAGAACAGGAGCACCCCAAGGAGACATACTAGGCCTTATGAAGCCCTTATCTATCAGCTCTTGCAATTGATTTTTCAACCCTTGCAACTCAGACGGCGCCATTCTATACGGAGCCTTAGCTATAGGAGCAGTACCCGACTGTCAATCAATGCAGAACTCCACATCTCTTTCTGGAGGTATACTTGGCAACTCTTCAGGAGACACATAAAGATAATCCCGAGCCACCGGAATACTATCGAGCTGCTCTTCAGATGACAAATCCTTCACTATACAAAGGTATACCACATCACCTTTCCAACGCATCTTTCGCATTCTCAAAGTGGACACCCACTTAAAACTCTTCTTCACCACAACGCCAGAATAAGAAATCCTATTTCCCTTAGAATCTCGGAGCACCACCTTCTGATCACGGCATTGAATGCAGGCATGATACTTCGATAACCAATCTATTTCGAGGATCACATCGAATTCTGACATAGCAAACTCCTTAAGATCAGCTGACAACTCAGAACCCATGATGCTGATAGGCACGCCCTTAAACTCAGATGACAAGGATAATTCTCACCAAACGGAAGAGATATTAGGGTCTTAACAGGAGATCTAGAGGAGAGACTACCCTTTCAAACGAAGAATCTAAAAATAAAAGATATCGTAGCATCATTACCGAACAGAACATAAGCGGAAGTATTATTTACAAGAAAAGTACCAGTGATAACATCTGGATGGACATCGGCTTCAGCTTAAGTCATCACATAAACCCTGTTCTTCGGAGGAGCAGAAGAATCAGATGGCTTAGCAGGACCAGCCGAAGAAGACGAAGCCTTAGCATTCTTAGGACACTAGAAAGACTTGTGCCCCACTTGCTTGTAATAGTAACAGACAATAGTCGATCCATCATAGTTCTTCCCTGGATGAGTAGCCATACCACAATTTTGGCACTTGCTCGGATCAAAGCTCAAACGATACCCATACTAGGAACCTTGTTGATAACCTCCTCGACCAGACGGTTTATACCTCGGCTTTTTGGCCGAAATCTGAACATAGGTAGCCGCAGGTTTCTTTGCAGCAACCACCTTCGTAGAATCTTCCTCATTTAAAGAGGCATGAATACTCCCTAAAAAGTCGAAGCACCCGAACTAAGGACATGGGTCCTCATTCAAGGATCCATTTTCTTGATGTACCTTTTTACACGCTCAGCTTCAATAGGTATAACAGCGGTAGCAAACCTGGACAGCTCGGTGAACTTGTCAGTGTACTCCTGCACACTCAGAGTACCCTGTGACAGAGATAGGAGCTCTTGTTTCTGCCAACGGAGCTCATCAGGATAAAACCTCCCCTTCAGCTTAACTCGAAATTGATCCCATCTAAAACCCGGTGTAGCCATGCAGCTTGCACGAATAGTATTCCACCAGTTATCAGCTTCCAGCTTCAGATAGTAGGTACCAATAGGCACCACTTCAGCAGCAGGGCAACTAGTAGCAGCAAACAGTTTCTCCATCTCCCTAATCCACCCTTCCAGCACGACTGGATCAGAAGTCCCATCAAAAGTAGGCAGACGGTGATAGTCAAATCGATCAAAGGTAGACTGCCCATTGGATGGAGCAGTAGACCGATTAGCCATGGCTATGATAGCATTCTCAAGTGCCTGACGCCTTTTTCGAGCAGCCTCTTTTGTAGCACTAGTTAATCCTCGAGGCGACATTCTACACACAAAAGTTAAACATTCATTACTTTACACATCAATAGTTGCAAATAACAACATATCACATCAATGTAAGAAAATACTTCCCTGTGGTTTTCTACCCAAGTCACCCTCTCACTATTACTTTTCTTGAAGCCCAAAATTCTAATGAGCCTAGTTACTTCAACTACACATTTCCCCGGAGTTTCTTAGTGACTAAGCAAGGGTCTCGGGGTTGCTTTGCTCTGATACGAACTGTAACACCCCGTCCTACAACAAAGATACTTAACAATATCTACTCTAAATAATTAACTAAAAGACAGTAGCGGAAGATGGATATGCTACTTTAAAACAATAAATAATAGTAAAACTCAAACTTAGGCTTTCATAACTTCCAAAAAGGAAAAAAACTCAAAGTATTATAGGTTCTAACAAGTAAAGTAATATCCAAAACCAAAGTCAACCTCATTATTCAAAAGCTATGAGACATGCAAGTGTCACAAAAACCCAAATAAGTCTAAATATCCTTGAGTCCTAGCATCACATAAGACTCCCTATTATCTTCATAAAACTCATCTACAAGAAAAACTATGAGAAGCTTCCTCTCATCTCTGACCCACACTTTGGTAGCCCAAGCAGTCACTAGTCTAGATGTCATCTCCATCTGCACACATATTAATTGATATTTCCACAATCAACGGGGAGTAACTAGCAGTTCTCCCAGAACAAAAGAAATCAAAGTCCATTTCAGACATACATTAGAAAGAAAGGAAAGAATAAAGTCAAGTCAACTATAATATGCATCCACATCCATATAATTAACAAGCAACGCAAATGAATAATAAATAAAAAGTGAATTGGATTAAAATAAATAAATCATCTCAACAGTACTTAAATAAAAAAATAGAAGTATAGATTAAACAAGTTATTGAGTCAGAAATCGAACGCTAGTGGATCGCAACCCACTTCAGAAGGTTTGTCATATCACAATCTTCTGGTTAGTCTATGGGATTACGTTCCCCACTGCCTGTGTCTAAGAATGGCTAAACTCCTGATGCAGGGTAGTACACGCATCACCTCCTGTCCTCTCAGACGATAAAAATTAAGCCAGGTTTACCCCTAGGTTGCAACCTAGGTGGTTGGCATGTTCTTCACCGGGGACTACGTCTATCCCACTGGATGTTCTTTTCTCAAATAAAATCATAAATAACATCAAAATATCATTCATCTCAAAAATATTCATCAAAAGGGATGCCACATGGCCTTATATCCACAAATCATCAATAGGTAGCAAAGCCTCTTCGAAATTCCACAAAGAAATAAACTCGCAAACTTTACAATAATCACTTACAACAACAAATACTTGTGTACACACTTTAAACACAAGTAGTATCATATGAAGAGTTAAATAGCACTAAACATCATCAAATGAAAATTAATTCTCAACAACATTCATCACCAGCAACAAAAACATTATGCAACATTTAAATTCGTTCGGAAAAAGTACCATAACATAATACGCACAACAGCAGCAGATCATACTAACATGCTCTCAGGGCAGGAGCTTGCTCTCCGCGCCACTACCATGCGTCCAAGGCATCAGGTAACTGCGTCTGACGCATCTAGGTGCGTCTGACACTACTGGACGAACATCAATTATTAACCGATTAATTGTTAACCCAAATAAACGTAAATAATTAATCATTTGTTACAAAACCAAATGTAACAATAATGACACATAATCATGACAACAGTAACATAAACCATCAGCCCTCAAAAGTCTAATATTTGCTCAAGATATTGGGTCAAAGGAGAATTAGTTGGAAAGGCTAAACGATAGATGATTAATGATCAATTTAAAGTAACAATATAATTTATACTGTATCTTCATATAGCGGATCCCCAACTCTTTTGTCTCACATTTTCTGGTTTATACGACTCTCAAGTAGGGCAGGCAAAAGTTGAACCAACCTGATAACCCGAACTGAACCTAACCTGAAAATTTTGGATTTGGGTTGAGATTTTCAACTTGAAATAGAAAATGGGATGATGCAATCATTTTTATAACTTATTTTCTGTTTTTCTAACTTGTATGGGGCCGCCAAGCCCGTTTCTTGAATCTTCTAAATTTCTAAACATATATTAAAAACTTCTAAATTTGATTAAATTGGCATTTGAATTACAGACTCACTCAGCGTGTTGAATTATTGCAATGATTAAATTTAATTTCATATCATTTTGAGTTAGTTTCGGGTCAATCCGAAACCGACAAGGTCAGGTTGAGGTTATGCTTTCGACATGAAATTAGAATCAGGTCGGGTTTGGGTTAGGGGTAAGTGATCCGAAACAGAAATCAGGTAAACCTAAAATTGACCCAACCCGACCTGATTGCTACCCCTACTCACAAGCAAGCATACTCTTCCGTGAGTGCCAACGTCTACTACACTTTCGATTAGTTGTTGCAATAGCCGACATGTACATTTAATCAAGTATGCTTCGACTGAATGTGATACGTTAAGTTTCGATGAACGTGATTGAATAAGTTATGACGCTAATCAAATTTTGTTTTTAGTATGATAATACCGAAATTGACTCAAGTCATAGCTAATTCAAAACGTCGACCCAAAGGGGCCAAGTCATAATTGCCTCACTCGGTCTTCAATTGAATTTAACAATCTACTAAAAAAATATTGGATATGCTTTTCAAAAAAAAAAAAAAAAAAAAAAATTGGATACTAGCAACTTTTATCAAGTAAATCTTGGATTTAGAGGCTAAAATAATTTGAGAATTCAACTTCTTACATTTAAATAGAAAAAATATTATTAAAAAAAACAATTCAACTTATTGGGTTGACTCGAAATCAAAAGTAACTTTAGGTTAGAGTTGAGTATTAGCCCGACACGTTAATTGACTCGACCAATTAAAAATTAACGTGTTGGACTAATGCTCAACTCTAACCTAGAGTTAATTTTGATTTTGATATATACATACTACCATTTTTTTAGTTGCAACAATTGTATTTTTGCACGAATATTAAGGAAAGAGGAGAGAGAGAGAAAGTAAAATTTGAACCAATTACCCATACATTTTGCATATGGGGTAGGTAAAGTGAGGATACGATGATCAAATTGTCCCAAAACCTTTACCAGGAAAGGAAATACTGCATCTAAATAAACACACCTAAAAATGAAATTGTTGCAACTAAAATAAAAAGCAGATGAAGTATATATATACATCCTTAATTTATTATACTTGCATCATTCTATCATATATTTGCATCGTGTCCTGAATAAACAAAGGTAATGTATTATATTTTATTTTTTAATAGTATTGAAGTACTGCATTATTTTAATTCTTTTCAGATTATTAATTTAAGTTATTATGTAAATAATATATACATGCCTTTGGGCTATATAAAAGAGGTGAAAGTTGGAAATATTAAACGATAACTAGGTATTAATAGTAGTATTTTTGAAACTACTCCTCCCTCCGTCCCATAATATAAGTCCTGATTCTGTTTTTACGCGGGAATTAAGGTGAGTAGAATCTTGTTTTATTTAGATAAATAAATTCATTTTGTCTTGGGTAACAGTTATAATGATTTTTTCTTTGTAAACAAAAACAAAAGCTCACATTAAATGGGGGCAGCATTTTTTTTTGGGAGGAATATTAACATACTCTTGCTGAGTTGCTGTTGGTGATGAAAAGCTAATGGCGCTTGAGCAAATAAAAGTGCAATCCACCCATAAAAAATTGACCAATGAAATGCTTTTATCAACACTAATTAACCAATGAAATGCTTTAAACAATAGGCACACTGATTACATCCTTAAACTTGGACGAATCAAATTTCACTATAGCCTTAAATGGGGACTTAATGAGGTGGTCAGCAGTGGTAAATGGGATAAAATATCCCATTTTAATTTATGATTAAAAATATAAATAGGAATTATATGTTGGAATGAATTATAAGGAAACATGATATAAGTTATATTAGTAATCCTAGTCAGCAGTTAGTTAGTTAGCTTTGTGTTGTAGTATATAAAGTTTGTTAGCTCAGCCTAGAGATGGTTAAATTACTACAATCAGTTTGTAATAAACACTTTTCCTTCTGTTTTTCTCTCTCTAATGAAATGAGAAATATCAACTAAATTTTCTTCTTCTTACAATTCCATATGGTATCAGAGCTCAAATCTCAAGAAGACATTGAAGTTTTTCGTTGATTGTAGAATCATTAAATCTATACTTATTGTTTCTTTGAAGATCGATTGAAATTGTTTGTTCAATTTCTCGATTGAATTCGAATTCCGCGTATTCTTTCTTGGATATTTGAAGTTTTTCTGGAGAAAATTTTGTCTTCAATGGCAGATTCTCAAGCGAATTCGATTCCTAATGAATCGTCACACAGTGTTGTTAATGGAGGTAATCTGGATCCTCTTTTCATTGCAAATTCTGATAATCCTACATCTTCTTTGGTGTCTCTTTGTATTTTTTGGCACAAATTTCATTCATTGGAGTAGAAATGTTAGGTGTGCGTTGATTGCAAAGAATAAAGAAGGTTTTATAACTGGATTAACACCTAAACCTAATAAAACCGAGTAAGGATTATCCGAAATGGACTAGAGCGAGATTATATGGTTATGAGTTGGATTCTTAGCTCCATGAGTCCACAAATAGCAGATGATTTTGCTTATGTGAGTAATTCTGTAGAATTGTGGCAAGAATTGAACGAAAGATTTGGACAATCT
Source organism: Beta lomatogona (assembly GCA_947646795.1). NCBI lineage: Eukaryota > Viridiplantae > Streptophyta > Magnoliopsida > Caryophyllales > Amaranthaceae > Beta > Beta lomatogona. The sequence continues at coordinate 1,359,545 of CANSNZ010000271.1, forward strand.
AATGGTCTATTGATCTATCAATTGAAGAAAGAAATTGATAGCATAAGACAAGAAAATCTTACTATAATTGCATATTATGGAAAGATTAAAAGGCTTTGAGATGAACTTAAGTCTTTGAGGATTTCTCCAAGTTGTTGTTGTGGTGCTTTAAGCAAATGTACTTATCAATTCTTGAAGAGATTGACAAATATTGAAGCTGAGGATAAGCATATGCAATTTCTACTAGGCTTAAATAGTGGATTTGACGGCACTATTACAAATATCTTGTCCATGGAACCTTTACCTAGAATGAATAGAGCTTTCTTAATTGCTCAACAAATTGAGAAGCAAAAGGAGATTTTCTGGTGTTTTGGAGGTAGGTGAGAGTAGTGCTATGGCTGTTCAAAAGTTCAACCAAGGAGGTACAACTAATGCAATACAAAAGTTTCAAGGGAAAAGAGATTGGAAGAAAGAAAAATTAAGAAATGTGATCATTGCAAGGGAAAAGGTCACACAATGGATCAATTTTTTAAGTTGATTGGATATCCAGTGGTATCTTCTTTGTGAAATCAACAAAAGGAGGCAATGGAAGGAAATTTCTTTGCTAATGTTCATGTTAATGGACAAACCGATTCACCTTTGGACTATGAGGATGATTCGGATGGCAATGATGGAAGTCAGATGAATTCAATGATGCTAAGCAACATTTGTCATGAAGTATTGAAGATGATGAAAGGCAAAGGGAAAGCAAATGATGTTGGAAACATGTCCAACATGTCTTTTGCTAGCTTTGTAAGTAATATTTGTTGTTATGTAATTAAACATGATGATTCTTGTGTTTAGATTGTGGATTCAGGTGCTTGTGATCATATGGTATATGATGAAAATTTGTCTGACTCATAAAAGATTGTTAAAAAGAGAAATTAAGGTAGGATTACCGAGATAGGACTTTCAGACTGGTATACAAGGTTGGAACTGTTGTGCTTAATGAAAATTTGAGCATTAATGATGTGTTGTTGGTGGAAGGTTTTAAACACAACTTACTATCTGTTAGTAAGTTAGCAGAAAAGGCAAATATTTTAGTGCATTTCACTAAAGGCATTTGCTATTTTCAGGACCTATGTAGTCACAAGGTTCTTGGAACTGGTAAGAAACAAGGAGGGTTATACTACTACTACAACAATGCTTGTGATATAAATAAGAGAGTTTTCGCAAGGCCCGCTTGTCATGCGGTGGAAATTTCTTCTAGTGCTTGGCATGTTGCCTAATAAGATCGCTTGTTGGTAGACAAAGTGCATCTACTCGTCGTTAAAGATGTGCATTTGCTACATAGTAGGTTAGGACATTTTTCTTTGTCCAAAATGAAACATATACCTGTGTTTGAATGTAAAGATCTGCAATAATACAATTGTGGTATTTGTTTGAATTCAAAGCAACATAAGGTGCCATTTCTGTTAGTAGTAGTAGAAGCGGATCATTGTTTTGACTTGATACACATTGATTTGTAGGGGCCATACAAAATTCATGCATTAAATGGAGCAAAGTATTTTTTAACTTTGGTTGATGATCATAGTAGAGTTACCTGGACATTTTTTATTGCATAACAAGTCTCGGGTTGCCAAAGCTGTTGGGCATTTGGTGACATATGGGGCTCAATGTGTGTATGGTGTGGAGATGAGGTTGCGTGAAGCTAGTCCGGCGTCAATCGATTGTTTTGCAGGCCCGCCCGATCGAGTCGGGCAGTGCCGCCCGATCGGGCGAGGTCAATCGACTTGGCAGGGGTATGGAATCTAGGGTGCCCGATGTGATCGGGCGAGGTACCGATCTACCGGGCAAACGACTGGGCGTAAGGTCGCTCGATCGGGCCCGAGTGCAGAATTTGTTTGGCAATATTGGCCGCCCGATCGGGCGGATGTCGCCCGACCCGATCGGGCGGAGGTTAAATTTGACGCGAAGGGGCGATTTTCCAAGTTAAGTTATAATTAGGTTTAACCTAATTCAATAACTAGACTATTATTCATCATTATTCACAATTTTCAACAGAGGAAAAGCTAGAGAGAGATCTTAGAGAGCTTTTGTAACCTTCTTTTGAACATTCATCGATTCCTAGTGCATATTCGTGGTTTTTCTCCCAGTTCTTGGGTTTCCACGTTAAAATCCTCTTGTGTCTTTTATTGCTTTTGTTCTTTCGTTGTTCTAGTATTGTTTGCTATTACTTGCTAGATTGCTATTCAATAGGACCTACAAGTGGTATCAAGAGCCAGGTCGGATTATTGTCTAGATCTAAAAGTGATTAACGATGGAGGATGTGAAGATCAGAATTGAGAAGTTTGATGGCACAGATTTTGGATATTGGAAGATGCAAATTGAAGACTTCCTATATCAGAAGAATCTTTATCAACCCTTGTCTGAGACGAAGCCTACAGACATGGAAGAGGCAAAGTGGAAGGTACTCGATAGGCAAGCACTAGCGGTGGTGCGTTTGACATTGGCTCGGACTGTGGCCTTCAATGTCAAGGATATCAAAACAACGGCGGGATTAATCAAAGCTCTGTCAGATATGTATGAAAATCCCTCGGATATGAATAAGGTATATCTTATGCGCCCTTTATTTGATTTAGAGATGAATAATGGTAGTTCTGCTGCTGAACATATTAATGAATTTAATTCGATAATAAGTCAGTTATCTTCGGTAAATATTGTCTTTGATGATGAAGTGAAAGCCCTAATTTTGTTGTACTCCTTACATGTTGCTTGGGAAACTGTAGTAAATGCTGTTAGTAATTCTTCTGGTAAAGAAAAATTGGTGTATGATGTTGTCCGTGATCTGATTTTGAGTGAGAGTATTCGAAGGAAGGAGAGTGGAGAATCATCGGAGCATACTAATCTTGAGGGTAGAGGGAGGGGAAAACAAAAGGGAAAAGGAAAGAACTTTCAGGGTAGATCAAGTCTAGGGGCCCGAGTAAGTCAAAAGGTAAGGCTAGTATTACGTGTTGGAATTGTGGTGAGAAGGGTCATCCAAAAAGGGAATGTCCATATCCCAAGAAGAAGGGTGGAAAGTCTGACCATAATGATAAACAGGAGGATAGTGATAACTCATCGATTTATTCTGCATCAAATGAGATTGAGGATGCTTTGGTCCTAAGTGTTGATAGTCCCATAGAGTCGTGGATCCTAGATTCGGGGGCATCGTTTCACTCTTCACCCATGAGGGAGCTGTTTCATGACTTCAAAGCAAAGAAGTTAGGTAAGGTCTATCTTGCTGATGACAAGACCTTGGATAACATGGGGAAGGGAGATGTAATTGTCAGGACTGCGAACGGGGGAACTTTAAAACTTCATGATGTTAGGTACATTCCAGGCCTAGCAAAGAATCTGATTTCTGTGAGTCAACTGGACTCATGTGGCTACAAAACTGTGTTTTGTGAGGGGAAGTGGAAAATTTCCAAAAGTTCCATGATCTTGGCTAGAGGTACTAAGATGGGAACTCTATACACTATTGCAGGGTGTACAGACATGGCTGTTGCAGCTACAATGGATGAGATTAAGTTATGGCATACTAGACTTGGTTACATGAATGAGAAAGGGATGAAGATTTTAGCTTCAAGTGGAAAATTGTCAGGGTTGAAATTAGTTGACATGGAATTTGGTGAGAATTGTGTCTATGGCAAGCAGAAAAAGGTGACTTTCACAAAAGCCAAGAAAGAGTTAAAAACTGAGAAGCTAGAGTTGGTGCACACTGATTTGTAGGGGCCTTCCCCAGTCAGATCCCTTGGAGGCTCACGTTACTTTGTTACTTTCATTGATGACTACAGCAGGAAGGTATGGGTCTCTTTCATGAAGAGGAAATCTGAGCTTCATGAAACCTTCAAGAAGTGGAAGGCTGAGGTAGAGAATCAGACTGAAAAGAAAATTAAGTGCGTTAAGTCTGATAATGGAGGTGAGTATGAATTGGCAGAGTACACAAAACTCTGTGAGGAAAATGGCATCATTCTAAAGAGGACTGTTCCAGGGAAACCTCGACAAAATGGAGTCGCAGAGAGGATGAACAGGACACTGACTGAGAGGGCTAGAAGTATGAGGTTGCATGCAGGGCCACCTAAAACATTCTGGGCAGATTCAGTTAGAACGACAGCTTACGTTATCAATAGGGGACCATCAGTTCCATTGGAGTTCAAACTACCAGAGGTGGTTTGGAGTGGGAAGGAGGTAAATCTTTCTTTTTCTGAAATTATTTGGTTGTGTTGCTTATATTTAATCTGAGAAACGCGACAAGTTAGACCCAAAGGCCATTAAATGTTATTTTATTGGGTATGGTTCTGAGAAGTATGGGTATCGGTGTTGGGAACCTAAAAGTAGGAAGATTTTGAGACACCGTGATGTCACTTTTGATGAGACTAAAGTGTACAAGGATGTTTCGGTGATAAATCCGAGATTCCGAGCCGGTGGGAGTTCGGGAGGAGGAATTTGTGGAGACTGAAGGCATTGATGGAAGGAATGTCATTGTTCCAGAACGGGTTGAGCAACATGAAGATGAGGCTCAAACTCCTGCAGGGTTTGATTCAGATGAGTCAGATAACTCACAACAAGGTAATTCAGACGGTGCTATTGTCACACCACCAAGAGGCTCCAGTTCTAGTATAGGGAGAATAGTCTCTCAAGTTGACTTGAGAAAATCCGTAAGGTTGTCCAAAGCACCTAATCGATATTCCCTTTCTATGTTTTATTTGCTATTAAGCGATGCGGGTGAACCCGGGAATCATATAAAGAAGCAATAAATTCGACCGGCTCATCTAAGTGGGAGTTAGCCATGAAAGATGAGATGCGGTCCCCGGAAAAGAATCGAGACATGGGAGTTATCGCATTGCTGCGAGGAATGAGAGTACTTAGCAACAAGTGGATCTTCAGATTGAAGAAAGAGCCTGATGGAAGTGTCAGGTATAAGGCAAGATTAGTAGTAAAGGGGTTCCTACAACAGGAGGGCATTGACTACAACGAGATATTTGCTCCTGTTGTGAAGTTGACTACTATACGTATCTTGTTGGCTATTGTTCTTTGCTGAAAATCCGTTCTTAGAACGAGATGGATGTTAAGACCGCGTTTCTACATGGTCATCTGGATGAGGAGATCTACATGAAGCAACCGGATGGCTTTAAAGTTCGGCGAAAGGAGAATTTGGTGTGCAAGCTCAAGAGGAGCTTATATGGATTGAAGCAGGCTCCGAGACAATGGTACATAAAGTTTGACACTTTCATGTGTAGCAGCGGGTTCAAGAGAGCTGATAGCGATCATTGTTGCTATTTTTGGAGGTATGTAAATGACTATGTTTATTTACTTCTGTATGTTGATGATATGCGATTCTTTGGTACAAGCATGGAGGTGATAAATAGTGTGAAAGGAAAACTGTCACAAAAATTTGAGTTGAAGGATTTGGGTGAATCTACACAAATCTTAGGTATGAGGATTTTCAGGGACAAATCTACTGGCATGTTGAAGTTGTCTCAGGAAGATTACATTCTAAAGGTACTTAAGAGGTTTAATGTGGGAGATGCAAAACCCAGAAATTCGCCGCTTCCTAGCGACCTCAAATTCACAAGGGAGAACTCACCAACTACAGAAGAAGAAAAGGAGCGGATGGCCATTGTTCCCTATGCTTCGGCGATTGGTAGCTTGATGTATGCCATGGTTTGCACACGGCCAGACATTGCTTTTGCAGTGGGAGTTGTGAGTATATTTGTTTCTAATCCAGGTGAGAAACATTGGGATGCTGTGAAGTGGTTACTAAGGTAGTTAAAGGGCACTTCAAGTATGGGGCTTTGCTTTTGGAAGAAAGGAGTGAAGCTTGAGGGTTATGTTGATGTTGATCTTAGTGGAGATATCGATACTAGCAAAAGCACGTCAGGGTATGTCTCTACTGTTGGTTGTACTGCAGTGAGCTGGATGTCCAAGTTATAGAAGTGTATCTCTCTGTCTACTACAGAGTCTGAGTAAGTGGCTATGTCTGAGGCAGGTAAGGAGATGGAATGGCTTATTGGTTTTCTTGAAGAGATGGGCATTAAACAGGAGAAAGTGGTACTTTACAATGATAGTCAAAGTGCAGTGCATTTGGCTAAGAATCCTATTTGTCATTGTAGGACTAAGTACATTCGTCGGCGCTTTCACTACATCGGAAGTTTAGTGGAAGAGGATGTGTTGTGTCTGGAGAAAGTGTTGGGTGCTAAGAACCCAGCGGATATGCTCACTAAGAGTGTGAGTTGTGACAAACTAAGGTTGTGCCGAACCTTAGTTGGCCTTCGGTAATTGTTGATGAAGGTGGTGCTTTAGGAATTGAGATGAATGAAAAGATGATGATGGTATAAGGTATTCTTCACTTACACCTATCTCCAAGTGGGAGATTATTGGGCATATGGTGACATATGGGGCTCAATGGGTGTATGGTGTGGAGATGAGGTTGCGTGAAGCTCGTCCGGCGTCAATCGGCTGTTTTGGAGGCCCGCCCAATCGAGTCGGGCAGTGCCGCCCGATCGGGCGGGGTCAATCGACTTGGCAGGGGCATGGAAGCTAGGGCGCCTGATGTGATCGGGCGAGGTACCGATCTACCGAGCGAACGACCGGGCGAAGGTCGCCCGATCGGGCCCGAGTGCAGAACTTGTTTGGCAATATTGGCCGCCCGATGTCGCCCGACCCGATCGGGCGGAGGTTAAATTTGATGCGGAGGGGCGATTTTCCGAGTTAAGTTATAATTAGGTTTAACCTAATGCGAAAACTAGACTATTATTCATCATTATTCACAATTTTCAACAGAGGAAAAGCTAGAGAGATATCTTAGAGAGCTTTTGTAACCTTCTTTTGAACATTCATCGATTCCTAGTGCATATTCGTGGTTTTTTCTCCCAGTTCTTGGGTTTCGACGTTAAAATCCCCTTGTGTCTTTTATTGCTTTTGTTCTTTCGTTGCTCTAGTATTGTTTGCTATTACTTGCTAGATTGCTATTCAATAGGACCTACAAAAACCATTGAATTTTTCTTGAAAATGGTTGAAACTCAGTTTGGAAAGCATGTGAAAACTATAAGATCAGAGAATGGGACTGAAATTGTGAAGAAGCAATGTTTGCATATGTTCATGTCTCAGGGTATTCTGATGCAAAAGAGTGTGCCATATGTTCCTCAACAGAATGGTAGGGTTGAGAGGAAACATAGACATGTTTTAGATATGTCTAGAGCTCTTAGGTTTCAAGCAAAGTTACCTAAGAAATTCTGGGGAGATTGTATTTTGACAGCAACTTATTTGATCAATAAGTTGCCTACTAAAGTTCTTTCTTGGAAAACTCCATATGAAGTAATGTTTGGCAAAGAAGTTGATTATAGTGGTTTAAGAAATTTTGGATGTTTATGTTATGCTTATAACATTAATATTCACAAGGATAAGTTTTTTTTAAGGGTTAGGAAATGCATCTTTATAGGTTATCCATCTGGTCATAAAGCTTATAAGCTTTATGATCTTGAAAATCATACTACTCTTGTTTCTAGAGATGTAGTATTCTTTGAAAATTCTTTTCCTTTTCACACATCTGACACAGTCACATCAGTTTATAAGCCTGATTTGGTGAATTTTAATACTGAAAATGATTCTTTTGTGCAATACAATAATGTTCTTAATTCAGATTCTTCCATTTCTTTATCTCAAGCTTCTTCTCATACTGAAAATTTGGATTCTCTGCATACAAATGATTTTGTAGCACAAAATGTTTCTCCTATTAATTATCATACAAATTCAGATCATCATTCTTCTAGTATCAATTCTCATGTTGATTCTCCTTCTTCCAATATTCATATTCATCATGAAGATGTTTCTAATCTTCCTGATTTTGTTCCTGTTACCAGACATAGTACTAGGGTTATTAAACCTTCTACTAAGCTTAATGAATTTGTTAATACATATATTCCTCACAGAAATATTCCTAGTTCTTCTAGCTCTGAGTCACATTCTTTTACTGTGAACTCTTATCAAGTAGTTGAACCTAAATACTATAATTAAGCCAAGATGAATCCAAATTGGATTGCTTGTATGGACAAAGAGCTTCAACCCCTTGAAGCAAATGAAACATGGGTTTTGACTTTATTACCCAAAGGAAAAAGAGCTATAGGTTCAAAGTGGGTTTACAAAACAAAATTAAAACCTGATGGAACTATAGAGAGACACAAAGCTAGATTGGTTGCTATTGGTTATCAACAAATTGAGGGTCAAGATTTTACTCGGACTTTTTCACTAGTTGCTAAGTTAGCAACAGTTAGAGTTGTAATTGCTTTGGCAACAGTGAAGCAGTGGCCTTTGTGCCAATTGGATGTGAATAATGCCGTTTTACATGGTTTTTTAGATGAAGAGTTTTATATGGTGCCACCTGCTGGTTATTCCAAAGCTTAGCCAGGAAAAGTTTGTAGATTACAGAAGTCCATATATGGCCTAAAACAGGCCTCAAGGCAATGGAATAAAGAACTGACTATGTTTTTAATTTCTATTGGTTTCACTCAATCCAAGCAGGATTATTCTCTGTTTACAAGGCAGTTAGATGGTGAATTCTTGGTGATATTAGTGTATGTAGATGATATGCTTGTGACAGGGACTTCTTTATTTCAAATTCAAGAAGTTAAAAAGGGTCTTGATTTGGCTTTCACTATAAAAGATTTGGGGGAATTGAACTATTTCCTTGGAATTGAAATCACAAGAAATGCTACTGGCACTTTTATGTCTCAGAAGAAATACATTAAAGACATTCTCATTGATACTGGTATGGAAGATTGCTCAAGTGTTGCTGCTCCTTTATCTGTTGGATTGAAATTATCCATTGATACGGGGGAGATTTTGACAGAACCTGATGTGTACAGAAGGCTAGTAGGGCGGTTGTTATACCTTGGCATTACTAGACCTGATCTATCTTATGTTGTCCAGCATCTGAGTCAGTTCATGCATGAGCCTAGAGCTCCACATCAAAGAGCAGCTCTTCATTTAGTCAAGTATCTTAAAGGTACAATGGACTATGGTTTGCATTACACTAAAAATACTGATTTTAATGTGTGTGCTTACAGTGATTCTGACTGGAGTAGTTGTCAATTCAGCAGTAGGTCCTTAAGTGCTTATGCTGTGTTTATTGGTTCAAATCTTATCTCTTGGAAAACCAAGAAGCAAGCCACAGTGAGTAAATCATCAGCAGAAGCTGAATACAGAATTATGTCCAACACTATGTCCAACACTGCTAGTGAATTGGTTTGGGTTCATGGTCTTCTTGAAGATTTGCAAGTTGATGTTAAGCTTCCTATTGTGTTACATTGTGATAATACTTCAGCTGAACATCTAGCTCACAATCCCATGTTTCATGAGAAGACAAAGCATTTGAAAAGAGACATGCACTATGTTAGAGAACAAGTGGCAGCAGGTTTCCTAACTACAGCTCATGTTTCTAGTTCTTCTCAATTAGCAGATGTATTAACTAAAGCACTTCCTTTTACTCAACATCATGCTATTTGTTGCAAGCTTGGTCTTGTGTCCCAAGTCCAGCTTGAAGGGGGTGTATAAGTTATATTAGTAATCCTAGTCAGCAGTTAGTTAGTTAGCTTTGTATTGTAGAATATAAAGTTTGTTAGCTCAGCCTAGAGATGGTTAGATTACTACAATCAGTTTATAATAAACACTTTTCTTTCTGTTTTCTCTCTCTAATGAAATGAGAAATATCAACTAAATTTTTTTCTTCTTACAATTCTATACATGACTTATATTATGGGACGAAGGGAGTATTAATACTGGAAATTAGAGATTTATACTTCGAAGCAAATATTTACACAAACTCCCCAAATTGAAGTTGATGAGAGTCCAACACTCGACCATGAGGTTAGGAGGTGAGAACTCTAACCATTGGGCTCTCACATGATTCTCAAGGAGTACTATTTTATGATATATATTAACACTTTGTTGTTATTAATTATGGTTTCGTACATCAAAACCAAATATTAGTAGTTAAAATTAATTGAAAAATAACGAGAAGCAACAAACACTCAAACAGGATCTTGTGGAGTATCAATTTGTGGAGCTCGTAGGTTACACGTGGGATACCTTTTAATTTTCGCTTTTTTAAATGTGTCAATATGCCAAAAAGGTTACTTTTTAATCAATCTATTCGTATTCTAATGAAGTCAATGTCAAGGAAAAAAAATTATGATTAGGGCAGCAGATATGGTTTAACTGGAAACAGATCTAATAAGTTCGGATAAGGTCTATTGTCAATTTAGAACATAAAAAGTCTAATAAGTTCTATTAATTTCAATTCAGCAAAAATAAGGTTTGACATACTCACAAGATAAATTATATAAGTTCATATACGGACTAATAAGGTTTAATAAATTCAAATAAGCGAAAATAACTTGAAAAGAACGGACCCTAGCTAGATACGTGCGAACTGCATTGGGTTATAAAAAAAAACCTTTAAGGAAGTCTTAATTGAGACACATCTCAGTGATGAGCTTCAGTTTATGACATATCTCTATTACATAAGGGAAGGGGGGAGCAACAGTGTCCTCTTTTAAACTAACTATTTTGCCCCCCTTCCCTTTCTAATTTACAAAAGGAATCTCAATACCAAAATGGGGGTCAAACAAAGCCACCGGAAATTAATTTTCAACAGTTACTCAGAAATCACTTATATGAGGAAACTTTACATCACTTATAGAATTGAGAAAATCACGTTGTAAAAACACGCAAATCACTCAAATGATCAGGAAACTTTACAAAAACTAAAAATTAACTTACAAACTAAAACTAATATACTAGAACGTCAATACATACAAAAACATTCACAAAATTCACTTATAAATCATTTGTTCTCAATAACCATTCACAATTACATACTCACAAAAATTACCTATAAACACAAATCTGAGAAAAACATAAGATTTTGACAGTGATATCACACATTCGTCGATCGGCGATTTGCGAACTTTCAAACAGGTACATAATTCTTTTAATCTTTAAAGTTATTTCACATTAGTCAACTGTTATGTAGTTGAAAAATTGGAGATAATAGCAATTAGTTGAAAAGGGCTTTTATATAATTAGACTTAAATTTGATTCATTTTCATATAAAATTAGAAAACAAGATGTGTATGAAATTTGATTCATTTATGACACTGATGAAAAAGTTACAAATTTAGTTCTTTTTTAAAAAAATTCCAATATAAAATTTTTGCCCAAAACTTTTGCAAAATATCCATGTTCAGAAATAAATTTTGAAAAACAAGACAATATCAAACCTTGTTGCGAACAACTTTTGCAAAAATCCATTTTCAGAAAAAAAAAATTTACATTAATTTGCGAAAACCATTTAATGTGAAATCAGATTGTGTATGAAAAATTTAAAATTTCATTTTAATTGAAACTCAAAGTGTTAAAATTTAGAAAAGGAGAAAAATTAAAAATGACCATTTCATGCGAAATCAGATTGTGTATGAAAAACTTAAAATTTCATTTCAAATATAATTGAAACTCAAAGTGTTAAAATTTGGAAAAGGAGAAAAATTAAAATGACCATTTCATGCAAAATCAGATTGTATATGAAAAATTTAAAATTTCATTTCAAATATAATTGAAACTCAAAGTGTGAACATTTAGAAAAGGAGAAAAATTAAAATGATAAAAGTTTTTAAATATCAATTTGTGAAATCAGAATTTAAAAGTTAGACAAGGAAAAAAAACTGAAATTGTATTATACTTTTCGGTTACAATTTTGGGATCATAGAAAAATTACTGAAATCCATGATTTATGAAATTACCTTTCTTTGTTACAAAATCGACCCAATTAGATCTACTGCTGCTTAAGACTTGAATTGAAATGCTTGATTTTTTGATGTTGTTCTTTGACGTTGACTTGAAAATCTACTGTTGCATGTATTTCTTTGATGTTCGCAAATTAGATTTACTGCTTAAGACTTGAAACATCTGATTTTGTTATTGTATATTGCATACTTGGATGAACTGGGTTCCTTCAAATATGAATTAGGTTCCTTCAAAATATAGGTTGTAGATTTGTAGTGAGAGGAGAGAGAGAATGAATAGTTAGAAAAGTACTCAAATTATACATTGAGAGGAGAGAGATAATGAATAGTTGGAGAAATGTTTTTTTGTTGGTCTGATGGGTCTTCACTCTTCACCGATTTAAGTGGCAAATAAGTATATGGACCAAATGTGTTTCGTCCTATACTTGTCCAACAAGTAAGCTGTAGGCTGAGCTTTCTTGTCTAGCAAGTAAACGAGTATCGCTTAGATGTTCTTCAGTTGGAGACTTGTGCAACAATGCCTGAATCAGCTTAGTCCTTAGCTTGGGCTTCGTTCCCGAACCTGCAAAAAGGGACCCACCCTGGAGGTTTGGGTGGTGGTTCCCCCTCCGAAGCTTAAGTCAGATATTAGGAGTTGTAAGAGAAAGTAGAGATAGAGAGAGAAAGTGATAGAGTATTTTTTTAGAGTAACTTTGCCTTTGTTTGCCTTGAATCAACTTTCTCCCGATTTCGGGGTATTTATAGTGATAGCAAGATGACAGCTATCCTTAAAATCTGCCCTAGAATAGTGGCCTCTGATTGGTTGAGAAATCAGATCATGACACGTGGCAGGCCATGATTTGTGAGGGTTTATGAACCACTCTCCTGCAGCCACCTCACAGGGCTGGGCTCTGACTACCTTTTGGGCCAGAAAAGTATCCTTTTAACCCAACTGAGCATAACTGAGCATAACCCAAAGATTAAATCTTCTTTCTCTATTAACTAGGGGAGGAAACGTGTACGGCTCCGATGAGCCCAGGTGTCTTCAAAGGAACCGTAGATGTTAGGCTACAACATTTGCCCCTAAAAGGGTTTTCACTGTTGGCCCATCTGACGGTTAAGGCCCTTTTACCCAAGGTAGCTTCATTTGGCCCATCTGACGGTTAAGGCTTTTTTTTACCCAAGGTAGTTTTATTTGAAATGAAGGAAATGACGCGCCTTTTCCTGGGTTTTACCGATCATAACCGATAGTTGTACCCTTTCTTCGGTCATTCTTGACCGGCTCCACAGGTTTCTTACCCCTCTATAAATAACCTTGGTGTGAGAATATTTAATCATTTCACACTTCGAACGAATTTTTTCTAGAGAGAGAAGCTCTGCCAATTTTCTAGAGAGAGAGAGAGAGAGATCGTCTAGCCTCAACTTTCTTCACCGAATCGTCCAGGCGCTTTAGCAAGTATCTTTTCTTTGTTCTTTTCATTCTTCTTGATTCTTTATTTTTTCTTAGAAAATCAATAAAATGGAATCTTATTCGTCAAATAATCCTAGCCGACCAAGAGCTCGTCTTAACCCTAGAACCGATACTTTTTCTTCGGCATATTCTAGAGTTGGGCCTCTTCTGGCCGAGTATATATTTTTTTTGTGGTTTTGGCCGAGAAAGTCAGACGACCCAGTCTTTACCTGTGCAGGGTAATCTGGCGCGCGTCAAGCAAACGGCCCGTCTATGACGAAAGGTAATAATCCCGTCAAATAGCTCAGATATGGAGGAATCTACTAGACGGGTGCCAGATGAGGCAAGAGAGGTCCAATGTGCTGAGCCTTTGGGCGGGCCTCCTTCCTCAAACCATAATTTAGAAGACTCCGAAATAAACCCTGAGGCCAGTCCTTCTGGTAGGGACGTCGATATGGAGGACACCGGCGAAGGTAATAACGGCAGTGAATCTGATGCTGCCGAAGAATCAGACGAGGCCTCCACTACCTCGTCGGAGATTAGAAGATGTTTAGGTCCCCTTTCTGACCCCGGCTTCATTTTGGTCAATCGTAAATGGTTAGAGAAAATAGGACTAGACCCTAATTACTTATCGTCCTACATGCCCATGCCGGGCTTCTCCTTTGTCATCCCAAATAAGGACGCGACAATACTGAGCACTCCCAAGAACCACTTCGCCGTCTACAAGCTGGCCCTGGACGCGGGATTGAGGTTCCTTCTCCACGAATTCATTGAACAAGTGCTGCAGTACTACCACATCGGCCATAATCAGCTGGCTCCAAAAGCTTGGCACAACGTCCTGACTTTCAAATCCGTCTGTGAGATTCACGGCCTAGCTCTTTCCCTTTAAGCCTTTAATCACATCCATTATGCGGCTAAGGTACCCGAGGCCGTGGAAGGGGCATGGCTCAACATCTGCAACCGTCCAGGCTTCATGACTGCTTGGGGCAAGCCGTCAAAGATGCACGAATGGAAGGCCGACTTCATCTTTTTACGGGCGGCCAGCGACTACGCGACGAAGAGCTATAGATTTTATAATCGATCCGTCACGAATACTGGGCGGAAGCAGTCTTGGCTGGAGTTGGAGGACAGCTTTGACGAAGAGGTGGTGGAGTACTTCAGAATAAAGGAGTACTCTAGGCCCGGCCAACAATCTTTTAAGGGACCAACTAACTGGATACCCTTTAAAGAAATGTTTTACCAAGATGACTTCTTGGTCACCGCCAGCTTGCAGTTGGCCGAAGATAAAGGTATACATTCAAATTCTCCAAGTAAAACTTCTTCGTCCATAGCACATCGGACTAACCATTTTTCATCTCTCTTTTGCAGACTCGGCCAGAAAACGTCTCAAGGCTTCTTGGACGGGTGAAATAAGCATGTCTAAATTTACAGGCAACTTATGGAAGGAATACGCCAAGAGCAGCGCAAAGAAAAGGGATGAAACACTGGTAACATGATTGAAATTTTTTTTTTTGGACGAGGATCATTCTAACTCGTTAAGAATCTGCATACACCTATTGGACGAGAATTACCCGAAGAAGGAGAACGTCCAAGCATGGACGTCCGTCTTCATTGGGCTATTCTCGTCTGAGGCACTGATTGCCTTTCTCTAGACGAGAATCCCCTGAAGAAGGAAGGCGTCTGGGCTTGGACGGCCACCTCCTTTGGGCCATTCTCGTCTGAGATGCTGAATAATTTTGGACGAGTACCATTGGGACTCGTCCAAGTCGTTGTTCCTTTTCTTGGACGAGGATAACCTGAAGAAGGAAAGCGTCCATGCTTGGACGGCCACCTTCTTTGGGCCATTCTCGTCTGAGATTTTCAACACCTTTGGACGAGTACCATTTGGACTCGTCCAAGTCGTTATCCCTTTTCTTGGACGAGGATAACCTGAAAGAAAGCATCCATGCTTGGACGGCCACCTTCTTTGGGCCATTCTTGTCTGAGATTTTGAACACCTTTGGACGAGTACCATTTGAAATCGTCCAAGTCGTTATCCCTTTCCTAGGACGAGGATAACCTGAAGAAGGAAAGCGTCCATGCTTGGACGGCCACCTTCTTTGGGCCATTCTCGTCTGAATTGTTTTAAGTTCTGAAACTGAACGAAGGGGTGATTTCCTGTCCCTGGACGGGAGTCATTTTAGTCCGTCTTCCTTTGGGATGGCTTCCTTCTTTGCATTAACGTCGTCTATATTCGAAATCTTTCTTGGACGAGTTTCCCTTGGGAAAGGAGGTGTTTATTATTTGACGCATTCCTTCTTTGGGTGATTTTTGTCTGAAGCTTTGCAATTTGTTTTAGATTTTGCTCTTTGGACGTCCATCATTTTAACTTAATCATTTCTTGCAGAAAAATGCTCCTACCAACAAACTTCCACCAGGGAAGTCGTTTTTCCAAAAAGAGGCCTACGGCGGCCGCGGCAGCCGGCCTCGGCAAAAAGCCTAAGGGCTTTACAAGAAAGAAGACGGAGAAGGCTACTCCAAGTGGATTTGGAGAAAAAACCATGCCTCCCCCTAAACATAAGGTTCTTAAAGAGGAGCCTTCTGCTGCCGTTCCGGCCGAGGGGGAGAAGAGTTCTGACCCCACAGGTCAGTTGGACGCTTTGCCTTCTGACTTAGCTGAAGTCAGGCCAGAGTCAGCATTGGCTTTGGTTGTTCCGAGGCAGGAGACGGCGGCTGAGAACTACCCGGGCTTCAGCGGCTCGGTGGCCAAGCTGGTGCCGCAGATGCCGCTAGCTATTAGGACGACATCTATCTCGTTTGGTGAATCGTATTCTCCGAATATAGTTAGGACGATGCGGGTCGGCGGATGGTCCATGAGTCCGTCCAATAGACAAGTCATCGTCTTTCCCATCAAGATAACTGACTCTCCCCCTCTTTCAGATAAGGGCAAAGGCCCGGCTATACCCGCAACTCCTCCTACCATAAACTTGGACGAGGAGTCTTCTCCTGCTTTCGCCAAAATGTCAAAGGCTGAAAAAGATTGACTTAAGCAGGAGCTCTTCAAGTGTTACCCTGAATCCTATATCAAAGGATTAAGGGGAGCATCGACCGGGCATGTGGGCTATATGTCTCAACTTGCTGCTGAGGTATAACTTACTGCCGCTTTTGTTTAATACTTGTGTATATTTTTCCTTTTTGTAACTCGTCTAATGACTTGTTTTGTTTTTATTGTCCCAGCTTTTTGCTCGCAGCATGCTTACTGAAGAATGGGCGAGGGAGCTGAGAAAAGAGAATAAGCAGCTCGTCCACATGGCAACAACGGCAGGCGACAAGGCCATCCATGACATTGAGATGGCTAATACCCTTCATCGTCAATACTTGGAGGCTTTGGAGAAGAGATCAACAACTCTGGAATCTGAGAACAAGAATTATCTTGTTACCATCAACGATCTGTACAAGGAGCTAGACCGTCTGAAGATTGTCATCGATGCTGTCTCTACTGATCTGAAGGGTGAAAGAGATGCTGCTCTTCTTGCCGTCGTTCAACTGAGGAGGGAGAATATTCTCCTAAAAGCGAAGACTGCCCGTCGGAAAGGGAGGCGGCCAAGGCCTTTGATGATTCCAAGGAAGGATTGGCTCAAGTCGTCGAAACTTCTAAGGACTGGGCCGTCAAGGCTTTTGAGATGCTGGCTGAGGCTACTGAGGTCCCCAGCTTCGTTCGTCGTCTGAAGTATCAGCAGAGTGTCCATCGTGCTATGGTATGTGCTGAGGAACCTCCGGAGTTTTTGGATTCCGACGACGAAGCTGCAGTTGAGGAGGAGAACCCTGAAGACGACCAGGAAACTCGTGCTGAAGATGATGCCTAGCTTTAGGTTTCTTTTCCTAAGTTTCTTGGCTTGTCTGCCGTTGTAGCCTTAACTCTTCAGTCTTAAGTTGTAAATCTTTTGCCAATTATATATATATGAAACTTTTTGCCGATTGCTTGTCTTTCCCCCTTTTTTTATTAAAATTTTGAACAAGTATCAAATGAGCCTCGTCCCCGAATTCAGGTCGACCCGCATGAATGTTGGCCTTTAGACGACCCGTGCACCCGAATAACGTCCTTGCCTTTAGACGATCATAAGTCTATTCAAAATGCATCTAAGTACAAGAAGAGACTCGTTCTGAATTCTGGACGGCTTACATAGTTCAGATAGAGTAATCCTGTCAACCCTGATCTTTACCCTTGGACGGTTTTAAATCTTTCGAAAAAGTATCTAAGTACTTAGTGACATTCGTCTTGACATTTTGGATGGTTTGCAAAATAAATATAGTTAAAGTTTGCCATCGTTGTCCTTGGACGATTGCGAATCTTTCCAAAAAGTATCCAAGTACTTTGTGACATTCGTCCTGGAACTTTAGATGGTCTTCACGTTCAGACGAGTCTTGCCTCTTTCAGCTCGTCCTATAGGCTTGTCTTATCCCCCCCTTCTTGGGCTAGGCTCAACCATATATAGCGGACAAGCCATAGTCCAAGAAGGAGAGCGGCCAACATTAGCGAAGCCTACTGAAACCGCTAAGGACGAGCATTAGATACATGATCTGACCATGTCTTAGCCGCCTTCCTTGAGGGAACAACACTCGTCCGGAAGTAGTGATCCCTTACTAGGGTCTTTACTACTTAGCTGTCCGTGTATGTGAAAGTAAGTATCCTTTACTAAGGGCTTATTTCTGGTCAGCCTTCTCTTAGAGACCTTGACGTTTCCCTTACTAGAGATTGTGTCAAATTGATTGCCATTTATGTATTGTCAACCTTTAGGTTGTTATACTTTTGGCCGGTCTCCTCGAGGGAGTGGTGTTCGGCATAGAAGTGAGTATTTTTGACACTCTATTGTTTTGTGTGCTTTTGTCCCAAGTTTCTGTCTCTTTTAGACTAGTAACTGATTTAATGCCCCAAAAGAACTAACTTGGTGAAAGTAAACAAAGGCGATAACAAAGTAGGAATTGTATTATATGAATTTCGCTTAGCTGAATGCCAAGATACATGTATACAATTGTTTTTTTTCTAGCATGTGCCGCGGCACTTTGGACTTACTACAAACTACCAGCTAGATACTTGACGATGAATTGAGTTAGACGTGGTACTTCTTCAGGTTATCTGAGTTCCAAGTGCGCTGTATAACTCGTCCATCCAGATCTTGGAGACGAAAAGTTCCACTGCGCACTTCTTGGATAATCAGGTAAGGTCCTTCCCAATTTGGTGTTAGCTTCCCCATCTCGTCAGCTCGTCCAACCGCCTTCATCTTCCTTAGAACCAAATCCCCTACCTTGAGTGGTCGTCTAGCGACTCTCTTGTTAAACTCCCGAACCATTCGCAGCTTGTATAATTGCATTCTTAGCAAGGCATTGCCCCTGTCTTCTGGTACTTGATCCAAAGCCTCGCATAATGCAGCCCAGTTGGCATCTTCTGTGTACAACATGACTCGCAGGGTGGGTTCTTCAATTTCAATGGGCAAGACGGCTTCAGTGCCATAAACTAACATGAAGGGTGTCTCCCCTGTAGAATTTTTGGCAGTTGTTCTGATGGACCATAACACTAGTTGTAGTTCTTCAACCCATTGTCCCTTGGCATTATCCAACTTCCTATTGATTCCATTAGATAGAATCTTGTTGAAGGACTCCACTTGCCCATTGGCCTGTGGGTGGGCGACGACAGCGAAGTGAGCCTTGATTTCTCGTTCTGCCAACCAATCTTTCAGTTTAGGTGTTTCAAACTGCGGGCCATTATCAAAGACGATGGACTGTGGCATGCCAAAACAAGTTATAATGTTTTTTCCAAATAAAGCCCTTCACGTTGTTTGTTGTTATACCTCGCATGGCTTCAGCCTCTATATATCCATTTAGTTAAGTAGTCCACAACCACTATCACAAACTTCTTTTGCCCAGCGGCCACAAGGAAAGGTCCTAGAATATCCATGCCCCATTTGGCAAAAGGCCAAAAGGAACAAGATAGGAGTTAGGTAGTTAGACGGCTTCTGATGCAAGTTTTCGTGCTTCTGACAACTGTCGCACTTTTTTGCGTAGACGAGGGCATCTTCCTTTAGGGTAGGCCAGTAATATCCCGTCCTTAAAGCCTTTTCTCCCAGTGCCCTTCCCCCAATGTGAGATGCACAAGCTCCTTCACGGAGTTCCTTCAGAACCTCTAAACCTTCTTCCCTGGTGATGCACTTGAGGAGAGGACGAGTGAATGACCTCTTGTAAAGAGTCTCATCCCATAATTCAAACCACTTGTCTCTAGCCTTTACATACTTAGCCTCTACAGGGTCCGGAGGCAACCGTCCCGTCTTCTTGTATTCTATGATAGGCTCCATCCGCATCGCCCTCGGCTAAGAAACATAATCTGTTCTTGGTCAATGCTCTTTTTGGGTTTGACTTCCCAAAACACTGTTCTTGGCACATCACCTTCAGCCGAGCTGGCCAATTTAGAGAGAGCATCTGCTTGATGTTTTTCTGACCTTGACACTTGGTCGAGAACAAATCGTTTCAAAGGCTCAATCTCATCTTTGATCAGACGCATATATTTGCTCATCGATGCTTCTTTACATTCAAAATCCCCGTTGACTTGACTGACGACCAAGAGCGAGTTTGTTTTGGCCTCAATTTCCAGAGCGCTTGCCGCTTTACACATTTTGATTCCAGCTAGAAGTGCTTCATATTCAGCTCCGTTATTGGACGCTTGGAATTGGAACCTTAGCGCATATTCAAACTTGTCTCCTTCTGGAGATTGGCAAATGATTCCTGCCCCACATCCATTGACAGTGGACGACCCATCAACCATGAGCGTCCAATGCTTCCTTCCTTCACTGGATCGAGATATTGGCTCTATGGTTGGCCGAGCAAGTTCAACTATAAAATGGCCAAGGCTTCGCCCCTTAATGGCTTTCCTTGGTTCAAATGATATATCGAACATGTTAAGCTCAACAACCCATTTTAGCATTCATCCGGAAGCTTCCATCTTTTGCAGAACTTGCTTCAGAGGGTGGTCAGTATAGACGAGTATGATGTGCGCCAAGAAATAGGGCCTTAACTTTCGGCTGGCCATGACGAGGGCCAATCTAAACTTCTGAACTGGAGTATACCTATTTTCCGCATCCTTGAGCACATGACTCACAAAGTATATGGGGACTTGCACGGACTCTCTTTCAGCCAGCAGGACGGCACTCACAGCCTGAGTGGACACAGCCAAGTATACAAACAGTTTCTCCCCCTCAGCTGGACTGACCAACCTAGGCATCTGCCGAAGGTGATCTTTGACTTGCTGAAGGGCTTGCTCTACCTCTACTGTCCATTCAAACTTAGCCTTTTTCTTGATCGTGGCGAAGAAGTGATGGCACTTGTCACATGACTTGGACAAGAAACGTCCAAGGGCAGCCAAGCAACCCGTCAGTCGCTGGACTTCCTTTATCTTTGACGGGGATTTCATGTCTAAAATAGCTTGGATCTTCTCTGGGTTGGCTTCTATTCCCCTCTGATCTACCAAGAAGCCTAAGAACTTCCCAGACAAGACTCCAAATACGCATTTGCCGGGGATCAATTTTAACTTGTATTTCCTTAGAGTCTCGAAAGTCTCTCTCAAATCACCAACATGACGTTCCTCTTGCTGACTCTTGACTATCTTATCATCAATATAGGCCTCCATTTTTCTTCCCAACTGTGGCTGAAAGACGGTATTGATCAATCTTTGAAAGGTGGCCGGAGCATTGCGTAGGCCGAATGGCATCCTCAACCAGCTATACAGTCCCTTCTCAGTAATGAAGGACGTTTTGTCCTGATCCTCTGACGACATGGGGATTTGATGAAACCTGAATAGGCGTCCATGAAGCTTAACAAAGCATGGCCGGCCGTGGAGTCTACTAGACGATCCAACTTAGGCAAAGGGAAACTATCCTTAGGACAAGCCTTGTTGAGATTAGTATAGTCCACACACATCCTCTAAGTGCCATTAGGCTTTGGCACCATGACCACATTTGCTATCCATTCTGGATAATAAGTTTCTCTGATGAACTTTGATTCCAACAACTTCTGAACTTCTTGGTCGACCGCCTGATTTATGGCCGGTCCTAAATGCCTTTTCTTCTGACGAACCGGTTTTAAATTTGGATCAACATTCAGCCGGTGGACTGCTATCTCTGGATCAATTCCAGGCATTTCTTCAACACAATAAGCGAACAAGTCTTGAAATTCTTTCAGCAAGCTTATCAGAAGGCCCCTCAATTTAGGACTGAGGGAAGAACAAATTTTTAAAGTTTGCTCTGGACGAGCCTCATCCAACCAGACATCTTCTGGAACTTCCACTAGCTCTGGACGTTCTATTGCTAGTCCCATGATGGCCATCACTTCGTCAGACGAAGCAGGTTCTTCCTTGACGGGCTCATACTTTCTTTTCTTGCTGGGGAGATGTTCAGACGTTTTCCTTGAGGGGGCGAGAGGCGTCTGAGAACTCTCCATTGACAGCTTCAACGAGGCCACTTGGTCCTTTACACTTTCAGACGTTTTCCTTTCGCCAGCAACCTTCGTCTTATCTTTCCCAATTTCTGACGTTTTTCGTTCGCCACCGATCTTCGTCTTGTCTTCATTGCATGCTTTCCATGACGATGGCTTGAGGGTGGTTAGGTAGCATTCCCTAGCCGCCTGCTGGTCTCCATACAAGGAGCCAATCTTGCCATCATCACACTCATACTTCATAAGCATCAAGTGAGTTACTATTACAGCTTTAACATGATTCAAAGTTGGTCGTCCGAGTATGACATTGTAGGCTGTCAAATCTCGGACAACCAAGAACTTGATGAACAAAGTCCGTGAGGCCTCCTTCTCTCCAACTCGGACGGGCAACGCGACTGTTCCCATGGGATGGATAACTCCTCCCCCAAACCCTATGATGGGATGATGGACTGGAACCAAGTTCTTTTCATCAAATTTCAATATGGACAAGCAATCAGCACTAATGATGTCCGTCGAGCTTCCAGTGTCAATTAAAATTCTTCTTACTCTCAAGTTTGCTATTTTCATCTCTACAACCAAAGGGTCATCATACCCCGATGTTGCTCACTAACCACCACTTTTGGGAAGGGCTCGGCCTTAGATGGATTGGTCAACAAGACTTGGCCGAGCTCCCTGAGGTAGTTTTTGTGCCCTCTATTGGCTGGCCCTCCGGCAACAAATCCTCCTGAAATAACGAGGCCTACATCTTCGTCAGTGCTTTCACTCTCCTTCTTCTTGCTTTGACGATCATCACTCCTCTGAAACTTCTTTCCCCCTTGGGGTAAGTATAAATTCATCTTTCCTTTTCGGACTAGATCCTCCAAAGCTCTCTTAATGTGTTTGCATTCATTTGTTTCATGACCGCAATCCTTGTGAAAATGACAATACTTGCTCTTGTCCCTATTCCTGTAAGGCGTCTTCATATCAGCTGGAGCCTTCAGCTCATATTGGTCCTTTATCTCCATGAGAATGGAGTATTGGTCCTTGCTGAATTCGATGGGGTTGGATGAAGAAGGCTCAAATTCTTTCCTCTTGCTCCTTCCTCTAGACGAAGTAGTGGTAGAGGTTATGGCCCAAGTCTCGGCCTTTTTCGGGTTGCTCTTCTTTAGCTGAGCAACCTCTTCAGGCTTCTTGGACTCGGGATGCTTTGCCTCCGCACATACTACAGTGGCATGTATAAAGGCTTCAGCTTCCTTTAAGGCCTCGGCAAGAGTATTGATCTTCTTCTTCACAAGGTCAAACTTAAAACTTCCTGGCCTCAGACCCCTGATAAAGGCGTCAAAAGCCACTCCGGCATTGAGATATTGAATTTGAAGGGCTTCCAGATTGAATCTCTTAACAAAACTCCTAAGAGCTTCTTTTGGTCCTTGGACGACCTTGCCCAAGTGCATGCTTATCTTTTGTTCTTGACGATTTGCAACGAAATGACTAGTAAATAAGACACTGAGTTCGGTGAAATTATTGACTGAATTGGGGGGTAGATTATTAAACCACTTCTGAGCTACACCCTTCAAGGTGGCCGGGAAATTCTTACACCAAGTAGCATCGTCTACTCCTTGGACGTACATCTGATGCTTGTAAGCAGACAAATGATCATCAGGATCAGTTGTTCCATCAAAAGGCTCTATGGTTGGGAGTTTTACCTTTGGGAAGGGGGGCGCCTCCATGATCCTGACCGAGAATGGAGTAGGCCTATTGATCCGGAGGGCTCCCAGCTGTCCCTCGATGGGTATGAACTCCTTGCGATATTCCTTCAACACTAGATTAGATGAAGTGTTTGCGGGTACTGGTCGCTTATAGACCATTGGTTGAACCACCGACCTCTCTTGTCTCGGACGAAACATCGAAGGACCCAGACTTCTTCCCTCTGTTCTGGATGGTATCCTTAAAGGAGGGTCTCTCAAATACGGGGTAGAGCCAGTAGTCGACCGTTGTAAAGCTGCAGCCCTCTTTGCCTCTAAGTAATCCCTGGCGTCTGTTTCCATTCGATGTCCATTCGGACGAGCTTGATCTTGAGTCCTCACCACCAGATTCCAGTCCATCTTCCTTCGTTGATCACTGTCCTTTGGCTGCTTTCCTCTTGCCGCCCTCTTAGAGGATTCCTGACGAACAAGTCGACTAGGACCTGGACGATTTTCTTGGGAACGTCCCCTAGGAGGAGCTTGATTGTTGACGGCTGGCTCCGGGTTATGATGAAAGAACAGCATGTTGCTCCTAATCTGTTCCTGGACGACTGCTGCCATTTTAGTCTGAAAGTCATTTAGGACGTTGTCTAGATGGGCAGCCGTCACTGGACGTTCAAGATTTTCCTGAATGACCGGCTGCTGGCTTGGTCCAGGGACATGGACGATGGTTGGAGGTCTATCCCTTCCTCGGGGCAGTCTCTCGTGTTCAACTGTGTCTTCGACATTAACCTGAAGACTTCGGTTTCTGGCAATGTTGGACGATTGACAATCACTCATCGTTGCATCTCCCCACAGACGGTGCCAAATGTTTCGTCCTATACTTTTCCAACAAGTAAATTGTAGGCTGAGCTTTCTTGTCTAGCAAGTAAACGAGTATCCCTTAGATGTTCTTCAGTTGGAGACTTGTGCAAAAATGCCTGAATCAGCTTAGTCCTTAGCCTGGGCTTCGTTCCCGAACCTGCAAAAAGGGACCCACCCTGGAGGTTTGGGTGGTGGTTCTCCCTCCGAAGCTTAAGTCAGATATTAGGAGTTGTAAGAGAAAGTAGAGATAGAGAGAGAAAGTCAGAGAGTATTTTTTCAGAGTAACTTTGCACGGTTTGCCTTGAATCAACTTTCTCCTGATTTCTGGGGTATTTATAGTGATAGCAAGATGACAGCTATCCTTAAAATCTGCCCTAGAATAGTGGCCTCTGATTGGCTGAGAAATCAGATCATGACGCGTGGCAACCCATGATTTATGAGGGTTTATCAACCACTCTCCTGCAGCCACCTCACAGGTCTGGGCTCTGACTACCTTTTGGGCCAGAAAAGTAATCTTTTAACCCAACTGAGCATAACTGAGCATAACCCAAAGATCAAATCTTCTTTCTCTATTAACTAGGGGAGGACACGTGTACGGCTTCGATGAGCCCAGGTGTCTTCAAAGGAACCGTAGATGTTAGGCTACAACACCAACTGTTCCCGGTTAACAAGCAATATTTTTTAAAAAAAAATCCTCCTAAATTAAATCAAACAGGCAGTGCACAAGTTTTATTGCTCAAAATAAAAATAACCCAAACCAACCTGTTTCTGCTAAGAAATTGAGGGTTGTGATTGGTTGAAATGTGTGATGTGGGCCCCAAGAGCGATCGACTGAGCTCCGATATCCGTACGCCGGAATCCTGCAAAACAAGGTTAGACTACCCCGGGGGTGGTTCCGGGATCGCCCCTCCGACGCTCAAGTCAGTAGATGATTGAGGTAGAGAGAGAAGTCAAGCCTAGAGAGAGATGCTCTAGTTTGTTAGGTGAGAATTGAATACCTGTTCATTGATGAGGCAGTTGGTTTTTATAGTGTCGGGGATTTCCCAGACAGGAAACATTATTCAGATGGGCCTTTTTGGTAGCAATGAGCATGTTACCTTTTCAGGCAATGATTGCTTCACCTTTTAGAAGTTTCCCCAAACACTGGTGATTAGGTCAACTTTCAAGTGGGACCCACAGTTGCCACCTGTCCCATGCTTTAGCAGGCCTGTGCTTCTTTACCGGGCTGCTGATTAAATGAGCCCAAACAATTAGCCCCACGCCATAGATAGGGGATCACGGAGATCTGACTGGAGGGGGGTCTGTCTATGGCGGAATAGCAGATATCCTATTTCTGACTGGAAGCAGATATGCCGACCGGGTCTCCTTCTGGCTGGAAACAGCAGGGCCGACCGTGTCACCTCCTGGCTAGAGGCAGATAGGCCGACCGGGTCCCCTTCTGACTGGAAGTAGCTATGCCGACCGGGTCTCCTTCTGGCTGGAAGTAGGAATGCCGACCGGGTCTCCTTTTTAGTGGAAGCAGCGAGGCCGACCGGGTCACCTCCTTGCTAGAGGCAGATAGGCCGACCGGGTTCCCTTCTGACTGGAAGTAGCTATGCCGACCGGGTCCGCTCTTGGTTGAAAGTAGATAAGCCGACCGGGCCATTTTTGCCTCCAAGAGAGAATGCCGACCGGGTTGTTTTTGCTCCATAAGGAGAGTGCCGAACGGGTTACCTCCATTTGGAGGAAAGGATGCCGACCCAGTCATCTTTGCCACATGAGGAGCGTACCGACCGGGTTACTTCCTTTTGGAGGAAGGAGGCCGACCTAGTCATCTTTTGCCTTATGGTGAGGATGCCGACCGGGTCAATTCCTATATGGCCGAGCAGAGTATGTAGCCGTTCGGATGAGGGGCTAATGAGCCCCAAGATGATCCTAGGGGGTGCTAACTGATACTTGGCCCTTTTTGACCGAGTATAGAAGCGACTCGGCAAAGGAGGGAAGCTCCTGTTGGCCGAGTAGGGTACATGGCCACTCAGAGGAGAGGCTAATGAGCCTCAAGTTGGTCCGAGTGGGTGCTAGCTAATACTTAGCCGTACTCGACCAAGCATAGAAGCGACTCGGCAAAGGAGGGAAGCTCCGGTTGGCCGAGTAGGGTACATGGCCACTCGGATGAGGGGCTAATGAGCCTCATGTTGGTCCAAGTGGGTGCTAGCTGATACTTGGCCGTACTCGACCAAGAATAGAAGCGACTCGGCATAGGAGGGAAGCTCCTGTTGGCCGAGTAGGGTACATGGCCACTCGGATGAGGGGCTAATGAGCCTCATGTTGGTCCGAGTGGGTGCTAGCTGATACTTGGCCGTACTCAACCAAGTATAGAAGCGACTCGGCAAAGGGGGGAAGCTCTTGTCGGCCGAGTAGGGTACATGGCCACTCGAATGAGGGGCTAATGAGCCTCATGTTGGTCCGAGTGGGTGCTAGCTGATACTTGGCCGTACTCGACCAAGTATAGAAGCGACTCGGCAAAGGAGGGAAGCTCCTGTTGGCCGAGTAGGGTACATGGCCACTCGGATGAGGGGCTAATGAGCCTCATGTTGGTCCGAGTGGGTGCTAGCTGATACTTGGTCGTACTCGACCAAGTATAGAAGCGACTCGGCAAAGGAAGGAAGCTCCTGTTGGCCGAGTAGGGTACATGGCCACTCAGATGAGGGGCTAATGAGCCTCATGTTGGTCCGAGTGGGTTTCCGTACTTGTTGTGGGGGTTGTATCCATTTTGCCCGACCACGTACGTTTGACCCTCATTTCTACATGGCCCCTCTCGATACTTAGGACGCTGGGACCCTGGGCATTGGCCGAGCTGGAGGGACACCCTGAGGACCTTTGGCGTTTCAACTTCCTTTGGGTCTGAAGGGTTTTTGCTCGAGTTCGCTGGACTCCTCACTTAATGGGCTGATCAGGTCCAGTTGGGCCGCTATTAAAAGCTCGTTTAGGCGACGCGGGGGGGTTTGCATTGCGCGCTTCCCGAGGTGTTGTTATATATGCATGAGGGGAGAGAGAAATTGAGTGTCATTTGCTCATTTCCTCATTCTCTCTTTCTCAAAAACTCAGATTCTCTCAACTTTTCCAAGCTTTTTCCCAGTTTCTTCTTCCGACCAGGTACGTTTTCGTTCTTTTAAGCTTTTTCTTTTTCTTTGTCTTCTTTCGAATAACTTCGGCCGACTCCCTTGTGTATAAATAATGGGAGATTCGTCCGAGTCGTCGACACCTCCGACCTCACCCTCTTATAAATTGTCCGAGGAGGTGAGGGGAATGGGAATAACTTTGGTGTCGACGATAATGAGCTGCCCCGACCCCTCGGCTGTACCCGACGCGGTCGTTCTCCCGAGCCCGTCTTCTTCGGTGGAGGAGGAAGCCGAGGGAGTCATTCCTTACCCTTGGGCGGTGTCATTGGCTTATCCTCCTTCTCGGAGTTACTTAGACAAGTATTTGTCTTCTGATGTAGTAAGGGCCATGCCGAGGGAAGCAGGAGGAGCATCGACATCGGGTCGGGAGTTGGAGTATCCTGACCTTGATCCGGAAGGAGGTCCGGGCTCTTTCTTTCCCGAGCCGGGGGTGATTAAGTCGCTGACCGAGGACCTTCGGGGCACAGCGACCAGGTTCCAAATAAGAGACCCCTTCTACTTAGTCCGACCGGAGGCCTACCATACAGTCCTGTCTCCACCACCCGGGTGCATTGCAGTTTATTACAAGTCTATGGATATGGGGCTTCGGTTCCCGCTGACCAACTTTGTCGAAGAGTTGTTGAATGCATATAATTTAGCCATCTGCCAAATTTCCCCGAACTCCTGGGGCGGAATCAACGCCTTTCAGGTGATCTACGAATTGATGCGGATCCGACCAACACTCAAGCTATGGCGGCATCTCTACAAATTGGTCGAAGTGATGGCTGCGAAGAATGGTCCCGGTTGGTGGAGCTTCCAAGTCCGACCGGGATACCGTACCGTTCTTAACCTACCGACTTCTCAGAAGGGGTTTCGGAGGGAGTTTGCCTTCGTCTACTACGGCGGGGACTGGGGGATTCCCCTTATTCCACCCCCGACCGAGCCCCTTGTTGCTTTAAATTGCCGAGTGGGTGAACTCGACGACGAGGAGGGGGCCGGGGCCTGCTATATGCAGACCGAGGCAAAGATTGTGAATGGGGGCGAGATATTTGTGCCCGGTCAGTGGCTCCCCGACTGCAAATTATTCAAGGATGAGCACTTCCTTTCGGCAATGGGTCTTAGCTCGACTTTCCCGAAGGGTAATCTGCGGGGAGTTGGCTGAGGTGGTTGGTATTGTCAATGTTGCAGTTTTTTCGCCCTTTTTTGACTAACTTTTTGTTTTGCTTTGCTGCAGAGCCCGCCCGAGCGTATCTTGAAGAAACCGACTCTTCAATGGCCGACAAGCTGAATGTTGCAACCATGAGAGCTGCTCGGCTGAAGGCTGAGATTGCAGCCAAGACCTTGAAGGTCTTAGCTCCCCCTAAGGTGAAAATCCGCCCCTTTGTTGCTTCTATTTTGGTCCGACCATCTCATTTTATTTGCCGACGATATCTTCCCTGATGCAGGACCCTGCCAAGCCGAAGAGCAAAAAGAGGAAAGAGCGGTCATCCGACAAGGTGGCTCAAACTGAGAAGGTTGTCGCCCGGTCCAAGGCTGAGCGGGAAAAGGCCGTCGCTCGTGCAGAGGCCGAGCGGAGCAGGTCGGTGGAGGTCATCGCCCTGTGGGTCCCCAAAGAATGCACCGACGGGGGATATCTTCCTTCATTCTTCTGACTTCCGACCGGTCGGGAGCCCCCAATATACTCCATTGTCTCCATTCGAGGAGTTGCCCGGGGGTAGCTCGAGGGGAGCGGTAACGCCGACCGTTCCTTTCACTGGGCTGAGCCGGAAGGAGAAGGACAAGCGGTGGACCGCTGCCATTGATCATATTTATACTCCCGCTGACCGGGAGTATATCCAGATCACTCATGGTCCGAACGAGACCAACTAGCTGTTTCGCACCTGGCTCGACGTAGGCGCCTTTGCCTTTTTATTTTGCTCTCTAATTCTGTTCCGATTCTGCTTTCATCTCGCTTTATTACTCTTTGTTTCAGTTCTCTGCTCGGATGGCCAACGTTGCTCAAAATAGGGTGAGCTTGGCCGAGGAAGTTGCCGACCTCAAAGAAAAGGCCAAAAAACATTTTGATGAGGTTTATCGGGCTAAGGAGGACAAGCGCATTGCCGAGTCCAAATTCGAGGATGCGTTGGCCGCCATCAAGAAAGATCAGGGCCGCCATCAAGAAAGATCAGGAGACCTTTGCCTCCGAGCGGGCGAAGTTGGAGAAGGAGAAGGCCGACCTCACACTCGCCCGCGACTTGGCTCGAACTGCTCGGGCTGATGCCCTTGCCAAGCAGGCCGCGGCCGAGCTGAAGGTGGCGGAGCTCGAGGCTAAGTTGGTTGAGCTTGAGGGCCAAGTGAAGACCGAGGCACAGTGGTTCTCCGACTGGGAGAAATCTGAGGCTGCCGAGACCTATACTAACGAGGTCGGCAGTGCGGCGCACAAAATGGGGGAGGATGAGGCGCTTGATCGGCTGAAAAAGGTTATGGCCGAGTCCCACCCCGACTTGGTCTGGGCCAACATCTGGTCGGGGTACCAAATGTCCATTGATGCCGACAACGCTGTTATCATGGCTCAGCTGAAAGCTGAGGGGACTGGCTCCGATGAAGATGATGAGGAGGAGGACGAGGGCCGCGTGGATGTTAACGTTGTGGACGGCGATGACGTTGATGATGATAACGTCGATGAGGCCTCGGGTGCCGGTCGGGGTGAGGAGCTGGTCGGTGATAATACCGAACCTAATGCGGAGAGCATGACCAATCTTCCCCCTCCTCCTAGTTCTTAGTCTGTGTGGCCCTTGTCCTTAGCTTGTTTTTAAATTTGGCCCTAGTTGCCTTTGTAATCATTTCTTCTGTAATGTTTGACTTGATTAATGAAAACTTATCTTTTGGCTTCTGTTTTCTTGTTTGTTGATTGCAATACTGCCCGACTGACTTTTGTTCTTTCCGACGGACTTTTTGTATGCTCGGTAATCCGACTACAAAAATTACGATTAATTGAATGCCGATTACCTGGACTGGTTAGGTCTAAATTTATACCGATTGGCTTGGTCAAAATTCCGACCAGCAATAACTTTCAGGAAAAGTTCGAACTGTTTTGACTGGTTAAGTCTAAATTAATCCCGACCGACTTGTTTGTCAATCCAATTGCCGACCAACAATAACTTGCAGATACAATGCCAACTATTTTGACTGGTTAAGCCTAATAGGTTGGACGAGGTGTAAAATATGCCGACTGGCTATACCGATTGGCTTGGTCAAAATTCCGACCAGCAATAACTTTCAGGAAAAGTTCGAACTGTTTTGACTGGTTAAGTCTAAATTAAATCCGACCGACTTGTTTGTCAATCCAATTGCCGACCAACAATAACTTGCAGATACAATGCCAACTATTTTGACTGGTTAAGCCTAATAGGTTGGACGAGGTGTAAGATATGCCGACTGGCTATACCGATTCATTACAGTTAAAACCGACTACAAAAATGCCAACCGGCTTTGAGTAAGCTATTACAACATATGCTCCTATTGCAAGTAACAAACTTTACACATAGTACTTTTTAAGGTTGTCTGCATTCCAAGGTCGGGCCAAGGGGATGCCCTCGGCGGATTCTAGTCGGAATGTCCCTGGTTTGATGACCTCTGTGACCTTGTATGGGCCATCCCAGTTTGGTCCCAACTTTCCTTTCAAGTGTGAGAGCCCCGTGGCTTCGACTTTTCGAACAACCCAGTCGCCAAGTTGAATTGGACGAGTTTTCACTCGGCAATTAAACATCCGAGTGACTCTTTGTTTGTACTGGATGGATCTCAGCAGGGCGTTGCCCCTCGTTTCTGGAAGCAGGTCTAAGCTGACCGGCTTTTCTTCCTCATTCCTTTCGAACTCGTAGAACGTCATTCGTGGAGATGGGATGCCAATCTCCACTGGTAAGACCGCCTCGCTGCCGTACACAAGGCTGAATGGTGAGTGACCCGTTGCTTCTTTGGTCGTAGTTCTAGCCGACCAGAGGACCCCAGGTAGGTCATCAACCCATGCTCCTTTGGCGGCTTCTAAGGATTTCTTGATTCCCATGAGAACTATCTTATTAGCCGATTCGGCTTGCCCGTTAGTTTGTGGTCGGGAGACTGCTGAGAATTTAGTGTGTATTCCGAAACGAGCGCAATAATCTCTAGTAGGGCCACTGTTGAATTGTCGCCCATTGTCGGAGATTAGGACTCTGGGGACTCCGAACCTGGTGATGATGTTCCTCCAAATGAACGCTTGAACTTGTTTATCCGTAATGGAGGAGAGTGGTTTGGCTTCAGTCCATTTGGTGAAATAGTCAATAGCGACTATTAGGAACTTTCTCTGCCCGGAGGCTGGGGGAAATGGTCCGAGTAGGTCCATGCCCTACTTGTCGAATGGCAAGACAGCTTGAATTGTTGTTAGGGGGGTGGTCGGTGCTCGAGGAATATCCGAATGGATCTGGCAGGACGGACACTTCTTCACCAGCTCCTGGGCGTCGGTTTTCAGAGTAGGCCAGTAGTACCCGGCTCGGAGGGCTTTTCCTGCTATGGTTCTTCCTCCTTGGTGACTCCCACAGGCTCCTTGGTGGATTTCCCTAAGGATGTAATTTCCTTCTTCAGGGGTGACACATTTAAGCAGGGGATGGGTGAAGGACTTCTTGTAGAGCTGATTCTCATGCCATAGGAACCATCCGGATTTGTGTTTGATCCGATCAGCCTCCTTGCCATCCTCTGGTAGCTTCCCGTCTCTCAAATATCCGACTACCTCATCCATCCATTCGGATGTCCGATTCAATACAAGCTGCTGCTTGGCGTTGACGCTGGGCTGCCGGAGGACTTCCCACATGATTGTTCGGGGAGCAGACCCTTCTGCCGATTTGGCCATTCTGGCCAAGGCGTCCGCTTGCTGATTTTCCGACCGGGGTATATGGATGATACTGAACTAAGATAGCTGCTCGATTATTTTCTGGGCCTTGGCCAAATACATTCTCATGTTGTCTTCTTTGGCCTCATATTCCCCCGATACCTGACCCACTATCAACTGTGAGTCGGATTTAGCATTGATCACGGTTTCCCCGGCCAAGATGCACAATTTCAATCCGAGGATCAGAGCTTCATATTCCGCTTCATTGTTGGAGCTTAGGAACTCAAATTTGACTGCGTATTCCATTTTTTCTCCGACCGGGGTTTGATGACCGCCCCGCTCCACAACCTGTCTTGGTAGACGAGCCATCCACTTGCAGCCCCCAGGCTATCTTGTCTCGCCGATTGGGGGCCCGGAGGTGCACTCTGTTATGAAATCAGCCAGGGCCTGGGCTTTGATCGCCCTCCTGGGCTCATATTCCAACCCAAAGTCAGCTAGCTGATCCGCCCAATCGGTTATTCGACTAGAGTGGTTCCTGCTTTCAATGAGCTTCCTGAGCGGCTGACTAGTGAGGACCTTTATAGGATGGGCTTGGAAGTAAGGTTTGAGCTTCCGACTAGCCATTACTAACGCAAAAGACCATTTTTTCCACTTCGCTGTATTTGGCCTCTGCTCCTCGGAAGGCGTGGCTAACGAAGTAGACTGGGTGTTGTTTTTGTTCTCTTTCGGCTATCAAGACAGCGCTGAGCGCGTATTCTGAAATGGCCAAATAAATGAATAATGTTTCCCCCGGCAAGGGGGAGATCAATTTTGGGAGAGTTAGGAGATGCTCTTTTAGGGAGGCGAAGGCTTGGTCGGCTTCGTCATCCCAAGTGAACTCTTTTCTTTTCAGAGTTCTGAAGAAGTGCAAGCTTTTATCCGCTGAGCGGGATAGGAAGCGACCGAGGGCGGTTTGACAGCCGGTTAGGCGTTGTACTTCTCTTACATTCCGCGGGGGCTTCATTTCTATTACAGCTTTGATTTTGTCGGGATTTGCTTCGATCCCTCTCTCATCAACTGGGAATCCGAGGCACTTACCCCCTTTCACTCCGAAGACACATTTCTTCGGATTTAACATCATGCGGAAACGCCTTAACGTCCCGAGGGTCTCCCTTAAGTCAGAGGGGTGATGGCTATGGACTTTGCTTTTGACAATCATATCGTCAACATATACCTCTATATCCCGACCAAGTTGGTCCTTGAAGATTTTGTTGACGGTGCGCTGATATTTTGCCCCTGTATTTTTCAGCCCGAAGGGCATCATCTTATAGCAATATACCCCCTGGTTGGTGATAAACGCATTATGGACTCAGTCCTGTTCAGCCATCGGGATTTGATGATACCCCGCGTTTGCGTCCATGAAGCTTAGAAGGGCGTGACCCGCAGTTGAGTCGACCAGTCTATCAATTTTGGGTAGAGGGTGGTTATCTTTGGGATTATTTAGGTCTGTGAAATCCACACACATTCTCCAAGCCCCACTCTGCTTCTTGACCAGGACCACGTTGGCCAACCATTCTGAGTACTGGCATTCTTCAATGAATCCCGCTTCGAGCAATTTCTTGACTCGCTGGCTCGCCGCGGCATTTATTTCGGGGCCTTGATGCCTCAGCTTTTGCTTGATCGGCCTGAACCCCTCTTTGATGTTAAGCTCATGGCACATCACATTAGGGTCGAGTCTGGGCATTTCATTGGCTTCGTAAGCAAATACGTCTCTGTACTCTGTCAGAACTTGAATGATCTCGCTTCTTGTCTGAGGGTCCATGGCCTTGCCTACCCTCATAGTCTAACCATGCTCCTTATCAATGGTGACTTCCTCGTCCTCCTCGGCTGGCTGAGGGCGCTCGTATTGCTTGGGATTTTCGGTAATGTAAACCCCGAGGCCACTTGAGGGCTGACCATCTTCTCGCTTTCTCTTCTTCGAGTCCTCTTGGACGTCGATCTTACTTTTCAAGCTGTTCGTATAGCATTCCCTAGCTGCCTGCTGATCCCCCTGGATCCTTCCGACTTTACCCTCGTCGGTTTCAAACTGCATAAGAAGCTGGTAAATGGAAATTGCTGCTTTGACCTTGTTCGGAGTTGGTCTTCCCATTATGATGTTATATGGCAGAGGGATGTCCACCACTAGGAAGTCAATCGGTAGGCTTCTTCCTTTACCCTTCTCTCCTATCCGAGTAGGCAACTTTACGGATCCGACAGGGTGTACTGAGTTTCCCCCGAAGCCTATGAGTGGCTGATTGAGTGGGGTTACATCCTTTTCATTATATTTCAGTTTCCTGAGGCACTCCAACGTGATTATGTCGGCTGAGGATCCGCTATCCACTAGCACCCGTTTGACTCGGGTGTTGGCCACTTTGAGCTCGATGACCAAGGGGTCGTCGTGGGGCGTGTGTAGTGGCCGACTGGATTCCCCGAATGTCATTATAGGGCAGTCGGGTCGGGGGTGGTTAACATCGAGTACCTGATGTTTTAGACTTTGGAGGTGGGCTTTGCGTGATCGGCCGGTTAGGCCTCCCGACGCGAAGCCACCTGCTATGACTCCGATGAACCCTTCCGTGTCCCCACTGTTGGATTGACCGACTTTTTGCTTGCCCTTCTCTTCACTAGAATGCTTGAGGTATCGGTTCAGCTTTCCCTGATCAGCCAGGTTGTTAAGGGATTTCTTGAGTTCCCTACAATCCTTAGTGGTGTGCCCGCATTCTTTGTGATATTCGCACCAAAGGCTCTTATCTCTTCGAGCGGCTGATGTTTTGATGGGAGGTGGGCGAGGGAGAGTGACTTTGTCTTTTATGTCCAAGTATATCTCTCTCCTATTTTTGCTGAACCGGGGGTCGATGCCATGGTCGTTGAATCTGTCTGACCGACCACCCGTCTTCTGCTGCTTCGACTGATCACTGGGATTTCCTTCATCCTTCCTCTTTTTGCTCCCATCGTCTGAGTGACGGCATATGTCGGTTGCTTGGATGAATCTTTGAGCCCGAGTCATTGCCTCAGAGAAGGTTTTGACTTCGTTTTCGGCCAAGGACCACCTTAGCCGACCAGGCTGGAGTCCAGACATTAGGGCAGCGAATGCTACCGCATCCTGCAGATCTGAAATCTTCAATGACTCCTCATTGAATCTTTTAATATAGTCGGCCAGGCTTTCATTCTTTTCCTGCTTGATTCCCATTAAGTGGAGGCTCGTTTTCTTTTGTCACTTTCCCGCAACAAATTGATGGATGAATAGGTCTTCGAGGACCGAGAAATCAGTTATAATCCCCGCTGGGAGCTCTTGGAACCTGCTCAGGGCCAGACCTTTGAGTGTTGTCGGAAAGAAGCGACACCAAGTGGCCTCACACCCAGTCTGAACACTCATTTGAGCTTTGTATGTTGCCATGTAATCATCCGGGGTCGGTTAGGCGTTTTGACCTTTCCCGGGTTGGGTGCCTCGAGTATGGCCTGGCTGAATGGGACCATGAACTTGAGTGCCCCGCTGTTGATCCGAATGGGGTTCGACTGCGCTGAATCACCATGACCCTCGCGCCGAGCGGCCTTTTTGTTCAATATGTGCCTCGCATCATAACCCTTGCTGAGGCGCTTCTCGTTGAGGAAGTGTCGGGCATCGTTTTGCTTTTGACCCACGTTGCCCCGAGGGGATTTGGATATGTGAGTCTCTTCAGCAGGTCTAGCTGATCTTCCTTTAGACTCGCGTTGGTCTCCATCCCCCTGCCTTGATCGGTGCTGACCAGGCTGGCTGTATTCCCTTGCCCCCGATTGCTGCCGACTAGGCTGACCGTGGTTCTCTGCCCGAAGGGAAGGGACCAGGGCTTGGTCCTTAGGGGGATGAAGAGGGCGTCCTTGCTGCAGGTTGGCCAGCATATCTATCAGGCTCTGTTGCAAGGTTTGCTGGAGCTGAGCGGCTATCATGTTTATATCTGCCGTGGATATAGGATGGGGGTCAGCGGGCTGTAGCTGACGGGAAGGGTCCTGCCTGTCTTCTATGGAATGCTCTGCTTCTAAATGATCAAGGGTTTGAACGGTCGGTGTTTTGGGCCGTTCAGACCTTCGTTGAAGATATGGGGATGGACTCCTCTCGGACCTCTAAGCCTGTGCTGAGGGCTGGCGAGTGCGAGTGCTCTTGGCTGGGGCCATTGCAGAATCGATCTTACTAAGTGGTGGCGAAGCGACTTTGATTGTAACTTCCCCAAAGGCGGCGCCAAACTGTTTCTGCTAAGAAATTGAGGGTTGTGATTGGTTGAAATGTGTGATGTGGGCCCCAAGAGCGATCGCCTGAGCTCCGATATCCGTACGCCGGAATCCTGCAAAACAAGGTTAGACTACCCCGGGGGTGGTTCCGGGATCACCCTCCGACGCTCAAGTCAGTAGATGATTGAGGTAGAGAGAGAAGTCAAGCCTAGAGAGAGATGCTCTAATTTGTTAGGTGAGAATTGAATACCTGTTCATTGATGAGGCAGTTGGTTTTTATAGTGTTGGGGATTTCCCAGACAGGAAACATTATTCAGATGGGCCTTTTTGGTAGCAATGGGCATGTTACCTTTTCAGGCAATGATTGGTTCACCTTTTAGAAGTTTCCCCAAACACTGGTGATTAGGTCAACTTTCAAGTGGGACCTACAGTTGCCACCTGTCCCATGCTTTAGCAGGCCTGTGCTTCTTTACGGGGCTGTTGATTAAATGAGCCCAAACACAACCCATCATGATTCATTTGGATGGAATTTCACTCTATCACCTTAACTACTAACACATCATGTGGATAAAAAAAGAAACTACTCTTATCTAAATCAAAGAATTACTATCACAATTTTCCACTAACAAACCACTTTTCACAAATTATGTAAAAAAAGTATATTGCAAGTTAAATTATAATATAATATTTATATGAAAAGAACACTACATAATTAATTAGTAAAGGAACATAATATGTGAAAACAAAATTTTTATGTACTATTTTTTTTGTGGGAAACAATCTTTTATAATTTTTCTCACAACTTAAAACTTTACAACATTTTGTATTTTTCTGCGAGAAATCATAAACTATTATAAATTACAAAAATGAATAAAACAAAAAAAAAACATGACGATATTTAGTAAAGAACATCATACTGATTATAAAAAGAACATGCGCATATAAGACTTGAGAAACAAAAAAACTATTCAAAATCACAAAAATGAATAACAACATAAAAAGAACATGGAAGAATCTTATTCACAAAATGGACGTGAACTTTAATACTAACTTGCATTTTCAAGAAGATTAGTTAAAGTCAACAAAAAAGTAGTTAGAAATGCAATTTCATTACTTATACTTATTTATTAAAGTGTTTTTAAATACTATTTGTAAGTATTTTAAAGAATCTTATTCACAAAATGGATGTGAACTTAGATACTAACTCTCATTTTATGTTTCTTTACTACTTAGTAATAGTTATGCCTAAAAGTGTCATCGCACGCATCGCTTGCATAAAAAGCCAGTTTATACATGTTTTAAGACATATTTGTATCCGTTTATATGTATGTAATTTCAGATTATGAGCAAATCTTATCAGTCTAGCTATGAGCACAGCATATGAGTAGTTTTAATTTTTGTTTGCAATAACCTTTCCCTTTTTCTCTTTCAATAATCCGCATTTCATTTTAAAAGACAATTCACCTTCATTCTCTCCGGATATGTACATCTCATTAATTTTGGTTTAGTGAGAGAACATTATTCTACTGGAAGAACAAGAAATTGGAGTTATAAAAAAAGTTAATGGCATTACTTTAAGATCTTGAAATTATTTGATTTTTGAGAGCTTCTAATGAGAGAACATTATTCTGAAGCTACAACGGATGATTTGGGAGCATTGCGACCAGGGCAGTAGTTGCGGGTGTGCAAAGAGCCCCTCCGCACAGGGCCCCGAGTCCAAAAAATTTTGGTTTTATTTGAAAGGGCCCAATTTGAAAATTATGATGCTTTGTAAATAGTAAACGGTAAACTCTCCACATCTTTATCTCCGGACTCCATAATTCACGCTATCTTCTATCATCTTCCTTAATATTTTTTACCAAAAATTTAACCTTCCATATCTTCAATTTTAGTATTGTCATCAATACATTTTCGTAATTATCAAAAATAAAATCGATACATTAATTAGTATTGATTGTCTCTACTCTCTATGAAAAATCGTGGTCCTTTTCTCTCACTAAGGGGAAAGAAAGGGCCAATTTTCATTTTAGAACAGGGCCCCATAAATATCCAAGACGGCCCTGACTGCAACCACAACACTCAGTAGAAAAAGTAAATGCATGGAGGTAAAGACTTAAAGAGAGAGAACTTTGCAAAATATGAAATCTTGAATAAGCCGGTGAAAATCATTACATATTACCAAATTAAAGAATTATATATATATATATATATATATATATATATATATATATATATATATATATATATATGTATGTATGAATAAGATCACGTGAAAACCACTCCTTATGTTGAAAACTGAAAACTGTAACATAAAATGAGCAAAACGATAAAATGAGCAAAATGTTCTTAAATTGAGAAAAAATATAAAATGAGCAAAAATTGTAAAATGAGCAAAAGTTTCTTATGATGAGCGAAAACGTAAAATGAGCAAAAAACGTAAAATGAACAAAAGTTTGTAAAATGAGCAAAAACTTCGTAAAATGAGCGAAAGTTTGCTAAAATGAGCAAAAGTTTCTTAAAATGAGCAAAAATCATAAAATGAGCAAAAATCTGCAAAAAATGAGCAAAAAGGTCGGTTTTCAGTTTTCAGCTTAAGGTTAGTTTTCAGTGGATCCTATATATATATATATTTTTTTTTTTGGTGTTTGCACCCGGTTCACCCTTCGGGCTACATCCGGATCGAGGCCAAGTTCGGGGTGGTTAGGTTCATTCCTCTCCCAAGGGTGTTGCGGGGATTCGAACACGGTCCCGTCTCTACCAAAGCCATCCCCATCACTGCGCCAACATTTACTTGGTATATATATATATATATATATATATATATATATATATATATATATATATATATATATGGAGGATCACATGAGAATGCTCCTTACATGATAAATGAGAATGAATCTCAACCACACGATTGGATTAGAGTTACAACACTTGTTCATTAGAGTTATACCTCCGAAAAAATTTCGAGCCCAAAAAAAAAATTAATTTTTTTTTTCCAAATATTTTTCCTAATTTTAGTTTTTTTGGAGTTACATCATTTTTCATTAGAGTTATATCACTTGTTCATTAGAGCTTATAGAGTGTAAAATTCATTCTCATTTCTCATGTAAGTATGCATTCTCATATAAATTCACGTGTGTATATATATATATATATATATATATATATATATATATAAAAGAGGAAGAAACGAACCTGCAAGGGCAGTTTGGAGGGAAGTATTTTGATTGTATTACACAAAATGAATAGAAGTCTTTAAATTTGCGCTGTTGAAGTTTTCAACCGCGATTTGCATGGCCATTTTCTGTTCCTTTCCCATACGAGAATCCAAGTCAAGAATAGCACCGATTTTTGTGGCACTGGAGTTAAGTCCTTCAATTATGCAGAAGAAGGATAATAATAATAATAATGCAAGGAAGGGGAGTTTCTGACCCATGATGAATACAGAATCCATGGAAGTTAGGATGAAGCTTTGGAATAATCCATGGTGCATAAATAGACCACTATCGTCTGACTATTCCCGTTTCTTGGAATTTGGAAAAGGAATTGGTGTAGACTATTCTTATAGTATTAATTATAGATTAATACTCTTTTGTCTTATTAGACTTTTGGTTACGGTCGTCGTAGATTTTTTTTTCTCTAAAGAATTTGGAAAAAAGATTATATGGTGCATTTATTAGTGGGTCCAGATAAACCTGATGAGATAGGAACATTGGTTCTTTAAGATTCGACATTCCTAGATTAATAATTTATCAATGGCATTTTGTAGATTTATCCACGGTCGCTAGAATTTCACAGTAAGCGAGAAAAAGAAAATATACCTTATTACTAATCGGACCAGATATCACAAAAATATATAAATAATTTTTTTATAACGAAATACAAGGAAAGGTCCGTACACCGTTTTCTCAAGGTAGAAACCTAAGAGAACGAGGAAGATCAACAAACTAATATAGAACAGGCTCCATACCAGTAGCAACATCTACAAAATTAACAAAAATAAAATGAACATTTTTGCGCTCACGTCTCACCTAGCTTCTAATTTGAAATTAATGAAGGAATAATATTAAGGAAAAATTATTTTAAATAAGTCAACTTTTGCGCGATCTTCCCATTTTAAGTCTATCTTTTGATTATCCCTGATTGAGTTAGGCTTATATGTCTGTTTTTTTCTATTGAGTTTTAACCTATTTGTGACGTGTTTATTAGGTTACTTATGATACGTGTTCTTCTTCTAAAATAGGCGAGGGTGGGGGTGGGACATTGTAACACGTATCATAAGTAACCTACTAAACAAGTCACAAATAGGTTAAAACTCAATAGAAGAAAACAGACATACAAGCCTAACTCAATCAGGGATAATCAAAAGGTAGACTTAAAATGGGAAGACCGCGCAAATATTGACTTATTTAAAACAATTTTTCCTAATATTAATTACCCAAATACCTAAATCTTCAACAATGATATGAAACTAAGAATTAAGATCAAGTCTGTAGTGAAATCGCCAATATAAGAGGGTGGAAAACCACATCATTTACTTAAAATAAATTGCCCTAGGGCTTAAGACAGAAGAGAGAATGAAACCACTTTGAGGTTACTAGTTTTAAGTCGCCAATGAGTTTTAGCAAAATCCCATAAAGCATGATTTAGGTGATCTAAAAGATGCACAAAAGGGATAAAAACTAAGTCATAGCTTCGTTCCTTTTCGACATTAGTGAAACTCGAAAACTAGATATTGGGTATGAGGCCGAAACTATTATAGTGACAATAGTTGAAATGCATCAAAATAGCCCTAGATGACCTCGATCTACTAGTACTTTTCAATATATATAACTAAACAATGAAATTTATTTTAACGATAAACTAAATTTACTAGTGAATTGATTTTATTCCCAAAAGAGTAATTTTTGGCTAGAGTTGGATTAAGATTAATTAAGTAATGAATTATCATTGCAAAATAAGGATTCAAAAGAAAAGAATAATCATACCTCATTCAGCCGCCACCTCGCCGTCGCCTGCATGTGATGGATGAAAGGCTTCCACGCCTCCGGTGCACAACCCTAGTAACTAAGTATTAGTCGTGTATTGTTGAGATAATGAAGGGGAAGGGAGAGGAAATCAGTTGAGGCTAAGAGAAAGACAAAAGGTTTTACGGTTTATTGTTAAATTGGGTTCGGCTAGGAAATCTTTACTCTTTAGTTTTCTACAACATTTTTATTTTTAAAAATAAGATTTGGTGTAGTCCTAGTGCAGTTTCTGGTCCCAATCCCATATTGCACACCTCTAGTAAGGAGTAACAATGAGTAAGATGAGAAATTCCCCCTCGTCCCATACTATATCTCAACCTAGCACTATTGCACTAGTGCAAAGTGCAAAAGGTGGATCGATTTGTCACGGTTGTTGTACCCAATTTGCATCGATTTTAGGTCTAATGCAACAGATCTAGACTCAAATTGTACAGAAGTCATTTGCATGGTTGAGTTCGACACAAATGTAAAGTCATTTACGTCGGTTGTTGATCAATAACTGACACAAATGATGATTCCCATAATTTTTTAAAAAAATTGGTGCGTCGATTTTTGTTTTAATAACACTTTCATAATTATTACAATACGATCCTGCAAATTCCTACTCTGTCCGTCCCGTATTATTGTCATTGTTATGGAAAGAATACAAATAAAGAAACATCATTTATTGTGGTGTTTTCCACCTTTTATATTAGTTTTAACCAATACGAATTGAGTTTTGTGGAGCATTTTAATGTTTTTGTTGTTTGTTATAAGAAACTTGACAACTCTTTTGAGACAAAAAAAAATTGTTAACTAAATTAGAACAGATGGAGAACTAACTACTCCCCTTCACACACTCCATTTACTTAAATTTTTTGTTGGATTCCATTGGATGACTATATTTAATTAATTAACTAGTTTTTAGGTCCGAGTTACGCCACATGTAATTATATCCTTTAATTATTAATATTTTACTATTAAAATGATAACATCAAGTATTACTTGGTTTAGTGGTTAAGACTTTAATGTATAGACTATTTGACCTGTTTTATTTAGGCATCTACCTAATCTATGCTGAATTTGTTCACTTTTTTATATTTTGGAGTCAACATAGTTTCATTTTGTTGTCTAAAGTGGGCACTGTTGTTTGATTTTC
This sequence comes from Beta lomatogona, assembly GCA_947646795.1. Classification (NCBI taxonomy): domain Eukaryota; kingdom Viridiplantae; phylum Streptophyta; class Magnoliopsida; order Caryophyllales; family Amaranthaceae; genus Beta; species Beta lomatogona. The sequence continues at coordinate 1,402,126 of CANSNZ010000271.1, forward strand.
ATTATAATTGAGGAGAGATAATGGAAAATTTTGGCCATTATTGGTTGAATTTTGTGAATTATAGTTTTGAAATTGTGTTTTTGTGTGTAATGTTCCTCAATCTAAGTGGAAAAATTGTGTTTGTGTTCAAGTTGTTAGGGATTATATCATGAGGGTTGAGGTGGGTCGAAGCTAGGTATTGCTATTTTTAGTGTATAATATAATAGATTATGAAGGAAAGAAGCCGGTTGTGATATTTGTAACTGGCGGAGCCTGGGTTATCAGGTGAGTAAACTATCAAGGAATCACTTTGAGCTAGTAAATTAGGATAGAAGAATTCTATCTATTGCGTATTCCATTTTTGTTGGTTTAGTGTGGTTTCAGTGAGTGAACTGAGTTGATCACATTAACTAATGACCTCTTGAGTCTTGGATTTCTGACTCCAGAAGTTCCAGCAACGTGGTGGCACGAGGGAAAAAAACGTGGTAGCGGTCGCGTTCGCGGGAACGCTCGTGTTGTCACAGGAACGGCTTGTAACGGGGGAATGGAACGTTTCGCGGCCGACGCGGTGTGATTTTTTTTTTAAAATTCACATTAATACGTTATAACCCTATTTGCATTGTTTTAGTTTATGAAGCATTATTACAACATAATCTAATGAAATCTATCAGAATATCATGTTTCATCAGCTATATAATTAAATCATAAAATATTTTTGGCCAATGTTTGAAAAGAACGGATGTAACGGGGATAAAAACGTTCTAAGGCGGCGAGTTCGCGTTACGGAACGGACAACGCGGCGAGAAGTATGTGATTTTTATTATGGTGTTCTGTAACGGGATTTCGCGGAACGACAAATCCAAAATCTGTTACAGAATGGCCGTTCTGTAACGAAACGGGAGAGTTTCAATTCCATGGGTGGTACTGATTTATTATACGAAGTGCATTAGTACTGTTGTCAAGATTGAATTTTTTTGTCCTCCATGTTGATGTTTTTTGTTCCTGTTCTTCTAGATTTAGGTACAAAGCATGGGGTTATCTTCTTGGATTTCAGTTGGCAGAAAGAGACATCATTGCGGCCTGCCTTGACTATAGGTAAGGAGTTTATACATAACCATAAGATATTGATTTATATTGCTGATTTGTTTAAAGATCACACTTTTAGTTCAAATATATAGTACTAAGATAATTGACATAAAAGAGAAGTGAGAGCAATAGTTTGAAGCTTATCATTCTTGTGTGTTGGAATTTGTGTATGCACGCGCGCACACTATGCTACTTGGGGTGTTCATTTTACCTCACGTACCCGCAGGCCCGTTCCTGATCTTTTTGGGGCCCTAGGCAAAATAGTAGATTGAGGCCCCTTAAAAAAATGCAATTTATAAGAGAACAGATAGAAAACATATGATAATAGTTCTATTAAAATAAACCCGTTGTTTAAGCGAATGCAATTTTACAAAAAAATTTACCAAAAAAATTTGTTCAAGCAACTCATGAACCATCACTTAATTCATGATACCATCACTTAATTGCATCATCATATACCATATACCATCGCTTGCAAAAAAATTCCCATTGCTCAATATACCATCACTTACGAGATCAGTTGCACTAACTTGAATCCATTGCCCATTACAAAATGCTCCTCCACCTGACAGAAAATAAATAGATGTGATAATTATGCAAAATAAAAGGAAGGGAGCTCAAGGAAATCCAATAAGTAAAACTTCCCACCAGCAATTGTTGTAAATGTGCGAGTATTCAGCAATGGCTCCACGAACAAATTCAACCTAAAAAATTGGAAACTATAAATTAATAATTTACTCACAAGAGTTTCATGCCAAAGAAAACTTTAAACTCTTCATCCTAACCAGGTCAACATTCAGCAGCTCCTCGTTTCTACTACACAGCCAAATCAATTTTTTTTTGTCTTTTGTAATTCAAGTCTAAGCTAAAACACAATTTTATTTTGATGGAACAAGAAAATGAAGAAGATGAAAATTGCAGAAACAATATTCAAGTCTCATATACGATTTCTTGTCATTTTTTTAGAATTGCAGAAAAAAATCTTGTTGCTATATTTAAGAGAAGGTTAACAGCTATATTTTGGGAAATATGGAAATTTTCCATGATTTTAATGGTGATTAGAGAAAATTATGGGAAATAAGAAGATTAAATTTGGATATTGGAAAGAGAGAGAACAACTGAAGAAGATGAAGAAGCGTAAAAGCGTTTCTCACTTTCTCTTTCTTCCGTTTCAATCACGCTTGTAATTGCCAGCGAATTTTTTTTTTCCTAGAATTGGGCCCCTTTTAGGCTTGCGCCCTAGGCCATTGCCCCTCTAAACACCCCTCAGGGCCGGGTCTGCGTACCCGTGTCAGATCGTACTTTTAAACATGAAGATAGATACTCTTAACACTTCAATCGATGCCAAAATCATGGAATATTTTCATAATATAGCCGAGATGGACAGTGTTTGTGTCCAACTCAACTCTCTTAGTTCATGCCTTTGACTTTTTTTTTCATAACTAAGCTAAACTGTTTTGTCCTATCATGCAGATTCCAAAAGGAGTTGGAGTGTATATTCATGATGATGGCAGCACTTTTTTGAATGTAATAAACTGATTGTTTTTTAAGTTCACTTTGCAAGATGATCTGTTATTTAACATTGTTTGTAACAATGTGCAAGCACCAAGTCTTAGAAGTGGTCCAAGGGAGGTTTCTCAAACTTCCACTTTACCCTCAACAGCTCCATTCAACAGTAGTCAAGCATCAACATGCAACACATGAAATTGAAGGATGTTAATGTAGTGTGATAAGTTTTTGGAAGGAGTTTTTGGACATCAGTTTATGGAAATCTGTCTTGTTTGATTACATTGTGTTATGTAATTTCAAGACCATAATAGGCTTACTTTTGTAGTGTATTGTCAAGCACATCCTTGTTTTTGTGCTATGCAAACAAACAGTTGTAATCAAGCTTTGAATTTCAATCAAAATGCAAACTCTCCATTCAATGTCAAAGGTGTCAACATACATACTACACACAGTTGGTCTAAAGGCAACACAAAATTAAGACCTCACCATCTAACACTCCCATCATACTAACATATCCCCTCCTACTAGGATTGATCAGTTCATGAAAATAAAGACCACAACAAACAAAATCCAGGACATAAACAAGGACCTTATAGCAATTCTCTCCCCTACATTACTCTTAACTAATTCAGCATTAAGTCTACCCATTTCCATCTTCATTTCTTCAACTTCAGCAGCCATTTTGTCCTTTTTCATCTTCAGCTTGCTTAACTTTTCTTCAACAAGCTTGAATTGCAACTCAAACTCAGCAATAAAAGTGAATTGCTCTAGCAACTTCGCTTGTAAGTCCTCACATTCATGACACTCCTTTAAATTCCTTGCATTCACTTCCCACTTAAAGAATCTACAATCTGCACCCTAAAATAACAACAAAATAAACTCATGTTAAATAAATTTAACAAAATAAAGGGAAAAATTCAAAATTTGTGCCCTAATCTAACTCACACTTACTGGCCACAAGGAGCACCCATAGAATTTCCTCCCAACGTTGGCCCCAAATTTCACTGTTCGCAATTTCGCAGGTTTATCATGGTTGCATTTCACATTTCGCAGCCCAGATGTTCTTGAATTCACTGAGGTTGATCCGGATGAATTTAGGGCAGCCATGGTTGGGAAAGGGAAAAACACGAAGAGGAAGGAGGAGGAAATAAGGGAATGAAAACGTGGTTTGGGGTGGGTTTTTAAGTCATGTGCTCATTTAATGAGTCACGTGACTTCATTAACCTACAGCAGCAGGTTACCTAACCTGATGGGTCCACGCATTTACAAGTCATGTCATAGTTGAGCCCCCCACTGGAATATCAATAGTTGGTACCTATTAAAGCGAACGGGCAATAGTTGAGCCCCATAGCGTCAATTTTTCCCATATCGATATGTTGCAAAATGACTTCAACTAACATAGCTTTTTAACATGCCAAACAAACTACGTAGTTCCTAACATTACTCAGGATACGTTGCAAATTGAGGTAGCTTCTTACTTTACTAGTCAACCATATCCAAAAGAAATTGGAGCAACTGAACTTTTTCAATTGATTCCTTTACCTTTAATTTCTTGAAAAATAAGCAAATGTTTACCCCTAATGTTATTAGTATCTTTAGTGAAATAAACTGTGGGAATTTGAGATTTGAAATACTAAACAATCCCTTAATGTGTCCCTTTGGCGGACAATATTGAATGTTGACAATGGTAATGAGCATATACGTTGTTGTTTGATTGCTGCTGTTGTTCTGCTATCTTCCTGTCCTGCACTTTCTTCTTCCCCTCCATGAGGCGAGAACTATAGGTGCTCCTGAAGACCTGAACCATGGAATCTAACACCGTGAATAAGCGCTGCTGGTGTTCCTCTACCGTGAACCTGCTCCCATCTAGATCTGGCATGTTCATCTTTGTTGCTTAATAGTTGTTGTTGATCGATTCGTTCTTACTCATATGTTTCCAAAAGTGCAGGACTAAGTTTTACTTTAGATATGTTGTGTTTTCAAAAGAGAATTCTGATTTTATAAGATTGAAATTGGTTATATAAATATTTCACGATAATATAACTTTATTCAAAGTTTCATTCTTACAGTTTTAGAAAGAGAACTATTAGCAATAGTGTTAGTATTATGGTAGTAAGCTAAAGAGGATGACATTCAGTGAGGTGAGAACTATAACCATTATATTATTAGAATCACCCGACACTTGTAGCTCTACTCTTATGGACGTTGATTCTAGTGGCGGTGCGCAATCTCAAGGTACATTATCTTCCTCTCTTTAATTTGCTATAATAGACTTTTTGATTAACAATTTATCAGTTAGATTTGAGTTTTTCAAATGAGACTGTCAAGATATTTTTACTTGTCCTTTTTATATTCAATTATTCATTATTATTAATAGAACTTTTTTTTAATGCTTGGGTGACTGCATGGTTGAGCATGATGAGTTACTAAATCTCTATTACCAATTAACCTTGCAACATTCATGATTTCTTCCAATCGTCCTGTTTAATCTTTCTTTTATCGTGTAGATTATATTTGCACGATCTTATATAATCTCCTATAAATCCCAGTACTACTATACGAAATTAGCTATAGAGATCTAGAGATTTTGAGGGAGAAAACCACAAAAGCTGATCATGAAGCTTGATACAAGGCTCCGTGAAGTTTCTTTCAAGGCAATACAACTTGGTGGTAGCTATCTAGTCTCCTAAAGTTTTATCATTATGTCTAACTAACTTTTAGAGAGAGTTGTCAAACTGTAAAAGGAATGAAGTGCCATCCTGGTTAATTAGTTACCCTTGTGAACTTGACTTCTAATTTGTCATGTCTGCTAATGGACGTTTTTTTTTTTCCTTTATTTTTTGCAGACCAGTTGTCAATTATTTAGCGGGAGCAGGATTTAATATGTTGGCGAGGCATTGCGCTGGTTCAATTGGCTTTGACATTGTCTTTTTCTTGCCTGACAGTGAAGAGGATTATGGGGTTCTGATTTTCAAACGTTCCTCCCCCCTTATCCCTTCGATCTGGTTGTTAGTCTCGTACCTCTCCTGGTAGGTCGAGTAGCTTCGAACCTACTTTCCTGCATCCTCGGTGAACTCTCCCTCTGTCAAAGGTCCGTGCCTGACTCTCCCGTTGTAAATCCCGCTCATCCTGTTCTTCCGTGCTGCTAGCTTAAGAGCTGCTTGGAGCTTCAAACTGATATCAATAGTGTTTATCTATATTCTCCTTCATAATCTTGATCTCTTTCTTAGTTCATTCATTTAAATTAAATTTTAGTTCTTATTAGCAGCAGATATGCCATAATCTGAGGAGCTACGTTCCATATACCATTCAAATAGTACAGTGTGCTATTTCAAACAGGTATGTTATTGTTGCTTCGTAGTTCTTACTGCGCTTAGTGTTAGTGATGGATGCAAGCTAGTGTGAGACATTTGGGATGTAGTAAATGCACCCAACCCAACTACATCATCGTACTAGAGTGACTACCACTCGATTCAGCCAGCTTATAAATTTCACAAATGCTCGATTCTTGCCGCAATAGATACATGAGCTACTTGGTGATGAACAACCACATGTATAATTTGCAACATATCGATATGACTTCAACTAATTAACAATCAACTGTCATCACCGCACTAGAGGGACTACCACTGATTGAGCCAGCTTATAAATTTCACAAGTGTCCCTTTTGGAAAGATTCAACTGTCACAAACCAGATGTGTGTGATTGTAGGAGCTAGATGTGTATTGTAATTTAGTGCTTCCAATCTTTGGACAATTGCCATGTCATGTTCTTTTAGAGAGCTTAATGTCACGGGTGGCATTCGACGGCCCACAACATCGCTGGGCAGCAAGCAGCAGGCTGGGCGCCCTGCGCTGGCCCAACGAAGGCAGAAAATGGGACGAGGCATCTGGTGGGCCAAACGAGCTCCAAATGGGCTCAAATTTTGGGGTCCGCCATATTTTGGGCCAATGAAGATAATGGTCGAGCCAGATTTTCCATTTGAGGCCCAAAAACAGGTCATGGTGCACGGGTATTCTCGGTGGTGCACCGGAAGATTCTAGAAGGGCCTAGGATGCTCTTGGAGTGAAGCTTCTAGGCTAGGAACTTCTAGGACGTGCCTAGAGTATTCTTTGCTGTACATATGTGTTGTAGAATGTCTAGATTATTCTAGGACATCATGTGTGTAGAACCCTCCAATTGAGGAGGTGCGGAATGTTCTAGAATTTAGGGAAAGGAGGGATGGTGGCCTATAAATAGGCATCCCCACTCATTTGTACATATCATCCAACATTGTATTCTCTCTCTAAGCAATATAAGAGCATTCTTATAAATTCTCTCTCTAGCCATCTTTTCCATACTTAGCCAATTTCGTAGCACACTTAGCTTAGCCAAGCTAACCAAGCTAAGCAATCGGGTGCCCTGACTTGTCTTCCGACGGACCGTGAAGCAAGTGGGCCACGTATAGCGACTAGGGAAGGGTCGGTACGTGACAGGTGGTATCAGAGCGGGACGATCACTAGGGGTGTGTGATCGAGTTTTGGTGAGGCGTTGGTGCTGTTGTGTGGACGAAGCATTAAGTGTGGGTCGGAGTGATGGCATCACAAGCGAAGGACAGTGTTGGTGCATCAGGGGTCGTGGATGAGACCCTACGGAAGAAGAAGCAAACGACCTCGGAGCTTGATGGTCGTCTTGCTAAGGTTGAGCTCGCAATGGGGGACCTTGTCGACAGCATGGGGGTTGCCGAGCAAGGCGTTGCGGAGCTCAAATCGGGCATGTCGACGCTTGAACAAGGTATCGACGGGATAGATAGCCGTGTTCAAGTGCTCGAACTGGGAGCTGGTGCAACGGCTACGGAAGCCGGGGAGGTTGCCCAACTCCTCGTGAACGAGGTGGCCGACTCACCCGGGCGAGTTGGCGCAACTCAAGGGAACCCTCATGGGGCAGCTCCAAGCAATGAAGGAGCAACTTGATTCGGTCCGGGGGGACCTGAACTCGTGCAAAGCGGACATGACGCTTTGCAAGGCGGCAGTGGCCGGGGGAGTCACGATGCGGGAAGGACCTCGGATGAAGGTTCCCGAGCCGCCAAGGTACGAGGGTAAGCGTGACCCGAAAGCTCTCGACAATTTTCTATGGAGCGTCGAGAGATATTTCGAGGCCATGCACGTGGAAGACGATGCTTCCAAAATTTGTACGGCCACAATGTACTTATCAGAAGACGCCGTTCTTTGGTGGAGGAGGCGACAAGAGGACATCAAGAAGGGGCTATGCAGCATTGCGACGTGGGACGAGTTCAAGAGGGACTTGAAGCGGCAGTTCTACCCCGAGAATGCCGAAGAGCTTGCAATGAAGAAGCTACGAGGGTTAAGGCAAACCGGGGCTATTCGGGACTACATTAGCCAGTACTCGTCGCTCATGCTCGAGATCCCCGACATGGAGGAAAAGACTCGCCTCATTTTCTTCATGGACGGTCTACAGAGGTGGGCTGAGCAAGAGTTACGGAGACGTGGAGTCAAGACTCTTGCGGAAGCCATAGCAGTGGCGGAGTCCTTGATCGAGATTCCGAGGGATTCAAGACGGGACAAGGGCAAAAGGGTCGAGGAGGACAACCCCGAGGAGGAGGAAGCATCACTTCAACCGAGGGTCAAGTATGCGGATAGCACCAAGGACAAGACCCAGTCCAAGGGGGACAGTCGCGATGGAGGTAAGCAACACAAGCCACTTAAATGTTTTCTTTGCGATGGACCGCATATGGCTCGTGTATGCCCTAAGCGACAAAAGTTAAGTGCTATCATCGCAACTCTGGGGGAGGAGTCGACGACGAGAGCGTCGATGGGGGCGATGTGCTTAGGCGAGGAGGCCAAGCTCGCCAATGTACGACTCCTCAATGCGTCGGAAGTCGTGGAAGAGGAGCCGAAGAGGGAGGCATCCACGACAACGCAAGGGACGAGCATCAAGCCAGGGGGCAGCTTGATGGTCGTAAATGGGTCGGTGAACGAGGTTCACACTGGGGTGCTTGTCGACACAGGGGCGACGCACAATTTTCTTGCGCTGCGGGAAGCGAAGAACCTAGGTGTGAAGTTCACCAAGGTAGATGGTGAGATGAAGGCCATCAACTCGGGAGCCACGCCAGTGTATGGGAGAGCGTGGAATGTTCCTGTCCGCTTGGGGAAGTGGAGAGGAAAAGTCGACTTCTTGGTAGTCGACATGGATGACGAGTCCATAGTGCTTGGGATGGAGTTCCTGGACTCGGTCATGCCGATAAAGCTGGGCGATGGTGTGCTGACCATCACAAGCAAGGGGTGCGAGTATGACATCCATCTCGCACAAGGCAAGGAAGTGGGCGTGAGAATCTCTTCCTTGAAGGCAACATGGGCGCTAAGGGATAAGCGTCCAGGGTCGATCCAGGGACGGATCGAAACCTCGATGTCGAGGGGTCGACATCGAAACAAGCTCCGTGGGACGAGCAACAAGGCGAAGCATGAGAGCCACATGCAACGGACGTCAAGTGCTAGCCGAGGGGAAAAGGCAACAAGCACGAGACGCGGGCAGACGGGACTTGCCCAAGGGTCGATCTTGACGAGGACGTCAAGAATTTGGGTGGGGGAGAATGTCACGGGTGGCATTCGACGGCCCACAACATCGGCCGGGCAAGCAGCAAGCGGCCGGGCGCCTGCGCCGGCCCAACGAAGGCGAAAATGGGACGAGGCATCTGGTGGGCCAAACGAGCTCCAAATGGGCTCAAATTTTGGGGTCCGCCATATTTTGGGCCAATGAAGATAATGGTCGAGCCAGATTTTCCATTTGAGGCCCAAAAACAGGTCATGGTGCACGGGTATTCTCGGTGGTGCACCGGAAGATTCTAGAAGGGCCTAGGATGCTCTTGGAGTGAAGCTTCTAGGCTAGGAACTTCTAGGACGTGCCTAGAGTATTCTTTGCTGTACATATGTGTTGTAGAATGTCTAGATTATTCTAGGACATCATGTGTGTAGAACCCTCCAATTGAGGAGGTGCGGAATGTTCTAGAATTTAGGGAAAGGAGGGATGGTGGCCTATAAATAGGCATCCCCACTCATTTGTACATATCATCCAACATTGTATTCTCTCTCTAAGCAATATAAGAGCATTCTTATAAATTCTCTCTCTAGCCATCTTTTCCATACTTAGCCAATTTCGTAGCACACTTAGCTTAGCCAAGCTAACCAAGCTAAGCAATCGGGTGCCCTGACTTGTCTTCCGACGGGACTGTGAAGCAAGTGGGCCACGTATAGCGACTAGGGAAGGGTCGGTACGTGACATTAAGCTTTTCAAATCGTCATTGTAACTGGATGTATGTGATGTTGATGAATATCTATCTGGCCTTTTACTAATGCAGGGTGATGAAGCTGTTCCTGGGACTAGCTTGATAACACATGAATGTGCATTGGTTAGGTAGGGGTAAAATTTTTTGTAGATCATTGGCCTCATAAGTGATTTTTTTTAGTTCTCTCCAGGACTTGCTGAAACTGATTCTCTTGTGGCAACATCATATTTCAGGATTCTTCCTGAATCAATGAAGGAGATAGAGTCATATATTGCAAAGTTTTTTGAGAACCTTCCCAGTACTACAATTGTACGAGTAAGCTTACTGGGGGTCTCTTATACTGGCCTTTTGGAAGAATTGGTGCATTATCCTTCTAATGTTTATGGTTGGATATGTTGTCCCATCTAAATGTTGACCGTCAGCCTGCTGTGTTATTGTTGCCTCTTAATAGAGTTCTTCAGTATGTAACTTTCACTATATTTGTATAAAAACATACCTTGCAATGAAAAATGATATATATATATATATATATATATATATATATATATATATATATATATATATATATATATATATATAACTGTTTGGGGATCATTTAGGACAAAAAATGCGAAAAAAAAAACAAATATTTTTTTTTGTGTCACAAAGGCTGCGAAGGGCTGCGGTTTTTGAGAGAAAACCGCAGCTCTTAATGGATAAAGGGTTGCGGTCAATGACTGCAACGCTTTAAAATTGTTAAGGGCGCTTATGTCAAGGGTCGCGGTAAAAAACGTAGCCTTTAGGCCACTTTTGACCGCACCCTTGGCCTTTTTTAACTAGTGATAGTTAAAGGTCAACAATTAATGTAATAAGGATTCACCACATTATTTACGATCATCAATTCCTACTTATGAAATTTCATACTCCCTCCGTCCCAGAAAGATCTGAACACTTGTTGGGACACGTAGTTTAAGGTGATAAGTTGTGGTGTGGTTATCAAATGTTATTTTATTTGAAAAGTAGATGTGATAGGAGCTGGTGGGGTATTTTTTATTAGAGGAGAGAGAAAGTTGGGTAACTTTTTATTGATAAAAGGTAGAGTGTGGGCCAAAGATGTGTAAAAGAAATAATATATTAATGGTGGGACCATCCCAATAATGGAAGTGTTCAAACTAATTTGGGACAAACATAAAAGAAAAGTGTTCAGACTATTCTGGGACGGAGGTAGTATATTAACTAAGTATATATATATATATATATATATATATATATAGTTGCTGTTCTTTGGTAAGATAGAAATCCCACCACCCTTTTAGCTGGCTAGAGAAGCCTGCAATTAAGAGTTCTGCAACTGTTTTATCTGACGTACCATATTGGGTTTTGTAAGCATTTGAAGCCATCGTCATTTGCTGTAAGAGGTTTAAGATTTGGTGTTCACTCATTTTTTTTAAAGTATGGAAACCAGCATCTTCTTCATCGTTACTGAGGTGGATGGAGGAGTCTGCTGTTGGTTCATTGTCAGACAAACAGACAGAAGATATTAGAGCAAAATGAACCTTGCCTTCATCAGATAAATATTTTCCGTTGTAAATATCGGATAAATATTGAGAGGGGGATTCAGAATGTTGTATTCCTATAACAAAATATTTGTTGAAGGAATGGGGAAAAACAACAGTTGTATTGCCATAATAAATAATGGTAATTGGAAATGAATGGGGTTTTTGGTGGTTATTGATAATATGTGTCAATTTTTTTTGAAATGGAAGCTAACCTTTGAGCTCTGGCTTGAGTGGGGTTCTTTTGAGATGGAATAAGGCGTGGGATACAAGCTTGGGTATTTATGAAAATTAAGTAATGGGCTGGTCTTATTTTCCCATTACTCATTTCAATATTGGCACAAACAGTTTCAAGATAAATCCATTCATACCATCTGAAGGAGTAAATAGTAGGAAAGATGTATTGCTGAAATTTTGTGAAATCTTGGAAAAAAGGAGTCTGAGGATTTGGAACATCATAGAACTTTCTTACCAACCCATATCGCCATGTGAGGAAGTAAGGACTATTCCTTGTGAGATCATTGGGATAAAAGAAAAATCCTTTATCGAATATACCTGATAGCCCCGAATGACGCCAAAGATAGTGGCGAAAAATGGCATGTTTTGTGAAAAATTCGGTAAAATTTTGATTGAATCTTGCTAATTTGGCTTTGTTCAAAATTATTAGTTGTATGTCATTTGGAAGTTGGTCAATGTGTTTTAGGAGTTTCTTGGGAAAGGGTAAATGTTTTTTTGAATGGTAATGGCGAGTGGATAAAGAAATATGGGATGATATGAATTGAGAACTAATTTTTGAGGTGGAAGGTATAATGTGGAGTAATTTGGGGAATTTATGGAGGTGGTATTTTGAAAGTTGTTCCCAAATTTTAGAAGTCTTTGGGTTTCTCATCTTTGATGTGCCTGCAAAAGTTAGAAAATCAGGAAGATAGTTGCATTCTCCTCGTGTAAATTCGATGTCAAAATCAAGGGCAGATAAAAATGCCTGTTTTTTAGCAAAGTTTTGTTTAGAAACAACCTTTTTAAGAATTTTATTGGCAGATTTACAAACTACTTGTAATAAGAATAAATCAGACTAGAATTTGGTAATACAAAGGGCAATTGATAAAACTTCCTGTTTTATAGTAGAGTATTTTAACTGGGTATCATTCCAAGGTGCCCTAAGGTGAATCGATAATGTACTCTTTTCCATTGTCAACCTGTTTTTAAAATACCTCCGTAACCCTTGTCACCGGCATCCTGTCTCAATAACTTTAGGCAAGGTTAGGGTTTGCTAAACTAAGGCATGGGATTTCTAAGACTCGGGTTTTAATTGTTTTAACAGCCTGGATATGGATATCGTACCAAGGCGGTGGGTTTTTCTTTAATCTATCATGGAGAGGTTTCGCAATTCTACAAAGATTTGGATAAAAATCTAAGACATAATGTAAACTACCAAGAAACCTCTATATTTGGGTTTTGTCTAAGATTTTATCAGAAAATTTGCTAGTAAATTGGAGAGACCTATCAATAGGGGTAATAGTTCCACAAGACACAATTTGACCAAGGAATCCAATCTCGGTTTGAAATAAAAAAATTATTTTGCCGAAATAACATGACCATTTTTCTTAATTAGATAGAAAAAAGTCTTAAGGTTTTTAAAGTGTCGATAAATCGTGCTTGAGTAAACTAGCACGTCATCAATGTAAACAATGCAAAAGTCAGAATAGGGGTTGAAGATATTATTCATAATCCTTTGATACTCGGAGGGAGCATTTTTAAGACCGAAAGGCATAACATTCCATTCATATTGGCCAAAAGGAACAAAGAAAAGCGGTTTTATAACGATGTTGTGGCTTGATCTCGTATTTGCCAAAATCAGGATTTCATATCAAATTTTGATCAGAAGAAAAAAGCATGGTGTAATTTTTGCATCAGATCTTTTTTATTGGGTATTGGATAATGGATCCAATGAAGGGCATCGTTAAGAGGTTTGTAATTTATAACTAGTCTAGGCGTGCCTCGTTCAATCTCGAAGCTTTGTTGACGTAAAACGCCGCACAACTCCGTGGGGAACGAGATTTGGAAATTAAGCCTTTGCTTTCGAGAATTCTTAATCTCTTCTCGACAATGGCGTTCTAAGTCGGCATTCATCTGAGTTGAGGGATATTCTTTTCATCAAAATCAGGCTCATAAGGTAAGTCGACCATGTGTTGCTTTCTATTCCACAAGGCATTTGGTAGCTCAGAGCAAACTTCTCTTTCGAGGAGGCTTTGGAAGTCAGCTATCTGATTCTTTAGAACACTACCTTGTAACTAATCCTCGATATTTTGTAAATGGAATTTCTGTTTTAGATCGTGCACATCACTTTGTTTTCGATTGATAAGAGAATTTATCTCACTATTATAAATGGAGCTTGCCTTTATAATGCTGAGATTTCTGGTCTTGGGTTTTTCTAAGAAAAGGAAATCAAGCCTTTTATTTTTGGTCTTGAAGGATATTCCATCATAACTGACATTGTAAGCGGTTATTATATTTATGAAAGGTGTTCCCAATATTACTGAATGGTGTATATTGGTAACAAGGACAAAATGGCTTTTTAGAGAAAGGCCTTGGTTTAATATGTTAGCATGCATCTGTTTTCCCTCTATATGCATTTTGGTGTTATTAGCAGAGATAAGTTTTTTTCGAAGTTTTTTTATGAAAGCGTTTTGAGACGAGACAAGATTTAATGCAATTTAAATCTACTCCAGTATCGAACAAAGCTATAGTATTAATTTTAAAATCACTAGAAAACTCAAGTGTGATCTTTATATAATATTTTCTAGAACTGATTTCTTTTAAAACAAAAAGGAAATCATCTGGGACTTTTGGGCTTTGTTCTTCATCTGGGATATCGTCAGGATCACTCTCAGTAGGGATATCTGGGGATATATGAGAAGTTAGAAGCTGGATTATGGCAGAGTCGTGCTGCTGCTTAGTTTTAAGGTCTTTTATGTCGGTTTTAATGGTCTTAACTTCAGCCTGAAGATCCTGTATGGTTCTTCCTGGGTTCTTTCTAGAACTTCTATTTTCTAAAATAGAAGTGAGGTTGTATGGTTCATAGCTTGAAGAAGGGGGGGTTAAGGTCCTTTTCCTTAGGACTTTCTTCAAGGGATTTTCGAAGACGCTCAAGGTACTATTTTTGTAGATCAAGATTGTTAATATCCTGGATAATATCTAGGATGAGGCTTTGTTCTTTGGTGATAACGTTTAGGGTATGATCTTCATCATTAGCTGAAGATGAGGACTCTATGTCATCATCCTGAGGGCCATAATTCTCAGGAGAATTATAAGATTCGGTTTCCTCATCAGAAGACTTTATTAAAAGAGCTGAAATTCTTCCTAGAGTTTCATCATCTAGGTCAAGGTTTTGGATTTCTTTGACACTCTACAAAATCTAGCCGTATGACCCTTTTTACCACATTTGAAACAAGTTATGTTTTTAAAGTCGGGTTTTGTGGAGGTCTGTTGGTGTTTTCTGTGGGTCTTCCACTTTCGTTGCTCAAAAGGTTTTTTATGGAAGACTTTCTCAACCTTCTTATAGAATTTTCGGGCCTTAAAGGGTTTTTGGTAATGGGTTGGTTTACTATAGCTCCCTTTACAAGTGCTTGTCTGAGGGGAAGAGATATCAAATTGTTGGCAGAAGGAACCTAATTACTTTTTAGTCTCTTTTACCTCCCTCTTTAAGTGTTTTGGAGCTTCAAATCTTGACATATTTGAAGGCCTTGTTTGGAGGTTAGACTTACCAACTCACCGTAGGTTAGCCTATCATAAGGGATAATATGTTCTTCGAAATCCTCACGGATTCTGTTTATGACCTTTTCCCCTAATATGGTTGGAAGACCTGCTAGGAATTTTTCTTTTCAAAAGGGTTGGTTAGAATCTTCTCTAAGCATAACCCTGGTTAGGAAAGTATTCTTATACCACTGGAAATCACTAACTTTCTTGCATCTAAGATTAGACAAAAGATCTGCGTTTTTATCTCTTAGATGTGAGGAATCTCCAATGAAATGAAGTGATAAGGTAAAAATTAGGGTTGAGACAGAATCTTGGATTGGTTCTCCATTCTGGTAGAGAATGGGAACCCCATCTTCAGTTGTCTGGATCGCGTTTAAGATATCTAGTTGCTGTTCTTTGGTAAGATAGAAATCCCACCACCCTTTTAGCTGGCCAGAGAAGCCTGCAATTAAGAGTTCTGCAACTGTTTTATCTGATGTACCAGATTGGGTTTTATAAGCATTTAAAGCCATCGTCATTTGCTGTAAGAGGTTTAAGATTTGGTGTTCACTCATGCCGTCTATATTCCATTCATAGATGGAAGAGCCATTATATTTTGGTTGAATAATCGTGTTAGGCTGACTTCCGATTTGCGATTCACTAGACCTTATAGGAATAATATCAAGAGGTCCAGTATTTTGCCAAGAGAGTTTAGCTAATTCAGGTGTTTTGGGGCTAGTATCGGGATCAGTGTTGTCATTAAATCTAGGACACTGACAGTATTATTCTGGATTGTTTCCTCCTCAGCTATTTTTGAGGTAGAGGGTTCAACCCTACTAATTTGGTCTTTGATAGCTTGGAGAAATTCAGTCCTTGAAGTCATGACTTCTTTTTGAGCCTTTTGCGAAATCTGAAATGGTTTAAAATTTTGATTCCCGAGGCTTTTCTCTAAAGGCGTAGAGACTAAGCTTGTCTCTGCTTTAAGGTTTTGTTTCTCAATTCTAGAGAGCTGCTTTCCTAGAGTGTTAAGGTTAATATTAGTAAAATTGTTTTGTAGGACAACATTCTTGAGGTTTGCGTGGCTTCTTCCTGAGGTTTCTTAAGAGGAGAGGCTCTACCTTGTGCTCGCCTGTGGAGAAGGTGATTTGTCGTAAAGGAGGATGGTCAGTTTGAACAGTGCCATCTAGAGTCTCCTAGACGGGTGTCCTTCTATTTGTGTTGATAGGTTCTATGGATTTAAAGGGGTAATCAATGTTATTGTCAAAACTATAGAGTTCAAACCAATCAAAGAAAAGAATATGAGTTTTATGTTGTATAAAAAAGTTGTAATAGCTTTCTTGGATCTTTTCCCGAATTTCAAGAAAGTGCTCGAAGAACCACGTTCTCTTCGAGAGGTTATGTGGTGCATAGAATTCCTTGTGAACCAATTCTTTATTGACCTCAAAATCCTTTTCAAGGACGTTAAGCTCATTAGTAATATTTTTAGTTATAACTACGGCTGAGGGTGAGACTGGAGGAGACCGTCTTTCAGCATAAATCGGGTGTGGAACTTGGGTTCTATATTCAACATTTTGGATGGAAGGTGAAGGTATATCTGAGCTAGAATACCTTGGCCTTTCTGGGTAACTGTTATTAGGACAACTAATTTGTCGTTTATAATGCATGTTATTCATAGAAGGAAGATGGGAAGACCATGCTAGGTTTTTAACAGAGGAATGGTCCGAATACCTAGAGCTAGTGCTCCTGTTAAAGCTAAGTTTAACACTACCATCAGAGTATTGTATGACACGTTCTAATTCGGTATTGGGTTCTGGAAGAGGTGGGGATTGCACTTCAGGTTCAACAGCTCCTTCAAGGAACCAATCTTTAGGAAGAGTGACATCATTCCATTGTATTGGTCTAGGGATTCTTATGTTTGATCTAGAAAGGTTGGTTTGGAGGAGGAGAGTTTCTCCTTTCTTACTATGTTGTATATTTCTAGTATTAAAAGCAGACATCATGGCTTTGTAATGGACTTTATAGATCAGAGCTACTGGAATAGAACCATCAAACATTTTGTAGTTATGAGTTTTAATTTGTAAAAGTAAGGAGGATAAGAAATTCTTATCACTTAACGAGACACTGAAATTTGGATTACAATCGAAAGAGACTGGACCCATGCATAAAGTTGACTCTATAGTTCCTAGTAAGGAGTCATTAAAGTCTTTGAATCGTCCATCTCTAAGGGCCACAAGGACTAAGGAATTTAATCCTTCTTTTGTAAGAGGTTTTAAGCCTACTTGAACCAATCCTATATGGATGTTACGATTAACTTTTTCGACATGTTTTTGCAATGTTTTTGTTGAAAATAATTTAATAGTATCAATAGGTTTTGTTAAATGGATATCTCGTTCTTGGGTCTTGATAACATAATTAGTTTTAAAAATATTATATCTATTCAATTTATAAATCTGGTCTTTATTAACTTTGGGTATCTCCTAATTGTCAATGCTTTGCTCAAGGTTTTCTATAGTAAATGTTTTATTTTTAACTAGCTTATTGGCTTTACTACTACCACGAGAAGAAGATGTTGTTCCTCTGTTCCATATAGAACTCATACTTAAGAACCAGAACTTAGTCCAGAAATAAAACCAGAAATAAGCCCTATAACTTACCCGCCCTGAAAAATTGTAGCCCTATGGTCTTACTGCTACACACGGGACTTACTGCCTCTACAAACTTTAAATCGAGCAGAGTAACAAATAGGACATAAACTAGAAGTAAGACTGGCAAGTACTGAAAACAAAAGAACAAGTTTTATAAGGAACAAATATAACTACAACCTCATGGCTCTGATACCAGGATATTTGAGGTCCTATTCTTATCAACTTATTTTTTGCTTACCTCAACATAACTAAACTTATTCGAACTTATTTAAACTTATTAGACCATTTTCGTCCGTACTTGAACTTACCTGAACTTATTCAACCTTATATTTCTGAGTGTGCGAAACCATAGTTTTGTTGAACTAAACTTCTTTGAGCTTATTAAAACTTATGTGTCCTTATTAGCCCTTATTTCAACTTATTTTAACTTCTTTTTTCTTATAGGGAATGAGAATAAGATGAACATAACAAAGCTTATGTAGACAATACAGACCTAAAGTTTGAATCTTCTTTAACTCAAGATCAAAGGATAAATTCTTTATTGATTGTTAAGGACTTGAAATTACTCCAGTAATTATGATAACTGACATCTAATTATTGGTTCTTAATAGTAAGAAACCCCAAACATTAGGTACTTATTACCCTCTCCGTCTCAAAACATAGTTCTTGTATTCCATTTTGAGTGTCTCAAAATGTTCTTCCCATTTCCCTTGTTTTTATTTTAGAACATTACTTTACTTTCTCTCTCTCCTTTTCACATGGGTTTTGACACCATCATTTAATGCTCCCTCAATCTCATTGGTTGGGTATAACAAAAAATACTTTTTACTCTCTCTCCTCTTTTCACATGCGCACCCATTTAATGTTCCCATGCTTTCTTATTTAATGACAAAAATTCCAAAAAAAACTCCTTATGCAAGTACACCACAATTACTGTTTCCTCAATTTTTGTATCCAAAATTAAAATGGGAGTTACTCTGGGAATCAATTAATTCTTTTTTTTGCTAAGTAAGTATAGTATATATTCAAAACCAAGCAATCAAAATAACCTAAACTAGATTAGAGAGTGCAAACCAAGTAGGTAGGACTCTACAACTCTAGAACACCACAAACAACTATACAAATACCAAAAGGCAATAGCCTCAATAGCAATAATAAACTCTGCAACCAATTAAAATTATCGTAGAAACTTTCAGTGGAAGTATAACTAGAATTCTATTTTTTACAATTTGCTTCTAAAAGCAAAGAATTGGTACTTGTTGATGCCAATAGGAAGAATTCCTACTCATCCACACAAAATAAATGAGTGCAACTATGCCAGCATAGCAGACATGTTTCTTGAATTTAGAACTCCTATGCCTCTTGATCCACTATATCAGTCTGTGCATATCAGTATTCTGAGCTTTCAAGCCCAACCAATTTTTAACTTCATGTAGACATCTCTTATTGAATGAACACTGCAAGAAGAGATGCTCATGTTTTTCAGGATCAGAAGCACATAGAAGACACTGATCCGAGCTTGTAACGCCAATATTTGCTAGCTTGTCAGCAATTTGAAGCCTTGATTGAGTAACTAACCAAGCTATGAACCTATGCTTAGGTGTATTCAGTCTATTCCAGACAAAGTGATCCCAATGCACATGCTCAAAATCACCTACCATCTTCTGATACACCATTTTGATAGAGCAGGAATCCATGCTATAAAACTCATCCTTACTGAAATAATTCTTCAGCACTTGCTTTGTCTCACACACTTTTCTCCAGTACCAGTTTCCACTAGATCTTGAAGAATAATTCCACCAATTAGCATCCATTAAATACACAGCATGAATCCATTTAACCCAAACATTATCTTGTTTAGTAGCCAAAGCCCACACATATTTTCCCATATTTGCAATATTCCAAACAATGACATTCCTGAAGCCCACCACTAACCTTCCCACAACAAAAACTATTCCAAGTTATGTTACCAGCTTTAGATGTGTATGCATCACGAGACAATAAAAAAGCCCTAAACACCTTTTCAACAGTATGAAGAACTTACCTATGCTGGACATAAACTTGAGCCCAATATATGTGCAAGCTCATAAGCACAGAGTTGATTAACTGAACTCTAGCAATGTATGAAAGATTTCTAGTGCTCCATACTTTAATTCTAGTCACCATTTTATCTACCAAGACTTCACATTGTGTATTAGAAACTCTCTTAGAGCAAATGGGGACACCAAGATATTTAAAGGGAAGAGAACTTCTTTTAAGCCCTGACACATTCACAATTCTCTAAATAACACTCTCCTCCATAGCACAACAGTAAATATCTATCTTATTCATATTAGCCTTAAGACCAGACGTATCAGAGAACAATTTAAAGGCTTGTAACATAAGATAAATAGAGGAGAAATCACCTTTGCAACATAATATCAAGTCATTTACAAAACACATGTGTGTCAGTTTCATAGGATGGCATTTGGGGTGAAATTTGAATCGATTTAGCTCACTCATCAATTTGAGAACTCTTGACGGGTATTCCATGCACGGAGACAAACAACAAGGGAGACATTTGGTCTCCTTGCCTTAGTCCCCCTGGATGAACTAAAGTACCCTTTCATAGTACAATTTATCATCAATGAGAATTTGGGAGTTGTAACACACTCCATAATGAGTTCCATAAAAGAACTAGGAAAACCTAAATGCACTAACATTTCTTGAAGAAATTGCCAACCTACTATGTCATAGGCCTTAAAGGTCTAGCTTGATCAAGCAACTAAGCTTAGCTGATTTTTTGCCATACTGCTTCACCAAATCTTAAACAACCATAATGTTGTGAACTATAACCTTCCATGCACAAATCCTCCCATGATTTTCAGCAACAATATCAGGAAGAATAACTCTCACTCAGCTGCAGATGAACTTTGTGATACATTTGTACAATTTCTTACAACAAGAAATGGGTTTGAAGTCACTCACATTACTTGGACACTTGTTTTTAGTGATAAGTGTGATTACAGTGGAATTAACCTCTTTTAAGAGCTTTCTGTGAGCAAAAGAAACCCAAAACAGCTGTAGTAATATCAAGTCCCACCACATCCCAATTATTTTTGTAAAACTGGGACCCAAAACCATCAGGTCCTCGTGCTTTGTTTCCATGTATGGAAAACAAAGCACATTTAATGATGCGTATGAGAAGGGTTAATTATGTAGTATTCTACTTTTGTTAGAATTTTATGTAATTTAGGTGTTAAAAACAAGTAGAACTAGTAAAGCATAAATGATAAACAAAAATAACAAACTAAAACTATATCACTATTTCACGCCTAAGTGATGAATTACACGACTAAAACACATTAAAAGCCTAATGTAAAACAAACTTTAAACAAACTAAAGTCCTAATGTAAAACAAACTCTAAACAAACTAAGAATTAAAACACCTAAATTACATAGAATTCTAACATAACTAGAATACTACATAATTAACCCTTCCCATATGCATCATTTAACCTCTTCAGCTACAAAAGGGTAGTTAATTGATTTCTATGAGCCTCATTAATGACAGGTTCGCAGTGAACTATTTGTTGAATCGATCACATGCCTCCTGTTTGCTTGAGTAGAACCAAGTAATTGCTGGTAACTCCATTCTGTGTTTCATGCCAAATGATTGCTGGTAATATGTGAGAAAAGCATTTTCAACTCCATTTTGTGTATCCTGCCAACATCCCTGAATATCCTTGATACCATACACATGGTTTTGGACTTTTCTAGCTTTGATGCTGTAATGAAACAAAGTAGTATTTTCATCACCATACTTGATCCAATCAATCTTTGCTTTCTGTCTCATAAACTCTATGTAAATCTTATGCTTCAACTGGTAAACTTTAACAACTTCTAATTCAGCATCAGCATAATCAGTTCTCCCAGGATTCTGGTGCATCATTTATTAAGCTTTAATCATAGCTTGATAAGCACTATTATCATCAATTTGCACATCACTAAACCCTCTCTTGTTTAACTCTTTCGAAGCTTTCTTCACTCTCTTCGGCTTCTGCACCACACCATACATTTTGGTGCCATTCACAGCCTCACTCCAACAAGAAGAGATGATAGAATTATACTAAGGAGAAAACTTCCACATAGTATAATATTTAAAAGGCTTCCTCCCAGTATTCATGTGAGGGTACACAGTTAACAGAGCAGGTGAATGGTCTACTCACCTTCTGGCATAAAATGCACCTTAGCAGTAGGATAAAGTGCCTGCCAAGCTTCATTAGCTAACACCCTATGTAGCTTTGAGTACACTCTTGCATACCCTTGTTGCTTGTTGTTCCAAGTACAGAAGCTCCATGTACATTTGATATCCTCCAATTTACACTCAGCAAAACAACTATTAATAGGACTCATCTGATGACTTCTAAGAACAGCACCTATTCTCTCTTCTAGAGTTCTCACACAGTTGAAGTCACCAAAAATAATTCTAGCCTGATTTGTATTATAAGCACATGAATCAGACCACAAACAGATCTCTCTGCACTTTGGTTGAAAGCATACACAAAGATGCAAAAGAAACCAACCACTCCACTGACAGGCTGAATATAACAATGCACCATTTGACTTGATGCTTTGAGAATATTCACATGAAATACACCAGACTTCCATGCTAATAAGATTCCGCCACCAGCATGGTGACTAATATTGGATGAGAAGCTTCGCCCTCCAAACATCCTATCATATAGCTCACCAAGATGAGAGGACTTCACCTTAGACTCCAGGAGGCCAACTAATCCCACATAATGCTTGTGAATAAAAAATTTCGCTTCATTATGTTTTTCAGGACTATTTACCCCCGGACGTTCCAACATAGGACCCTAACCATGATAAGTGGAAGGGTCCCCCCTTCCCACCTGAATATCAGCATCTACATTGTGAGCTCTTTCTGTTGCATTTTCATTCAGGGCAATGAAAACATTGCTCGTATGAGTAGGCTTGAGCTGACTCATCCTCACCTTTACTGGCTTGAGAGCCCTCTAGAATCCTTCTTGATCCACCTGCTGATCAACCTGGTATTTGTCCTAAGGTAAAATTTGTTGCACTACAGGAACCTCCTCCCTTGGCTTCTATTTTTGCATCCAGATTTGCTTAGTTTTACCCTTTTTGCAATCATGAGCATCATGTCCAAGGAGATGACATGTTTTACATTCAATAGGATTCCATTCATAGTGAATGTCAACCTATGTTATATCTACATGTTCATTCAGAAAGTAAATCTGCAAGGAAATTGCTAAGTTAACATAACTTCCACCAATACTCTAGCATATTGCACCTTGTCTCTCTTTGTAGTTGCTTCATCACACTGTAATGGTGTTTCAATTTGTTCAACAATCTCAAACAAAGATCTCTTGCCCCAATATTTAATCCCTATTTTCAATTGTATTCATATTGGCAGAGATTGAAATTCCTCATTCTCTACATCCATATCTGCTAACTAAGGTTCTACAATTAATGGCTTACTATTAAGGAAGTAGTGTCGCTGCAATACCTTATCCCTATTATCCATCGACATAAATCGAACTATATAGATCCCTTTTTTTTTTTTATCAAAGCCACTTATCAAAATTATATTTCTTCCAAATGCATGCGTTGAATAAATCCCTCTATTACTTGAATAGGAGGATTTGATCCAATAACATAACAGATTATAGCAGAATTCCAAAAATCAAATTCCTCTTGTATATCATCACTTTCAATTTTCACATCATTCCTATGTATATGATTCTCAGTCAATGCATTCTGTTCATTCTGATCAACATCAACATTCTCTAAAGATTCTAGAATAAGAACAGGTGAAATCGGTACCTCTTTATCTACATTTCACCAAGTTTTGTGGATTGAATCAAGCCTAATCTCTGACTGCTGTTGTAAACTCTTCAACGACGATTTCGGTGTCAAAATTTCACACGCCAAATCCAAAATCAATCCCTTCCACTCCCATTACTTCATCAATCGATCGAGTTTAATTGATAGCTTACTCTAAATATAATGTTATAACTATGGAAGTCAATCTTGTCAGGAAAAAGAAACACTACTACAAAAGTGAAAATTACTGGATTCTTTCATGGAATTTTTTTTTGGCAAATTACTCTTCATCAGTATATCTCTATTGTATAAGGGATGGGGGGCGCAAATGGTATCCACATGAATGACCCCCCACCCTTACTCACACAATAAATCATGTAGTTATTAAAAAGAATAAATTTAAAAGAAAAAATCAACCATATTCAATAAGTCGATACTTATAAATTTGACATAATTGTCAGTCAATACAAGTCTAAAAAAATATTCCATTTAACATTGATTCCAAATCTTTGAATATTGAGGAAAGTTGTTATATGAAGGGAAAAAAACTTCAAACTACAATTCAAAAATATTACTTCATACAACACAAACACCATTATTTTACTTAATATCTGAATTACAATAAAATTAAATTCTTACATAACATACATTCATAATTCGTCATCGCTCTATAACAAGTTCTTTAAACTCTGTGCAAATCGGGTATCTAACAAGTGACAACTATCAAACAATTTCAAGTCGAAAAATTGGTAATTTATTGCTCCGTACATATTGCGTTTAAATCCTCTGAACATTGTCATGTACGAAATCGTTATTTTTTGTTTAATTACAGCCTAAAGATCATGAACTCTTTAATATATCACGTGCATAACTCTTTATTATAGAGGAAATGGGTGATATGATATATACTGTAACCCTATGAAAAATTATTAAGTATCCTTTAGATTTAAATACTAGAGCACAAAACTTTAAATTCACACACTGATACGCTCAAGTTATGTGGTGTATTTATGTTATTTTGGGTGCACTTTGCTAAGGGATTTGATCGTAATTCTTAACGTTTGCATTTTATTTAGCCCTTAGCAGAAGTTCAGAGTTTTCCGAGTCAATTGGTGTTTATTTTTTAAGTTCCGAAATTTTAAGGCGAAATGGTTTTGAGTAGTATTCAATTGAAGATATGTTGGGAGTGCTTGGAAAGTAAATCATCATGGCATGGTGAGCGAGTATTGCAATTCCTAGCCAAGCATTGCCGCAGCCCACAAACACCAAGTATGCCCAGCAGCTCAGCGCACAGCAGCCAGCATGTCGCACCTCGCGAGCCCAGCTTCGCACCTCGAGAGCATTGTCGCGGTTCGAGACCTTTCTGTCCAGCCAGGTCTGATGCGCTCATCATGATCAGTCGCTCGTCACACCTAGCAACCATCCTCGCCCCTCGCGATTCTTGAGTCGGTTCATGGCCGACATTTCGTGCGTGGTTTAAAAGCTTCCTAAACCTAATATTTTGACGGAGAGGGGGGAGCAGAGCCGAAATGGAGGAGAGAGGAAAAAAAATACTCCTCTCTTTATTCTCCTTCCTCACTCTTGTTATTTTTCTTAGTTTTATTAGAGATTTTAATGTTGGATTTGGTTTATGTTATGTTGATTGTAGCTTGAACTGTTCTTGCAGAAGATTACCATGAAGCTTCAACCATTATTGTGAGATCTTTCCTCTCTATCTATTTCCTTTGATTATGGTTTAATTTCTATGATTATACTTTATGATTTTTGCATAATTATGCTAGGAACATTACTAGTTTAATTGTGTAATTAATCTAATGCTAAATTTAAGGATAGAATCAGATTGTTTTATTCTTTTATCAATTTGTAGTAAACTAGGGAGTAACTTAGATGCATATCGTCTTGGTTATTTCATGGGGAAATTGAATCAACTGTTGAATGTTTATCGCGTGTATGACATAGCAGGTCTATTGGTTCTTTGCGTTTATTGCTGCTATTGGATTGAACTTAGACGCTGATCGGACTAGGTTATCCTTTAGTTAGGGTTTCATAGTCACGCTGATCGTGCTATTCAATTAAGAATAAGGAGAATACGAGATTAGTTCTCGACAATAGATAATTATGGAAATAATTAGAGTTGAGGTTCAACGATCGATGATGCATCGCGTGCATACATTGCTAATTATATATGATTCCAGAACGTTACGTAAGTTAGTTGATTATATCGTTAATCTTGTGGCCTGTACCTTCCCTACAAGGCTACAATCCATTCTTTATTACGTTGAACTTGACTTAAAGTCAAAACATACTAGGCATATTGCACCTTATAATACGCTATTTTCATTCCATTTATATAAAAGCAATAAAAGGAAAGAAAGCAAAATAGAGGGCTAAAAAATAGCTTCAAGTGAAGCGAGTTTCTGGGCTGTCATAGGTTTCCTTATTCTCTTACAAGGACATGATTATGTGGTAGCTCAAGATGAAGACAACAAGTTGCCGCTAAACATTGGTGTTTTCGTCGATCTGAGTACTCGAATTGGAATAGAGATTGCAGCTGAGGATTTCAACAAAAATTCTGAAAAGATTATGGTTAAGCTGCATTTTCAAAGCTCTAGCAATAGCAAATCCCCTCAAGAAGCGTATTCTGGTAAGGCTTAATTCATTGAAATATTGGATGATCTAGATAAATCTTCCCGATGTCAAAAAAGAAAAAGAAAGAAAAGATAAAGATAATCTCATAAACTTGACTTTTCCTCCATGAGCTTGGGACCCCGGATATTATGTTAATTGTTTTCTAGCCAACTCTTGTTTTTCAGTGCAAGACTGCAAGTAGTCGATCGAGTTTGCTTTTAGTAGAGGAGCAATGATAAATGTCTAACCATTAAATATGGGAAAATACCTAACACACAGAGGGTATTTGGGTCCTTTCACTTAATTACTAAGGGTTTGGAGAAAGCCACATGTCATGATGTTGTTTGTCCAAAAAAATATTACTTTTGCAATTTTGAAACTTGTATATCTCAAAAAATATACTTATAATAAAATAAAAAATATACCAATATTCATATATATTTATTCTTTATAAATAGACATCCATTTTGATATAATTTCATCACATTTTTTTTACCCTGCTCTAACCATTATCTAAATTTGTGGAAAAATCAACATAAACAATATTTGTGTATACAAAAACACTATTTGTGTATACACAAACACTATTTGTTATGTAGAGAACAAAAATATATGAATATTGGTAAAATAAAAATGTGATGAAATTATATCAAAATGGAATATATGAATATTGGTATATTTTTATTTTTTTCTAAAACATATTTTTTGAGATATACAAGTCTCAAAATTGCAAAAGTAATAGTTTTTTGGACAAACAACATCATGACATGTAGCTTTCTCCAAATTCCCTTATACACACAAGTGGCCTGCCACATGGCTGTTAGATGTTTATAAATGTCTAACGGTTAGACATTTATCATTGCTCTTGGTAAATGTGGAAATAAATATACTAAGTAACAATATGGTGGATTAACCTACTATAAAAAGTTCTCATAAAAAAAATATCATATAAGCAAAAAAAAAAAAAAAAACAATGATTTTCAATTAAAAAAAAAAAAACATTTTTGCTCATTTTTACGATTTTGCTCATTTAATAGTTTCTACTTTTTTATACTTTTACTTATTTTTATTTTTTATTGCTCATTGTAAGTGGTTCTCACCATAAGGTGTATATATATATATATATATATATATATATATATATATATATATATATATATATATATATAATCATCGTTTTTAAGGTTGAAGAGAATCAGTTCATAAGTACCGAACCTTTCACGAGAAAATATAAGGCACCAAGTTATATATTCCATCCCTTTCAATATAGAATAAAAAAATGTCCATATTGCAAATGAAACAAAACTAGTCCGAGTGATTATGAAATTAGCGGCTAGTGAGCAAAATAAATACTTCATCCGTTTTGAAATAAATGAGAGGGCATGATGATTTAGGAAATAAGAGAGATAGAGAGAAATTAAAAAGAGGGATCCAAATCATGAAGAGAGATAGAGCGAAATAAATGCCAAATCATGTAATGTTTCATTAATTTTGAAACAACCCAATATAGTAAGTGTTTCATTTATATTAGTACACATGCATATTTAACTTATTTATGGTTTTTCACATGTATGTCTTATTTGTGGTTATGGATATCGCACATTAAAATAAAGGTTTAGGTTTACGGTCCAAATATGGATGAAATTACTGCTACTATTAGTAGGGGCGTGCACCGGTCCAAAACCGGACCGGACCGACCGGACCGGAATGGACCTTTTTTTTTTTTTGACCTAGTCACCAAAAGAAACAGCATTGGTTAACCTCTTTTCTTTTATCTTTTTTCAAGAATGAACAATTCAATATCATCAAAAAAATTACAGAATGAACTTAATGAAGTATATCACAAAAAAGACTCAGCAATCACATTAAAAATCAGAAGTCGTACATTGTAAAACTAATGCTAGAACTTCTACTCAAACAAAAACAAAAATCAGACATCTTACATAAAACAAAAAATACCAAAAAAAGGAAATTAAACAGTAGAATTGACATTCTACAGTCTACACAAATTATGTAAATCATTAAAGTTGAATCACCGAAATGATTGAATGAACAGAAAAAAGGGGGAAACAAATTCGAACTACCAAAATTTTCACTAAAATAGAATTAAGTTAAAGAACAGTAAAAATTAAACAATTGAATGAAGTACAACATCAAACAAGTTAGATCTGAAAAATACATCCTTTTACTTATCTATATATTGTCAATCTGAAAAATAAGTTGTGCGCGTCAGTCGTCACTGGTGCCGGTGGTTGCAGTGCCGGAAGGTCGTCTCGCGTGCGGTGGCCGGTGGTCGTCTCGCGTGCGGTGGCCGGTGGTCGTCTCGCGTGCGGTGGCCGGTGGTCGTCTCGCGTCAGCCGTCGACACTTGGGTTGAGAGAATGAAGGGGGTTTAGGAGGGAGAAGAGGAATGGGGTTGAGAGATTGAAGGAGAAGAGGAGTTTTACTGGTTTAGGATTTGTTTTGTGTTGGGCACTTCACTTGGGCTGTGTATCATACAAGGTAACAAGGACTCACTGACTTTTTTTAAATAAAATTAAAGAATCCGGGTTTCCGGTCCGGACCGGAAAATTCCGGTTTTTGCCCGGACCGGACCGGAAACCCGGAATCTTTAATTTTTGAGGACCGGGGACCGGACCGGAATGGATCGGACTGGTCCGGTCCGGTCCCGGTCCAGATTCCGGTCCCGGTCCTTTTCTGCACACCCCCTAGCTATTAGTATAAATTTAAATGTAGACAACTTCTGCTGCTAGTTTAGTCTAATTTATGGTTTTGGAGATCACACAACAAAATGAAGAAAACGTAACCATCTTTAAGAAACGCATGCAGGAATGTCATAAAATGTAATGTTGCTTAAGAAAAAATTAGGTAAAAAATACTAAGTGATTGTTTGGTATACAATAAATTATGTAGGTAATAGAAATCCTCATGATTTAATTTTCTAAATTGGGTAGTTGTTTGGTTGACTGGAAGGGGGAAAATAGGGGCAATGAAAGTTCTTGGGAAATTGAAATTCCCACAAAACATGGGAATGTATTCACCTAGCTTCCCCTTGGTCATTCAAAATTCCCACATCAGTTTATGTGAATTACAAATTCCTTCATGTCAACCAAACACATTAGTCAATTTCCTAGGAATTACAAAAGGGAAATAACTTCCTAGGAAATGGAACTTCCCATGGAATTTAAATTCCCATGTAAACCACACAACCACTAAGCACAATTTTGACAGACTAAAGACATGAAATTGATTTCTTGAAATTTATATATAATAGATAGTTGCATATTAACTATGTTTAAGTTGATATAGTGGCTAAGGAAATCACTCACAAAAAACAAAAGATTTATTATTATTATTATTATTATTCTTATAATAATAATAATAATAATAATAATAATAATAATAATAATAATTATTATTATTATTATTATTATTATTATTACTATTACTATTACTATTATTATTATTATTATTATTATTATTATTATTATTATAATTATAATTATTATCATTATCATTGTATCATAATACATTTAGTTAACATGTAACTTCATATTACTCCATCCGTTTCTTTTTAATTATTACACTTATACTTTTCACGCATGCCAATGCAATACTTTGAGGATATATATCTCTAGTTTTTTATTTGTAAAAATTATAAAAAGTATATATTAATAAAATACATATTAAGATGAATCTAGCAAGATCCCACATGACTATGTGTTTATTCACGTATAAATCACAAATGAGGGTCAAAGTGCAATTTGTGAATAGTGTAAAATGTCAAAGTGTAACAATGAAAAAAAAACGGAGGTAGTATTATATAGAAATTTCAAAAGGTAAATACCAAATATACTAAGTCATACATCTAAATTGAGCTTAATTTATATATATGTCTTATTCCTTTATTCGTTCCTTTCTTAAATATGGTTAGATTTTTCAAATTGGTGGGCTTCTAAATGATGATTAATCACTCTTTTATTTTTTGCTAATCTATATCTTTCCGAGTTATCTATACTTTTGGGGAAAAAACTTCCTTAGTTTGGTTTGTGAGACCGGAAGAATGGTAGAAGTTGCTTCAGTCATATATTCATCTGTAGACCCTAATATCTAAACTTTTAAAATATGTTTCCGAAAAAAAAAGAAGGAAAACATTAAGGGTGTAGATAAACTCTTCACAAACCTTTGTCAAAATAAAATTTCATTGCATATAAATATAATGAAATTTGAACATAAAAGGAATTAACAATAGGTGAAATAGTCTACTAGCTTATAATGTTAGTCATTGTAGTTTTCTTATTTCCATGAAAGACAACTAATCTTAACCAATATATATGGAGTTCTTTCTTTTAACACTTTCTATGATCTATTACTCAAAATACAGCAATTCAGTCGATCAAAGAAAACAAAATGCACGCAATAATCACAGGAAAAGATCACTTCGAAGAAGCATCACTGCTGGGAGATATAGGGATCCAGCAGGGCCGGATTTAGGCCTGTGCAAAAAGACCTACTGCACAGGGCCACATTTTTTTAAGGGCCCAAATTTAAGATTAAGCCCAATTGAAAAAAAATCTGATATCTTTGTCAAACAATAAACACTCCCTTCTCTTTCCTCTATTTACTGATATTCCTTTCCAAAAAAACTCAAATAACGTTGCAAGTTCCATCCCCAAATCACGCTTCAAATCCTTCATTGCCAAAGCTGCCATTGATCTCTCTCTCTCTCTCTTAATTCGTGAAGCTGATTATTGCAAAGACAAAGTCCTTCAAAATTTTCGCTAATTATAAAACACAATCAAAGTTCACCCTTTCTTCATCATCCTTCTCCAATTGTTTTTTTTAGAGAAAGAAAAATCTCGAATTCTCGATTGTGGGTATATTTATCATCAAGCTTTCATTTTGATACTCGGTAAAACCAGGTATTTTTTGACTTTCTTGTTTTTTTAGTTTTATTTGTGGGTATATTTTTAAATTCATCTTCAATATTTCAATTACAAAGTTAGAAGAAATTGAAATGTTTCGAAATATAATTCCATCTTCAATATTTCGAAATTAAATATTTCAATATTTGTGGGTCTATTATGTATAGGGTGTAATTAAAATTGGGTATTTTAATAAACAGTTTAAAGATGGTATTTTTGTGATTTTTTAAATCTGGGTTTTTAAGTTTCTACCTCCTGGAAAAGTTTGTTATTGAATTGATGATGTAATTTACTCAAATTAGAAAGTATAGCATGTCATTGAGATTGGGTATTTTAAAAATCAAATTAAAGATGGTATTTTTTGGATTTTCTGTTTGCATTGAAGCTTCATACTAGAGTTTTAGTTAGTGTTGAAAATTGGTTGGAATGATAATGTACTCTATTTCAATATTTTGAATGTTCTGTCAAAATATGGATTTCTTAATGTTGTCTTCTTTACATGTGACTGCAGGAAGTTGATTGTTTTAGTGATTTACACGATTCCCTCCAACAAGATGGATTCAAATGTGTTTTAAAAATTAAAGGTATCAAAAGATTTCCCTTCGAAGCCCCTGCTTTGGTTGTAAACTTATTTTTCCTGCTTGATTGATAAGTCTCACTATAATAAAAGCGAAGTTGTTTGAATTGTGTTGATTTCTATTGTAAAAACAATCAATTATTTTATAGTATATATTATGTGTTTAAAGGTCGTGCTTATACTTACAATGGGGCCTCATTTTGTTATAAGAACGGGGCCACAATAATCTAAAAAACGGCCCTGGGAATCAATACAAAGTGCCAGTTTTTTCACTTTCAGCAAGCTTGCCATTACATGTGAAAAACCCATCTTTCTTTGTGCAGATGACCAACGATTATGCATTGCAAATGAAGTGTATCACGTCATTGGTTCAGAATTTTGGATGGAAGAATGTGATTGCAGTTTATGAAGATGATGGATATGGTAGTACTACTTCTTCAATGTTGGATACTCTGTCTCTAAGTTTACAAGAAATTGGATCACGGATTGAAGATCGCTGAGCCTTTCCTCCGGTAGTGTTTATGTCCCATCCCAAGGAAATGATAAGAGAGGAGCTAATTAAGGTAAATGCATGCTTGAATTTGCCAAGTTACCTAGCTAGTTTGCACAACTCACATTATTACATTTTTTAAACATTTTTAAATATTGTATTTGCAAAGATGCTGTATGGGTATACCCAAGTTCACTGTCGGACACATCCTTTGTGGCCGACATCAATAAACTTGAAACGCGACCACATCAGTAGAGTCCAGGCCGTTTCTAATAAGCAGTCCGAGATGGCACTCACGGCCACATTTGAGGACAATCTTCACTCCAATTAGACTCATCACAGTCATACACGTGTCGCAGGATTACGCACCCTGTCAGATGAATAGTACTGCTATAAATAGCGAAATGGTACTATTCTACAGGTACATTCTCTCACATTCTAAGCTTTGCTCTCTCTCTCTCTCTCTCTCTAAAATCCTTATCGGGCACTTACTGACTTGAGCGTCGGAGGGGGTTTCCTCGCATCCCCCCCGAGGGTAGTCTACGTTTGTCTTCCTTGCAGACTTCCAGTCTCGAACGCCCACTCTCTTACTGTCGGACATCTCTCTGTCCGCCACCATTTCAACACCGAAACAACTTGGCGCTAGAAGGAGGGGCCACCTATCCATGCGAAGCAGTCATGGAAAAGAAAAACGATACAAGTCGTGGTCCACCTGGACTAGAGATCGGACAAGGATCTTCTCATCCACCAATCACCGGATCCATCGGTGCACCCCAGTTCCATCCCAACATGCCAGAGAGCAACGACCAGCGCACTCCTGAAAACAATGTTACTCAGGTAAATCCTGGTGGTGTCCCTTTCAATTTGGCCCAGTTGAGTCAATTTTCACCGGATCAGCTGCAAACTGTGGCATCCTTCATCCAGATGTTACATGGCACTTCTCAGCTTAATAACACTCCTGCTCCTAACACAAAAGGCGTTCAGCACCGTAAACGATCACTGGCCATGGCCGGTAGAAACGTTGACGGTACGCCAGTGAGGAGGATGCGTACGTTAATGCCGGAAGACCGTCAGATGGAGAAACAAATTGACGACCCAGAGTACGAGGAAGTCGATTTGGAAACTGAGGATCTTAACAACTCAGAAGAGTATCACAGCCGCTCATACCGAGAGTACAGCACCACAGGTGTTAGTAACTACTCGGGTGGCGGACTTCTGTTAATTAAGCCGAAACTCTCCCCATTTGTTCCGGAGGTTCTTAATTACCCAATGCCGATAATCGAAATGCCATCATGCAAATTTGACGGCAGCTCAGATCCCGACGATCATGTCGCGGCCTACGAAGGACACATGTATTTGTACACGCAGATAGACGCTATCTGGTGCAAGGTTTTCCTGTCCACTCTTACTGGCATAGCTCAAACTTGGTTTAAGAGTCTCAAACCTGGTAATGTGTCCAGTTTCTCTCAACTCTCATCTATGTTCAGTACTCACTTTGTAAGCAACAGACGCCGTGTCAATCAGGCAAGGGGAAACTGAATCTCTCCGGGATTACATTGGGCGTTTCAATGTAGAGGCCGTATCTATTCCCAGGCTGCAACAAGATGTAGCGGTCTTAGCCTTGATGTCGGGATTAAGAGAAGGAACTGCGTTCATGAGTTATCTCGGCCGAAAATCTTTCACGTTGTTAGGACCAGTGCTCGGCAAAGCAAATGATTTCAGAAGAGGAGAAGAATTTGACAAGGCAGCTAGCAGCTAGTAGCCAGCATCGGGAGTCTGACAAGAAGAAAGAGGATAAGTCACGGAAAGATAAAGGTTGCGAAGTTGAGCGTGGTCGGGCTGAAAGAAGAGAATCTAATATGGTCAAAAAAGGAAATGACCGAGAACGGGATGGCCGGGAAAAAAGTGAACGCAAAGATAGATTTGATGCGTACACTCAACTCACTACTTCCGGAGCACAAATATTCACCATGAACAAGGAAAGTGACAAATGGCAGAGACCAAAGAAGATGTTTCATAAAAACCGGGATAAGACTAAGTGGTGTGATTTTCATGGAGATCACGACCATATAACTGAAGACTGCCGACACCTCAAGGATAATTTGGAGGATCTTATCCGCAGAGGGTACTTCACCCAATATAAAGCTCAGACAAACGGGGGCGATTTGATGAAACCCAGAGATCAAAATGTTCAATCTCGGATAGGAGAGATCCATGTGATTTGTGGCGGTCCAATCCATGGCGGAAGTGTCAGTGGGGCGAAAGCCAGTTTAAAGGAGTTCCGGCATCAAGTGAACTTTAATGAGAGTTTCCAGTGGAGAAAGCCACCCAGCCATGCCAGCCATGTCATTCTCATTAGAGGATGCAAAGCACGTGATTTACCCTCATGACGACCCACTGGTGGTCACCTTAAAAGTTGCAAACTGTTTGATTCATAGAATTTTGGTGGATGGAGGAAGTTCCGCTAATATTCTATTCCTGTCTACTTTCGAAAAATTAATGATAGGCCGGGAGCACTTACAGCCAGTTCGGTACCCAGTGATTGGATTCACTGGAGCGTCTGCGATACCAGAAGGGATTATAAAGTTGCCGATCAGGGTTGGCGAGAACAGTGAAGCCAGAGATGTGATGGCCGAATTCCTGGTAGTAGACGTTCCGGGAGCATACAATGCAATTATAGGAAGACCATTAATTCATGACGTTCAGGGAGTGTTATCTACTTATCACTTGACCATGCTGTACGTATCCAATTCGGGTATGACAGCGAAGATCAGGGGAAACCAGGAAGCAGCAAAATCATGTTATTTAACTGTTTTAAAACAGCCGGCAAGAAGGGTTCCTGTTGAAGAATTATGCCCGCCAACAAGAAAAGAAAAAAGAGTTAAGAAGACGACCCCGACAAACGAGGAGAAATCTGAGAAGAAAGGAGATGTTTTGGACATAGCTATGGAGGAGCTTGAATCGCGACCAGAGGATTTGCCAAGACCCAAGCCTAAGGGGGAGTCCAAGCTGGAAATGTTGACGGATGATCCAGAGAGGACTGTGGCTGTCGGAACGGACATGGACCCAAAGGTCAGAATCAACATGATAACCCTCCTACGAGAAAACGCCGATGTATTCGTGTTCTTGGCGGATGAGATGCCAGGAATAGACCCGGCCGTGATGGTCCATCGTCTGAATGTCAACAGCTCAGTTCGTCCCGTAAGGCAAAAGAAAAGAAACTTCTCAGCAGAAAAGAATGAGGCCGTTAAGGAGGAAGTAGATAAACTGCTAGCGGCCGACTTTATTGAAACCTGTGATTACCCGGAATGGTTAGCAAACGTGGTTATGGTTAAAAAGGCAAATGGTCAATGGCAAATGTGTGTCGACTTCACAGATCTCAACAGAGCGTGCCCGAAAGACTGTTATCCGTTGCCAAGAATAGACCAGTTGGTAGATTCTACTAGCGGGCATGCGCTTTTGAGCTTTATGGGCGCGTTTTCAGGTTACCACCAGATTAGTCTTCTGGAAGATGATAAGAAGAAAGCAACTTTCATCACAGACTGTGGAGTGTTTAATTATAAAGCAATGCCTTTCGGCCTGAGAAACGCGGGAGCCACGTACTAGAAACTGGTCGACAAAGTATTTGCTGAGCAGAAGGGAAGGAACATCGAAGTTTATGTAAACTACCAAGAAACCTCTATATTTGGGTTTTGTCTAAGATTTTATCAGAAAATTTGCTAGTGAATTGGAGAGACCTATCAATAGGGGTAATAGTTCCACAAGAGACAATTTGACCAAGGAATCTAATCTCAGTTTGAAATAAAAAATTTTTTTTGCCGAAATAACATGACCATTTTTCTTAATTAGATAGAAAAAAGTCTTAAGGTTTTTAAAGTGCTGATAAATCGTGCTTGAGTAAACTAGCACGTCATCAATGTAAACAATGCAAAAGTCAGAATAGGGGTTGAAGATATTATTCATAATCCTTTGATACTCAGAGGGAGCATTTTTAAGACCGAAAGGCATAACATTCCATTCATATTGGCGAAAAGGAACAGTAAAAGCGGTTTTATAACGATGTTGTGGCTTGATCTGTATTTGCCAAAATTAGGATTTCATATCAAATTTTGATCAGAAGAAAAAGGCATGGTGTAATTTTTGCATCAGATCTTTTTATTGGGTATTGGATAATGGATCCAATGAAGGGCATCGTTAAGAGGTTTGTAATTTATAACTAGTCTAGGCATGCCTCGTTCAATCTCAGAAGCTTTGTTGACGTAAAACGCCGCACAACTCCAGGGGGAACGAGATTTGGAAATTAAGCCTTTGCTTTCGAGAATTCTTAATCTCTTCTCGACAATGGCGTTCTAAGTCGGCATTCATCTGAGTTGAGGGATATTCTTTTCATCAAAATCAGGCTCATAAGGTAAGTCGACCATGTGTTGCTTTCTATTCCACAAGGCATTTGGTAGCTCAGAGCAAACTTCTCTTTCGAGGAGGCTTTGGAAGTCAGCTATCTGATTCTTTAGAACACTACCTTGTAACTAATCCTCGATATTTTGTAAATGGAATTTCTGTTTTAGATCGTGCACATCACTTTGTTTTCGATTGATAAGAGAATTTATCTCACTATTATAAATGGAGCTTGCCTTTATAATGCTGAGATTTATGGTCTTGGGTTTTTCTAAGAAAAGGAAATCAAGCCTTTTATTTTTGGTCTTGAAGGATATTCCATCATAACTGACATTGTAAGGGGTTATTATATTTATGAAAGGTGTTCCCAATATTACTGAATGGTGTATATTGGTAACAAGGACAAAATGGCTTTTTAGAGAAAGGCCTTGGTTTAATATGTTAGCATGCATCTGTTTTCCCTCTATATGCATTTTGGTGTTATTAGCAGAGATAAGTTTTTTTCGAAGTTTTTTTATGAAAGCTTTTTGAGACGAGACTAGATTTAATGCAATTTAAATCTACTCCAGTATCGAACAAAGCTATAGTATTAATTTTAAAATCACTAGAAAACTCAAGTGTGATCTTTATATAATATTTTCTAGAACTGATTTCTTTTAAAACAAAAAGGAAATCATCTGGGACTTTTGGGCTTTGTTCTTCATCTGGGATATCGTCAGGATCACTCTCAGTAGGGATATCTGGGGATATATGAGAAGTTAGAAGCTGGATTATGGCAGAGTCGTGCTGCTGCTTAGTTTTAAGGTCTTTTATGTCGGTTTTAATAGTCTTAACTTCAGCCTGAAGATCCTGTATGGTTCTTTCTGGGTTCTTTCTAGAACTTCTATTTTCTAAAATAGAAGTGAGGTTGTATTGTTCAGAGCTTGAAGAAGGGGGGTTAAGGTCCTTTTCCTTAGGACTTTCTTCAAGGGATTTTTGAAGACGCTCAAGGTACTATTTTTGTAGATCAAGATTGTTAATATCCTGGATAATATCTAGGATGAGGCTTTGTTCTTTGGTGATAACGTTTAGGGTATGATCTTCATCATTAGCTGAAGATGAGGACTCTATGTCATCATCCTGAGGGCCATAATTCTCAGGAGAATTATAAGATTCGGTTTCCTCATCAGAAGACTCTATTAAAAGAGCTGAAATTCTTCCTAGAGTTTCATCATCTAGGTCAAGGTTTTGGATTTCTTTGACACTCTACAAAATCTAGCCGTATGACCCTTTTTACCACATTTGAAACAAGTTATGTTTTTAAAGTCGGGTTTTGTGGAGGTCTGTTGGTGTTTTCTGTGGGTCTTCCACTTTCGTTGCTCAAAAGGTTTTTTATGGAAGACTTTCTCAACCTTCTTATAGAATTTTCGGGCCTTAAAGGGTTTTTGGTAATGGGTTGGTTTACTATAGCTCCCTTTACAAGTGCTTGTCTGAGGGGAAGAGTTATCAAATTGTTGGCAGAAGGAACCTAATTCCTTTTTAGTCTCTTTTAACTCCCTCTTTAAGTGTTTTGGAGCTTCAAATCTTGACATATTTGAAGGCCTTGTTTGGAGGTTAGACTTACCAACTCACCGTAGGTTAGCCTATCATAAGGGATAATATGTTCTTCGAAATCCTCACGGATTCTGTTTATGACCTTTTCCCCTATAATGGTTGGAAGACCTGCTAGGAATTTTTCTTTTCAATAGGGTTGGTTAGAATCTTCTCTAAGCATAACCCTGGTTAGGAAAGTATTCTTATACCACTGGAAATCACTAAGTTTCTTGCATCTAAGATTAGACAAAAGATCTGCGTTTTTATCTCTTAGATGGGAGGAATCTCCAATGAAATGAAGTGATAAGGTAAAAATTAGGGTTGAGACAGAATCTTGGGTTGGTTCTCCATTCTGGTTGAGAATGGGAACCCCATCTTCAGTTGTCTGGATCGCGTTTAAGATATCTAGTTGCTGTTCTTTGGTAAGATAGAAATCCCACCACCCTTTTAGCTGGCCAGAGAAGCCTGCAATTAAGAGTTCTGCAACTGTTTTATCTGATGTGCCAGATTGGGTTTTGTAAGCATTTAAAGCCATCGTCATTTGCTGTAAGAGGTTTAAGATTTGGTGTTCACTCATGCCGTCTATATTCCATTCATAGATGGAAGAGCCATTATATTTTGGTGAATAATCGTGTTAGGCTGACTTCCGATTTGCGATTCACTAGACCTTATAGGAATAATATCAAGAGGTCCAGTATTTTGCCAAGAGAGTTTAGCTAATTCAGGTGTTTTGGGGCTAGTATCGGGATCAGTGTTGTCATGAAATCTAGGACACTGACAGTATTATTCTGGATTGTTTCCTCCTCAGCTATTTTTGAGGTAGAGGGTTCAACCCTACTAATTTGGTCTTTGATAGCTTGGAGAAATTCAGTCCTTGAAGTCATGACTACTTTTTGAGCCTTTTGCGAAATCTGAAATGGTTTAAAATTTTGATTCCCGAGGCTTTTCTCTAAAGGCGTAGAGACTAAGCTTGTCTCTGCTTTAAGGTTTTGTTTCTCAATTCTAGAGAGCTGCTTTCCTAGAGTGTTAAGGTTAATATTAGTAAAATTGTTTTGTAGGACAACATTCTTGAGGTTTGCTGTGGCTTCTTCCTGAGATTTCTTAAGAGGAGAGGCTCTACCTTGTGATCGCCTGTGGAGAAGGTGATTTGTCGTAAAGGAGGATGGTCAGTTTGAACAGTGCCATCTAGAGTCTCCTAGACGGGTGTCCTTCTATTTGTGTTGATAGGTTCTATGGATTTAAAGGGGTAATCAATGTTATTGTCAAAACTATAGAGTTCAAACCAATCAAAGAAAAGAATATGAGTTTTATGTTGTATAAAAAAGTTGTAATAGCTTTCTTGGATCTTTTCCCGAATTTCAAGAAAGTGCTCGGAGAACCACGTTCTCTTTCGAGAGGTTATGTGGTGCATAGAATTCTTTGTGAACCAATTCTTTATTGACCTCAAAATCCTTTTCAAGGACGTTAAGCTCATTAGTAATATTTTTAGTTATAACTACGGCTGAGGGTGAGACTGGAGGAGACTGTCTTTCAGCATAAACCAGGTGTGGAACTTGGGTTCTATATTCAACATTTTGGATGGAAGGTGAAGGTATATCTGAGCTAGAATACCTTGGCCTTTCTGGGTAACTGTTATTAGGACAACTAATTTGTCGTTTATAATGCATGTTATTCATAGAAGGAAGATGGGAAGACCGTGCTAGGTTTTTAACAGAGGAATGGTCCGAATACCTAGAGCTAGTGCTCCTGTTAAAGCTAAGTTTAACACTACCATCAGAGTATTGTATGACATGTTCTAATTCGGTATTGGGTTCTGGAAGAGGTGGGGATTGCACTTCAGGTTCAACAGCTCCTTCAAGGAACCAATCTTTAGGAAGAGTGACATCATTCCATTGTATTGGTCTAGGGATTCTTATGTTTGATCTAGAAAGGTTGGTTTGGAGGAGGAGAGTTTCTCCTTTCTTACTATGTTGTATATTTCTAGTATTAAGAGCAGACATCATGGCTTTGTAATGGACTTTATAGATCAGAGCTACTGGAATAGAACCATCAAACATTTTTTAGTTATGAGTTTTAATTTGTAAAAGTAAGGAGGATAAGAAATTCTTATCACTTAACGAGACAC
This sequence comes from Beta lomatogona, assembly GCA_947646795.1. NCBI lineage: Eukaryota > Viridiplantae > Streptophyta > Magnoliopsida > Caryophyllales > Amaranthaceae > Beta > Beta lomatogona. Next base: position 1,442,455 of record CANSNZ010000271.1, read on the forward strand.
TGAAATTTGGATTATAATCGAAAGAGACTGGACCCATGCATTAAGTTGACTCAATAGTTCCTAGTAAGGAGTCATTAAAGTCTTTGAATCGTCCATCTCTAAGGGCCACAAGGACTGAGGAATTTAATCCTTCTTTTGTAAGAGGTTTTAAGCCTACTTGAACCAATCCTATATGGATGTTACGATAACCTTTTTCGACATGTTTTTGCAAAGTTTTTGTTGAAAATAATTTAATAGTATCAATAGGTTTTGTTAAATGGATATCTCGTTCTTGGGTCTTGATAACATAATTAGTTTTAAAAATATTATATCTATTCATTTTATAAATCTGGTCTTTATTAACTTTGGGTATTTCCTAATTGTCAATGCTTTGCTCAAGGTTTTCTATAGTAAATGTTTTATTTTTAACCAGCTTATTGGCTTTACTACTACCACGAGAAGAAGATGTTGTTCCTCTGTTCCATATAGAACTCATACTTAAGAACCAGAACTTAGTCCAGAAATAAAACCAGAAATAAGCCCTATAACTTACCCGCCCTCAAAAATTGTAGCCCTATGGTCTGACTGCTACACACGGGACTTACTGCCTCTACAAACTTTAAAACGAGCAGAGTAACAAATAGGACATAAACTAGAAGTAAGACTGGCAAGTACTGAAAACAAAAGAACAAGTTTTATAAGGAACAAATATAACTACAACCACATGGCTCTGATACCAGGATATTTGAGGTCCTATTCTTATCAACTTATTTTTGCTTACCTCAACATAACTAAACTTATTCGAACTTATTTAAACTTATTAGACCGTTTTCGTCCGTACTTGAACTTACCTGAACTTATTCAACCTTATATTTCTGAGTGTGTGAAACCATAGTTTTGTTGAACAAAACTTCTTTGAGCTTATTAAAACTTATTTGTCCTTATTAGCCCTTATTTCAACTTATTTTAACTTCTTTTTTCTTATAGGGAATGAGAATAAGATGAACATAACAAAGCTTATGTAGACAATACAGACCTAAAGTTTGAATCTTCTTTAACTCAAGATCAAAGGATAAATTCTTTATTGATTGTTAAGGACTTGAAATTACTCCAGTAATTATGATAACTGACATCTAATTATTGGTTCTTAATAGTAAGAAACCCCAAACATTAGGTACTTATTACCCTCTCCGTCTCAAAACATAGTTCCTGTATTCCATTTTGAGTGTCTCAAAATGTTCTTCCCATTTCCCTTGTTTTTATTTTAGAACATTACTTTACTTTCTCTCTCTCCTTTTCACATGGGTTTTGACACCATCATTTAATGCTCCCTCAATCTCATTGGTTGGGTATAACAAAAAATACTTTTTACTCTCTCTCCTCTTTTCACATGCGCACCCATTTAATGTTCCCATGCTTTCTTATTTAATGACAAAAATTCCAAAAAGAACTCCTTATGCAAGTACACCACAATTACTGTTTCCTCAATTTTTGTATCCAAAATTAAAATGGGAGTTACTCTGGGAATCAATTAATTCTTTTTTTTGCTAAGTAAGTATAGTATATATTCAAAACCAAACAATCAAAATAACCTAAACTAGATTAGAGAGTGCAAACCAAGTAGGTAGGACTCCACAACTCTAGAACACCACAAACAACTATACAAATACCAAAAGGCAATAGCCTCAATAGCAATAATAAACTCTGCAACCAATTAAAATTATCGTAGAAACTTTCAGTGGAAGTATAACTAGAATTCTATTCTTTACAATTTGCTTCAAAAGCAGCAACAGTTGGTACTTGTTGATGCCAATAGGAAGAATTCCTACTCATCCACACAAAATAAATGAGTGCAACTATGCCAGCATAGCAGACATGTTTCTTGAATTTAGAACTCCTATGCCTCTTGATCCACTATATCAGTCTGTGCATATCAGTATTCTGAGCTTTCAAGCCCAACCAATTTTTAACTTCATGTAGACATCTCTTATTGAATGAACACTGCAAGAAGAGATGCTCATGTTTTTCAGGATCAGAAGCACATAGAAGACACTGATCCGAGCTTGTAACGCCAATATTTGCTAGCTTGTCAGCAATTTGAAGCCTTGATTGAGTAACTAACCAAGCTATGAACCTATGCTTAGGTGTATTCAGTCTATTCCAGACAAAGTGATCCCAATGCACATGCTCAAAATCACCTACCATCTTCTGATACACCATTTTGATAGAGCAGGAATCCATGCTATAAAACTCATCCTTACTGAAATAATTCTTCAGCACTTGCTTTGTCTCACACACTTTTCTCCAGTACCAGTTTCCACTAGATCTTGAAGAATAATTCCACCAATTAGCATCCATTAAATACACAGCATGAATCCATTTAACCCAAACATTATCTTGTTTAGTAGCCAAAGCCCACACATATTTTCCCATATTTGCAATATTCCAAACAATGACATTCCTGAAGCCCAAACCACCATTAACCTTCCCACAACAAAAACTATTCCAAGTTATGTTACCAGCTTTAGATGTGTATGCATCACGAGACAATAAAAAAGCCCTAAACACCTTTTCAACAGTATGAAGAACTTCCCTATGCTGGACATAAACTTGAGCCCAATATATGTGCAAGCTCATAAGCACAGAGTTGATTAACTGAACTCTAGCAATGTATGAAAGATTTCTAGTGCTCCATACTTTAATTCTAGTCACCATTTTATCTACCAAGACTTCACATTGTGTATTAGAAACTCTCTTAGAGCAAATGGGGACACCAAGATATTTAAAGGGAAGAGAACTTCTTTTAAGCCCTGACACATTCACAATTCTCTAAATAACACTCTCCTCCATAGCACAACAGTAAATATCTATCTTATTCATATTAGCCTTAAGACCAGAAGTATCAGAGAACAATTTAAAGGCTTGTAACATAAGATAAATAGAGGAGAAATCACCTTTGCAACATAATATCAAGTCATTTACAAAACACATGTGTGTCAGTTTCATAGGATGGCATTTGGGGTGAAATTTGAATTGATTTAGCTCACTCATCAATTTGAGAACTCTTGACAGGTATTCCATGCACAGGACAAACAACAAGGGAGACATTTGGTCTCCTTGCCTTAGTCCCCTGGATGAACTAAAGTACCCTTTCATAGTACAATTTATCATCAATGAGAATTTGGGAGTTGTAACACACTCCATAATGAGTTCCATAAAAGAACTAGGAAAACCCAAATGCACTAACATTTCTTGAAGAAATTGCCAACCTACTATGTCATAGGCCTTAAAGGTCTAGCTTGATCAAGCAACTAAGCTTAGCTGATTTTTTGCCATACTGCTTCACCAAATCTTGAACAACCATAATGTTGTGAACTATAACCTTCCATGCACAAATCCTCCTTGATTTTCAGCAACAATATCAGGAAGAATAACTCTCACTCAGCTGTAGATGAACTTTGTGATACATTTGTACAATTTCTTACAACAAGAAATGGGTTTGAAGTCACTCACATTACTTGGACACTTGTTTTTAGGGATAAGTGTGATTACAGTGGAATTAACCTCCTTTAAGAGCTTTCTGTGAGCAAAAGAAACCCAAAACAGCTGTAGTAATATCAAGTCCCACCACATCCCAATTATTCTTGTAAAAATGGGACCCAAAACCATCAGGTCCTCGTGCTTTGTTTCCATGTATGGAAAACAAAGCACATTTAATGATGCCTATGAGAAGGGTTAATTATGTAGTATTCTACTTTTGTTAGAATTTTATGTAATTTAGGTGTTAAAAACAAGTAGAACTAGTAAAGCATAAATGATAAACAAAAATAACAAACTAAAACTATATCACTATTTCACGCCTAAGTGATGAATCACACGACTAAAACACATTAAAAGCCTAATGTAAAACAAACTTTAAACAAACTAAAGTCCTAATGTAAAACAAACTCTAAACAAACTAAGAATTAAAAACCCTTCCCATATGCATCATTTAACCTCTTCAGCTACAAAAGGGTAGTTAATAGATTTTTATGAGCCTCATTAATGACAGGTTCGCAGTGAACTATTTGTTGAATCGATCACATGCCTCCTGTTTGCTTGAGTAGAACCAAATAATTGCTGGTAACTCCATTCTGTGTTTCATGCCAAATGATTGCTGGTAATATGTGAGAAAAGCATTTTCAACTCCATTTTGTGTATCCTGCCAACATCCCTGAATATCCTTGATACCATACACATGGTTTTGGACTTTTCTAGCTTTGATGTTGTAATGAAACAAAGTAGTATTTTCATCACCATACTTGATCCAATCAAGCTTTGCTTTCTGTCTCATAAACTCTATGTAAATCTTATGCTTCAACTGGTAAATTTTAACAACTTCTAATTCAGCATCAGCATAATCAGTTCTCCCAGGATTCTGGTGCATCATTTATTAAGCTTTAATCATAGCCTGATAAGCTCTATTATCATCAATTTGCACATCACTAAACCCTCTCTTGTTTAACTCTTTCGAAGCTTTCTTCACTCTCTTTGGCTTCTGCACCACACCATACATTTTGGTGCCATTCACAGCCTCACTCCAACAAGAAGAGATGATAGAATTATACTAAGGAGAAAACTTCCACATAGTATAATATTTAAAAGGCTTCCTCCCAGTATTCATGTGAGGGTACACAGTTAACAGAGCAGGTGAATGGTCTACTCACCTTCTGGCATAAAATGCACCTTAGCAGTAGGATAAAGTGCCTACCAAGCTTCATTTGCTAACACCCTATCTAGCTTTGAGTACACTCTTGCATACCCTTGTTGCTTGTTGTTCCAAGTACAGAAGCTCCATGTACATTTGATATCCTTCAATTTACACTCAGCAAAACAACTATTAATAGGACTCATCTGATGACTTCTAAGAACAGCACCTATTCTCTCTTCTAGAGTTCTCACACAGTTGAAGTCACCAAAAATAATTTAAGCCTGATTTGTATTATAAGCACATGAATCAGACCACAAACAGATCTCTCTGCACTTTGGTTGAAAGCATACACAAAGTTGCAAAAGAAACCAACCACTCCACTGACAGGCTGAATATAACAATGCACCATTTGACTTGATGCTTTGAGAATATTCACATGAAATACACCAGACTTCCATGCTAATAAGATTCTGCCACCAGCATGGTGACTAATATTGGATGAGAAGCTTCGCCCTCCAAACATCCTATCATATAGCTCACTAAGATGAGAGGACTTCACCTTAGACTCCAGGAGGCCAACTAATCCCACATAATGCTTGTGAATAAAAAATTTCGCTTCATTATGTTTTTCAGGACTATTTACCCCCGGACGTTCCAACATAGGACCCTAACCATGATAAGTGGAAGGGTCCCCCCTTCCCACCTGAATATCAGCATCTACATTGTGAGCTATTTCTGTTGCATTTTCATTCAGGGCAATGAAAACATTGCTCGTATGAGTAGGCTTGAGCTGACTCATCCTCACCTTTACTGGCTTGAGAGCCCTCTAGAATCCTTCTTGATCCACCTGCTGATCAACCTGGTATTTGTCCTAAGGTAAAATTTGTTGCACTACAGGAACCTCCTCCCTTGGCTTTTATTTTTGCATCCAGATTTGCTTAGTTTTACCCTTTTTGCAATCATGAGCATCATGTCCAAGGAGATGACATGTTTTACATTCAATAGGATTCCATTCATAGTGAATGTCAACCTATGTTATATCTACATGTTCATTCAGAAAGTAAATCTGCAAGGAAATTGCTAAGTTAACATAACTTCCACCAATACTCTAGCATATTGCACCTTGTCTCTCTTTGTAGTTGCTTCATCACACTGTATTGGTGTTTCAATTTGTTCAACAATCTCAAACAAAGATCTCTTGCCCCAATATTTAATCCCTATTTTCAATCGTATTCATATTGGCAGAGATTGAAATTCCTCATTCTCTACATCCATATCTGCTGACTAAGGTTCTACAATTAATGGCTTACTATTAAGGAAGTAGTGTCGCTGCAATACCTTATCCCTATTATCCATTGACATAAATCGAACTATATAGATCCCTTTTTTTTTTTATCAAAGCCACTTATCAAAATTATATTTCTTCCAAATGCATGCGTTGAATAAATCCCTCTATTACTTGAATAGGAGGATTTGATCCAACAACATAACAGATTATAGCAGAATTCCAAAAATCAAATTCCTCTTGTATATCATCACTTTCAATTTTCACATCATTCCTATGTATATGATTCTCAGTCAATGCATTCTGTTCATTCTGATCAACATCAACATTCTCTAAAGATTCTAGAATAAGAACAGGTGAAATCGGTACCTCTTTATCTACATTTCACCAAGTTTTGTGGATTGAATCAAGCCTAATCTCTGACTGCTGTTGTAAACTCTTCAACGACGATTTCGGTGTCAAAATTTCACACGCCAAATCCAAAATCAATCCCTTCCACTCCCATTACTTCATCAATCGATCGAGTTTTCAGTGCCTGCGAGTATGATGTTGGACCTTTTGGCTTCTCCACCTTCTTCCCTCACCCTGTACTCTTCCTAGCCATGGCAATGGTGCATGTTAGAAACGTTCACCGAGAGAAACTTAGAGAGAGGTTTTAGAGAGGACACCTGCAATACTCATTTTAATTAATTAATTCTTGTACCAAACTATTTTGGGATGGAGGGATTAGTTATTAATTGATAGCTTACTCTAAATATAATGTTATAACTGTGGAAGTCAATCTTGTCAGGAAAAAGAAACACTACTACAAAAGTGAAAATTACTGGATTCTTTCATGGAATTTTTTTTTGGCAAATTACTCTTCATCAGTATATCTCTATTGTATAAGGGATGGGGGCGCAAATGGTATCCACATGAATGACCCGCCACCCTTACTCACACAATAAATCATGTAGTTATTAAAAAGAATAAATTTAAAAGAAAAAATCAACCATATTCAATAAGTCGATACTTATAAATTTGACATAATTGTCAGTCAATACAAGTCTAAAAAAATATTCCATTTAACATTGATTCCAAATCTTTGAATATTGAGGAAAGTTGTTATATGAAGGGAAAAAAACTTCAAACTACAATTCAAAAATATTACTTCATACAACACAAACACCATTATTTTACTTAATATCTGAATTACAATAAAATTAAATTCTTACATAAATACATTCATAATTCGCCATCGCTCTATAACAAGTTCGTTAAACACTGTGCAAATCAGGTATCTAACAAGTGACAACTATCAAACAATTTCAAGTCGAAAAATTGGCAATTTATTGCTCCGTACATATTGCGTTTAAATCCTCTGAACATTGTCATGTACGAAATCGTTATTTTTTGTTTAATTACAGCCTAAAGATCATGAACTCTTTAATATATCACGTGCATAACTCTTTATTATAAAGGAAATGGGTGATATGATATATATTGTAACCCTATGAAAAATTATTAAGTATCCTTTAGATTTAAATACTAGAGCACAAAACTTTAAATTCACACACTGATACGCTGAAGTTATGTGGTGTATTTATGTTATTTTGGGTGCACTTTGCTAAGGGATTTGATAGTAATTCTTAACGTTTGCATTTTATTTAGCCCTTAGCAGAAGTTCAGAGTTTTCCGAGTCAATTGGTGTTTATTTTTTAAGTTCCGAAATTTTAAGGGGAAATGGTTTTGAGTAGTATTCAATTGAAGATATGTTGGGAGTGCTTGGAAAGTAAATCATCATGGCATGGTGAGCGAGTATTACAATTCCTAGCCAAGCATTGCCGCAGCCCACAAACACCAAGTATGCCCAGCAGCTCAGCACACAGCAGCCTAGCACGTCGCACCTCGGGAGCCCAGCTTCGCACCTCGAGAGCATTGTCGCGGGTCGAGACCTTTCTGTCCAGCCAGGTCTGATGCGCTCATCATGATCAGTCGCTCGTCGCACCTAGCAACCATCCTCGCCCCTCGCGATTCTTGAGTCGGTTCATGGCCGACATTTCGTGCGTGGTTTAAAAGCTTCCTAAACCTAATATTTTGACGGAGAGGGGGGAGCAGAGCCGAAATGGAGGAGAGAGGAAAAAAACACTCCTCTCTTAATTCTCCTTCCTCACTCTTGTTATTTTTCTTAGTTTTATTAGAGATTTTAATGTTGGATTTGGTTTATGCTATGTTGATTGTAGCTTGAACTGTTCTTGCAGAAGATTACCATGAAGCTTCAACCATTATTGTGAGATCTTTCCTCTCTATCTATTTCCTTTGATTATGGTTTAATTTCTATGATTATACTTTATGATTTTTGCATAATTATGCTAGGAACATTACTAGTTTAATTGTGTAATTAATCTAATGCTAAATTTAAGGATAGAATCAGATTGTTTTATTCTTTTATCAATTTGTAGTAAACTAGGGAGTAACTTAGATGCATATCGTCTTGGTTATTTCATGGGGAAATTGAATCAACTGTTGAATGTTTATCGCGTGTATGACATTAGCAGGTCTATTGGTTCTTTGCGTTTATTGCTGCTATTGGATTGAACTTAGACGCTGATCGGACTAGGTTATCCTTTAGTTAGGGTTTCATAGTCACGCTGATCGTGCTATTCAATTAAGAATAAGGAGAATACGAGATTAGTTCTCGACAATAGATAATTATGGAAATAATTAGAGTTGAGGTTCAACGATCGATGATGCATCGCGTGCATACATTGCTAATTATATCTGATTCCAGAATGTTACATAAGTTAGTTGATTATATCGTTAATCTTGTGGCCTGTACCTTCCCTACAAGGCTACAATCCATTCTTTATTACGTTGAACTTGACTTAAAGTCAAAACATACTAGGCATATTGCACCTTATAATACGCTATTTTCATTCCATTTATATAAAAGCAATAAAAGGAAAGAAAGCAAAATAGAGGGCTAAAAAATAGCTTCAAGTGAAGCGAGTTTCTGGGCTGTCATAGGTTTCCTTATTCTCTTACAAGGACATGATTATGTGGTAGCTCAAGATGAAGACAACAAGTTGCCGCTAAACATTGGTGTTTTCGTCGATCTGAGTACTCGAATTGGAATAGAGATTGCAGCTGAGGATTTCAACAAAAATTCTGAAAAGATTATGGTTAAGCTGCATTTTCAAAGCTCTAGCAATAGCAAATCCCCTCAAGAAGCGTATTCTGGTAAGGCTTAATTCATTGAAATATTGGATGATCTAGATAAATCTTCCCGATGTCAAAAAAGAAAAAGAAAGAAAAGATAAAGATAATCTCATAAACTTGACTTTTCCTCCATGAGCTTGGGACCCCGGATATTATGTTAATTGTTTTCTAGCCAACTCTTGTTTTTCAGTGCAAGACTGCAAGTAGTCGATCGAGTTTGCTTTTAGTAGAGGAGCAATGATAAATGTCTAACCATTAAATATGGGAAAATACCTAACACACAGAGGGTATTTGGGTCCTTTCACTTAATTACTAAGGGTTTGGAGAAAGCCACATGTCATGATGTTGTTTGTCCAAAAAAATATTACTTTTGCAATTTTGAAACTTGTATATCTCAAAAAAATATACTTAAAATAAAATAAAAAATATACCAATATTCATATATATTTATTCTTTATAAATAGATATCCATTTTGATATAATTTCATCACATTTTTTTTTTTACCCTGCTCTAACCATTATCTAAATTTGTGGAAAAATCAACATAAACAATGTTTGTGTATACAAAAACACTATTTGTGTATACACAAACACTATTTGTTATGTAGAGAACAAAAATATATGAATATTGGTAAAATAAAAATGTGATGAAATAATATCAAAATGGAATATATGAATATTGGTATATTTTTATTTTTTTCTAAAACATATTTTTTGAGATATACAAGTCTCAAAATTGCAAAAGTAATATTTTTTTGGACAAACAACATCATGACATGTAGCTTTCTCCAAATTCCCTTATACACACAAGTGGCCTGCCACATGGCTGTTAGATGTTTATAAATGTCTAACGGTTAGACATTTATCATTGCTCTTGGTAAATGTGGAAATAAATATACTAAGTAACAATATGGTGGATTAACCTACTATAAAAAGTTCTCATAAAAAAATATCATATAAGCAAAAAAAAAAAAAACTATGATTTTCAATTAAAAAAATAACACAAAATAGAAGGACTGATGTCTTCATATATAAAAGAATTACGTTTTTATTGGAATGGATTACCACTGTCCCATACCTTAATATAAAAGAGTGTTCCAGGATAACTTTATTCTCACACACACACATATATATGTTTAAGTTCATATGAGAACCACCCTTATGGTGAGAACCGTGAGAACCATTCATTTTTACGTAGATTTTGCTCATTTCACAGCATTTTTGCGGATTTTATGTTTTGCTTATTTATGTTTTTGCTTATTTAACGTTTTTATGCTCATTTCGCAACGTTTTTGCTCATTTTACGTTTTGTTCATTTTTTTTTTAATTTTACGTTTTTATGCTCATTTTACGTTTTGCTCATTTCACATTTTTGCTCATTTTAACGATTTTGCTCATTTAATAGTTTCTACTCTTTTATACTTTTACTTATTTTTATTTTTTATTGCTCATTGTAAGTGGTTCTCACCATAAGGTATATATAATCATCGTTTTTAAGGTTGAAGAGAATCAGTTCATAAGTACCGAACCTTTCACGAGAAAATATAAGGCACCAAGTTATATATTCCATCCCTTTCAATATAGCATAAAAAAATGTCCATATTGCAAATAAAACAAAACTAGTCCGAGTGATTATGAAATTAGCGGCTAGTGAGCAAAATAAATACTTCATCCGTTTTGAAATAAATGAGAGGGCATGATGATTTAGGAAATAAGAGAGATAGAGAGAAATTAAAAAGAGGGATCCAAATCATGAAGAAAGATAGAGCGAAATAAATGCCAAATCATGTAATGTTCCATTTATTTTGAAACAACCCAATATAGTAAGTGTTTCATTTATATTAGTACACATGCATATTTAACTTATTTATGGTTTTTCACATGTATGTCTTATTTGTGGTTATGGATATCGCACATTAAATTAAAGGTTTAGGTTTACGGTCCAAATATGGATGAAATTACTGCTGCTATTAGTAGGGGCGTGCACCGGTCCAAAACCGGACCGGACCGGACCGGGACCGGAATGGACCGGGACCGGAATCCCAGAAATTTTCGGACCGGGGACCGGACCGGACCGGCCCTGAATATTTCGGTCCGGTCCGGTCCGGTTTTGGACCGGAATGGACCGTTTTTTTTGACCTAGTCACCAAAAGAAACAGCATTGGTTAACCTCTTTTCTTTTATCTTTTTTCAAGAATGAACAATTCAATATCATCAGAAAAATTACAGAATGAACTTAATGAAGTATATCACAAAAAAGACTCAGCAATCACATTAAAAATCAGAAGTCGTACATTGTAAAACTAATGCTAGAACTTCTACTCAAACAAAAACAAAAATCAGACATCTTACATAAAACAAAAAAGACCAAAAAAAGGAAATTAAACAGTAGAATTGACATTCTACAGTCTACACAAATTATGTAAATCATTAAAGTTGAATCACCGAAATGATTGAATGAACTGAAAAAGGGGGAAACAAAGAACTACCAAAATTTTCACTAAAATAGAATTAAGTGAAAGAACAGTAAAAATTAAACAATTGAATGAAGTACAACATCAAACAAGTTAGATCTGAAAAATACATCTTTTTACTTATCTATATATTGTCAATCTGAAAAATGAGTTGTGCGCATCAGTCGTCACTGGTGCCGGTGGTCGCAGTGCCGGAAGGTCGTCTCGCGTGCGGTGGCCGGTGGTCGTCTCGCGTCAGCCAGTCGACACTTAGGTTGAGAGAATGAAGGGGGTTTAGGAGAGAGAAGAGGAATGGGGTTGAGAGATTGAAGGAGAAGGGGAGTTTTACTGGTTTAGGGTTTGTTTTGTGTTGGGCACTTCACTTGGGCTGGGTATCATACAAGGTAACAAGGACTCACTGACTTTTTTTAAATAAAATTAAAGAATCCGGGTTTCCGGTCCGGACCGGAAAATTCCGGTTTTTGCCCGGACCGGACCGGAAACCCGGAATCTTTAATTTTTGAGGACCGGGGACCGGACCGGTCCGGTCCGGTCCCGGTCCAGATTCCGGTCCCGGTCCTTTTCTGCACACCCCTAGCTATTAGTATAAATTTAAATGTAGACAACTTCTGCTGCTAGTTTAGTCTAATTTATGGTTTTGGAGATCACACAACAAAATGAAGAAAATGTAACCATCTTTAAGAAACGCATGCAGGAATGTCATAAAATGTAATGTTGCTTAAGAAAAAATTAAGTAAAAAATACTAAGTGATTGTTTGGTATACAATAAATTATGTAGGTAATAGAAATCCTCATGATTTAATTTTCTAAATTGGGTAGTTGTTTGGTTGACTGGAAGGGGGAAAATAGGGGCAATGAAAGTTTTTGGGAAATTGAAATTCCCACAAAACATGGGAATGTATTCACCTAGCTTCCCCTTGGTCATTCAAAATTCCCACATCAGTTTATGTGAATTACAAATTCCTTCATGTCAACCAAACACATTAGTCAATTTCCTAAGAATTACAAAAGGGAAATTACTTCCTAGGAAATGGAACTTCCCATGGAAATTAAATTCCCATGTAAACCACACAACCACTAAGCACAATTTTGACAGACTAAAGACATGAAATTGATTTCTTGAAATTTATATATAATAGATAGTTGCATATTAACTATGTTTAAGTTGATACAATGGCTAAGGAAATCACTCACAAAAAACAAAAGATTTATTATTATTATTATTATTCTTATAATAATAATAATAATAATAATAATAATAATAATAATAATAATAATAATAATAATAATAATAATAATAATAATAATAATAATAATAGTAATAGTAATAGTAATAGTAATAATAATAATAATAATAATAATAATAATAATATTATTATTATTATTATTATTATTATTATTATTATTATTATTATTATTATTATTATTATTATTATTATTATTATTATTATTATTATTATTATTATTATTATTATTATTATTATTATTATTATTATTATTATTATTATTATTATTATCATTGTATCATAATACATTTAGTTAACATGTAACTTCATATTACTCCATCCGTTTCGTTTTAATTGTTACACTTATACTTTTCACGCATGGCAATGCAATACTTTGAGGATATATATCTCTAGTTTTTTATTTGTAAAAATTATAAAAAGTATATATTAATAAAATACATATTAAGATGAATCTAGCAAGATCCCACATGACTATGTGTTTATTCACGTATAAATCACAAATGAGGGTCAAAGTGCAATTTGTGAATAGTGTAAAATGTCAAAGTGTAACAATGAAAAAAAAACGGAGGTAGTATTATATAGAAATTTCAAAAGGTAAATACCAAATATACTAAGTCTTACATCTAAATTGAGCTTAATTTATATATATGTCTTATTCCTTTATTCGTTCCTTTCTTAAATATGGTTAGATTTTTCAAATTGGTGGGCTTCTAAATGATGATTAATTACTCTTTTATTTTTTGCTAATCTATATCTTTCCGAGTTATCTATACTTTCGGGGAAAAAACTTCCTTAGTTTGGTTTGTGAGACCGGAAGAATGGTAGAAGTTGCTTCAGTCATATATTCATCTGTAGACCCTAATATCTAAACTTTTAATATATGTTTCCGAAAAAAAAAAAAGGAAAACATTAAGGGTGTAGATAAACTCTTCACAAACCTTTGTCAAAATAAAATTTCATTGCATATAAATATAATGAAATTTGAACATAAAAGGAATTAACAATAGGTGAAATAGTCTACTAGCTTATAATGTTAGTCATTGTAGTTTTCTTATTTCCATGAAAGACAACTAATCTTAACCAATATATATGGAGTTCTTTCTTTTAACACTTTCTATGATCTATTACTCAAAATACAACAATTCAGTCGATCAAAGAAAACAAAATGCACGCAATAATCACAGGAAAAGATCACTCCGAAGAAGCATCACTGCTGGGAGATATAGGGAATCAACAGGGCTGGATTTAGGCCTGTGCAAAAAGACCAACTGCACAGGGCCACATTTTTTTAAGGGCCCAAATTTAAGGTTAAGCCCAATTGAAAAAAAATCTGATATCTTTGTCAAACAATAAACACTCCCTTCTCTTTTCTCTATTTACTGATATTCCTTTCCAAAAAAACTCAAATAACGTTGCAAGTTCCATCCCCAAATCACGCTTCAAATCCTTCATTGCCAAAGCTGCCATTGATCTCTCTCTCTCTCTCTTAATTCGTGAAGCTGATTATGGCAAAGACAAAGTCCTTCAAAATTTTCGCTAATTATAAAACACAATCAAAGTTCACCCTTTCTTCATCATCCTTCTCCAAATTTTTTTTTTAGAGAAAGAAAAATCTCGAATTCTCGATTGTGGGTATATTTATCATCAAGCTTTCATTTTGATACTCGGTAAAACCAGGTATTTTTTGACTTTCTTGTTTTTTTAGTTTTATTTGTGGGTATATTTTTAAATTCATCTTCAATATTTCAATTACAAAGTTAGGAGAAATTGAAATGTTTCGAAATATAATTCCATCTTCAATATTTCGAAATTAAATATTTCAATATTTGTGGGTCTATTATGTATAGCGTGTAATTAAAATTGGGTATTTTAATAAACAGTTTAAAGATGGTATTTTTGTGATTTTTTAAATCTGGGTTTTTAAGTTTCTACCTCCTGGAAAAGTTTGTTATTGAATTGATGATGTAATTTACTCAAATTAGAAAGTATAGCATGTCATTGAGATTGGGTATTTTAAAAATCAAATTAAAGATGGTATTTTTTGGATTTTCTGTTTGCATTGAAGCTTCATGCCAGAGTTTTAGTTAGTGTTGAAAATTGGTTGGAATGATAATGTACTCTATTTCAATATTTTGAATGTTCTGTCAAAATATGGATTTCTTAATGTTGTCTTCTTTACATGTGACTGCAGGAAGTTGATTGTTTTAGTGATTTACACGATTCCCTCCAACAAGATGGATTCAAATGTGTTTTAAAAATTAAAGGTATCAAAAGATTTCCCTTCGAAGCCTCTGCTTTGGTTGTAAACTCACTTTTCCTGCTTGATTGATAAGTCTCATTATAATAAAAACGAAGTTGTTTGAATTGTGTTGATTTCTATTGTAAAAACAATCAATTATTTTATAGTATATATTATGTGTTTAAAGGTCGTGCTTATACTTACAATGGGGCCTCATTTTGTTATAAGAACGGGGCCACAATAATCTAAAAAACGGCCCTGGGAATCAATACAAAGTGCCAGTTTTTTCACTTTCAGCAAGCTTGCCATTACATGTGAAAAACCCATCTTTCTTCGTGCAGATGACCAACGATTATGCATTGCAAATGAAGTGTATCACGTCATTGGTTCAGAATTTTGGATGGAAGAATGTGATTGCAGTTTATGAAGATGATGGATATGGTAGTACTACTTCTTCAATGTTGGATACTCTGTCTCTAAGTTTACAAGAAATTGGATCACGGATTGAAGATCGCTGAGCCTTTCCTCCGGTAGTGTTTATGTCCCATCCCAAGGAAATGATAAGAGAGGAGCTAATTAAGGTAAATGCATGCTTGAATTTGCCAAGTTACCTAGCTAGTTTGCACAACTCACATTATTACATTTTTAAACATTTTTAAATATTGTATTTGCAAAGATGCTGTATGGGTATACCCAAGTTCGCTGTCGGACACATCCTTTGTGGCCGACATCAATAAACTTGAAACGCGACCTCATCAGTAGAGTCCAGGCCGTTTCTAATAAGCAGTCCGAGATGGCACTCACGGCCACATTTGAGGACAATCTTCCCTCCAATTAGACTCATCACAGTCATACACGTGTCGCAGGATTACGCACCCTTTCAGATGAATAGTACTGCTATAAATAGCCAAATGGTACTATTCTACAGGTACATTCTCTCACATTCTAAGCTTTATTTTCTCTCTCTCTCTCTCTCTCTCTCTCTAAAATCCTTATCGGGCACTTACTGACTTGAGCGTCGGAGGGGGTTTCCTCGCATCCCCCCCGAGGGTAGTTTACGTTTGTCTTCCTTGCAGACTTCCAGTCTCGGACGCCCACTCTCTTACTGTCGGACATCTCTCTGTCCGCCACCGTTTCAACACCGAAACAACATGGCGCTAGAAGGAGGGGCCTCCTATCCTTGCGAAGCAGTCATGGAAAAGAAAAACGATACAAGTCGTGGTCCACCTGGACTAGAGATTGGACAAGGATCTTCTCATCCACCAATCACCGAATCCATCGGTGCACCCCAGTTCCATCCCAACATGCCAGAGAGCAACGACCAGCGCACTCCTGAAAACAATGTTACTCAGGTAAATCTTGGTGCTGTTCCCCAGTTGAGTCAATTTTCACCGGATCAGCTGCAAACTGTGGCATCCTTCATCCAGATGTTACAAGGCACTTCTCAGCCTAATAACACTCCTGCTCCTAACACAAAAGGCGTTCAGCACCGTAAACGATCACTGGCCATGGCCGGTAGAAACGTTGACGGTACGCCAGTGAGGAGGATGCGTACGTTAATGCCGGAAGACCGTCAGATGGAGAAACAAATTGACGACCTAGAGTACGAGGAAGTCGATTTGGAAGCTGAGGATCTTAACAACTCAGAAGAGTATCACAGCCGCTCATACCGAGAGTACAACACCACAGGTGTTAGTAACTACTCGGGTGGCGGACATCTGTTAATCAAGCCGAAACTCTCCCCATTTGTTCCGGAAGTTCTTAATTACCCAATGCCGATAATCAAAATGCCATCATGCAAATTTTACGGCAGCTCAGATCCCGACGATCATGTCGCAGCCTACGAAGGACACATGTATTTGTACACGCAGATAGACGCTATCTGGTGCAAGGTTTTCCCGTCCACTCTTACTGGCATAGCTCAAACTTGGTTTAAGAGTCT
Source organism: Beta lomatogona (assembly GCA_947646795.1). Lineage (NCBI taxonomy): Eukaryota > Viridiplantae > Streptophyta > Magnoliopsida > Caryophyllales > Amaranthaceae > Beta > Beta lomatogona. The sequence goes on from CANSNZ010000271.1 coordinate 1,459,509, forward strand.
CAAACCTGGTAATGTGTCCAGTTTCTCTCAACTCTCATCTATGTTCAGTACTCACTTTGTAAGCAACAGACGCTGTGTCAATCAGGCAAGGGGAAACTGAATCTCTCCGGGATTACATTGGGCGTTTCAATGTAGAGGTCGTATCTATTCCCAGGCTGCAGCAAGATGTAGCGGTCTTAGCCTTGATGTCGGGATTAAGAGAAGGAACTGCGTTCATGAGTTATCTCGGACAAAAATCTTTCACGTCGTTAGGACCAGTGCTCGGCAAAGCAAATGATTTCAGAAGAGGAGAAGAATTTGACAAGGCAGCTAGCAGCTAGTAGCCGACATCGGGAGTCTGACAAGAAGAAAGAGGATAAGTCACGGAAAGATTAAGGTCGCGAAGTTGAGCGTGGTCGGGATGAAAGAAGAGAATCTAATATGGTCAAAAAAGGAAATGACCGAGAACGGGATGGCCGGGAAAAAAGTGAACGCAAAGATAGATTTGATGCGTACACTCAGCTCACTACTTCCGGAGCACAAATATTCACCATGAACCAGGAAAGTGACAAATGGCAGAGACCAAAGAAGATGTTTCATAAAAACCGGGATAAGACTAAGTGGTGTGATTTTCATGGAGATCACGGCCATATAACTGAAGACTGCCGGCACCTCAAGGATAATTTGGAGGATCTTATCCGTAGAGGGTACTTCACCCAATATAAAGCTCAGACAAACGGGGGCGATTTGATGAAACCCAGAGATCAAAATGTTCAATCTCGGATAGGAGAGATTCATGTGATTAGTGGCGGTCCAATCCATGGCGGAAGTGTCAGTGGGGCGAAAGCCAGTTTAAAGGAGTTCCGGCATCAAGTGAACTTTAATGAGAGTTGCCAGTGGAGAAAGCCACCAGCCATGCCAGCCATGTCATTCTCATTAGAGGATGCAAAGCACGTGATTTACCCTCATGACGACCCACTGGTGGTCACCTTAAAAGTTGCAAACTGTTTGATTCATAGAATTTTGGTGGATGGAGGAAGTTCCGCTAATATTCTATTCCTGTCTACTTTCGAAAAATTAATGATAGGCCGGGAGCACTTACAGCCAGTTCGGTACCCAGTGATTGGATTCACTGGAGCGTCTGCGATACCAGAAGGGATTATAAAGTTGCCGATCAGGGTTGGCGAGAACAGTGAAGCCAGAGATGTGATGGCCGAATTCCTGGTAGTAGACGTTCCGGGAGCATACAATGCAATTATAGGAAGAACATTAATTCATGACGTTCAGGGAGTGTTATCTACTTATCACTTGACCATGCTGTACGTATCCAATTCGGGTACGACAACGAAGATCAAGGGAAACCAGGAAGCAGCAAAATCATGTTATTTAACGGTTTTAAAACAGCCGGCAAGAAGGGTTCCTGTTGAAGAATTATGCCTGCCAACAAGAAAAGAAAAAAGAGTTAAGAAGACGACCCCGACAAACGAGGAGAAATCTGAGAAGAAAGGAGATGTTTTGGACATAGCTATGGAGGAGCTTGAATCTCGGCCAGAGGATTTGCCAAGACCCAAGCCTGAGGGGGAGTCCATGCTGGAAATGTTGACGGATGATCCAGAGCGGACTGTGGCTGTCGGAACGGACATGGACCCAAAGGTCAGAATCAACATGATAACCCTCCTACGAGAAAACGCCGATGTATTCGTGTTCTTGGCGGATGAGATGCCAGGAATAGACCCGGCCGTGATGGTCCATCGTCTGAATGTCAACAGCTCAGTTCGTCCCGTAAGGCAAAAGAAAAGAAACTTCTCAGCAGAAAAGAATAAGGCCGTTAAGGAGGAAGTAGATAAACTGCTAGCGGCCGACTTTATTGAAACCTGTGATTACCCGGAATGGTTAGCAAACGTGGTTATGGTGAAAAAGGCAAATGGTCAATGGCGAATGTTTGTCGACTTCACAGATCTCAACAGAGCGTGCCCGAAAGACTGTTATCCTTTGCCAAGAATAGACCAGTTGGTAGATTCTACTAGCGGGCATGCGCTTTTGAGCTTTATGGACGCGTTTTCAGGTTACCACCAGATTAGTCTTCTGGAAGATGATAGGAAGAAAGCAGCTTTCATCACAGACTGTGGAGTGTTTAATTATAAAGCAATGCCTTTCGGCCTGAGAAACGCGGGAGCCAAGCACCAGAAACTGGTCGACAAAGTATTTGCTAAGCAGAAGGGAAGGAACATCGAAGTTTATGTGGATGATTCAATCGTCAAGAGCAAAACAGACCGCGAGCACATTGATGATTTAAAAGAGACCTTCAATACTCTGAGAAGATACAAGATGAAGCTCAACCCAAAAAAATGTGTATTTGGGGTGGGAGCAGGAAAATTTCTGGGGTTTATGGTCAGCAAGAGGGGAATTGATGCTAACCCGGACAAAGTGCGTGCTATTATGGATTTGCCAGAGCCGAAAGGAATAAAAGATGTACAAAGGTTAACCGGAAGAATGGCTGCGTTAACTCGTTTCATCTCCAAGTCGGCCGACAAGGCCCTACCCTTCTTCGCACTATTGAGAGGAAACAAGAAATTTGAATGGGGCGAGGAGCAAAGCCAAGCTTTCATCGCGGTTAAGGAGCATTTGAAGACTCTACCCACCATCACCAGGCCAGAAACGGGGGATACACTACAATTATATATCTCGGCTCTCCAAAAACAGTCGCAGCTGTTCTATTGGTTGAAAAGGAAAAAAGGCAGCGACCGATATACTTTGTCATTCACATCTTGAACGGCCCTGAAAGCCGCTATCAACTGGTCGAGAAGATGGCGTTAGCCGTGACAATTGCCGCCAGAAAGCTCAGGCCATATTTCGATTGTCATCCCATTCAAGTCTTAACTAATCAACCGCTGGAGAAAGCTTTGCAGAGGATGGACAGCTCAGGACGTCCTTTGAAATGAGCAGTTGAGTTCTCCGAGTATGATATCCAGTACAAACCTAGGACCGCGATAAAAGCCCAGGCATTGGCGGATTTTTTCGTGGAGGCATCTTACGAAGAAGAGCAGGTGGAAGAAAGCACTTGGGTGTTAGCAGTAGATGGCTCGTCAGCAGCAAGTGGCTTAGGGGCTGGCATTGTAATGACCAGCCCAGAAGGAAATATTTTTGAATACGCCATCAAGTTCACTTTCCCAGCTTCAAACAATGAGGCAGAGTACGAGGCAGCAATCGCGGGACTGAGGATGTGCATATCTGCTGGGGCCAAAAGCGTATCTTTGAAAACGGACTCGCAGCTAGTTAATGGCAAGTTAAAAGGAGAGTTTGAGGTCCAAGAAGCAAATATGCAAAAATATGTGGAGAAGGCCAAGGAATTGATAGCCCAGTTGACTCACTTTGACGTTCAAGCCATTCCTAGGGCTGACAACACTAAAGCGGACGCACTCTCCAAGCTGGCAAGCTCTGATTCTTTGAACATTGAAAGATCTGTTATGGTGGAGGTTTTGAAAGAGAAAAGCATCACCGAAAAAACTGTGATTGTAAATACTGTCAATCAGCAAGGCGAATGGTTTAGTCAAATAGTGGCTTATAAACTCACGGGCTCACTCCCTTCGAATGCAATGGAAGCCAGGAAGTTGAAAAGGCAGGCAAGTTGGTATGTCATTTACCAGAATGAGCTATATAAGAAATCGTTTAGCTTACCGCTGTTAAAATGTGCAACGGCATGGAAATCCGGAAAGATTTTGGAGGAAATACACGAGGGAATCTGTGGAAATCACATTGGAGGCAAAGCGTTAGCATTAAAAGCATTGAGAGTCGGATATTACTGGCCGAGCATGTTGGCTGACGCACAACGTTATGTCAAGAAATGTGACAAATGTCAAAAATTTGCTCCCATCATCAATAGGCCTGCGAACGACCTCCAGCCTATAATATGTCCGATACCATTTGCGCAGTGGGGTTTGGATATCCTCGGACCTTTTACAGCAGCCACTGCCGGTCGTAGATTCTTGATTGTTGGTATCGACTATTTCACAAAGTGGATCGAAGCAGAGCCGAAAGCAAAGATAATGTCAAATCAAGTCAAAAAGTTCATTTGGCAGAACATAATGACAAGGTTTGGTATACCGGCTGCAATAGTCTTTGATCACGGCGCGCAATTTGACTGTCGACCAATCAAAAATTATATGTCCGAGTTTAGGGTAAAGTTCGCATTTTCAGCCGTATGTTACCCACAAAGCAATGGGCAAGCTGAGGCCGCAAACAAACAGATTCTCGCAACCTTGAAGAAAAAGTTGGATGAACTCAAGGGAGCTTGGGCCGAAATGATTCCAGCAGTATTATGGGCCAATAGAACAACAGAAAAGGAGGCAACGGGAGAGAGTCCATTCAAGCTAGCTTTTGGAACGGAAGCAGTCTTGCCAGTAGAGGTTGGTTTACCGTCCTATCGGATCAAATACAAAGATCTAGAGAACAATGATCAAGCCTTAAGAGAAAATCTAGATTTTCTAGCAGAAACAAGGTTGATAGCGGAACTCAAAGCTGCTGCATACAAAGATCGTATCAGTAAAGCTTACAACAGGAGAGTTCTTGAAAGGCCATTAGCAAAAGGAGATCTAGTACAACGAAGGACGGCAGCCACCGGAAAAGCTCACGCTGAAGGAAAGTTAACAGCCAACTGGGAAGGACCATATCAAATATCTAAAGAAATTGGTCCCGGCTCCTTTGTGCTGAAAACGATGGATGGCATTGAACTAAAGAATTGCTGGAACACAAGTGTTTTAAAGAAGTACTATGTGTAGATATCTCATGTAAAAGGCCAAGAGCCATTACTATCTCGTTTTAATAATATAACTTCCCGTGAGCATTCCATTAATTGTTTGACTATGCTTATCTTATGTACGCTACGTTCCATTAATCCACAACGACCATATGACAGGTCAAAAATGAAAACGGCCACATAGCAGGCCATGTACAAGAACGACCATATAACAGGTCTAAGTACAAAAACGACCATATGACAGGTCAAAAATGAAAACGGCCACATAACAGGCCATGCACAAGAACAACCATATAACAGGTCTAAGTACAAAAACGACCATATGACAAGTCAAAAATGAAAACGGCCACATAACAGGCCAAGACCAAGAGCGACCATATTACAGGTCAAATACGAAAACAACCATATAACAGGCCATGTACAAGAAAAATCATATGACAAGTCTTAAGTACAACAACGACCATATGACAGATCAAATATGAAAGCAGCCATATAACAGACAATGTACATAACAAGTACAATATTTATCTGTCCGAGATACGACATTACTTTGATACAAAGCGAAAGCAAAAGAGAACAAAAGTTTACAAAAATTAAGCTTCATCACTAATTACTGGCATGGCGGTCAACTACAAGCAAAAATGTCGGCAGCCATCAAAAAGGCATCAAAAATTCATAGCAGTAATTGTAGTTGTAAAGCTTATTCAAAGTACATGCCATAATGGGCCGAATTCAAAGTTTACAAAAATATTGGAAAACAGAAAGCTAGTAGCTATTAGAGTCAACTGAGGAGCCTGGAGATGACCGCCAAAAACATCAAGGGAGAGGCACCTCTTCATCCCGAGCGACGGGAAGAACATTGGCAATTACATGCTCCTCGCAGATGAAGGGCTCACCCTCAAGAGGGCGTGTGTGAACACTTTCTGCAAAAGCGGTTTCCATCTCCTCCCAGTTGAAGTTGGGGTGAGAATGGCAAACACATCTTTTAGCAGCTACCCAGCCGCCGTCATATCTCTCTCCCAACATACCAACAAACTCTTCAGATCTTCTAAAATCTGCCACAGCCTGAGCGCCGGCATCATCCATGGCCTTAGAAATGGCGGTGGCCATCTCGTCCTTAATGGACGCCAGTGCAGCTTCAAGCTCCGCTGATTTTTTCTCAGCCTGCTCAACCTTGGCAGCCTTGGTTCGCAAATCCGCCAGTTCAACATCAACAACTGCCCGCGATGCCTTCTTGGCATCAAGCTGCTGCTGTATATTGTCAGAGTGAACTCGGGCAGCATCAAACTGGGCCTGAAGCTCATCCAAGGATTGCTTCTTCCTATCAGACTCAGATTGATAATGGACAAATTGTTCAATAAGCTCAATGGCGGAATTGTTAGTCTGCATCAGAAAGACGAGATTAAAAAAAAAAAAATTATGATGAATATCAGATCATGAACCTTACCACAGGAAGGTCGTGAGCAAGTTAGGCTGCCGGCGCTACCAGTTTGTCGGCTGGGCAATCAATTGGCAGCTGGAGGCCCTTCAGGAGACGATATCCGAAAGTACCGCCATTAGCTGGAATATCAGCATATAGAGATTCATCCTCCCTCACGTCCCAGTTGGGTTGATAAATTTTCCCAGGGACAGAAGGGGGACAAAAAAATGCAGCCTTCACAGCGGCACTAAGGATGATCTCTTTGTGCTCGATCCATTCATGTATCCGAGAAAATATTCCCGGACCAAGATTTGTCCAAAAACTGGGGGAGCTAAGGATGTCATAAATTTTCTGACGCATGGAAGAGCCAGATCCCAATGCTGTCCCGATGCTGTCAATGGCAGCATTCAGAGGAGAAACCCTGGTGGCAGATGATTCCCGGACGGGACTATGGTCCGGAACGATAATGCCAGCCTCTGGTTGCTGGGTTTCAGAAGCAGAGGCAACATCTAAGGCCTGCCTCTTGCTGGGACTATCATCGGAGGGCTCCCGAGGCCGCCTCTGATCCACAGTGACGCCGCCCCCGCCACGACGAACAGGAACGTGAACGACAGGACGAGGAGATTCCTGATCCCCACGTCCAGCAGATCGGCCGGGAGTACGCCCGGGCGTGTGGCCGGCTCGGCGAACACTAGCCCGGCCTGAATGGCGACCACCGCGGCCGCGATCTGCACCTCTGAGACCCCCAGTGAGGCCGTGAACAGTGTCGTAATCAAAGACGGGCTCCTCAGGAGTTCGAGACATTGGTGTTAAATCTGCGTTGAGACCCAACTTCTCAAGATCTAAACTAACAGAACCTGCAACAGCAAAGATGAAGGATTAGTATCACATTAATTATTAGAAAACAGAGACACAAGTCCCACGTCGGACCATAAGTCGAGAGGCAAACCTTCTGGGTGGGTCCGGCAGAGAAATAAAGCCGAAAAAGGTTCATTTCCCAGTGTGTACTTTGCATGGGGAAGCCATTTGCAAGGGATCCTCCCCTCGGTATCTTCACCGACAGCAGTAATAGTCCCGACCTCGGACTCAAAATAATCAAAGGCCTTCTGCTCGGCCACTGAAAGACCATAAGAGCTGACATCTTCCATCCGGGTAACCGGCTTAGTAAAGTGACGACGAATAGGGAAATTACTCGGCACTTTGACCCAATAAAAAGCGGGTTGCCAACCTTTTAACCCAGTCAACTTAGGATAGACGGTAAGTTTATTTTTGGCCGTCATTAAGCTCCACCATCCCTTCTTAGTGGAGCCGTTCCGTCGCAGCCAATGAAGCCGACGGAAAAGGTTGAGTGTCTCAGGAGAACCTAAGTAGCGACAGGTCCAAAAATAAGCGATCAGGTTCCTAACGGCCAAGGGTGTCAACTGAGCCAGGCAGATGTTAAAAGCCTTCAAAATCCGTACCAAGGTCAAATCTAGAGGAAAGCGCAACCCAAACTCAAAATGGTGCGCATAAACAGCTATGTGCCCTGCCGGGCAATCAGTCACTTTCGATCCCTTATCTGGGACTATCAACTTATACTCCGGAATGAAGGCATACAACTTCTCCGCAACATCGCAGTAGTTGAGATCTATGGCGCATTGTCGCCAAGATTTACAGATAACCGTGGATCTCGGACCACTACTATAATCTACTGGCTGCCATATCCCAGAATGCTCATCGTCATCGCTGTCAGGAATCGGCTCAGGCCGAGAATTAGGAGGCATGCTGGAACTTTCCCCCAAAACTATCTCGGTTGGACGAATACTTTCATCCCGACCAAAAGTAGAAGGACCATCAGTCTCGTCCATTGTAGCAATAGAATCGTTGTCGGAACCTAAATCAATAACAGGTGGATGAGAAGGGCCGGTTTCATGAGCAAGACGATCATAAAAGTCATCCGCCACTACAACCCCAGCATCCGCTAAGTTATCTAACCAGGCATATTCCCTCAAAGGCGGAACATCAAGTCCGGGAACAGCATCAGGGGGAGGATTTCTAGCAGTACGACGAGCTAAAATTTGATGTCTTAGTTCTCGGAGTATTTGTCTATCACCACTCATCCTCGCGGACAGATATTGGAAAGCTAAATTCTCTTGCTCAGGGGTAGAGCGGTCATTAAGAAACTTAGATCTAAGTTCCCTATCTCTATCAGCAGTAAGGGGCAGGTCAGCTAACAAACGAGTTCTCTCCTCCCTAGGGCTGGAAGTAGACGAACTATGTCCGCCATGAAGGGAGGCAGGAGACGAAGGCTCACTTTCAGACATAAACTTATCACTCAAAGAATTTTGACTATCTGAGTGGTCCGACATAATTTCAAAGAAAGAAACAGAAAGAGCAGTTGAAGAAAAGTGGGAAAAAGGTACCTGAGAAGTCGACGGAAAACGACCGCAAAATCAAGCAGATTCCCAACAAAGCACAGCAAAAGGCCTCAAATGCACGATCAGGAAAAACCCCAGAGTCAAATGAACACCGGAGAACGTAATTTCACCGGAAAGTTGAAAACTTTGAAAGTAAACCCTTGATTAAACCCAGGCGAAAAAAGGTGGAAAAACACTAAAATTTCTCAGAAGAAAAGGGCGAAAAGTAACTCAGAATACTTTTGAGGAAATTTGGTTGCAAAAAGGCAGGAGTTGAAGTTCTTAGAAAACTCGCAAAAGCCTGAGAAGTATGGAAGGTTGAAGACGAAGTGTAGAAAATGAGGAAAAAGAAACTAACGCTTCTCTACAAACGCGGGATTGAATGGCCAAGATGAACTGACCCATCAACTCCCTTCATGGATGCATGCCAAGTGTCACTTGCTGAGCCAAGCCTATTAAAAAATAAAGAAAAACGAGCGGGATTTCACAAAAAAATCATGATTGCACTTTTTGAAATACGAAGTCTCCCCCAGGGCAACACGTGGCAGCTGATAAAAATATGGAGCATGCAAAATTCACTCGCGTCCTCAATATAACATCAATGTTGGTCACGACCCCCAATGATGCTGGGGGGGCTAGTTGTATGGGTATACCCAAGTTCACTGTCGGACACATCCTTTGTGGCCAACATCAATAAACTTGAAACGCGACCTCATCAGTAGAGTCCAGGCCGTTTCTAATAAGCAGTCCGAGATGGCACTCACGGCCACATTTGAGGACAATCTTCCCTCCAATTAGACTCAACACAGTCATACACGTGTCGCAAGATTACGCACCGTGTCAGATGAATAGTACTGCTATAAATAGCCAAATGGTACTATTCTACAGGTACATTCTCTCACATTCTAAGCTTTGCTTTCTCTCTCTCTCTCTCTCTCTCTCTCTCTAAAATCCTTATCGGGCACTTACTGACTTGAGCGTCGGAGGGGGTTTCCTCGCATCCCCCCCGAGGGTAGTTTACGTTTGTCTTCCTTGCAGACTTCCAGTCTCGGACGCCCACTCTCATACTACCGGACATCTCTCTGTCCGCCACCATTTCAACACCGAAACAGATGCTACTTCACCATCCTTTTCTATAATAGTTTGACCTATCTATGTTGAGTGTTACTGGTGTGAGATGGTAAATTGAAAGACAAACGATGAAGGAAATCTGGTTATCTAGTGTTGACCATTTGCGACGAGCTACGGGCAAGGCCAAGCGTTAAGAATCAATGACAAGCAAGAGCAGTGAGCAGGTTGAAGAAAAGCAACACTAGGTTAGGTGGCCAGGCGGGCTTCCTAGAGCCCAATCAGATTACTAGGTCCAGGTAGGTAGTGGCTTAACTTCGCAGGCTTCATCATTTAGAAGTTGCACTTTTCAAAAGTGGTCTTCAGCCCGAGTAGGCTTTACTAGGGCCCACGAGGTTAAACTACCTCGAGCGGGTGCGTTTGCCGCTCGGGTGAACTTCGTTCCTTATTGAGTTATTTCCTACGTCTTGAAAAGGTCCCCAGGCAAGCAATGTGGTAGCCTAGGCGCGTGATTCATTTTTTGATGCGCAATTGCCTTATCTTACTCGGTTTTCTTTTAACCCAGTACAAATATGTTTTGAGGTCGTTTTTCCTCATTATCCATCAGTTAGAGAGAGAAAAATTTTTAGGAGAGGTCATTGAGAGTTGTTATCACCATCTTGGACATATTTGATTCCTAGTGTACGGTTCATTGGATTTAATTTCCCCTATGTTTTAACGTTTCTATGTAAAATTACACTGTGTTTTTTTTATTGCATTTCTTGTTATCGTTGTTTGTATTGTTTGTGATTAATTAGATTTGTAGTAAATAGAAATCATAAGTGGTATCAAAAGCTAGGTTGGATGAAAAAGAATCTTGGATTAATTTTTTTCTAGGCATCTCTCTCTAGCAAACCTCCTCACTTAGAAAACCTAAAACAACCCTCAGCAGCCCCCGAAACCCTATGGGGTTCGACAGCTACCTGAGCCGCCTCGGCGCTCATAGGGTCGCCGTTGAGCCCCCTCCCCCTTCCCTCTTTCCCTTTTTGTTCTCTTTTCTGGTTTAGTATAGCATATAGTGTAGCGGCGGGGTGGTTTTTTTGGTGTTTCGCGAGTCAGTCTCATTCACCGTCGAAGGGTTGTGTTCCGTCGTCATCTTCCTCATGCAGCGACCCGTGTTTCTGGTGAGATGTAAGTGCGCTATCTTTCTTTAGTGTTGTGTCGTTTATCCCTCGCCCTGTTCGTAGGTTTTAGTGGTGCTTCTCCCCCTCCCCGTCCCTTGTTCGGTTGCTTTAGCTGTGTAGCGTGTCTTCCCCTTCCCCCTCCCCTGTTAGCTATTGTGTTGTGGTTTAGTTTGGCGGTCCGGCTGCGTTTTTACCGTCGCCTTGGTTTGGTTAATTGACGTGGCTTCAGCAGTTAGGTGTGCCTTGGTTTGGTGTTGAAGCTCATTTAGTGAAGGTTGTTTTTGGTTATGGTCCGTAGTCTTCCAGTTGGTTTTGATTTTGTTTTCTATTATAGTCTTTGTTTAATGAATGGTTCTTCCAGATTCAATATCCCTAGCCTTTTTGTGTATGGATGTGCTTGGGTGTTCGTTATTAGTGATCGATGGGCAATGCAAGGTTCTTGGTTTCCTATGACAAAGAAAGATCTAGGAAACTTGTGGAATATAGCCCATAATCCTGGAGTTGGCCGCGGTGTTTCTGCCGCTTTAGGAATGCGAGTGTTGGTTAAGATGAGAGGAGGTGTTCAATTTAGACCTGTTGTGCGTCGTTCTTATAGATTTTGGGATTGTGAGGTTGGATCTTCGGATCCATAAGTAGGGCGAAGGTAATCAATCAAACTCGCTCCAATTTCTCGTGATGGCTTCAAGTGTCATCACACCTAAAAAACGCATCTTGTGGGAGGCCCTCCAATTTGATTTGGAGTAAGTTTCAACCGCCACCTCTTTTGAGTTTCAGTCCAATGCGACTAAACTCCGGGTACCCTCGCAGCAGGGTCAGAAGTCACCAAAGGAAGTGAGTTCAGTGTTAGTTGATTTAGAAGAATCCTAGGAGGATGTTTCCTTTCAAGGACCTTGGGATTTCGTGCCTAGTAGACATTTGGGTCTACTAGCGGTAGTGAGGCAATCTCTCGTTGAAGATCGTCAAAATTTCGTAACTCAACAGGCTCTCTCTCATATCAGGTCTTTTTCATCAAGACATATAACCTAACCTCAATCGTCGACGCTCAAGACAAACTGTCTTTGGACTGGACACATGATCGTTAGTGTTTTCTTCATAACGTATGTACGAGCTACTAAAGCTCTTGTTACTGTTAGTTTGTTTCTATTTGGATGTATTCGTATTAGGTTGTACTCTCTGTGTTTAATTAATGCAAATTTTCTCGATGTCAAAAAAAAACACAAAAAAAAAGAAGAGCTAGGTTGGATCATAGGTCTAGTGCAATTAGTAGTGGAGGATGCAACAAGATTGAGAAGTTTTATAGGAAAAATTTTGCGTTTTGGAAGATGCAAATGGAAAGTTAATGTACCTAGATAATCTTTATCAACTCTCTATAAAAAAAAACCTGCAAACATTAAAGAGGAAAAATGAAAGGTTCTAGATCGGCAGGAGCTAGGATTGGTCTGATTGCCATTAGGCAGAAGTGTTGCCTTTAATATCAAGGATGTCAAACTGTGACAGGTGTGAACAAAGCACTTTCAGATGTTTACGTGAATCGTACGATGATAAAATAATGTATATTCAATGCATCGTCTTTTTGATCCAGAGATGATGGATGGTAGTTTTGCTGTAGAATTTATTAATGAATTTAATTCAATAATTAGCCAGTTGACTTCTCTAGGTATTACTTTTGATCATAATGTAATTTTGTTATCATTACCTCACATGGTAAACTATTGTGATAGCTGTATTTAATTCCTTTCGAAAAGAAAAATTGAAACTTGATGATGATGGTGACCTAATTTTAGGAGAGAATACTCGACGACGAAAAGAGAATGTGGAATCATATGAGGCATTCAGTGTGGAGGGTGGTAGAGGAAGAGGAAAACAACAGGGAAAAGGGACTTCTTCTCGTGGTAGATCGAATTGAAGGGGGAGGAGTAAGTTTAAAAAGCCTTTCGAAGTTGAGGGGAAGGGATATGTGATGATCAAGACTATGATTGGGGCTACTTGGACTCTCCATGATGTTAGGTTTGTCCCAGGCCGAGTAGGTATAAAACTGTGTTCGATTAAGGAAGATCCAAAGTCTATAACTGCCCGTTTGGTTAGCGGTACTAAATGGTGGTAATGGCAATGTTTTTTAGTGCAAAGTTGTGAGGTATACCCATGTCATCATCCAAGGAAATGCTACTTTATCCTGAAACACCTATTTTCTTCCTAAAATTTTATTACCATCCATTACCACTTGGGAAGGTGGTATTGAGTGGTAATGGAAATTTATGAAGGAAAACACATGTTTTGACATCAAGTTTCATTACCGTGGATGTTAACACGGTAATATTTTCACAAATTTACACCAAAAAACATTACAATTACCACCATTTAGTACCACTAACTAAATGGGCCGTAAGGGTACAATTCCATGACCTTGGCTAGAGAAAACAAGGTTGGGATGTTATACACTACTGCAGGGTGTATCGTCATAGTGGCTAGAACTATAGTGGATTGGACTAAGTTAGAGCATACTAGACTTGGTCACATGAGTGAGAAAGGGATAAAGATCAGTTGACATGTAGCAAGTTGTTAATCTAAAATCAGTTGACATGTAATTTTGTGTGAGTTAATAAGTTTGCAGAAAGTTGGAAAAGGTTACTTTCAAGAAAGCCAAGAAACTATTCAAGACTGAAAAGATAGAGTTGGTGCACACTGATTTATGAGGTCCTTACCCATGTAAATCCCTTGGAGGCTCACTTTATGTTGTTACTTTCATTGACGACTTCAATGGGAAGTGTGTGTCTAATTTATCTAGAAGAGATCTCAGCTTCTACTACTTTTAAGATATGGAAAGCTAACACTAAAGATCATCTGAAAAACAAGATTAAGTGCATAAAGTCTGAAAATGGAGGTGAGTATGAGTTGGCAGCGTACAAGAAAATCTGTGAGGACAACGATATCATTTCATTTTGTAGAGGACAATTCCAAGAAAACCTTAAAAAATGGAGATGTAAAGAGGATGAACATGACACTGTTAGAGAGGGCCATATCTATAAGGATACATGTAAGGTTACGTAAGATATTTCGGGGCAAAGTCACTTAGTATAAATAGAGGGCCATCATCCCTTTGTAGTTTAAGCTACCTGAACAAGTGTGGAGTGAAAATGAGTTAAATATATCTTTTAGGAAACTTTTTTCTTGGTTGTATTGCCTATGTTCAAACTAGGAATCGCAATAAGTTAGACTCTAAGGTTCGTTAAATGTTTCTTTATTTGATATGGTTTGGAGAACAATGCGTATCGGTTTTGGAACAGAACGGTGGAAAGATCTTGAGGCAGTGTGACGTGTTATTTTGCACAAGGATGTGTATGGTGGTAATACTAAAGTTGCAAAGCTAATGGGAGTTGAGGAGGAGCTATCTGTGGAGTTGAGAGCATTTATAAAGAAGATGTTCATACTAGTACGAATTGAACAACAGGATGATGAGGTTATGTTGTTCTCGGGTCATTTTAACGAGAGTTAAACTTCCTAGCTAGAACATGGTGCTTTAGATGGTGGTATTGTACCTAGAACCCCAATTATAAGTTCTAATTCTTGTACTAGGAGAATAGTCTCACAGGATGATATGAGAAAGTATACACGAGATATGAAAACACCTATTGGATATTCACCTTCTATGTATTATTTATTAGAAACTAATGCAAGTGAACAATAATCGTATGTAGAAGCTGTGAATTCGACTGAATTATCTATTTGTGAGCTAGCTATGAAAGATGCGATGCAGTCCTTGGAAAACAAACAGACATGGGATTTGTTTGTGCTGCATGCAGGTATAAGAGACACTTAGCATCAAAGGGTTCTTTAGACTAATGAAGAATCTTGGTGGGAATATAAGCTACAAGGTTAGGTTGGTGGTGAAGGACGGTATTGACCATAATGATATCTTTGCTCCAGTTGTGAAGCTTAATACTCTTCGCGTATTTACTGCAGAATATTTTTTTCTGAAACAGATGGATGTAAATACCGTGTTTTTACATGTTGATCTAGAGGATGAGATCTACATGAAGCTAACATATGGTTTTAAAGTTCTCGAAAGTGAAAATTTGGTGTGCAAACTAAAGAGAAGCCTTTATGGCTTGAAGCAACAACTTCTACGAGTGGTACATAAAAAATGACACGCTCATGTATGTGGAGCAACGGGTTCGTGAGAGCTAATAGAGATCATTGTTGCTATTTCCAAAGGTATGAAAATGACTATATTTACTTAGTTTTGTATGTGGATTATGTGCTTATTCGCAATTATGGAGGTTGTTAATGGTGCTGAGAAGAAATTATAGAAGAAGTTGGATATATCGATTATTTGAAACTTTCATGTGTGTAGAGCAGCAGGTAGTTTGATTTATGTTATGCTTTGTACATGGCTTGCCATTATTTTCGCAATGGGAGTTGTGAGTAGGTTTGTTTTGAATCCAGGAATGAAATATTGGAAAGCTGTGAAATGGTTACTTCGATAACTAAAGAGTACTTCGACTACGGGACTTTGATTCTCAAAGAAAGTAGTGGAGAGGGAATAGTTCATTGATGCTGATGTCAATAAAGATATCGATTCAAGCAAAAGCACTTCGGGGTACGTCTCTACTGTTTGGGGGTATTGTAGTTATTAGTTGGATGTCCAAGTTGTAGATGTGTAGCTTTTTGTTTACTAAAAAATCCGAGTACATGGCTTTATCAAAGGCAGGAAACGAGATGGAGTGGCTAATCTAGTTCTTTGATGAGATGAAGCGATAGTGGCAAAAACAACTCGTTCTTTTATATTGATAGTCAAAGTGTTGTGCATTTAGCTAAGTATCCTATGTAGTATAATTTATAGGACCAAACACATTCAATGGCGCTTTTGCTACATTTGTAGTTTGGTGAAAGAGAATGTGTTGGGTTCCAGGAATCCACCAGATTGTTATACTGTTGACCAAACTAATGTCGTGTATAACTTAGTTAGCCTCTGGTAATTGTCGAAGAAGGTGGTGCATTGGAAATTGTAAATATTATGTGATAGTGATGGTCTTTATATATTTTTAGTGTTTCCTCACTTAAACTGATCTCGGAGTGGGACATTGTTGGATATTGGAGGTGTGGAGATGGTACATTGGAGACTAACGAGGCGTGGACATTTAGCGTTGAGCATTTGCTATGAGTTAGGGGCAACGCTAAGCGTCAGTATTGAAGATAAGCATGAGCAATGAAGAGCAGCGAGCAAGGTAAGCCAAGGGAACATATGCGTGAAGACAAGCAAGTTTGGTTAGGTGGTGGAGCAGGCTATGGCGGGCCGCGCTTGTCGTGTACGCCGCCCGGCCAAAGATAAAATTTCTCCTACTCTCTTTTACACTAAACTAGTATAAGGGAAGTAAGGTTCGTATCCACAGGGAAACGGGGACGAGTTCTATACTTAGCGTGCGCTAGTACCTAGAAGACTCTAACGGTCGAGAAACCTAATAATAACAAAAGGGGGGTTTCAAAGAGTTGTTATTAGACTACAACTAACTAACATATAAATAAGATGAGAAATCAATATAGGAAGATCTTGAATCCGATTAACATCCACTTCAATTCATTATCGATCCTTGAACCTCAACTCTAATTAATTCCATGATTATCTATTGCCGAGAATTAATCTCGCGTTCTCCTTATTCCTAGTTGAATAGCACGATCAGCGTGACTATAAAACCCTAACTAAAGGATAACCTAGTCCGATCGGCGTCTAAGTTCAATCCAATAGCAGCAATAAACACAGAGAACCAACAGACCTGCTAACGTCATACAAGCGATAAACATTCAACAGTTGATTCAATTTCCCCAAGAAATAACCAAGACGATCTGCATCTAAGTTACTTCATAGTTTGCTACCATTTGATAAAAGAATAAAACAATCCGATTCTATTCTTAAATCTAGCATTAGATTAATTACACAATCAAACTAGTAATATTCCTAGCATAATCATACAATAATCATAGAAAGCAAGCATGGAAATTAAACCATAATCAAAGGAACTAAATAGAGAGGAAAGATCTCACAATAATGCTTGAAACTTCATATTAATCTCGCTCAAGAACGGTTCAAGCTACAATCGGCATAGCAATAGCCAATTCCATAATTGAAATCTACGAAAACTAAACTAGAAGATAAAAACTAAAAAGAGAAGATAAGAAGAGAAGAATGGAGTGTTGGATATTCTCTCTCCTCAAATGTGTGTGTCTTTAGGTCCAAAAACAAAGTTTAGTATTTATACTAAGGCTCAAAAGTCAGCCGTCATTTAAACCGCCATAGGGGTCGCGAGGTGCGGTACAGGTCGCACCGTGCGACGAGCTACTGCCTTCGCAACGAGCTGAAGAATTGGGCCAAACCACGCAGGTCGCACCGTGCGAGAATCCTCGCGAGGTGCGAGCAAGGCAGGTCGCGAGGTGCGACAGTCCTCGCGATTCGCGAGCCTGGGCGATGGGCATGCGTGCTGGCTGTGCGGGCGCTGGGCTGTGCGAGCTGGGCGCTGCTTTGACGAGCGAGGCTGCTGGATGGCTCGACGATGCTGCTGGATGGCTCGACGATGCTGCTGGCTGTGCGATGCTTGGTTAGCGGGTGTGCGTGTGATGCTAGGTGCTGCTGAGCTGCTGAGCTCTACTTGGTTGGTGATGACGAGCTTGCGGTGATCACGAGAGCTTGGCTCGGATCAAATGCACTTCACCTTGGAAGCTCGGAATACATGACGTTAACACAAATTATCTCGCAAAGCTCCGAACTTCCGCTAAGAGCTAAATAAGACACGAATGTTAACAATTACAATTAAACCCCTAGCAAAGTGCACCTAAAGTAACGTACATACACCGTCTAACATGAGCGTATCAAATACCCCCACACTTGAACTTTACTCGACCTCGAGTAAACTCAAAATGAGGATCACCAAATAAATCATCACCCAAACTAACGACACCAACCTACACTCCCCATCAACTACATCATCATCATCACATCTTAACAACATCCGCTCAAAAACCTAAACGTAAGGGACGATGATTCCCCCACACTTAGATTCGAGCTCACCTGAAAAATAAAAAGACGCAACAACAATAATCACCAAACGACAACCAAAATGTGAGCTCAAATCCTGAAGGATCTCAAAGGAATTGAAGTCACTCCAACGCCACAATCAAAATGACAACTCGCCTAAAAACTTAGAAGATAAACTACTACTACTATTACAACCAACCTATATAAGCAAGCCATGGAACAAAGACAAAAAGGGATAAATTCCAAGCTTACTCCCAAAAACAAACAATCAAAAGAAAGTGAAAGCCAAAACAAATCTCCAGCAAATGAGTCTTCAAAATACATAATTCTCTTTTAATCTCTCATTTTGCCTAGGAGCCCTTTTCGGGTTTTCATCCTAGCTTCTCACATTTTTTTTTCATCTCACCATCTTACCCGCTCAATATAAGCCATTTTTTTGCATAAGTTGCCCTTTCGGGTTTTCAACCTATCCGGGCCCCCATTTTTGCCTGAGTCGCCCACCCTTGTGGGTTTTCAACTCAGCGGGATTCATTTCATCACTTTTTTTTTTATATTCTTTTTCATTTTTTTTTTTCATTTTCATTTTTTTTTTTTTCAAATTGAAAGTAATATATACAACATAGATACACGAGAATGAGAATACCCTCCCCCCTACTTAAACTACACATTGTCCTCAATGTGTCGACAATTAAAAGCAAAAGTAAACTGAAAATAGGGGGGAAACCAACAATCGAGTAAATCGAAGATCGAATTCTCAAAACTCATGAAAAGCAATTCGTCAGACTCAAATTTCTTAACAACACCAACTCAAATCTCATAACTCAACTCACAACCCTCTCCCTCGAATCACTCAAACAAATGACAAGTTCAAAAGTTTTGAATTTGTGAGTTTTTTCACCTAGCTTAAGAGATCGAAAAGATACATTAACAATCTCAACCCTCTAGTTGTACCAATTCCTAGCTATTGAACTCCTCCCAACGGGTTTTCTTTTGTGGATTTTGGTTCCAAGTGGATGAAGATTGGTTGTGGATCTTTTTAGTGGGTGGGTGGTGGGTGAAAGAAAATTTGTTGTGGTGGTGGAAATTTGATGAAAAATAAAGGGAAAGAAAGAAAATAAAGGGGTCTCGGGGTCTCGGGTTGCCTCCCGAGAAGCGCTGTTGTTTAAAGTCGTTAGCTCGACTTAGTACCTTGAGCTCAAAAATTGGGCTTGTGCTCCATATGTGACAATGGAGGCTCCATGTCAACCTCCAATTCGAGTACCTGCAAGACAAACGGAGAAGAACTCTTGCAATGCATCGTTAGTGGTACAGTGTCAAAACAAGATGGTAAATCAGGAGGCTTTTTCCGCTCTTTCAACTCCGGCACCATAACCTGCATGTTAGTAGGAGATGCACAATCCTCAACAATGTCAAGAACATCATGCAAAACAGAGTCAACAATGTTAATAGAGCAAAGAGGGTTATCATCCTTAATCAAAGGCTTAGAATCATCGATTTTAAACGCCTCTACCTTTCCCTCGAATTCCATGGTCAAAGAACCAGCGCAAACATCAATTTTAGTGCAAGATGTTTTCAAGAAAGGTCGCCCCAAAAGGATGGGGGCGGCATGCTTATCAGGTTCCATCTCCAAAACATAAAAATCAGCAGGAAATTTCAATTTCCCAACCGTAACTAACACATCCTCTAATTTACCCCTAGGATAAACATTGGATCTATCAGCTAATTGAATCACCACACCAGTTTCATGCAAATTGCTAAGTTTCAAAGACTTATATAATGAATATGGAATCACATTAATTGACGCACCTAAGTCTAACATGGCTTTAGGAAACATGGTGTCACCTATGGTACATGGGATGGTAAACATGCCTGGGTCCTTGCACTTTTGAGGCAATTTCTTTTGAAAGATAGCAGAGACATGCTCGCTAGCCTTCACTTTTTGCACTCCCTTTTGTTTTTGCTTTCTTTTCGAAGTACATAATTCTTTAAAGAACTTAGCAAACCTAGGTACTTGATTTAAAGCATCAAAAAGGGGAATGTTTACCTCACATTTACGAAAGATTTCGTAAATGTCATTGGTGTGCTCTGTTTTGCGGGTTTCTCTCAATGCCTCGGGAAAGGGTGGCTCCGGTTCGAAGGTGGAGGAGGTGATTTTTGGACTTTCGCCTCTTGTTGAGGTGGCAATGATGTATAATCTGTTGTCGGTTCATGCTCGATCACCTCTTCCACTATCTCTTTGTCTCGAACCACCAACCTCTCTTTGCTTGCAATTTCCGCTCCACTTCTCAATGTTATAGCACTCACGTTCATCTTTGGGTTGAGTTCTATTTGGGATGGAAACCTCACCGAATCCCTAGCCTCTAACTTGGTTACAGCTCCCGCAATTTGGCTTACTTGGCTCTCCAAGTTCTTGATGCTCGAACGGGTCTCCTCCTGAAACTGAACCATATTTCCCTGCATGTTAGTGACATTTTTAGTTAAAGCATTAATCATATCCTCTCGTAGACATGCCGGTACTCGGTCCTCGTGGTTGGCCGTGCGGCCGAAAATATGGAGCTCCTTGCTCCGGTGCTCTCGAATAAGGAGGTGGTGGGCGGTTATCTTTCTTGTGGCGGCTGCTGGTTCCCTGATGAGTTCCCGTACCTCAAATTAGGATGATCTCGCCATCCCGAATTGTAGGTACCAGAATATGGATCATATCTTTTCTGGAAACCTTGGCCCTGAAAATCGGCCGCCTTAACCTCTTCACTCGGTTCTTGTAGATGAGGACAAAAATCAGTTGGATGATGTGAAGAACAAATGCCACAAGCCTTCACTTGGTGAGTTTTCTCTTTCACTATGAAGTCTCGCATCACGGATGTGAGAGCTTGCAACTGATCTTCCAGCTTAGAAGAACTAGAACCCTCGGAGACCACACGTCGAGTTCCAGACCTTCTACTAAACTGCCTCGAGCTTTCAGCAAGCTCATTTAACAGTTCCTTAGCAGCGAGTGCAGTTTTATTCACAATGTTACCACCACTTGCTGCATTAACCATCCTAGCATCCTCATCACATAAGCCATTATAGAAGTATAGCACCAAATCTTCCTCTGAATAACCGTGGTATGGACAACTAGCACATAACTTCTTAAACCTCTCCCAATACTCGTAAAAAGACTCATCACCTCGTTGCTCAATGTTACTTATCTCCTTCTTCAATGTAGATGATTTAGAAGTGGGAAAGTATTTCTCGAGAAAGCTCTTTTTCAATTGTGCCCAAGTGGTGATGCTGTCGGACGAAAGGTAGTACATCCAGTCCTTAGCTGCGTCTTTTAGCGAAAAGGGGAAAGCTTTAAGCTTGATTCTATCTTCGGAAACTCCACTTGGTTTCATGCTGCTGCATACCACATGAAACTCTGACAAATGTTTATTTGGATCTTCACCATTTAGCCCATGGAATGAGGGAAGCAAATGTATCAACCCCGACTTTAGCTCAAATGTGTCCCCCACTTCCGGTTCCGGAAATGTGATACACAAAGGTTGTTGGTCAAGGTTAGGAGCAGTGAGCTCCTTTAAAGTGCGGTGCTCAACTCTAGGAGGCATCTCTTCTTCAAATTGAAGCGAAAAAGGGAGCTCACTAAAGTCTTCACGCAATTCTCTTCTCAACCTTAAAAGGGTTAGTTCTAGATCTCGATCGTACTGCAAAGGTTCTTGGTTAGTAGCACGAGTATTAACCATAAACAAAAACCATCAGCAATACAATCCAAAAGCATACACTAAATATAAACAAGTAACACCGTGTCCCCGGCAACGGCGCCAAAATTTGGCGGGCCGCGCTTGTCGTGTACGCCGCCCGGCCAAAGATAAAATTTCTCCTACTCTCTTTTACACTAAACTAGTATAAGGGAAGTAAGGTTCGTATCCACAGGGAAACGGAGACGAGTTCTATACTTAGCGTGCGCTAGTACCTAGAAGACTCTAACGGTCGAGAAACCTAATAATAACAAAAGGGGGGTTTCAAAGAGTTGTTATTAGACTACAACTAACTAACATATAAATAAGATGAGAAATCAATATAGGAAGATCTTGAATCCGATTAACATCCACTTCAATTCATTATCGATCCTTGAACCTCAACTCTAATTAATTCCATGATTATCTATTGCCGAGAATTAATCTCGCGTTCTCCTTATTCCTAGTTGAATAGCACGATCAGCGTGACTATAAAACCCAAACTAAAGGATAACCTAGTCCGATCGGCGTCTAAGTTCAATCCAATAGCAGCAATAAACACGAGAGAACCAACGGACACTCGCTAACGTCATACAAGCGATAAACATTCAACGGTTGATTCAATTTCCCCAAGAAATAACCAAGACGATCCGCATCTAAGTTACTTCATAGTTTGCTACCATTTGATAAAAGAATAAAACAATCCGATTCTATTCTTAAATCTAGCATTAGATTAATTACACAATCAAACTAGTAATATTCCTAGCATAATCATACAATAATCATAGAAAGCAAGCATGGAAATTAAACCATAATCAAAGGAACTAAATAGAGAGGAAAGATCTCACAATAATGCTTGAAACTTCATATTAATCTCGCTCAAGAACGGTTCAAGCTACAATCGGCATAGCAATAGCCAATTCCATAATTGAAATCTACGAAAACTAAACTAGAAGATAAAAACTAAAAAGAGAAGATAAGAAGAGAAGAATGGAGTGTTGGATATTCTCTCTCCTCAAATGTGTGTGTCTTTAGGTCCAAAAACAAAGTTTAGTATTTATACTAAGGCTCAAAAGTCAGCCGTCATTTAAACCGCCATAGGGGTCGCGAGGTGCGGTACAGGTCGCACCGTGCGACGAGCTACTGCCTTCGCAACGAGCTGAAGAATTGGGCCAAACCACGCAGGTCGCACCGTGCGAGAATCCTCGCGAGGTGCGAGCAAGGCAGGTCGCGAGGTGCGACAGTCCTCGCGATTCACGAGCCTGGGCGATGGGCATGCGTGCTGGCTGTGCGGGCGCTGGGTTGTGCGAGCTGGGCGCTGCTTTGACGAGCGAGGCTGTTGGATGGCTCGACGATGCTGCT
The DNA here is from genome assembly GCA_947646795.1 of Beta lomatogona. Lineage (NCBI taxonomy): Eukaryota > Viridiplantae > Streptophyta > Magnoliopsida > Caryophyllales > Amaranthaceae > Beta > Beta lomatogona. The sequence goes on from CANSNZ010000271.1 coordinate 1,482,390, forward strand.
GGATGGCTCGACGATGCTGCTGGCTGTGCGATGCTTGGTTAGCGGGTGTGCGTGTGATGCTAGGTGCTGCTGAGCTGCTGAGCTCTACTTGGTTGGTGATGACGAGCTTACGGTGATCACGAGAGCTTGGCTCGGATCAAATGCACTTCACCTTGGAAGCTCGGAATACATGACGTTAACACAAATTATCTCGCAAAGCTCCGAACTTCCGCTAAGAGCTAAATAAGACACGAATGTTAACAATTACAATCAAACCCCTAGCAAAGTGCACCTAAAGTAACGTACATACACCGTCTAACATGAGCGTATCAGGCTACTTGGAGCCCAAGCGAGCAGTGCCTTTGCCCGGGAAGGCTTCAAAGTCTAATATGTAGTCGACGCATCGACAATGGTATTCATCCCAGGGGGCTTTGTTCAAGCCCGGGTGCGGTGCGTTCGTTGCTTGGGCAAGTTTCATTAAATGTTGAGCTACTTTCTACGTTTGGAAGAAATGCTTGGACGGGCAATGTGCTAGCCCAAAGGGTAATCCTTTCCCCGTAATTTTCTTTTTGCTTGGTTTTATTTTAACCTTTGGCATATGTATGTTTTGGAACCTTATTTTCCCGAGTAGAAAACGAGAGAGTGAGAGAGAGAAAGAAAGCTTTATCAGAGATCATTAATAGCTTGTATCACCATCTTGAACATCTTTGTTTCCTAGCTAGTTTTTGGTTTTTGATTCTTATCCCTTTATATAGCTTCCACATAAAATTTCTTTGTGTCTTTTATTGTGTTTCCCTACCTCCGTTGTTCTTATTAATTAAGATCACTTAGATTAGGTGTCAGCAGAACTTATTATAGTCTAAAACTCTCTTAGTGTTTCAATCGTTGAATACGTGTCTTCCAATTGTGAAACAAATTAATTCGCAAAACAATATATATAACTTAATGATTTGGATAAAGAATATATATTTCAAAAATAGATAATGAAGGAGCTTCCCAACATTATGCTGAGATGCCATTTCATCCATAGTACCATTTACAATGGTTTTAGTTTTCTTTTTTAGTTTAGAAGTTACAAAGAGTAGTGATGGACATATATGAAATGCTTATTTGTTTTGATATCATTACTCACAGACATAAAAAACTTAAAGAAAACTATATCCCCATATATTGTTCATCTTGAAATTATATTATCAACTAAAAGATATACAAAAAGGAATCAACAATATAAATACAGAAAAATATATTGGTTCAATACCTCAATAACTATTGTGTAGGGTGTTAGTTATACAATATTGACAATGCTATTTAAATAATAATAGGAATAATATTTGAATTTTTTTTTAATTGAGCTCTAGTTAACAGTAACATTTTGATCAATGCTAATTTATATATTATTTGGCTAACACGTTGCTTCTTCTTACTAATAAAGGTGTTAAGCATGCAATCACGCGTATTTGTCGTCCTTCACTCTTCAATAACTTTGGCTCATCATTTATTCAAAGAAGCCAAGAATATGGGGCTCATGGGAAGAGAGACAACATGGATAATTTCAGACTCCATTGGAAGCATACTTGACACTCTCAACCTTTCTACAATATCATACATGGAAGGATTCTTGGGGATTAGAACCTATTATGATGAATGCAAGCAAAATTTGACGAATTTTAATCGCAAGTTCATATCAAAGTTCGTAATACAATATCCAGATGATGCGAGTATTCACCCTGGGATTCATGCTTTAACAGCATATGATGCTATGACAACCATTGAAAACACCTTTGAGAGGTTAGAATCACCGTTGTGAGTTTTACACAGATAAAATATGGTCCCCACTTTTTTATAAGAAACTTTTTTTTACATAATTTTTGTTTACTTCTCTATATTGAGTTCTAAAATTCTTAACTTTATCTTGTGGCATGTTACAGTTATAGGATAAACCATCTGGGAAACAAGACAATTTCAACAAACAAATTGTGGCATGAAATAGGGTTAAGTATCAATAGGTTGTGATGGGAGCCGTGTGGGATCACTTGGTACATTCGCTTAAATTCGACCCGAAAAACATCAAGAATGTTGATAATCAATATGATTATGAAGTGCTATTTAACAATGGTAGCATAGTGGTTGCGTTCCTCGAGCGTCCATACCATAAACTTCTTGTCAACGAGCGATGTAAAAGCTTCACTCGTACCAAAGAGACCTTTGGATTTGGAGGACAAGGTTTTGTAAGTTTTCTGCTCCCTTTATCTAGAAATAATTTATCGTGTTTTTTAACATAACTACACATAGTAAATATCTGGAATTAGCTGCTAATTATCTACCATTTCCTCCATTTATATTTGTTCTTCCTATTTAGAATCTTTTTTGAAAGAGAAGAAAATGTCAAATCAGGAAGAAAAAATAGGAATGGATAGGAGTATTCACCTAAACATTCAATTCACAGTAGGTCCATATTTTACTTGCATATATATTATTTTATATGTGACGAATTTTTTTTTTTTCAAAATATCCAAATTATTATACTTAGCTATATAAATTCTAGATGCCATCTAGCTTAGTTGGTAAAGTCTTTTAGGATGGTACCCAAAACCTAAGATCGAATCTTGTCCACATCATTGCATTTCATCGCTATCTAACACCAAAAAAGCTATAAAGTCTGGATCATACAAAACAAAATAATATCACAATTAAGTTTAGTAATCTAATCTAGAATGTATCTTCATTTGTTTCTAATTTTTTTTACTCTTTCATATATAAAGAAGTTCTTAGAACTTCGAAAGAGAATTTCGATAGAGAGAAGAAAGAGAGAAGAAGGATGGAGAGAATTAAAAAATGATTATGATCATTATTGTTGAATTATTATAAATGTACCTTATATAGTACAAGAGGTGAGTTGTCTCAGTGAATGAGAGAGCTTCTTACAATTATACAACCAATCGCAATGATGCTGATGTGTACAGAGAATCTAACTTATAACAAACTATCAAACATACATGTTGAGCTGGCTAAATTGGTAGTTGAAGCTATTGAGTTGATGATTGCTTATGTTGCTGGATGTAGCTTGACTTGCTCAGTTGACTTGGCTAGGCTCTGCTGAGTTATGAGGAACTCATTACGCCCCATGAGCTTAAGGAGGACTGGTAATTAGTCATACTATGTTTGAATATTAGTTTAGAGTGCTGAGGATAGGATAATGGCTTGGTGAGAACATCAGCCAATTGATCTAAAGTAGGTAGATAAGTATGTTCAACGAAGCCTTCTAAAATCTCTTCCCTAGTGAAATGGCAATCCAAGGCTATATGATTGGTTCTCTCATAGAAAAGTAGGTTTTTCCCTATGTGAAGAGCCCTTTGATTATCACAATTCAAAGTCACAGGCATACGATTGAACACATCAAGTTCATGACAATAACTTGACTGTCCATGTTATCTCTGCTGCAGCTGCAGCCATGACCCTGTATTCAGTTTCACTAGATGACTTGGAAACAATTTATTGCTTCTTTGATTTCAAAGAAATAGCAGAATTGCCAAGCAATAAAATATATCCAGTAACAAATCTTCTAGTGTCATGGTTGATACCCAATCATAATCTGAGTAAGCTTGAAGAGTCAAACTCTCAATTGCTTGAAGTAAGATAACATGGCCAAGAGTATGAGCTAAGTACCTCAGAACATGATGCAAAGCATGAAGATGAGGGACCTTAGGATGATACATGAACTAACAATTTGCACAACAAATAAGGGATCATGCCTAGTATGAGTGAGGAAATTGAGCTTCCCAACTAGGCTTCCATAATGTTCTAGATTAGAATAAGGATCTCCATCTCCTGAATTTAGTCTAGTTTTGGTAGGTAGGAGATTGTTGGCTTTCTTAGACACATCTAAGCCACATTTACTCAACAATTCCTTGCTGAATTTCTTATGTGTAATAAGAATGATGCTAGCAGTAGTATGATATACTTCCATACCTAGGAAGTATTTAAGGATTCCCAAGTCTTTAATACTAAAAGCATTATGAAGATGTTTCAAGCTTGAAATTTTAGATAAAATGAGAACCTGTGAGGATGATATCATTCACATAGATAGTCACAATAGTGATGGAAGAATATAGAGGTGATCAAAGGTAGCCCGACCCGGAAAATACCTGGGCTTGGGCAGAATTTGTTGGCCCATTTTTGTGCTCAGCCCGGCCTGACCCAATTTCTTTGGATTTGAGACGGGGTTTGGGCAAGCCGAAAATGACCTTTAAGTCTAAATTTTAGTTTGGCCCGATTTTCGCCCTAAAAGGCCTCTATTGTTGACCCGAAAAAGCAAACTTTTGGCATAAAAAATTAGCCCGAATTTTGACCCGGCCCGACTAATGGGCAAATTTATTTAGGGGCGTCCCAGCCCGAACCCGGCCTAGCCCGCTATTTGATCATCTCTTGGAGAATCATATTCTTCAAGAAGAGAGAATAGTCATTTTTACACTGATTATACCTTTGATTCATGAATTCAACATGCAATCTAGCAAACCATTGCCTAGATGTGTCTTTAAGTCCTTAAAAAGACTTATTAAGCTGGCATACAAGATGATTTGGATTAGGAAACATTTTTGGAGCCTTTATATACACCTCATCATGAACATTGCCATGTGGAAAGGCATTGTTTATGTCCAACTGATGAATTGACCACTTTTGATAGTTGCAACATAGAGCAAATATCTAATAGTTGTCATTTTGACAACTAGAGAGAAGGTTTCCTTGTAGTCAAGGCCATATTTCGAAGTAAAAGTCTTTGGCAACAAGCCAACTATCAACCTTTCAATAGTATCATCAGCTTTAAGTTGGATTTTATATACCCATTTACACCCAATTGCTTTCTTATGCTTAGATAGAATAACCATGTCCTAAATTTTGTTAACAGTAAGAGCATCAAGTTCCTTTTGCATAGTTTCAATCCATCCAGGATCTTGAGAAGCTTCCCAACAGTAAATTGGTTAAGTGAGTTCAATGGTGTAGTTGGTGAAAGCTTGTATAGTAGAAGGGAGATAGTCAAACTAAACTATGTTGCACTAGTGTGTAGGAATGTGTTCAACAAGACACACATAGTTGCCAAGATAAGCAATTGTGTTTCTGATTCATGTGGATTGTCTAGGCTCCATTGTTGTGATGGAAGGATGTGTAGTAGAAGATCAAAAAGTATTGGTGAGTGTATTTGTAGGAGGTGGAGATGAGGATGTGGAAGAAGGAAAATGAGATGATGATAGTGGCATAGGAGAAGAGAAAGGACTAGGATCAGGAGTAGGAGCATTAGGAAGAAGAAATGGCTCATGAATGTTGAAATCAACATCCAAATTAAAGGGTGTATATCCAGCAGGTATACAGGTGAAGATGTGGTTGAAATTTAGGTTTGGACTTTATAATGAAATGAAAAATGATACTCATGAAACACAATATCTCTAGAAACAATAACTTTACAAGTTTCCAAGCAAAGCACCTTATATGCCTTTTAATCAGGACGGTATCCACGAAAAACACAATATTGTGCTCTTGGATCCAACTTTGATATGTGAGCTTTAATATTGGAGACTAGACATAATAAGCATCTAAAAACTTTGAGGTGAGTAAGCACTAGTGGACATTCATTAAGTTTCTCATATGGAGACACAAAACCAACACTGTTGAGTGGCATTCTATTGATGATATGTGTTGCACATAACAAACACTCTCCTCAAAACTTGACAGGCACTGTAGTTGAAATAATACCTTAGCTATTTCTAAGAGATGTTTATGTTTCCTCACTATAACACCATTCTGAAGTGGACTTTCAGTGCAAGTCTTTTGATGCTTTATACTCTTATAAGTGATTCAATCCAAGATATCACCCTCACATAGCTCTTTGGCATTATCAGTCCTCAAATAAGCAATCTTAACATTATATTATGTCTCAACCATAATAGAGAAATTTTTTTAATATAACAATTGCATCACACTTGTGAGTCATTATAACAGATTCTCCAAAATGATGCCATTATCAAACTTGCATCGTCTTGCCCTATATGCTCAATAGCTTGTTTATCATCAATTATAATAATGGTGTTAGGAATTTTGTGAAAAGCTTCATATGAAGTAAATAGGCTCAAAATATTGCAGATGTGATATGTGGCCCCGCAGTCTATTACATTTCAAGCCTTGCTTACACTCAATTCATCCCATACATCCTAATTTGTTTGAAAAAGTCTACTATTAAAGCTAATCCTTGTGACTCTGACAAACTTTGCTGATGATTATAAAATTAAGGTCTCAAGGTTTGTGAAATCCATTCCTCGAAATGTTTCTAATGATCTGAAATGTACGATATGATGTTATCATTGCATCTCTCCTAAGCTTTGTAATTCGGATCAGTTTCACTAGGCTTAGGTAAACTTCTATCAATAAAACGTAACTTATTTTTCTTAGATAGGCTATTTTCATACTCCTTTTCCGTTTTACATAACACTCTCCATTAAACTTTTCAGAAACCAAATGAAGAGAGGTATTTTCATTTAGATGAATATAATATGGACTATATGAATTTAAAGTATGAGATGAATTCATAGAAACTGACATTATGATTTTCACAATAGTGAAATGAAAATGAGAATTGCGGTATCACAAATCTGAATTTAAAAAGAATTAACAAACTAAAAACAAATTCTTCTCATAATTTGTGTATGAATCTGAAATTAAGAATAATTAATGAACACTTGATCAAGAAATCCAGAAGCAAAACCTGATTTCTGCAAACTTTGAATTTTGTAGATTCATGATTCTACAAGAAATTATCCATATGATGTTTTGCTCTTGATTATCAAGATGATTTTGCTAATTTTATTGAAAGATTTTCATCGGGATCTGATTGTGATGATCCTGCTCTGATACCATAAAGAAGTTCTTAGAACTTCGAGAGTGAATTTTGATATAGAAAAGAAAGAGAGAAGAAGGACTGAGACAATAAGAAAATCATTATGATCATTATTGTTGAATTATTACAACAAATGTGCCTTATATAGTACAAGAGGTGAGTTCTCTTAGCGAATACGAGAGCTTCTTACAATTTTATATCCAATCACAACAATGCTGATGTGTACAGAGAATCTAACAACCTCTAACAACTTCTAACAAACTACCAAACATAAATGTTGAGTTGGCCTAAGTTGGTAGTTGAAGTTGTCGAGCTGCTGACTGCGGATGCTGCTGGTTGTAGCTTGACTTGCTTAGTTGAATTCGCTATTTTTTTCTGAGTTCACTAACTTATTAATTTAATAGGAGGAAATTTCTACAAAAACAAAGAAATTGGATAATAAGAATGTACTCACTCCATCCCTGAATAGTCTGAACACTTTCCTTTTATGTTTGTGCCCAGTTAGTTTGAAGAACTTCTTTTTTTTGGCATGGTCCCACTATTAATATATTATTTCTTTTACACATCTTTGGCCCAAACTCTACCTTTTATCAATAAAAAGTTACCCAACACTACAAAAAAAGTGACTTTTAACAACAGATGCTTAACAATGGATACATATAAGTGTTGGTAAAAGTCATTTATACCAACAGAAAATTTATCTATTGGCTTTGTTTGAAAATATTCGTATAAAGTACTAATGTACCAACAAAATTATATTATTTGTTGGTAAAAGTAAATTAATACCAACAAATTTTAATACCAACATTAAAATCTGTCGGTAAAATATTGTGAAAATTTCTAAGAACCGCCCAAGTTTTTTTCATTTGCCGCCATTTTGCTTTTTGACTAAAGTACCCATGACTAAATTGATAAGTTTTAACACATTGAAAGGATAAAAATGTAAATTTAATTTCTAAAAGAAATTTATAACACTTTGATGCTTCACTTGAATCACTTCTCTCTCTCTCCTAGCTATTCTCTTACTGACAATCAAAAACCCCAAAACCAAAACTTTCATGATTATATCTCGACAAAAAAATCCCAAAAAAATTGCATCAAACTTAGTAATTGAATGAATATTACATCATGAAGCTTTATTTGTGTTGAGCATATTTCAGATTCTACCAAGAAATCTTTGCGAAAACGAATGGAGTTGGTAGCGTTTGAGCGATCTCCGGCGTACTAGCGTTCTCCGGCGTCAATACTAAGGTATAATTCACCTAAATCTAGTATTCTTTTTACTAGGGTATGAATTTTAACTTTGCAAATTACTTACAAACTCAAGAATTACAAGAGAAGAAGAAACCAAAAGACAGAAACAAGGGCTGAATAAGAACGAGAATGCGTTTTCTCACTGCAATAAAAAATAGCTCAAATGTTTTTGGTTTATTTATTCCTTGCAATTCTTATTAAATTAAACAATTTTGTTCTTACTTGTTGGGGTTTCTTCTAATTAAATGATCCCAAAGTCTTCGTTAAACAATTTTGTTGCAACTTTACTGTCATTTCTTCTACACTAAGTCCTAGAAATAATTTAATCTAGTATTATTAGTTGCTTTTTTAATTAAAGGTCAAATCTACTTATAATATGCCCATTTTACATTATATTTTTATTTATTATTTTAGTGTTGTGTTTGTGTTCTATTTACGATTTTGTTTGTTTATGATGAATATTTTAGTTCCCAACTAATTCACAATTGAAGGAGTACCAGAATTTTGATTTATTAAGGATTATACATTGGTCAATTATTTTTAAATTAATGTAATTGAAATTGTCAAGAAATAACTGGATCTTAAGTGTGGATTGCTGCAACGATAATTAGTATATTTAATAGTAAAGAACTTATTGTCCACCAAGTAGTCGATGCAGTAGATTTACTTCTTTGTATTTGTTATTTAAGGTGTTAAGTGGAATCTTAATAATACAAATGTGCTCTGTATAGTTTATAGCCTTAAATATGCAATTAATGGCTACTAGAAAAGGTAGAAGTTTTGGCCACCAATGTTTTTCCTTTGTGTCTCATGCATCTTTAGTCATACTTGTAGTGAGTTTATCATGTGTCAAGTAGTATTATCACCCACCTGTTTTTTATATATTGCTTTGCTTGATGGGTTTAATATGTGTCAAAATCCCAACAATTTCACCTCTTTAGTCATTGACTTTTCAAGCTTAATTCTTGATGTATATAAAAGTATGTTATACAAAGCTTAGATTTAGCATTCAAGGTTTGATAGTATGATATACTTAATTCAACGTGGATTGATATTGATATTTTCTTACTTTTGCTAACTTTGCAACTTAGATAGCATCATATATAAGGATATTTCCCCATTACTTGCTACACTTTCTTTGTTTTATATTACTCGTTAGTCACTACACTTCTTATATTTGTATGTGTCCCCATTACTTGCTACACTTCTTTTTCTAATAACTTTTTATGTATCAAATTATAAATCCCCTAAGAGTCCACACATAGAGAAGTGTAGAGACATAGAAAATGGAGGAAATATATAATAAAAGTTAGAAAATACATATACCTAGAAGCATAACTACCAAAAAGAATCAAATTGTACTCCTACTACTGATTCTTGTCCGATGAGCTATCTTTAAATCCTTTCTTATATTTGGATGAATGAGCTATCATAAGAAAAGATTTTTTGTCCGATGAGCTATCATTATGAAACTATATGTTGGCTACTTTATTGTGAGAAGTATTTCTGTTTTAACAAGCCTTTAAAAGGCTAACTAATTAGAATTTATCTTTCTTTATTAATTGAAACTTTTCTTGTACAATTTTGCTAGAATGCTTAAAGTTTAATTTTTTCTGTAAAGTTTTCTCATTCATTTCTTAAAGGCTATGTTTTTCTAATGCAGGTCTACAAGTCGTCCCCATTTGACTCTCTTGAGTTCCATCTGTTACTCTACTACCATATAAACTTCTTGTGGCCATTTCATCTCTGGTAAGGAGAACCACTTCTCTTCAAACTAATCTTTATGTTTTATTCTTTATTATTATGAGATGATTTTCATGTCTAATAAATCTAAAAGTCATTAGCTTTCTTTGGGATTGCATTATTAATTTGTACTTCATAAATATAAATGAATCTTTTTTGCTTGAAAATTGATTAAAATGTAGGATAGTCACATGGACGTCTTTGTGGATAAAAGTTGGGTGTATTTGAATAGAGGACAAGATCATTATAGGAAGTCATTAGTAGCTTTTTTGGATCATGCATTTGCAACATCTGCAATAGAGAATAAGATTGCTTGCCCATGTGGAACTTGTGGAAATCGCACCTATCATGAAAGACATGTTGTGATGAGACACATGATAATTAAAGGGATGGATGTTGATTATCAAAGGTGTATATGGGTTTTTCATGGAGAATCAAGGGTAAATGACGGTGATGATATTTTCTTAGGTAGAAATTGTAATGATGTACCCAATAATGCACCTGATGATGATATCACTAGGATGGTAGAAGATGCTTTTGAATTTCATGATCCAACTAGTACTACACCAGGCATCAATAGTGAAGCTGAAAGATTTTTTAAATTGCTTGATGATGCTACACAACCTCTTTATCCTGGATGTGAAGAATTTACTAAGCTCTCTTTTATTGTTGAAATGTATCATCTAAAATGTTTGTATGGGATATCAAATGTGGCATTTGATGCAATGGTAAAATTATTTAAAAGAGTTCTTCCAAAAGATTCTACCTTGCCTAATTCTTTTAACATGATGCAAACTATTATTAAAAAGCTTGGTATGGATTATAAGGAGATAGATGTTTGTCCAAATGATTGTGTGCTGTTTTGGAAAGAAAAAGTTGAGTTCGATAACTGTCTAGTGTGTGAGGAATTAAGGTGGAAAACCACTGATGATGGCACAATTGTGAAGTTATCTAGTGGTGAGAAAGTTCCAAAGAAAGTGTTGCGTCATTTTCCATTGATACCTAGGTTAAAAAGACTTTTTATGTCATCCAAAACTGCTCATTTAATGTGTTGGCATGAAAGTGGTCGACTCAAAGATGGTAAGATGAGGCATCCAGCTGACTCAAAGGCTTGGAATGATTTTGACATTGCATATCCTACTTTTGCTCGTGATCCACGAAATGTTAGACTTGGATTGAGTAGTGATGGTTTCAATCCATTTGGAGTTATGAGTAGTCAATATAGCATATGGCCAGTTGTTCTAATGTCTTATAATTTGCCTCCATGGTTATGCATGAAACAATCTTTTTTCATGCTTTCATTGATAATTTCTGGACCGAAAGGCCCTGGTAATGACATTGATGTTTTTCTTGAACCATTAATAGAAGAGTTAGAGTTATTATGGGAGGGGGGTGTAGAAACCTATGATGCATGCAAAGGTGAAACCTTTACACTACGAGGGGCATTACTTTGGACAATTAATGATTTTCCAGCATATGGAAATCTCTCTGGCTGGAAAGTAAAAGGTTATCATGCATGTCCTCATTGCAACATCGACACATGCTCTTGTTATCTTAAAGGGAGTAAGAAAATAAGCTACATGGATTTTTGTTGTTTATTGGAGGAGAATCACAAACTCCGTCGTAGTAAAAAGGCATTTCACAGAAAGGCAGAATTACGACCACAACCTAAGTCATGGACTGGAACAGAGGTGTTACAACAAATGGAGGATGTTGATGTAATTTTTGGAAAACATAGTAGTGTTCAAAAGTTGAACAAGCAAAACCGAAAGAGGAAGAGGGGAGCAAAGGAAATATTGGAAGTGCCTTGGAAGAAAAAAAGCATATTCTTTCGATTGCCATATTGGAAGAATTTACATGTGCGCCATAATTTGGATGTTATGCATGTTGAAAAAAACGTATCTGAAAACATAATAGGCACACTTTTTGGTATTGATGGGAAAACAAAAGATACATTGCAATCACGTGCTGATTTAGTGTCGATGAATATCAGACATAACCTGCACCCAATAGAACATAATGGCAAGAGTTACATACCTCCAGCATCTTTCACTTTAAGTAAGAAAGAAAAGGATGAAATGTTAAGTGTCTTATCCTCAGTTAGAGTGCCAGATGGTTATGCAGCAAATATTAGAAGGCGAGTTGTTGATGATAAAATAGGTGGCTTAAAAAGTCATGACCATCACATCTTAATGCAACAATTATTACCATTGGCCTTGAGGAAAATGAAGAATAAGGATGTTGCACGAGTATTAATTGATTAAAGCAATTTTTTCAAGGACTTGTGCTCAAAGGTGGCAACACCCAAAGACTTTGAAATACTAGAGAAACGTATAGTTGTCACTCTTTGCCACATGGAGCAAATATTTTTGCCAGCCTTTTTTGATGTCATGGTACACTTGCTCGTGCACCTGCCATATGAAGCAAAGATACTTGGACCAGTTTTTCAACGTTGGATGTATCCAATGGAAAGGTATGCAAGATTATTTCTTTATTTCTAAATATGTCATATGTCAAATAATTATATCTCACTGTTTAATTTTAAAAAATTAATGCAGGTATTTACAAAGGTTACAATCATATGTTGGAAATAGAAGTCGGCCAGAAGCCTCGATTGCCCAAGGAGTTTTAGCTGAAGAATGTCTTGGGTTTTGTGCTAGATATTTACAAGATGTTGAAACACGTGAGTCAAGATCCTTGCGGAATAATGATGATAATGGGGAAGCTATCAAAGGGCTGTCAATATTTAGTTGCAAATGGCGTGCATTATCAAAAAGAACTGAACATAGACCTGACTATTCTATAATTGAACAAGCACATGCTTATGTATTAGCAAATTGTGAGGAAGTAGAAGTCTATGCAGTGTAAGTTAGATTAACAAGTTGTTTATATAAGTACAAATTATACAAAAATTTAAATGTTACATATGAATTTTTTTTCTTTCTTTGCAGGGAACATTATGGAATGATTAGTGAAAAGTATTATGGAATGACAGAAGTTATTGATAATACTCATAAAAAGGAGTTTCCAAAGTGGTTTGCCAACAATGTACGTAGAATTCTATATATACCTGACTCACATTGCTGTTGAATATCCTAATTTGTGTAAATGATAATTTTCAGCATCTGAGGCACCTACCAAGTGACATATCTAAAGCAGATGATTTGAAACATCTTAGTTGTTTTCCGAGCATGTGGATTAACATCATGACCAAGGTCACTTGCAGTGGTTATAGATGGCGTGTTAAGAAAGTTGATACGGGTTGTGTGACACAAAATTCAGGAGTTCTTGTGAATGCTAACACTTGTGAAGGGAAAATAGCATACTATGGAATTCTAACCGAAATTGTCGAAGTAACTTATCCACATTCCAAAACTGTACTCTTATTTCGTTGTGATTGGGTGGATCCCATTAGAGGGGTGAAAGAAGATGAACTTGGCTTCACACTTGTCAATCACAAATCTCTTTTAAAAACGAATGAACCTTTTGTACTTGCATCTCAGGCTTTACAAGTCTTTTATGTGGCAGAATCTAAAGAGAAAAATTGGCATGTTGTTGTTGTTACTAAACCAAGAGATTTGTTTGAAATGGAGGAAGATATAATACCTGATGTGTCAAGTATTCCAGTAGATATATCAACTCAATTGAACGTAGATGCATTGAACCAAGTTAGACAAGATCTTGCGGGTGTTATTGTTGATGATCTTTTGGATGACGTGCTCAAGGACACAGCTACTTGTGATGATGTGAACTCAGACAATGATAGCAATGCTAGTGATGAAGAGGATGAAACTTTATATGATTATGAAGAGGATGAAACTTTATATGATTATGGAAATGATGAGTAGTTTAATGTATAATTCTAATCTTAGCTAAATCTATATGACTAATACAGACTTATTTGTAGTAGTTTCAAAGTATGATATAACTTTAGTTTATAAGAGGTTTTTTATTTTCTTCTATTGCTCACAATATAATTATCATGTGCTATTTTTTTTTTCTAATCTTAATTTTTTAAGTAATTCATGCAACAAACTAACGTATTTTATTATTTAACAGGGGAACATCGTAAATATGGAGACTGTTGCGCCGGGAAAGAGGAAAATGATCACCAGAGATAGTTTATTGGTATACTTTTAATATTTTTTTTTACTTGGATTTTTATTTTTCTTGTATTTTATTTCTTTTAAAAATATGTTTTGGGCTATGAAAACTATGAATGCTGCTTGGAGGTTAGAAAAGAGTGAGCCGAAAATTGCACATTTTGATGGGAGAACTCATAATGAGACTCTGGCTCAATGATCAAAAGTGTCACACATCCCTGAGGACATGTGGAAAAAATTGGTTGAGTTTTGGGAATCTCCTAAGGGTCAAGTAATATACTAAATCCTTTTTACTCTAGCTCTCCATATTGTTAGAGTATAGAGGTATTGTGTAAGTTACATGTGTTTTTAAATGACATAAATGTTTCAGGAAAGAAGTGAAAGAAATATTATGAACCGAAGCAAGTTGAAGATGTGTCATTATGCAGGGTCAAAAAGCTTTGCACGTATACGTGCTGAAAAAAAGGTATTAAAAGAGACTAACTTTTAATTTCAATTTTAGGGAAATTCTAGGTGTAATTAACTTATTTTATTTTCTTGACAAAAAATAAATAGAAGAAGGACGGGAAAGAACCAGATCCCCTTACGGTATGGCTTGATACACATCAACCAAAAAAGGGTTCTAACCTTGATGAAGCTACAGCTGCAACAAAAGTATGTTGTTATTGATTATTAAATTCTTATAAAGTAACATGTATTCAAAATTTTAGTTGAATTAATGGCGTTGGAACTCTGAATGTATTATTGATTTATAGAAATCAATAGAAGAAGATTTGGCTAGCCTCCCTATGGATTCTTGCAATGAGGAGGAACGTATGAAAATCTTCAGAAAGCATGTTGGTGAAGATAAAAACGGTTATGCAAAGACATTTGGTTTAGGAGCTAAGGTTCCTCGTTCCCATGCAAAAAGATGTGCTTTGGAGGAGGAGCGAGCAAAGAGGATCAAAAGTGAGAAGAAAGTTGAAAAAATGGAAAAGAAACTCAACAAAGTGACTGACTTGATGAAAAAACTTTTGGAACTTCAAGTAACTCTTTGCTGTTACCTTGTCTATTCATTTTTTTTTTTGCATTTTGGTGAATGCAAAATATTGATGTTAAGCATGCCTTTCTGATTTTTTGATAGGGTATATCAGAAGAAGACATATGTTTTTCTGATGATGAGGAGAATGAAGAGGATGGTGCTCGCTCTAAGGAAAACAATGCTGTAAATCTAAGCAATGAGCTACTGGGCAATGAAAATGAGGAAGATGCATCTTATCAAAATGAAGATGGCAATTTCCTTGATGATGACCAAGTGATCTAACCTCTTTTACTTGACAGATATTGGTATGTTCAGGACACTTACTACAACAAATGATATCTTTTGGTCATGATGCAAAAGAAAAACTAAATCTAACATAGTTATTTTAATGAAGTTGTCACATTTGATGTGTATGTAAGGTTGTGACTTGAACTTGTGATGATTGTAGACCATTTGTGGCAATGTAATTATTTTGACGGTCATATGACATTGTTGGAAAACCAATTGGCTTATATATTATCACTTGCAATGGGCAATATTATTTGGTTTGGTGGCAATTTTGCCACATGGTTTTTTTATGAAACAGGTTATTCAAGCTATTTTTTCTTGATGGTTAAATTTTAATAGTGACAATAGTTTATCTATTGGTATCACTAATACCGAAAAATATTGTGTATTGGTAAATATATTACCAACAGATAATTCGTATTGGTATACATATTACCAACATACAAGTTTTTGTTGGTAATTCTTTTACCAACAGAAAATATTTGTATTGGTAAATTTATTACCAACAGAAAAAGTTTTATTGGTAATACTTTTACCAACAGATTTCCCATCAGATTTCGGTTTGATGCTATCACTTTTCTATACCAACAGATGACTTTTATCTGTTGGTAATACTAATACCAACGGAGGATTTACCAACACTCTTCCAACAGAGCATTATCCATTGGTAAAACCTTTTACCAACAGATATTTCACTTATACCAACAGATATGATACTAATGTTAAAAGCCATTTTTCTTGTAGTGCAAGTTTCTCTCTCATCTCATAAAAAATACTCTACCAACTCCTATCACATCTAGTTACTTTTTAAATAAAATAACATTTGATAACCACACTACAACTTATCACCTTAAACTACGTGTCCCAACAAGTGTTCAGATCTTTCAAGGACGAAAGGAGTACTGTTACTTTTTAAATAAAATAATATTTGATAACCACACTACAACTTATCACCTTAAACTACGTGTCCCAACAAGTGTTCAGCTCTTTCTGGGACGGAGGGAGTACTGCGTACCTCTTTTGTCTTCTCATTTTTGTGTGGGTATATTTTGGTGTAAATAGTGTTTATGTATATAGCCCTAAAAACTAGGGATAACAAAATCCTGGGATGAAAGTGACTTAGTATAGAGTCCAAAATCTATATTCATGTAACTAGTTTTTGGCCTTAACTTAATTGAACATGCACACAGGTTTTTCCGAAAGGCTCTCCACTAGCACGGGATATATCAAATGCCATTCTTAAATTGTCAGAGAAAGGAGTGCTAAAAGAATTGGAGGACAAATGGTTTCCTACATCCCCAGAATGTTTAACTTCCTTGAATAGTCAATGTGTTGAGAGATTAAATCCAAGAGATTTCTCAGCACTTTTTATTTTATATGCATCTCTTTCTGGCTTGTGTCTCTTCTTATGCGTAGTCCGTTATATTAAGAGATATCAAGCCAATGCAATTACACATGTTGATAGGAATTTCAAGAGCTGGATGATAATGGTTGCACAATATATTGGTCGAGGAAATAATGGAAATTCTCAGATATCCCCTATTGTATTTACAAATGCAACACAACCAGATGATTGGAAAGTGAGCAGCTTGGAACTATCCATCCATCTTATCACTACAAAGTAATAGTTTGTTATATAAGTGTATGAATACCATATAATTTGTTTTAAAAAAAATTTCAGAGTCTTTGCTTGATTTGAATGATACTAAGTTATATCAATCTCATACTATATTTTATGTGTCAATCTTATACTCCATGTTTAGTTATGGCTCCCTTCATCTTGCTTTTGTTGAACTCATGAACACCATTGTGGTTGGAAAGAATGTAATATGTTGAACAATGTACTGCTATGCCAAGATCTTATTGCCAAATGTACAAAGAGCAACATATGCGTGTTGCTGCATGCTGGAAATAGGCATACAAACCATCTAATTACCAAAGTGAGGAAAATACAAGACATCCAAAAGGTTTTAATCCTTGTAAGCTGAGATTTTCAACAGCAAATGCATGCTTTAAGGTTTTTGCTTTTTTCATGATTACTTTATTAAATTGATCAGTAGTTGTGTTAGCAGTTGACGCAGTCGGAAAGATCAAAGGAAAAGCAAGCGCTAAACCTTAACAAGAACAGACAGATTATCAACCGATGAATATGTAAAAGCTCTGAAATCCACCAGAAAAGACTAAAAACTCTGAAATATTATTAAAGATGAAAAAACTGCCTCCTAATGATGGCCTAACAATGTTTAAATAGTAAAAACATAACCCTAATATGAAAATAAGGAAATAACAAAATCCGAAAATAATTTAAATGATGTTTTCGGGCCCTAAACGAACTCGGATGGCTTAAAAAGCCTATCACTCACAGCTTAGCAGTGAGTTTGACTCATTGGCCCGTTTCGCTTCCAAAAAGGTATTATAATAAACATTCTGACTCCGGAGGCCCGATTAGTGGAAATCATTCCAGGCTATTTTGACGAACTTCTTCGTCGAACTTCTCCGCTAACCTTCCCACGTCAGCAGTCCTCTTACTTATACTCTAATGTTATGTCAAATGAGCAGGTTTAGAACGATATTTTTGCATAACTTTTGAATTGAATGTGCATATAAGTTAACATGCATATGTTTGTTATGCACATTCTTTTTTTATTAATATAGTTTGAATAGTAAAATATGCATATCCAGTTCAAAAGGGAAAGTATAAATCAGATGGGTAATTGAGAAGCAGGGCCGGATTTAGGCCTGTGCAAAAAGACCTACTGCACAGGGCCACATTTTTTTAAGGGCCCAAATTTAAGATTAAGCCCAATTGAAAAAAAATCTGATATCTTTGTCAAACAATAAACACTCCCTTCTCTTTCCTCTATTTACTGATATTCCTTTCCAAAAAAACTCAAATAACGTTGCAAGTTCCATCCCCAAATCACGCTTCAAATCCTTCATTGCCAAAGCTGCCATTGATCTCTCTCTCTCTCTCTTAATTCGTGAAGCTGATTATTGCAAAGACAAAGTCCTTCAAAATTTTCGCTAATTATAAAACACAATCAAAGTTCACCCTTTCTTCATCATCCTTCTCCAATTTTTTTTTTTAGAGAAAGAAAAATCTCGAATTCTCGATTGTGGGTATATTTATCATCAAGCTTTCATTTTGATACTCGGTAAAACCAGGTATTTTTTGACTTTCTTGTTTTTTTAGTTTTATTTGTGGGTATATTTTTAAATTCATCTTCAATATTTCAATTACAAAGTTAGGAGAAATTGAAATGTTTCGAAATATAATTCCATCTTCAATATTTCGAAATTAAATATTTCAATATTTGTGGGTCTATTATGTATAGGGTGTAATTAAAATTGGGTATTTTAATAAACAGTTTAAAGATGGTATTTTTGTGATTTTTTAAATCTGGGTTTTTAAGTTTCTACCTCCTGGAAAAGTTTGTTATTAAATTGATGATGTAATTTACTCAAATTAGAAAGTATAGCATGTCATTGAGATTGGGTATTTTAAAAATCAAATTAAAGATGGTATTTTTTGGATTTTCTGTTTGCATTGAAGCTTCATACTAGAGTTTTAGTTAGTGTTGAAAATTGGTTGGAATGATAATGTACTCTATTTCAATATTTTGAATGTTCTGTCAAAATATGGATTTCTTAATGTTGTCTTCTTTACATGTGACTGCAGGAAGTTGATTGTTTTAGTGATTTACACGATTCCCTCCAACAAGATGGATTCAAATGTGTTTTAAAAATTAAAGGTATCAAAAGATTTCCCTTCGAAGCCCCTGCTTTGGTTGTAAACTTACTTTTCCTGCTTGATTGATAAGTCTCACTATAATAAAAGCGAAGTTGTTTGAATTGTGTTGATTTCTATTGTAAAAACAATCAATTATTTTATAGTATATATTATGTGTTTAAAGGTCGTGCTTATACTTACAATGGGGCCTCATTTTGTTATAAGAACGGGGACACAATAATCTAAAAAACGGCCCTGTTGAGAAGAGTAAAATATATTTATCTTTTTCATTTTAAGAAACCTTTTATTGGACACCTCTCATATATATTTATCCCCTTAATAACTATGATGAGATGTAGTGATAGCCCAGCATATCGAGGAGGATTGGTTTGTGTGATTACGAAGGGCGACGCAATAAAGGGAAAGTATCAATCAGATGGGTAATTGAGAAGAGTATGGGTGTAGAGATATGGTTCATAGGAAGGAGTAAATAAAGGAGGTTCGAAAAATTAAAATATTTGGCAGGAAAAAAAGTAATGTACTTGTATACACAAATTTCGAGTCAAAATAAATATAAGACAAGAAACAAAGTAACAAAGAAATTATATTTCAATAAATGTGTTGAGTACAATCTCTATAGACAGATTATAATAAAAATAAACTAATTAGTCCTCTAATTCTGTTCCGCAACTGGAGAGTGACACGTGTTGATGTCGACGTGGAGCTGAGTGTAGATTGACGTTTTGTCAACGTCAACCTGAGTTTGAGTGTCAGATGACGTTTTGTCAACGTCAACCTGAGTTTGAGTTTTGTTTGGGTATATTCGAATGAGGGCTGACAAAAGCTTGAATCTCAGCCGAATGTGTTTGAGTGTATCTGAATAGTCGGCACAAATTTGATGTGCTTGTTGATTATTTGCAGATAGAATTCCAAGAGAAATTTATGAGTTCTGGAGAATAATGATTTTCTGGTCCCCTCAACTGAAGGAGAAGAGACCTATTTATAGGGAATGAAGATCCCTTCATGGACTTGGTAGTTTATGGGCTTGGGCCCGTTTATGAATTGGAAGTCTTTTTTACCTTTGTCATTTGACAATTTTATTTGGACTAGTGATATGGACTGGCCCCAAATATTTAACAACCCAAATAATATTTTTTGTTTTTAATTTGGATATTTTATTTAGGCGGGCTAAATTAATTAAAGTGGGCTAATTATATTTATTTTAGCTCAATCAATTTATTTTAATGTAAAACACTAATAAATTTTTAGTGTCTACAAATTGCCCCCTCGAGACCATGTCATGGACACAACTTGTTGTGTTTTGGTATGACAAGGTCTCGACAAATATGATATGGCTGGTAACAAGGTGACAATCACTGTGCTGCTAGGATTTGTTGCCGAGAGTGATGAACCACCTCTAACTCTACTAAGTCTCGGACTTGGAAAAATAATCCTAATAGAATAAATATTAGGTTTCATTTTTATTTTCTTCACCAAAGTGTATAAATATCCACGTCATCAATCTTGCCTTCGTCCTGCATATTAGTAGATTACAAGTAATTTCACTAGACTTTGTATTCAACTCGCTCTAACGTTCGCAAGCACACATCACTAACCGATTATTCACCAGTAAGTAGTTATTCCTTTCATCACATAGGAATATAGGGTTGTTGATATTATCTGTTTATTAGCCATAGAATTTTTTTTCTCTTCTCCATTGACTTTCGGTTGATTTGCAGTAAGAAGCATGATTTTTTTTTGTCTTTTGATTATTTGTCTTTTGTATGATTCCTCATCAACATCTTCTCTCAAAGTCATACAAAATAATGAATTTGGCTTCTCATCACTGCCATGTGTTTATCATCCTTTCTTTTCAAAAAAAAAAAAAATTTCCCGACACTTGTGTGCAGTTGATGATAACTGTGATTGTTTGTTTGTACAGGTAAGTACTCATATAGTGCCAAAGCCCCCTGATCATCATCACTAATCATCAAAAGGTAAAATCCTTTTATCAATTCACGCCTTGTAATAGGCTTCATGCTTTGTACTTTATTATTTTCTTTTTTTTAAATCTGATTCATGGATGCTTTATGTTTACTGTAGAATTATAACAGACTCCATGTGTAATTCATGTTGGTGCAGCAATGTTTGATCTTTGACATTATCTTTGTTCTCTCATAAGTCACACCCTAATATATACCTCCCGCTTTCTCTTTTTTTTTTTTTCTTGATGAAATATTGATAGTCATACAATGCCTGTATTGCTATGTTCTTCTTGTTTTCCTAATTACTTTGCCGCCATGAGTCTTATGACACGCTTGAATCTTTGTGAGTCTACATCTTTGAATATAAAACTTGATGATGTACCTTATTCCCATGCGGTGATTGTTGGCTTTGTAGTTTTTTTTTTTTGATTGTTTGTCTCATCGTGTTGATTATCATCAATCATTCATGCCCAACAATTAATAACTAAATGCAGTAATCGATTTTCTAATGAAACAAGCGTTGGGATTGAATTTTTTTTTTCGTCTCTTTTATTTCACTCTTTTTTTTACCAACAATTTGAACTTTGACACTTTTTTTTTTTTGACTTGCACTATATATGATTTTTTTTAGATACTGAACTGCTAGGCTATCTTTTGAGTAACCTCAGAAGGTCTAGACTAGTAAGGTGATGATTCCTATTTACATCCCCTTGAGCCTTTATTATTTTTGTCAATACTTTTTTTTGTTGTGCAAGTGTTGTTTGTGATGTCTTGCAGGTGACAATTTTTTTTGACACTTGCCATCGGAAGACAATCAAGTCCACTACTTGAGTGTTCATCGCGATGGGTCACTGATGATCCATCAGAGTTGTTAGGCCAGTTGCTTAATTTTGCTTATCCTAGCAACTAAAGATGACGCTTTTGGAGTGTGTTCGAAGACAATCAAGTCCACTACTTGAGTGTTCATTGTGATGGGTCAGCGATGATCCATCGGAGCTGTTAGGCCAGTTGCTAATTGTGCTTATCCTAGCAACTAAAGATGACACTTTTGGAGTGTGTTCGAAGACAATCAAGTCCACTACTTGAGTATTCATCGTGATGGGTCACTGAGGATCCATCGGAGTTGTTAGGCCAATTGCTTAATTGTGCTTATCCTAGCAACTAAAGATGACACTTTTGGAGTGTGTTCGAAGACAATCAAGTTCACTACTTGAGTGTTCATCGCGATGGGTCAGCGATGATCCATCGGAGTTGTTAGGCCAGTTGCTTAATTATGCTTATCCTAGCAGCTAAAGATAACGCTTTTGGAGTGTTTTCGAAGACAATCAATGGCGACGATCATGTAGCTGAGACATTTGCCCCCCTTTTTTTTGTATTCTCTATTACTCATTCCAATTTTTTTATAGGATGGTGTTCATTAAAGAATTCAATGATGATAAACATTCCTACATTGCTCTTGTTGATCGTGTAAGAGATGATCCCAGATCAGGCACTAATAATATGGTCATCCGTCGCTCACTGCGTCGCCCTAAGGGCATTCAACCTAAGGGCAAGAATAATTTCATGAGTGAGATGTTTGTCAAGCTTCCTCTTGGTGCACACAACGCGTCAACTGTTTATAAGCTTCATAGCATCTTAAAAGACAAGCCTGCTATTGATGATCGCCTTCCCTTGCTCGGTCGCTCTATTCTTTCTGGCTCCGTGAAATGGGGATCCCAAGTTGTTAGAATCATTGGAGATTCCTCTTTCATTCCTGGGTATTGGGAATGGACTGAAGATGTCTTATTTCGTTTTCGCGAAGCTCTTGACTATTACGGCATTTATAACGCCGTCTACGCTTCACTCTACTCCTATGACAGGGATACTAGCATCCTGCGTGCTTTATGTGAGAGTTGGTATCCTACTACAAACACGCTTCATACCGTGGTAGGTGAGCTGTCTATTTCCTTATGGGACCTCCACCGACTCGGTGGATTGCCCATTGTCGGAGAGATTTATGATGAAGCCACCCCTCATCTGAACATCATAAGGGCACGAGGCGAGGATGGCGATCTTCCTATCTCTAAAGCTTACGAACACCTACTTAATGCTTATCATCAGCTGAACAAGCAACTTGAATCAAGGAATAGAGTTTCTGCTCAACAGTGGATACAATTTTTGTATAAGAGAAATATAACTTATGCAGCACCCGTGAAGAGACGGAGATACTCTGATTCTCGCTCGAAGTCTACTCATAATCCCACTGGTGAGTTAAGAGCTCAGTCGACTGAATGGACAACAGAAGAATCTGTCATGCTTGATTTTCTTATTGTCTCTGGTGATATCAGAAGATAGACTACCTATACTGCAGCTTTCTTGGCTTGTTGGTTGTGTGTTTTTGTGCTTCCTGAAAGTGAAGATAGACTCATTAGGCCCGATACTTTTGAAGTTACTACTCTGATGGCTCGGGGTACGATTGTTAGTCTTGTTGCACCTGTACTTGCCAATATCTACAGAGGTCTGAATGCAATTTCCGCATCCTCAAAGCCTGCCTATTCTGGATCTTTCTTCCCGGCGCAATACTTATATAGTTGGCTAGCGTACTAATTCGGCACTAACCATGATGTAGACCCTTCCCCACAAGGTCCTTTGATGACCGTATTTTCAGGGACTCAAGGAGCTAAGTGTTTCAAAGTAGTTGATGCTCGAGAACTCATCCATGATGGAAGGAAGGCGAAAGTGGGGTGCACCATCTTGAACAAAAACAAAAATAGCATACATTTTGACGATGGTGAACTTGACGTCTCAAGTTTCAGCTACCTAGTCTCTCTTCGTTGTGCCTATCTAGCCATACGTCAGGGTGATTCTTTTCACGTTGAGCCTTATTTCCCCTATCGATTTAGCAGACAGTTTGGCTTTGTTCAAGATGTCCCTGGCACGCCTCGTCGCGATGTTGAATCTCGAAGCGTAACTTATTATGAAGCTTTGAGATACTGGAGGTTGTTATTGTTTCAGGGTAGTCAGTCCAGACTTTTGGTCCCTGCCTGCTCATTAGACTGGCATCAGTTGAAGACCTTAGAATTCCGTGATTGGTGGCCCAGGGTGTCTATCAAAGACCTAGTGAATAAGGTTAACATATTGTATTCGAGTGTTGGATCTAGTTCTACTAAGCCTAACAGGAGCCGTCAGCTTGTAGAAAATCCAACTTCAAAGAATAACTCAAATCCTGAAGGTGCCTGCCACTACCTTAACAATGATACCTTACATAGGGCAGGAGGATCTAGACATGTGATGAGTCCAAATCCCAGCAATGGGAGGAGCACCAGCGACACAGAGTCAGATGTGGATTTCAAACATCAACGCCGAGGGAAAAGAAAATCTTTTGATTGTGTGCTTGAGGAGCATGGGCTGAACTGTGACAGTTTTTTTGATGGAGTGCCTGAATCATCTCATGATGTTGCGGATCTCCCCTTTGTAGCCTTTTCTCCCTTACACTTTTTTTTTTGGTTTTTTTTTAAATCAATTTTTATTGCTTTTGTTATTTAGGGAGATGACTTCAACCTTGAAATGGACATTATGGACATTCCGGACAACTCAGGACATCCCACAATGGTGCTTCCCTCGAAAGTGACTCCTAAAAGGGGGAAAGAATTGAGATTTGCAAGGAATTTGGTTTGCAAGAGTATAGACGGATCTGCTAAGAGTTCCTCTCCTATTCACAATCATCAATCCGTTGAGGGGACTGCAAGACTGTCGGATGTTCATGCCAAAGCTGCAGAAGCTCTTGTCATTGAGACACCTCGAGTTCATGTCTCTAGTACCTCGACCTCTATGCCCCTATCTGGGTCCTTGATGAGAAACATCTTTGCTAAGGCGATTTGAGACATGGGTATGCAATATTTGGAAATACTAAGAGCAGCATCATTTAACGAGGTTGCGAAGAAATATGAGGAAGCCTTAGTGCTCTACGAGGGTATTGAAAATCTTAAAGGAAATCCCAACCCCTTGAAGCGCAATATAGAATCCTATGTTAGTACGGTCAAAGATCTTCTTGCTTTAGAAGAGGCTGCCTCAAAGTGTCAATGATTCGAACAAGTAAAAGAGAAGATCATTCTCCGGACAGAAGCGCTTAAGAAGGCTGAGCTTGATTATGATGAGGTCGAGACAGAGTGTGTGGTACTTCTAAGAGAGCAATCTTCCAACAAGCTCAAGATCATGGAATTTGAAATTGAACTGGAGAAAGTGCATGACAAGGCAAACCACTTGACAAACAGCTTGGAGACCAAGGGGATCACTTTAATATCACTTGCAGCGAAGGTGGAAGACCACAAGAAAGCCTTGAGTGAGCTAGCAGCTACCCCTGTTTTAAGTACTAATAAGATCCGCGACCTTGATGAGGGCAAGAGACGGTTGTTGGAGCTCCAGTCGTCACTCACTCACCCAGAATACATAGACTTAGAATGATTCCCTCTTTTTTCATGTGTTTTTTTTATTATTTTAATATCATAGATAGTGTGCACAGACAATTTATATATTTTTTTTATTCATATTTGCAATAAGATGGACATACTCTTTGTCTTATAATTATTTAACCATTCACAGTTTATACTCTTGCGGGCCAGGAGTATTTTACATTGATGGAAATATATTACTTTCTTTTTGCATTTTTTTTTGTTTCGCCGTTCACAGTTTATACTCTTGCGGGCCAGGAGTATTACAATGATTGCAATATTTTTTTTTTGGTGTGGCTGCAGTTGAGTATTTTTTTTTATTACCCAAGCTGCCTACGTACTTGCAAAAGAATTATCGAATCACTTTTACAAGATCAAGCCAACGTAGTTCAAGTTTACATATATTTTCTTTCAACATATGCAGTTTATCCTCTTGCTTAGGAGTTGAACAACGCTCACAATTTTCATTAGTAGCGCTTCAGAAACTTGCCATTGATAGGCCCTATACGTAATCCTTCAGCGTCAATAATTTTATACGCCCCATTAGTGTATACCTCTTTGACAACGTATGGACCATCCCATTTAGAACTGAATTTACTTCCTGTCTTGTGAGAAATAATGATGGGTCTTTTAATGGCTAGGACCACGTCTCCAACTTAAAAGGAGCGAGGTCGAACTTTCCTATTGAAAGCGCGTGACAGACGAGCTTGGTAGCACTCATATTTTTGTTGTGCTTGGAGTCTTTTTTCGTCATGTGCCTCCAACTCAGCAAGTCGAAGTTTATCATTTTCATCAGAAGTCAAGCCTTCTTATATGGCAATTCGCAACGATGGAATTTGAAGTTCCAAGGGGAGACTGGCCTCCACACCATACACCAACGAGTACGGGGTTGATTGTGTTGCTGAATTATATGTCGTCATGTATGCCCATAGAGCTTCCCCTATTCTTTCATGCCAATCACGTTTGGACTTGGTAACCACTTTGCTCAACAAACTACAAAGTGTCTTATTGGACGCTTCAGCTAAGCCGTTCACAGGTGCATTGTACATTGATGATCTATGTTGTGTGAATTTAAACTTCTCACATAAGCTTTTCATCAACTTATTGTAAAATGGTGTTCCATTGTCAGTGACAATTTGTCGGGGTACACCATATATGTAGATGATGTGAGTATGAATGAAGTCAACAACATTTTCTTTTTTCACTTCACGTAGGGGGGTGGCTTATGCCCATTTACAAAAATAATCAGTCGCCGCCAAAATATATGCTTGTCCAGCAGATTACTTTGGTGTAATTGGGCCAACTACGTCAAGTCCCCATTGCTTCAAATGGCCAAGATGCGACTGTGGGGTGTAATGGCTCTGCAGGTTGATGAATGAAGTTAGGAAGAAATTGGCAAGCTTCACACTTCTTTGCATAGTCCATGCTATCTTGTACCATGGTTGGCCAACAATAACCCATTCTTTTAATACGGTCATGTAGTTTTGGACCTGACTGATGAGCGCCACAAACTCCAGAGTGAGCTTCCTCCATAGTTTGCTTTGCTTCTTCATCTCCGAGACATCTTAACCAAAGACCATGGAAGGATCATCGATAGAGAGTCCCTTTATAATATATGAACCGTGAGGCTCGACGACGAATCTCTATCTTATGTTTTGGATCACTTGGCAATTTTTTATGTTCCAAATAATCAATAATTGGTTGGCGCCAATCTTCTTTGTCGATTTGATAGACAGATATTATGTCGACTTCTTCAGCATATTCGTCAACATCATCGTCATCAAGAGCGACAACCCATCGTTTGCAAACGGGTACAAACATTGTTTCTTTTGCCTCCAGTGCCAAAGTGGCTGCAAGCCCAGCGAGCGCGTCAGCCATCTTGTTGGCACTCCTTGGAACATGTTCTAACTTGATGGTATCAAATTTGTCAAGCAATTGTGACGCTTGTCTTTGATAGGGGATTAGGTCATTCTTTTTTACTTCGTATTCATCCGACAGTTGTTTTAGGACCAATTGGGAGTCCCTGTGAATTCTAAATCTCTAAGTCCCATTTCAATTGCCATTTGGAGGTCTATTATGAGTGCTTGGTACTCAACCATATTATTGGAACAAAGTTTAGTTAGCACGAAAGAGTATGTCAGTACATGTTTTTCTGGAGAAACGACGACAACTCCAGCTCCTGCACCATCATAACGAGTGGCTCCATCAAAGTACATTTTCCAAGGTGGGAGTATTTCAATGAAAAACACATTTTCACCTGGGAGATCGTCGGAAAGCTCCCATTCTGCAGGGACCGGGTGGTCTGCGAAAAAATCTGCTATTGCTTGCCCATGACAGCCTTTTGCGGGACATAGACAATGTCATATTGTTTTAAAAGCATATCCCACTTTGCAAGTCTGCCAGACAACACGGGCCTTGAGAGAATCTATTTTATCGGGTCAGAAATCGAGATGACATGAACTGTATGAGCCTGCATGTAATGCTTTAATTTTTGAATAGCAAAAATCAAAGCAAGGCAAATTTTTTCAATAGGTGAGTAATTTAATTCAGCACCCACCAAAGTTCGGCTCAAGTAGTAAAGAGTTGTCTCCTCACGATCTTCTTGTTCTTGAGCGCACATTACCCCTAGAGATCGCTCCCGTGCTGCGATATAAAGGATGAGTGGTTTCCCTTTTACTGGTGCCCCCAAGACAGGGGGAGAACACAAGTACTTCTTTATACTTTCGAAGGCTTTTTTACATGAGTTATCCCATTTGAACGGGGCATCCTTTTTCATGAGATGGCTGAAGGGATGACATCTTCCTGCTAGATTAGAAACAAACCTTCGAATGTAAGCGAGACGCCCTTGGAGGCCACGCAACTCCTTGAGGTTCTTAGGTTCAGGCATCTCTTGGATTGCCTTGATCTTTACTTGGTCAATTTCAATTCCCCTGTGTCTGACAATGAAGCCTAGAAACTTTCCTGAGGTGACGCCAAATGCGCATTTGAGGGGGTTCCTTTTTAATTGACATTTCCGTACTCTTTCAAAGACTTTACGGAGGTCATGCAGATGATTCTCCTTCTTCTTAGACTTTACCACCAAATCATCTACGTAGCACTCCACAATTTGATGCATCATATCTTAAAAAATTTTCTGCATTGCACGCTGATACGTAGCTCCGGCATTTTTCAAGCCGAAAGGCATAACTTTGTAACATAATATCCCTTTAGGGGTACGAAACGCAGTTGCTTCTTGATCTTCAGGAGCCATATGAATTTGGTTGTATCCAGCGGTACAATCCATGAATGACAAAGCCTCATGACCAGTGGTGGCATCAATCATAAATTCCGTTACTGGGAGTGGGAAGTCATCCTTCGGACACGCCTCATTCAGGTCACGGAAGTCCACGCAAACTCGTAATTTCCCATTTTTCTTTCGTCCTGGCACAATGTTTGCTATCCAAGTAGGGTACTTGACTTCGCGAATAAATCCTGCATCAATGAGCTTGTTTACTTTTGCCTCAAATTCAGGAATTAATTCTGGCCTGAAACGTCTTTGGGATTGCTTCTTTGGACTGACACCTTTTTTGATGGCTAAGTGATGGACAACGACTTTTGGGTCGAGTCCTGGCATCTCCTTACACTAGAGAAAAAAAGCCCAATGGCTGCGGTCAAAAGGGGGCCAAAGGCTGCGTTTTTTGACCGCAGCCATTGGACTAGCAGCCCTTGGCATTTAGGAAGGGCTGCGGTTTTTAACCGTAGCCCTTAGCGAGTTAAGGGCTGAGGTCAGGGAAAAAACCGCAGCCCTTGGTGGGTTAAGGGCTGCGGTTAAGGGGCCAAACCGCAGCCCTTGGTGAGTTAAGGGCTGCGGTTTTGGTCCTGACCGCAGCCCTTGTGACCCAAAAAAAATAAAAAATAAACAATTTTTTTTTTTTTTTTGCATTTTTTATTCCTAAATGTTCCCAAACAGTTATATATATATATAAAAATATCATTTTTCATTGCAAATTATGTTTTTACACAAATATAGATTACATTACATGTGTAGAGAACATACTACAAAAATAGATTTCTATTTTCATCCTCACTCCCTTCTTCAACATACTCCAATTTTGCATATCAGGCTCGATATTCAAGAGTTAACAGCCCGTTAATGTTCGAACCCCTTGAGTTTGGTGACCCATGGTGGAGTGTACTTCAGGTGCTCCCATACGATGTCCACTTTCTACACACTACACAGCAACATAATTGAATATGCTAAATTGATTGATTTTTAGGATCAAACTTGTGAAAGCCCTACATTCCAATAACTTATTTTACCCAATGTTTCTATTTCCAAATCACCTTAATCCTTATGGAACACATGTACCTGATAGTTAGCCATTTTCAATCGCCCTATACACACTATAGCAATATATTTTGCTGCAAAAAGGGGGGTTGCCAGGTAACAATGAGATATATTCACACTAAATAATCATATCTTAATATAAGACTTTATAAAACTAAAAGGCTATAGCTACATAGATTACTCTTGTAGTGTTGTTTATAAGTACAGATAAAGCTAGCAAAAATATCATACAAATGTCTTTTGCAGTGTATGAAAAGCAAGGCATGCAAAATACTTACTATGATGGTATATGACGGGCTCAAAATGAAATACATATCTGGCATAAAAGAGTGATTTTAAACACAAGACTGCACAGTTTCTTTTAATCATTAATGTACAAGGGAAATTTTAGGGAAATTCTTCTCTCAAGGTAGTAAAAAATACATAGGTTTTACCAATCAAAACTCAAAAACATATGATTTTAGTGACCCTTAGTTTGAAGATGACAACTAAATTAGCAAATTTGTGGAGAAGAGTAAATAAAAAATCAAATATAAGATAGAAGACTACTCGGGAGAATGCAAACAACCTGTAAATCTGGTACCAAGGTTTTAAAAAGTAGATACTGCACACTTTAGCCTTTAGCCTTCCAGGATCAATTAGTTTTTTTTTTAAGTGATTTATTGAGTTGGCTAAAGAAAACGATATTAGAGTAGCATCAAATCTCTATTATGTAGCTTGCATCTTTCTAAATTCTACTTTGTCCATTTAATCAGTTAAAGCCAGCAGTATCACGCCATATGGTTCCTTTTGGTAAATATGCATAGCTGGTAACATCAAACACCCTTTAAGCTGTCAAGTCATTCATAATCATTTCCTTATCATACCTAGGAACTTGCCTCTAAAGATTTGAATTTAACATTTTCGAAGAATAAGTAGTTGAAAAATACTACAAAGCAGTTTGTTTACCAAGATGCTTGCAGAAAGATTACAAAAATAAGAGAATAATATTAGCAATTTGACAGCTGCTTGTGAGCTAACAAGATATTTCATAAACGACAAGTACTAGTTTTACCACTCTCGAACTACATAGTCTACTATATAGACATTATAGGAATTCACATATATAATCCAGAAATCACAGTCTTCACATACAGGATGTGAAGCCAATACCTGATTGTATTTCCAATTTTTTTGAAGCTGACAACATCTTTGCATACGGCTATTCCTTTCTCTAAACATTCTTAGGTTACTTAAGTGCAAAATTAGAAATATATATAAAGCTATTAAACGAAAAAATTACAGCAGCAACATTCAGCAACACTTATCAATAATAGCAATCAGCAAAGATGAGAACCTAGATACAAATTACTTTCAGCATATGCCATGCGGAAAAAGCAATCAATTTAGCCTATTCAATTAAGTTTTAAAAAATGCATCCAATTTAACATAATGGGGGGGGGGCTATACAGCAGCAAGGTGAGTGCAGGCAGCAGGTTGGGGGGATTCAATCACAGCAGTTGGGGGGTACATGTGGTGGATGTTTCTTTGGGGGAGAGGGTGGAAATCGAACTCGCTTAATAATTCGTAATTAGTCCTACATTGTGATGAACATTTTTAGGTTTTACACGCTTCAAATCTAATCCAATTTCAATATTGCTATACCAACTATCAATATCATAATTCAACCATAAAAAACAACCCATCACATGAAAGATCAATCACCACAAAATAGAAAAGAAAAGGGCAAACCTTATCATTTCAAACAAACCATTCAAAATACAAACAGATCCGAAACTCCAATTCTAAAAAAAAAATACATCAACCAGGACGACGAGCTTTATCAGGGCAAGCTGGGTGAGAAATGCGAACAATGGAAGGAAGCTGACGTTACAACCACTGCAGCATCGGTGGTCGAGCGACGAAATCGAAAGGAGGAGATGAGTGAGGGAAGGAGGCGCGACTGAGGAGAGAGAAGAGTGAGGGAAGGAGGCGCAGCGACGAGGTGACGACCACAGCCGATGTCGGAGAGAGCAGCCGAGGTTAGAGAGAGGGGCTGGGGCGTGACCGCTTGAGTGTGAGAGAGAGAGAGGGGCA
Source organism: Beta lomatogona (assembly GCA_947646795.1). Lineage (NCBI taxonomy): Eukaryota > Viridiplantae > Streptophyta > Magnoliopsida > Caryophyllales > Amaranthaceae > Beta > Beta lomatogona. The sequence goes on from CANSNZ010000271.1 coordinate 1,514,212, forward strand.
GGGGAGTGAGTTAGAGAGAGAGGGGCAATAGCTAGGGTGTGGTTTGAGTGGGGGGATTCAGTAGCGAGGGAAGTTTTAAGGGGGAAATGAAAAGGTGAAGGGCTGCGGTTGTATAAAAACTGCAGCCCTTCATTATGATGGGCTGCAGTTTTTGGGTTAACCGCAGCCCTTTGTACTAAAGGGCTGCGGCTTTTGGGCTAACCGCAGCCCTTTGTACTTAAGGACTGCGGTTGTTTAAAAACCGCAGCCCTTGCGCTGCAGCCCTTGACTTTTTTTCCACTAGTGTTATAACTCCATGCGAATATGTGTTTGTAGTCAGAGAGTAACTTGGAATATTTTTGTTCTTCCTGTTGGGTAAGAAAAGCACTGACGTAGACGGGGCGTGGCTCTTCTTAAGGTCCAAGATTTAACTCTTTTAACTCATCAACGGTGGCATACCCCCATCCTCAAGAGTTTTAGGAGCCTTATCTGTTTCCATCTCCCCGTCACTTTCAGGAGCCTCATGCCCTGTGATATGGTTTGAAAAAATAAACTCCACATCTTTTTCTTTTTCTTGACTAGACGAACTCCTTTGGTTTGTTAACACTATGACACGACCCTTGACTTTCAAGGGTGCATGTTCAATTATGTCTACCATATGTGTACGCCTCATGCGAGATGGGATAACACTTTGAGGTGCGTCCTCGCCTTTGAGTTTATATTTTCCTCTTGTGATGCGACTTAGTACTAACCGTCTTTGTTGTTTATCAATTGAGGTCGATGCACCAAGACGTTTAAAGACAGATGCTTTCTTCTTATAAGATCGAAGATTTTGCAAGGGTATTTATGTTTTTGACTTCGCACCTTCATTTAGCTCGAGTCCACCAAGTCTGTCAAAAACCGATGTATGGTCCTTTACGACAGGATACTGCAGTCGATCAAAGACCGATATTTTGGCTGAGGCACATTATTTTCATCTTCATTTTCTTCAACTTCCTCCGCAGTAATATACTGCGAAGAAGAGGTTGTCCCTCTATCCCGTGCAGAAATTTTGATGGGTGTTGGGGTTTCAAATCCCAAGCCTACTTTAGTCGGACGTACCTCAACGCCATACTCTTGTAATTTCTTTTGTGTGTCATTAATTCCATGAGGATGAACCTCAATGACATTGCCCATGGGCGCTGGATTCTCGAAGTCATAACCTGACTTCGCCAAGAGTTTATAAGCATTTGGGTCAAACCTACCCGTGTTAAGCCATTTTCTCCTAGATTGGTCAACATATTGTGAGGTTGGAGGCTTAGCAATTTGATTGTGATTGGCTTTAGGTAAAGGAACAACCACTTCTTGCTTTAAACACTGAAGAGTAGTCTCATCTACTCCTTTTTCTTTCTTTGGCTCTACTTTCATAACCTGACACTAAAGATATGATGGATGATTCAGCAGCAGTAGGCTTAAAGAGTTTTCTCTGTCTGGTAGGAACATTTGCAGTTCGAATCTTAGCAGCAGCGGCATCAACAGCAGCCTTTTTCATTCCTCTAGTGCGAAAACCAAGAGTCATGTCATCCATAAAGTCACCCAACGTTACACATATTTTCGTACGGCGTCGACTGAGTTTTCAAAAGATTGAGAGATGTTCTTGCTTGAGGCCATTTCTAAGGTTTGTTGATGATGACGAAACAGAGATGAGAGGCAGAGACAGTCCCGCCGAGCGTCCCAAAATTTGTATACACAAATTTCGAGCCGAAATAAATATAACACAAGAAACAAAATAACAAGGAAATTATATTTCAATAAATGTGTAGAGTACAATCTTTGTAGACAGTGACACGTGTTGATGTCGACGTGGAGCTGAGTGTAGATTGACATTTTGTCAACGTCAACCTGAGTTTGAGTGTCAGATGACGTTTTGTCAACGTCAACCTGAGATTGACTTTTGTTTGGGTATATTCGAATGAGGGCTGACAAAAGCTTGAATCTCAGTCGAATGTGTTTGAGTGTATCTGAATAGTCGGCACGGATTTGATGTGCTTGTTGATTATTTGCAGAGAGAATTCCAAGAGAAATTTATGAGCTCTTGAGAATAACACTAGTGGAATAAAGTCCAACCGCTGCGGTCAAAACTGGGCTTGTCGCTACGGTTTTGGCCCGCAATGGTTGGAGCAGCAGCAGTATGCATAAAAACACTTATGAGGTTGTGAACCGCAGCGGCAAAGCACAAACTGTTGCGGTTTCAAGCGAAAACTGCAGCGATTAATAGGAAAAACCGCTGCGGTTTTCCCTTGAAACCGCAGCAGTTTGTGCTTTGCCGCCAACATCTTTGTATGCATTAGAACATTAACTGATGCGGTTCTCTTAGTAAACCGCATCGTTATTATATTATATATATATATATATATATATATATATATATATATATATATATATATATATATATATATATTATTTGTATATATATAATATTTTATTATATCTAACCTGCTATAGTTGGCACAGATCCCACAAGCGCGTCGTATACAAGTCAAATTAGTGTATATATATATATATATATATATATATATATATATATATATATATATATATATATATATAAATTTGGAGAATGTACTACAAATGAAGTTGTACTAAGTACTAAAATCCAAAATAAACATCAATTATATTATTGTACCTAAACAACTAGCAAGTAACACAATAAGAACAAATAAACTCAAAGTCGCAGCATCATCTTCACATGCAAACTTCGGTAAGGTAGTGTGCTAGCAAATCCCGAACCTCGTTTATCTCGGTGGTGGTGAAAGAACGCTCCCTTTGGTTGAATACCTTAAACATAAGGAAACACACATAATATCATTTTTAGTTTGAGTATGACTGTAGATAATTCTAAAGAGATTAAAGAAATCGAGCTTCAAAAGCCAAAATCGGTTAAAAATGACAATCATTTACCCAAAATGAGTTTCATAGCATGTGAGTGGACTTTAGTTGACTTAAATACTTGCATATGTACTTATTAGAACTATATATGACCTAACATGTGGCTAAATGCGGGAAACTAAGTGAAATAAGCTTCGAAAGGCCAAAATCGGCCCGAAATGGCCTTCATTTACCCAAAATGGGTTTCAAAGCATATGAGTGAACTTTACTTGACTCTTAAAGTTATATATGTACCTACTAGAACTATATCTGACCTAATATGTGGCTAAATATGGGAAACTAAGTGAAATGAGCTTCGAAGGCCAAAATCAGCCCGAAAAGGCCTTCATTTACCCAAAATGTGTTTCAAAGCATATAAGGGGAGTTTAATTGACTATTATAATTATATATGTACCTATTGGAACTATTTATGACCTATCATGCGGCTAAATGCAAAAAACTAAGTGAATTGAACTTTAAAGGTCAAAATCGGCCCGAAATGGCCTTCATTTACCCAAAATGGGTTTCAAAGCATATGAGTGAATTTTAATTGACTCTTAAAGTTATATATGTACCTATTGGAACTATATGTTACCTAACATGTGGCTAAATGCGGGAAACTAAGTGAAATGAGCTTCGAAGGCCAAAATCGGCCCGAAACGGCCGTCATTTACCCAAAATGGGTTTCAAAGCATATGAGTGTAGTTTAATTGACTCTTATAGTTATATATGTACCTATTGGAACTATATATGACCTAACATGTGGCTAAATGCGGGAAACTAAGTGAAATGAGCTTTGAAGGCCAAAATCAGCCCGAAATGGCCTTCATTTACCCAAAATGGGTTTCAAAGCATATGAGTGGAGTTTAATTGACTCTTATAGTTATATATGTACCTATTGGAACTATATATGACTTAATATGCGGCTAAATGCGGAAAGAAACAAAACTAAGTTAATTGAGCTTTAAAGGCTAAAATCGGCCCCAAGTAACATACATTTACCCAAAATGGGTTTCAACGCATATGAGTGGAGTTTAATTGATTCTAATAGTTATGTATGTACTTGTTAGAAGTGTAGATGACCTAACATGTTGTTAAATGCGGGAAACTAAAGAAATTGAGCTTAAAAGGCCAAAATCGACTTTAAATTAAGCTACACATATTAGTTATATATGTCTATACCTTCTCAATATCCCCGACTTCCATGCAACTTGAGGCTATATCGATCATGAACCTCAACACATAGTAGCCACACTCGGTTTCCCCTGGTTGCTTAGCACACTAATCATAGAATTACATAAAAAAATTCATGTGATTAACATACATGGTTGTTTTTTGCTAAAAGAAAGAAGTAGTTTAACTAATATGTATTGCCTTCATTGCTTTCCATTCAGGTATTTTTCCCGTGCTCTTAAATTTCTTCAAAGAATTGTAGTTAAGTTAATTTCATGTGAGAAGTGGCCAAAGAATGAAATTAGTAAAAAGTGTAATGCTGAGCATTTTAAATAACAAATATACCTATTTATGCATGATTTGAGGAATAAGTGTCGTGGTGGATCTTGAGCTATGGAATCAAAATGATATACTATGTTGGTTGAAGGACAAATCACAGCGAGCGACCAATGGAGACTAAAATGCCAAAAAAGTTAGGAAGCAATCATGTGAGTACTTCTATTGTATATATAATGATAATTAAAGTTGTAAAAATAGATACAAGGTTAAGAACTATACTCTTCAAAACAAGGGGCAAGTATGAACTTATGTTGTGCACGTAGATATGTTTTTATACATAGCCAAATATACTTCTTCACCTCATTTGTGTTTTGCAAACAATTGTCGGCTCGGGTGAAATTTGGACATAACCACCCAAATTGCTCTTTATGCTTTTGCGCTCACAACGATCATCTTGGAGTAATCTTTAAAGCACAACCAACTTCGTAACATAAATATATTATTGTATATTGCAAAGCATTTTTATTTACTTCAAAAGTACAAATGTTTTACCTCATGAAGACATGAATCAAGGAAACATTCAACATCTCTCCGCAAAGGAACTCTTTCAAATCACCCTTAGACACCCATATCGATGTATCCTCAAAGTAGTTGAATTGTGTGGTACCCAAATTCACCTCGAGAGGTGCATCATCCGACATATCATGTGCATTTGCATGTAGCCATATGCATGCCTTAGTGAGACACTCGATCTTTGGTTTCTCGATCTAAGTATCTGTAGTTGGTTTTTCTTGGTGACTTGAATCTTGCATTCCTTTACCTAAAAAGGCCTTCTTTGGCCCGCTTGAACCCTTCTTCTCTGAACCCTTCTTCGCCCTCTCTAGAGGAGGTGAGTCCGCCTTGCTTTCCTTAGGCTTGTTTATTCTCTCCAAAACCTAATAATTCAACGGTAAAAACATTCAACTTAGTTAGTTAATAGGTATGAAACAAATCATTATGAATATGGATTTAAGGTGCTTCAATTTACCTCGTCTGAAAACCTCACCCATGCCGATGGCACAACACATAACCTCCACGAGCGTCGTTCAAGACATTTATATCAATTGACGGTTTAGGCATCGGAAGAGCAAAGTCTTCGTAACCAGGTGTAATGGTGACTACACTAACCGCCAAGTGCTCATTGTCCACAGGCTCATGATGGACTATTGCTCGTTCACTTCGTGGTTGTGCATTTCCTACAGCCACCACAATTCATGTTTTACATCTAGTAAAAGCTGGCAAGACGTTTCTTCCTTCAAAAAGTAAATGAAATTGAGGTTACGAACATGCAATTACTGAATATAACATGTTACTTAGTTTTAAAAATTATAAGGATAATAGTTACCTCTAACTCAAGTATAGATGGTGGGGATTTTTGTGTGTTAGGATGGCTAGCTTTGTCCCCCAAAAGACGATCTAGTTTAGGTTAATGTATCGCCGGTAAACCAAACTGTGAGAGGACCGCGTTGAAACTCTCCGTGACTTTCTCCGTAAGCTTCTCCCGAATAGCTTGTGTCATAGCTTCCATATCATGTGGTTGAGAACGTGATTTTGTACCCACGGAGTAATCTTTAGAATACGCCTTTGTCACACCTAGATGAATACCACCAAAACCCCTCAAACGTCCACTGTGGTCCTTTCCCAAAGTCTCATAATGGGCATCTTTATTGCCTTGGGGATTGAACTCGCCGCTTACCTCTTTTTGCTTGAGCCCCATCTATAGAGAAATTAACAAGGGTAAGTTTTTTTAAAAAAATTCAACATCATAAGCGGCGGCGGCAGGGGGTGGGGCAAAGACTTGTGTAGGGTGGAGCGGGGTTGGGGGAGTGTGTAGGGGGTGGGGCGGTGTGCGGGCGGGCCGGTGTGCATGGTGCAAGGGGGAGCAAGGGGTGGGGGCAGTGTGCAGCGTGTAGGGGGCAGTGTGCGGGGGGAGTGTGTAGGGTGGGGGGAGTGTGCGGGGGAGCAGCGGTGTGCGGGGGTGCGGGGCCGTGTGCGGGGGGGCATTGTGCGGGGAGTGGGGATGTGTGCAGGGGGCAGTGTGCGGTGGGGGCGATGTGCGGGGGGCAGTGTGCGGGGGAGTGTGTAGGGGGCGGTGTGCGGTGGGGGCGGTGTGCGGGGGAGCAAGGGGTGGGGGGGAGTGTGCGGGGGTGGGGGGATTGTTAGGGGTGTGGGCGGTGTGGGGGGGGGGCAGTGTGCGGGGGGTGGGGGATTGGTAGTGCATGTACTTACAACGGCATTGGCTATCTTCAAGGTTCCCGGATCTGAAATGGTCATTTGATTGTTGATATCACGCCTATGCAAGGAGCACCACCAATCAGCGACACGATCAACTTTGACAGACGGCGCGGCCTTAGAGCTAGAAGATGGCGTTGTAGTTGTATCGGTAGAAGGGTAAAATTTCTCGTCAATCCACAACTTTCTCGCGCAAGCATAAGTTTGGGAACCCATATGATGGTAGTGCTTCCTCTGTCTTGCACTGTGTGAATGTTTCTCACGCTTAGCCTATAAATTCACATGGGCAATTAGAAAACACATGTAATTGTATTGAAAGTGAACATGCAAAGTCAAATATGTATAGTTTAAAGTCCAATACTTACCACCATCTCTGGCGTAGTATTTTGGGCAACAAATGCCTCCCAATCTTATAGTTATATATATACCTATTGGAACTATATATGACCTAACATGCGGCTAAATGCAAAAAACTAAGTGAATTGGACTTTAAACGCCAAAATTAAACCGAAATGGCCTTCATTTACCCAAAATGTGTTTCAAAGCATATAAGTGGAGTTTAATTGACTCTTATATTTATATATGTACCTATTGGAACTATATATGACCTAACATGCGGCTAAATGCAAAAAACTAAGTGAATTGGAGTGTAAAGGCCAAAATCGGCCCGAAATGGCCTTCATTTACCCAAAATATGTTTCAAAGCATATAAGTGGAGTTTAATTGACTCTTATAGCTATATATGTACCTACTGGAACTATATATGACCTAACATGCGGCTAAATGCAAAAAACTAAGTGAATTTGAGTGTAAAGGCCAAAATCGACCCGGATTGGCCTTCATTTGCCTTAAATGTGTTTCAAAGCATATAAGTGGAGTTTAATTGACTCTTATAGTTATATATGTACCTATTGGAACTATATATGACCTAACATGCCCCTAAATGCAAAAAACTAAGTGAATTGAACTTTAAAGGCCTAAATCGGCCTGAAATGGCCTTCATTTACCCAAAATGTGTTTCAAAACATATAAGTGGAGTTTAATTGACTCTTATAGTTATATATGTACCTATTGGAACTATATATGACCTAACATGCACCTAAATGCGGGAAATAAAAGTAATTCAGTTAAAAAATAAACTTACACAAGTGTCTTCCTATAATGATTTCTTCATTCCATCGGGCACATCTTTCCACCCCACCAAAATGCTCCGTTTACGCACACATAACCCTAAATGTTGGCCATATTTTTTACGCCATTGACCACAAGGTTGACCCATGTCATCATACTCGAGGGTCATAGGGGTGTTATAATTCAATCCCTTGGTCGCACCCCTTCCTTTCCGCTTCTTTGTTGCAACTTTACTTGGAGTTTTGGTGGTACTAAGAACCTCTTTCCCTGCATTTTTGTATGGCACAATGACGGATGAAATACAAGGATAATCTTCCCTAGCATTGTTGTCAATGGGGGGAGCCTTATCGGCTAGCTCCTCATTTATTTCAGCTAAACGAAGTTCCCTATCACGCAAGCGCTTCTCCTCTTCATGCGCTATGTCTTCCGGTTCACCTTTATCGTCCTCCTTCTCCGCATCATACTCATCTTCATGATTCAATGACTTATCATAATCATCATCGGTTTCTTCCTCCACAATCACATCATCTCGGACCATGTTTGAAACTCCTGAAATTTTTAAAAACGATATTAGAAACGCGTAAGATTAAACAAAAATATGAAAGAAATTAGAAACGCGCCCCCCTTACACTCCCCCCCCACCCCTTCACTCGCAATCCCCCCCGCAGCCCCCCTGCCACCCCCCCTTCACTACCCCCTCCCTGCACGCACCCCCCCACCCCGCACACAGCCCCCCCGCACACCCTCGCACACACCCCCACCCCCCGCACACTCCCCCCGCACCCCCCTTCATCCCCATTCCCTTCCCTTCCCCCCTTCTTATGCCCCCGAAGCAGCCCCCCGCACACTCCCCTTCACTGCCCCCCTTCATCGCCCCCACAGCATGCCCACACGCCGCTCGTGACCCCGTCCGCGGCACCCCCGGCTTTGCCCGTGCCCCCACCGGTGTCCCCTGCCCTTATCCCCCGCTCCGGCCCCGCCATCGCTCCCCCTTTTTCATACGGAAACATTGAAATAAAGGGTAATTATACTAATCTATCAATCCTTCATTGCATACATAGATCCCCACAATCCTAGAAATAAAACTACTCACTCATGCTGAGAAAACAATAACAAATTTCATATAAAAATCCATACTTTGAACTATTGCAAATAACTAAGAAACTAATCTAATCATAATAGCAAAGCAAATAATAATGAAGAGAACAAGGAAGAAGATTACAAATTAATGAACTATATTAAACTTGGATAATCCAGGTTATCTTGAATCACAATGAAGAGTAGTAAAGCTAGGGTTCTTGAGAGAAACTATGAGAAATAAGAGCTAAACCAAGATAAAACAAAAGATCCTTAATAAATGTTCTAACTTTTCTCTTTATACTAAGTGGCCCGGAATCATTAAATGAGCCCGCCAATGGCTCAGTCCGATACTTCATTCTTTGGCTTCAAAGCCAAGGCTTCACTTCTACTTTTGTCCAGGGCCTCGAAGCATGCTCGGGACTTGAACTCATCAAATATGTTTTCGACCTCTCCTGAAATGGTGGATAGTGGTAGAAAATGAGAGATAACTCCCTAAACCATCGACACGACGAAACCACACTAGATGGAGAGAGTTGGCATAAAATGGCTCCTAAGAGACCATTGGTACACATTTTAGCTCAAATACGGGGAAAACACTATATTAAATCATCACATCAAGCACCCCTTGCACAGTCCCCCCCCCAAACAATCCATAACTACACCCTAAACGACATTCATCTGCCTAATTCGGTTTTCAAATCATGTGACCCGACTTTAAGTGACTCTGATAGGCCCGAAATGACATTCACTTACCCAAAATGGGTTTCAATACATGTGAAGCAAGTTTAGTTGAATGTAATACATATATATATACTAATAAGAACTATACATGACCTAACATGCGGCTAAAAGCGAGAAATTAAGTTAATTGAGGTTGAAAAGTCGAAATTGGCCCAAAATGACATTCACTTACCCAAAATGGGTTTCAATACATGTGAAGCGAGTTTAGCTCATTCACTAGTAGAATAATTGTTTATTGCTGCGGTGATATTGCTGCGGTTTTACCCATACGCAGCAATATATCACGTAAAAAAATATATATATATATAAAATACCCATATTGCTGCGGTTTCCGCCGAAAACCGCAGCAATATGGTTTTAGAGAATTTTTTTTGAAATTTTTTTTATCATTTGACCAAACATATTGCTACGGTTTCTGTCAAAAACCGCAGCAATATATTAAAATAATATAAAAAAATATTATTTGGACCTATTGCTGCGGTTCCTACAAAAAACCGCAGCAATAGGCTTTTAAATTAATATGAAAAGAGTTTATTTAGGGTTTCACTCCTTTCCCTCTCATCAGTTCAGCCTCATGCCTCTCCCTCTCCCTCTCATTTCTTTCACGCCTCTCCCTCTCCCTCTCCCTCACTCACCATTCTCCATCTCAGAGCAACAGAGATTAGAGAGAGTCAGAGAGAAATGGAGGCTTGCAAGGCCAAAAGCGACAACACTAGACTGAATTTGTATTACAGTATTAGAAATTTTACACACTAGTTGACCAGTACTACACCACTAACAAGCTACAGTAATTCAGTAAGGCAAAGGTGAGTCCTTCAATTTTTCTTTAAAAACTTTTCGTTTTATTATGTTAATCGATGTTTGTTTTCTGTTCCTTTTTTTTGCATAATTTCGTAATTGGTAAACTAAATAATTACCCCCAAATACTGAATTAGTAGTTTGTAATTGATAACAAGTTTACTTTAGTTACGAAAATATGAATCCTTTGACGGAAGAGGAGTCTCTTTCTCTCTCCTCTGCTCGTGGTTGGCCCTCATCCTCTTTCTTCCTTGGACAATCAGTTCAGTCCTTCACTCCTCTGCTCTCTCTTTCCTTCGCGCGAGGTTTTCCGGTGAGTTCATGTCTTTTTTTTCCACCATTTTTTCATTTTTGTTTTCGAATTTCTCAATTTTGGTTGGATTTTCAGATCTGGACGATTTTCAACGACGATTGGTTGCCGGCGATTTTGTTTGTGCGATTTTCAACTACGATTGGTTGCCGGCGACAACGACGGTTTTCGACGGTTTTCAACGATGTTTGGTTGCCGGATTGTGGACGACGATTTTCAGATCTTTTGTTTTCTTTATTTTTTGTTTTTTCACTTAAATTTTATAGTTAAATTTTATAGAGGTTGATATTTTCGTTTGTTCAGTGTAGTGTAATTCTTGTTTCTTGTAATTCTTCTATATCTTAGATTTTTTTTCTTCATTAGTTTCATTTTTTTTTAGTTTTCTTATTGTTGTTTTTTACTTTGTTCAATTTTCTTATTGTTATTTTTTTCTTTGTTAGTTTCATTTCATTTTATGGTGGAAGTTTCTGATTTTTTGCTATTTTTCTGAATTTCTTTTATCTTTCGAATTTAATGGAAAAATGCAAAAAAAAAAAAAAAAAAACAAAATTTCTTACACCTGTACCTATTGCTGCGGTTTTTCCAAGAAACCGCAGCAATATGCCTATTTTTTATTATTAAATTTAGCATATTGCTGCGGTTTTTCCTAGAAACCGCAGCAATATACTTTTTGAATCTGATATAAAATATATATATTGCTGCGGTTTTACCCAGAAACCGCAGCAATATGTTCAAATATTGCTGCGGTTTAAAACCGCAGCAATATATTTATTACCTATTGCTGCCCTCTTTATTGCTGCGCGGCTAAAACCGCCGCAATAGGCTACTTTATGACCGCAACAATAAGCATTTATTCTACTAGTGATTGTAATACATTTATATATACTAATAAGAACTATACATGACACTACATGCGGCAAAAAGCGAGAAATTAAGTTAATTGAGGTTGAAAAGCTGAAATTGGCCCGAAATGACATTCACTTATCCAAAATGGGTTTCAATACATGTGAAGCGAGTTTAGTTGATTGAAATACATATGTATACAGTAATAAGACTATACATGACACTACATACGTAAAAGTGACAAATAAAGTAAAATGACCTTGCAAAGCCGAAAGCCGGAATTGGAACCAAAGAAGTCGAGCCTATTGTTTACTTTTGCCACCTTCATTTGAAATATCAACCATTATCCCTTCCCCGTGATCTGCACGCATGTAACTTGTCGCTAACTCCGCATCATTGACATCGGAGTTGGGAATGGTGAAAGGCGGGGTGTCTTCAAACGCATCATACTCCTCCTCATCCTCAACATCACCAACTCTAAGTATACTTCTTTTTCCCGGGACAACAATTGACCACTTGTTATCAGAAGGGTCAGTTACGTAGATTACTTGCTTAACTTGTGATGCAAGCACGAATGGCTCTTCACTATCACGCAACCGACCCAAGTCTTCAAGATTAAATCCACAAGGGTCATCTTTTCTTATGTAACACCGGTTATACTCAACCCACTTGCATCGAAATAAGCAGACCGTGAAACCAGAGTAGTCAAGCTCCCATATATCTTCAACTCGCCCATAGTATAACAATCTAGCATCAATAGGAGACTTGTTTTTGGCACTTGCATATTGTGTAGATGATGCCTCTACTGAAACACCACTATTATGGAGAGATCCCGACTTTTGATCTTGACGATCTGTCCAATACATATATCCGTTAACATCATAACCCTCATAGGAGTGCACAACTTCTCGAGGACCAAATGCTAGCCACTTTAGAGTTTCAGAAACATTGGAATCTACTTCACGCATTATTCGGTTATGGAACCAATCAATAAACGTCTTATTATGCAACTGCATCAATGCTCCAGTCCCTTTACTTTGATTCTGGTCACGCAACTCCTCCAAATGCTCATCCAAGTACGGATGCACCTGTACCATATGCTGCAATACAAATAAGTGTGCTTGTATGCGCCTTTCAACTGGAGGTACGATCCTTTTGGAGCCAAGTGTACCTTTACCCGCGAGTCTGCCTTCGTGTCGAGATGTAGGAAGTCCAATAGGATCAACATTAGTTAAGAACTCAGCGACAAAATTACCGACCTCTTCACTCACAATCCCCTGAATTATACTTCCTTCTGGTTGTGTTGGATTCCTTACTTTATCTTTCAAAGAGCCCATATGTCTCTCAAAGGGATAGCACCACCTCAAAAACAACAGACCACATAGCTTAATGTCGAAGAAATTAAAGCAGGTGGGAAGTACATCTCATACTTGCACAAAGTCTGTATCATGCTAGCCTGCAGAGCATCAAGCTTCGAGGGTTGTACCGTTTTGCTACATATAGTATTGAAAAAAGAACACAGCTCTGTTATGGTATGTCTCATGTGTTTCGGTAATATCCCTTGAATTGCAATCGGTAAGAATACTTGCATCATTACATGACAATTAGGGGTGAAAGTTATTCGGATAAAATCCAAAATCCAATCCAATCCAATCCGAATTAGTAATTCGGATCGGATTCGAACTGTGTTCGGATTGGATTCGAATTGAAATTTTTTGAAAAATTGGATTGTCGGATCGAATTGGATTGAGGGTAATTGGATCCAAAAATCCAATATAACCAAATAGTAATATGCCTTGTACTATGTATCTGGATTGGGCTTAAGTGCTTAACTGGATTTTTTTTATAAAAAAAGCCTAGTCCATACCCTAGTAGGCGTAGCACTTCATCCTTTCCCCTAAAACCCTAACAGCACTTAATTCCTCATTTCCTACATCTACTAGGCTGCTGTTGTGTTTAATTTATTTCATCGAAAAACTAAGTTTTAGAAAATCGGATTTTCGGATCGGATCCAATCTAGAGTATGAAAATTCGGATTGGATTGGATCGAATTCAAACTCTAATTGGTTTGGATTCGGATTAGAAAATTAAAATCCAAATTTTGTTCGGATCGGATTGGATTAGGCCCTAATCCAAATCGTACATCGAACTTTCACCCCTAATGACAATCATGAGACTTCATGCTCGATAATTTCAACTCACCGTCTAAGGTAACAAATCTTTTCATGTTCGATGAGTACCCTGATGGAACCTTAATGTTGTACAAACACTCGCACAAAAGACGCTTCTCAGCTCTAGATAGAGTGTAGCAAGCCGGAGGTAAATAGTTCCTACCATCATCCTTCACCGTTTTCTTTCCTTTTCTTTCAATTCCTGCTGGCGACCCTTCTTCATGTTCCTTTTTTTTCCATTTCCTTTTCCTTTTGTAGACACTTTCTCTTTTTTCTTTCTTTTCTTAGTGTTGTTCTTTTGAGCCCATAGTTCTGGTCGAAGCCCCTCACTTTCCAGATACAGTCGCACCCCTTTGTTATCCTTTGTCTTATGTGGAATATTCATAAGTGTCCCCAGAATGGCGTCACATATATTTTTCTCTATTTGCCTGACGTGGAGACAATGTCTAACCTCTAGATCTCTCCAATATGGAAGTTTCCACAAAATAGACTCCTTTTTCCAAAGTCCCTTATCACCAACACTCGCTCCTTTGCCGAATATCGTTTCAATACCCTTGACTTGATCATAAACCTCAATACCAGTCAATGGTCTACGAGCAACCCCTTCCTCAATTGTTCCATCGAATGCCTGCTTCTTATTACGATATGGATGGTCGCGTCGAAGGAACCTTCGGGTGCGCATATAAATATCTCTGTGACAAGTAGTAATGTATTTAGATGCTGCATCGTCCAGGCAAATTGGGCATGCTTTCTTCCCTTTGATCTTGTACACGGATAAGTTCCCATAAGCAGGATAGTCATTAAGAGTGAATAAAAGCATGGCACGCAATGTGAATACCTCATCAGCATGTGCGTCATACACAGAAACTCCTTCATCCCACATTTTTCTCAAATCATCAACAAGTGGCTAGAGGTAGACATCTATGTCGTTTCCATGTTGTTTCGGCCCTGAAATAAGAATCGACAACATGATGTTTTTGTGTTTCATGCACAACCAAGGAGGCAAGTTGCATATAACTAGAAGAACTGTCCACGTACTATGTTGAGAACTAAGAGTGCCAAATGGGTTCATTCCATTTGTGCATAGGCCAAGCCTCAAATTTTTGTCCTCGGCACCAAAGGTCTTATGAAAATGGTTGATACCTTTCCACTCAGGAGAATCAGCCGGATGTTTGAGAAAACCGTCCTTTTTCCTTCGTTATGCATGCCACCTCAAGTTCTTAGCATCTTTTTTGATTGAAAACATGTGCTTGAATCGTGGTATAATCGAAAGATACCACATCACCTTTGCTAGAGGACCTTTCTTATCACCAACCGCTGCGCGCCTGTAACGCGACTTCCCACATCGAGGACACTCATCCATATTTTCATATTCATTTCGATATAGCACACAATAGTTTGGACAAGCATGTATCCTCTGGTACTCTAAACCGAAGGGACACATCAATTTCTTAGCATAGTAGTTCGACTTGGGTAGTTCATGGTCGTCCGGCAACATATCACCAAACGCTTGCAACAAGGAATTGAAACAAGAGTCACTTATACCGGCTTTCGTCTTGATATTAAAGAGTGTTATCACGACCGTCAGCTTAGTGTACCTCATACAATCGGGATACAATGGTTTCCAAGATGTCTCGTCCATGCACTCAAAAATACGAGGTCGTTTGCCGGAATGATCTACCCCCGCCATCATCTCCTCGATATGATCCCCTTCATCATCATCATCTTCTACTTCAATATCCTCATATTCATCCTCGATGTTGTCATTCTCAATGACATCAAACTCACCTTCTTCATGCACATCGTTAACAATGGCATTTCGACCATCATATATACCCTCCTCACCGTGCCAAACCCATACATAGTAGTCTTGTTTAAACCCGCAACGAAAGATATGATCCCTAAGCGACTCAATGCTACTAACGATGCTCACATTACCACAATCAACACAAGGACAATAAAACCCATCGGTTCCCTTTGCAGCCTGATGACTTAATGCAACATCACAAAATTCAAAGACCCCATCCATGAATTCACACGTGTCACGACTACCATACATCCATGCACGATTCATTTCAACCAAACCTAGCTCTAATTAAACACAAGCAACAAGTACCCCATGTCAATGACGAACTTCACTACATTATTAGAGTTTATACACGATATATATTTAATGAAATTTGGCAAGCTTTCCAAGGGTCCTTATCACTCCAACCTAACCCATCCTTAGATGTCTAATCTCACTAGTGAATGTATTGCCTTCAGTTTGAATCTACGAAAAATCCGGCAGCATTTCCCTACAGTTCTCCAAGTACACGATGTGGATATATAGTTATTTATATCTACATATGTACCCAGAGAAAAAAAGTAGGGAAACGACGAGCCAAGATTTTCCTCTAGAATCAAACTAAAGACATACATTCACCACCTAAGTGAGATTAAACATCTAAGAACAGTCCCAAACCGGGGACTATTCAAGACTTACTCCTAATGAGTAAGTCTCGAACGGGTATCTAGGCATATGATGTGATGATGCAAACATAGGTTTTTAAAAACAACAAAACATTTTACATCTAATCTCAATTCAACGATAAATATATACACATTTGCACATATAAACCAATTTAATATGAAAGAAAGTTAAGTAGTGATAACATACTAATATCAAGGTTGTCAATAGAGAAATCGAGCTCAACACTCCGTCACTAGCTAGCTTCAATAATCAACAACAAAATATAAAGTTAAGATTGGTATAAATTAGCAAATCAATCAACACTAAACTAAACTAAGCTAAACTAAACTAATTAAATAGCTAAACCAATAATCATATTCAACGTTATACTTTGTTAGTTCAAACCTAACTAGTTAGTAAGTACTACAACAACAACAACAACAACAACGACAACAACAACAACAACAACAACAACAACTACAACTACAACTACAACAACTACAACAACTACAACTACAACAACAACCACAACCACAACAAAGCCCTAGTTTTGTAACCTAAAAATCAAACTAACTACTTTAAATAAAATCAAATAAACTCAAATCAATCAAATTTACAACCTTTAACTATAATACAACCTAATTTCACTGACAATCATTCATAAAACTACAATTAATTATAAAACTTGAAGCTTCAAATATGAGATTCAATAAAAGTTGAGAAATTTTAGGTACCTAAGAAGAGGAGGAGGAATGTAGGTGTTAAGGGCACGGTGGAGGTGCAGTGGTGGAGCTTCTAGGGCACGGTGCAGCCGCGGAGGAGGACGCACAGTGCATCCGCGGAGGAGGACGCCGGGAATTGCTGTTGTTGATGAAAAGAAAGGAAGGAGCTTCTAGGATTTGTTGTTGTTGAAGCGTGGAGGTGCGACGGTGGTGGTGCGTCGACGGTGAGTTATTGAGAAGGAAGGAGGGAAACTTCAAAAATTCGAACCTTTCTTAAGAAAGGAGTGTAGGGAGTGTTCGCACAAGAAATGTACTGAACTCGACCGATTTCACGCGGGATTTAAAAAAAAAAAAATAAACCGCTGCGGTTCAGAAAACCGCAACGGTTAACTGACAACCGCAGCAGTTTCTTTTAACCGTTGCAGTTTTCTGTAGACCGCAGTGGTTTCTGTTCCCCCTTTTCCCCCCAAATTTTTCGACGATTTACCGCTGCGGTATTCTTAAGGACCGCAACGGTTTTCTTGTGACATTTATCGTTTTTTCCACTAGTGTAATGATTTTCTGGTCCCCTCAACTGAAGGAGAAGAGGCCTATTTATAAGGAATGGAGATCCCTTCATGGACTTGGTAGTTTATAGGCTTGGGCCCGTTTATGACTTGGAAGTCTTTTTTTTCCTTTGTCATTTGACTATTTTTTTTGGACTAGTGATATGGACTGACCCAAATATTTAACACCCCAAATTATAATTTTTGGTTTTAATTTGGATATTTTATTTAGGCAGGCTATATTAATTAAAGTGGGCTAATTACATTTATTTTAGCTCAATAATAATTAATTTATTTTAATGTCAAACACTAATAAATTTTTAGTGTCTATAGTACTCCATATTACTATATTAGTGGTTCAACCATTAGTCCATTAACCCGTAAAAAGGGTCCAATATAAGAAAATAAGGATGAAAAGTAGGATTACATTGCATTAACTTAAAGGTGGGACAGTTGTGAGAAGGTTGTGCAAAGATGGGATTACTAAATCCCAGTTTTCCTCTAATAAATTATATATTCATTTCACGGAGATTGATACACACTACAAGAAAATGCTAAAACAACAACGGCTTTACAGCGACGGTGTAGAAAACGATCGTTAAGGTTAAATACAGCGACTTCTTTGAGCCGTCTGTGGCCACCAACTGTTTATAAAGCATACAACGACGGGTGAACCGTCGGTGAATATCAACGTCGGTTTAAAGCCGTCGTTGATATTGTTAAGATAAATCTGAAATTTTCTTTACCTTAGGCGACGGTCTTTAACGGTCGCTGATTTCGAAGGGGGGTTAAAATGAAATTGCCTCTTTCAGTCGGGTTTATTTCAACGAGTTAATACATAGAAATTACCTCAGTTCTCCCTTTCTCTCTCATAAAACCTCATATCGAGTCACCTTCACTCCTCCCTCATATGCCCTCACCGGCGGCGGAGCGCGCATCTAAAGGCGGTCGTGAAATCGTGACTCGGAGTCTCGGACCTCTTGCTGGCTGCTGTTGCCTGGTTGCTTCTTAATCGCCGACCTGCAGCCGCAACGTTTTGGCTCGGAACTCGGTGGACGACGATGGACGGTGGACGGAAAACCTCCAAGAGTCGTGACTCGTGACTAGGTACATCTTAATCTGCTCAGTTTTGTTGATTTCTTGTTTTACTTTACAGATTAGGGTTTATCAATTTCATGAGAATTGGAAAATAAATTGCAATTTCACTTGTTAGGGGTGTTTATATATCAGATTATATAATTTAGAAATGTTATAAATGTTAATTTTGTTGTTGTACTTTGATTTGGGGTGTTATTCGTGTTTGAAAATTGAAATGGCATTATATTTGAATTGGGCATTATCAATTTTAATGCTGATTTTGTTGATTATATTTTATGATCTATGGCAAATTGGCAGCATGTTTCATTAGGATTTCTCTCGCTAAACGCTAGGGGTGTTCTCTATAAGTGTATATCCATTATCCGCAACTGCTATCTTATTAGGGGTGTTCCCTATAAGTCTATATCCATTATCCGCAACTGCTATCTTGCTGGCCTTATCAGTCCCGTAATATAAATTATGATGGTATTTAATCTTTTGTCATTTGGTCACTCATCTAAGATAGTTTAAGGAATTATTACATTAGTAATTAGTTGCAGAGGTCCTTGCTGCAAAGAAAAGTGTTGTTGTGACTACTTTTCAAGGGCCATTATATCAAAATAGTGGTTTTTATGTAGAATTGTAACTTGGCTAATAGATTTACAGTGGCTAAATGCCTAAATTTATTGTTGTTAATTTATTATTGTTATATGTATTGTTGTTAATTTAATATAATTTGTTACAATACTCACCAAAATCTCATTTGGCTTTGTCAATGTAGGTCGCCAAACACCACGGCCCGACTGCCGTCCCCCTGTGCCGGACCCCTAGCCACCTCTAGGTACTCTTTAATTTTAAAATCCTTTAATTTTAATAATAAATTTAGTTTATATGGTTAATTGCTTAATCGTATGTATAAATTTTCTAAATGCTTAAAGGTTACCGTTTAATAATTGATTTTCTACATGATGTAGGATTACGTAGCATTTTGGTGTTTCTCTTTGGCTTAATTATAAGGTTAGTAGCAATTTTGACCATACTTTGTCTTCAATTTATATTGTTTTTGTTCATGTAAATTCTATATTTTAATTTTTGTGTATGTTTTTCCTCATGAAATGTAATGTATTAAAGAAAATTTGTTAAGAGAACGTTAAAAACTATATAATTTATTAGTTTATATTACTTTGAAGTTTAAGTTATTTTAATTGGATAAGTTTAAGTTACTATATAATTATCACAATAGTTTTTATAATGGTTCGTTTATTAAAGGTTATAAAAGTTAAAAACTATATAATTATCACAATAATTTATTTATTGCACATTCCTTTATTTTGTTTACACTATTAAAAATGTTTATATTGTTTTTGACATATTTATTTTCGTGGAAATAGTTTGGATGATGTTATAAATTTAATTTAAGTGTTTAGATAAATATGTTTGCATCAGCATGTGCCTAGATACCCGTTCAAGCTATACTCATTAGGAGTATATCTTGAATAGTCCCTGATTGGGAATGGACGTTTGACATCACTTAGATGGTGAATGTATGCCTTTTTTTCAATTCTATGTAATATCCGGTGATGTTGTTTCTCTATGTTGTTCTCTGGGTACATATGTAAGTTTTTACGAAGCTCACATTGTGTACTTGGAGAACTCATGGGAAATGCTGCCGGATTTTACGTAGAAGCGAATAGTTGGCATGCATTCACTAGTGGGGTTAGACGTCGAAGAATGGGTTAGGTTGGAGTGATAAGGACCTTTGGACATCATTTTAGGCCCTATATGCATTTGACACAAATGTTTTAATTGTACGTATGTTGGTTTTTAATGAGTATTGTGATTGAAATGGTTTAGAATTGTAGAATTGGTCACCATGAAACGGAAGGAGCGTTGGTGGATGTATGATAGATATGACAATGGGCGTAACTTGAGGCCCGAGTTCTTGAGGGGGGTTGATGAATTCATTGACTTTTGCAAAGCCAATCCCGAAAACCCAGGTAAGGATGAAGTTAGATGCCCGTGTCCGAAATGCAAGAACAGACGTATGCATGACGCTGACACGGTTAAAGTGCATTTGTATAGCAAGGGATTTATACCTGATTACTACGGTTGGTATTCTCATGGTGAAGAGTTTCCTCAATCCGCACAAGAGCTATCAAATCCATACCGTGAAATGGTTTTTGATGCTCTTAGGAATAACCCGGAACCGTCCATTGTTGAAGAGCCTAGTGGAATGGAGGAGGAGTCTAATCTTCAAGCAAATGTGTTTCTTGACCTATTAAAGGCTTCTGAGGAACCGTTGTACGAATGGAGCTCCATGTCTGTGTTGGAAATGGCATCTAGAATAGTATATTTGAACTGTGAGTACAATTTGCCACATAGGTGTGTTGATGCTTTTGCTTCATTAATGAAAGAAGCAATACCTAACAACAACAACATGAGTAACACATTTTACGATACGAAGAAGATCTTGAAGGGATTAGAGCTTCCCCATGAGAAAATCCATGCTTGCCCCAAAGGTTGTATGTTATTTTGGAGAACTGATGCACACTTGGACAGATATAGAGTGTGCGATAGCGACAGATACAAGAGGACTTCTAAGGGGTCTTTAGTTACAATGAAAGTTCTAATTTATTTCCCAATCACACCGAGATTACAGAGGTTGTATGCAACAAAGAACGTTGCTGAAGAAATGACATGGCATGCCAAAAATCCAAGAGTCGAAGACAAAATGGCTCACCCTAGCGACAGTGAAGCTTGGAAGCATTTGGATAGATCCTTTGGGGAATTTGCATCTGACCCAAGGAATGTTCGGCTCGGTTTGTGTACCGATGGTTTTGTCCACATGGAAAGCTTGGGGGTCAATATTCATGTTGGCCGGTCATCTTAACCCCGTACAACTTGCTGCCATCGCTGTGCATGAAAAAAGCCTTCATGTTCCTTTCGTTGCTCGTTCCTGGTCCTAAAAATCTGAAGGGAAACTTGGACGTGTACATGCAACCCTTAATCGAGGAATTGAAGCAATTATGGGATGTTGGAGCAACCACTTATGACATTTCTAGGAAACAAAATTTCAATATGCGTGCCGCCATTGTTTGGAAAATAAATGATTTTTCTGCCTCCGGTATGCTATCTGGCTGGTCTACCGCTGGGAAAAACGCATGTCCTTATTGTATGGATAAATCCAAAGCTTTTTGGCTCGAGCATGGGGGTAAAGTTTCTTGTTTTGATTGTCACCGTTAATTCCTAGCTCAAGATCATCCTTTTCGTAAAAACAAAGTAGCTTTTTGCAAAAATAAGGTTGAAAAAGGGTCTCCACCACACATCATGTCTGGGGAAGAGTTGTGGTCATGTGTTAAAGACTTGCCAAAGGCTACAGATGGACAAGAAGCACTTAACACTTTGAAAAAGTTGAAAAAAGGGTGGTTCAAACAAAGATTTGTTTGGGAGCTCCCATACTAGAAAACTCTGCATCTTCGTCACAACCTTGACGTCATGCACATTGAGAAAAACTTCTTCGACCAACTCATTCACACAGTTATGGATGTGAAAAAACACACAGCAGACACCGTTGCATCTAGAAAAGACATTGCTAGATTGTGCAAAAGGCCTCAACTTCATGTTACCAAGGATGCGAACGAAAAAGAAACTCCACCAAAAGCACCTTTCGCACTGGACAAGTCCCAAAGGAAAGTATTATGCAACTGGGTCAGAGATTTGAAATTTCCCGATGGTTATGCTTCCGACTTAGCAAGATGTGTGGACATCCAGTCCGGTAAGTTGCACAATATGAAAAGCCATGATTGTCATGTCTTCATGGAAAGATTATTGCCGATTGCATTAAAGGAGTTGCTTCCGGTTCATGTGTGGAAAGTTGTTACTGAGATTAGCCTCTTTTTCCGTGATTTGTGTTGCTCAACCATCACAGTAAGTGACATGGAAAGATTGGAAAAGGACATAGCCGAGATCCTTTGTAAACTCGAAAAGATTGTCCCACCATCATTCTTCAATTCCATGGAACACTTACCAGTTCACCTTCCACGCGAAGCTAGGCTATGTGGTCCCGTGCAATACCGTTGGATGTATCCCTTTGAAAGGTACCTTATCCTTCATTTTCATATATCCTTTTTTATTGTTCTTCGCAATTGTGTAACTCTTTTCATAACCACCTTATAAGGTTCCTCAATCATTTGAAACGCAAAATTGGTAACAAGGCTCGTGTGGAGGGTTCTATTTGTAATGCGTACTTGTGTGAAGAGATTGCAAACTTCTATTCAAACTACTTTCAGCAAGGAGTGGATAGTAAGACACGAGATTTAGGTCGTAATGTAAATGATGAAGTTGATAGGAGTGGATATTAAGACACCTCAAACATCATATATATAGTTAGTTTAATGTATTTATAAGTAGTTTTGATTCAAAATACACAATATAGGCAAGTTAGAACCAAATATAGGCCTTTTGTTTTAGGCCATTTTACTTGAAAATGAATGAATATGAGTAGTTTGAAGTTATTTTAAGTTATAAACACATTAAACATCATATATATAGTTAGTTTAACGTATTTATAAGTAGTTTTGGTTGAAAATACACAATATAGGAAAGTTAGAACCATATATAGGCAAATATAGGGTATTTTAGGCCATTTTACATGAAAATGAATGAATATAAGTAGTTTGAAGTTAGTTTAAGTTATAAACACCTCAAACATCATATCCTTAGTTAGTTTAATGTATTTATAAGTTTTTTTGATTGAAAATAAAAAATATAGGCAAGTTAGAACCATATATAGGCCTTTTGAGGCCATTTTACTTAAAAATGAATGAATATGAGTAGTTTGAAGTTATTTTGAGTTATAAACACCTTAAACATCAAATATATAGTTACTTTGATGTATTTATAAGTTGTTTTGATTGAAAATACACAATATAGGCAAGTTAGAACCAAATATAGGCCTTTTGAGGCCATTTTAGGCCATTTTACTTGAAAATGAATGAATATGAGTAGTTTGAAGTTAATTTAAGTTATAAACACATTAAACATCATATATATAGTTACTTTAATGTATTTATAAGTTGTTTTGATTGAAAGTACACAATATAGGCAAGTTAGAACCAGATATAGGCCTTTTGAGGCCATTTTAGGCCATTTTACTTGAAAATGAATGAATATGAGTAGTTTGAAGTTAGTTTAAGTTATAAACACCTCAAACATCATATCTATAGTTATTTTAATGTATTTATAAGTTTTTTTGATTGAAAATACAAAATATAGGCAAGTTAGAACCATATATAGGCCTTTTGAGGCCACTTTAGGCCATTTTACTTGAAAATGGATGAATATGAGTAGTTTAAAGTTAGTTTAAGTTATAAACACCTCAAAAATCATATATATAGTTACTTTAATGTATTTATAAGTTGTTTTGATTGAAAATACACAATATAGGCAAGTTAGAACCAAATATAGGCCTTTTGAGGCCATTTTACTTCAAAAAGAATGAATATGAGTAGTTTGAAGTTAGTTTAAGTTATAAACACGTCAAACATCATATATATAGTTAGTTTAATTTATTTATAAGTTGTTTTGATTGAAAATACACAATATAGGCAAGTTAGAACCAAATATAGGCCTTTTGAGGCCATTTCAGGCCATTTTACTTGAAAATGATTAAATATGAGTAGTTTGAAGTTAGTTTAAGTTATAAACACCTTAAACATCATATATATAGTTAGTTTAATGTATTTATAAGTAGTTTTGGTTGAAAATACACAATATAGGCAAGTTAGAACCATATATAGGCAAATATAGGGCATTTTAGGCCATTTTAGTTGAAAATGAATGAATATGTGTAGTTTGAAGTTTGTTTAAGTTATAAACACCTCAAACATCATAGATATAGTTAGTTTAATGTATTTAAGTAGTTTTGATTAAAAATACACAATATAGGCAAGTTAGAACCACATATAGGCCTTTTGAGGCCATTTTACTTGAAAATGAATGAATATGAGTAGTTTGAAGTTAGTTCAAGTTATAAACACCTCAAAAATCATATATGTAGTTACTTTAATATATTTATAAGTCGTTTTGATTGAAAATACACAATATAGCCAAGTTAGAACCACATATAGCCCTTTTGAGGCCATTTTAGGCCATTTTACTTGAAAAAGAATGAATATTTGTAGCTTCAAGTTAGTTTAACTTATAAACACCTCAAACATCATATATATAGTTTGTTTAATGTATTTATAAGTACTTTTGATTGAAAATACACAATATAACCAAGTTAGAACCACATATAGTCCTTTTGAGGGCATTTTTATTGAAAATGAATGAATATGAGTAGTTTGAAGTTAGTTTAAGTTATAAACACCTCAAACATCATATATATAGTTATTTTCATGTATTTATTAGTAATTTTCATTGAAAATACAAAATATAGCCATGTTAGAACTAAATATACGCCATTTTTGGCCACTTTATATTACTTGAATATGAGTACATTTAACCAAATGCAGGAGACATACAATAAGAAGCTGGATCATTGTACCACTCAGGGGTCACAGCCGAACCTTGATCTATTGTATTGGGAGACAATTGGTGGGAGGAACAGAGGAAAAGTGCAGGGGTTGGGTCAGGGAGATCATTTGTACTACAACTCTTCATGAGGGCGAGGAGATGGCGGCTCTTCACAACCATATGAGCCGTCCATTTTTTCTCAGCTTGAGGCGCAGGTGGAGGCAAAGGTCGCTGCACGGATGGAAGAGGTGGAGGCAAGGGTCGCAGCACGGGTGGAAGAGTCAAGCCGGGCCCTCGTAGAGGAAATGATGAGGAACATGTCTAGTTTCGGCCACATGTTCTCAGGTTGCAACCCAGGTTCCCCCTCCACAACACAGACCAGAAGATGACCCAGGGTTTGGTGGTGGAGGTAGTGCTACAGAGACACCCTTGACAGTGTAGTTTTTTTTTGGTTTTGGCAACTAGGTAACTAACTTATAGTTTCTATATAGTTAGTCTAACTATATGCATTTAGTGTCAATATTTATCGGCATCTCGCTTTGTTTCTAGATGTGTCGGGTTATTTTTTTTTGGAATGACTTCTACTTTATTTCCCGACACCGAGATCTATTTTATTTAATCTAGGTAGTTTGTCTAACTATAGATATTTAGTGTCTATATTTATCGACATCTAGCTTATTAGTTTCTAGATTTGTCGATATATATTTTTGTAGACACCGACTTCTACTTTATTTCTTGACACCGGGATCCATTTTGTGTACATAGTTTTAATCTATTTCATGTAATTATATAAGTATCTACGCAAATTGTAATATATATCAAAATTGCATATATTTGTAATTGAAAAAATTGAATGCGATGGAGGAACAACTTTAGTGTAGTATATTTAGGTGCAGCTATGCAGGTACAGATTTAATTATAATTTCGAAAAATAAAATTTAAGATGATAGCATCGATCGAGATTAAAAGTTTCCAAAGTCTCTAACATTATGATGGCATCCAGAAGATGATCAATGTCACTCCCTTCAAGATTAAGGTATCTTAGATGTCTCAACTTCCATATTTGCCAGTGTCTTATCTTCAAATGATTCCAAGTTAAAGACATGTAAGGATTGAAAGTTTGGAATCATCCTTCACAAACACTACTACATTAAAGGGCAAAGGCAACACACGAAAACCGTTGCAATAGGCCCAAAAGTCGTTGCAATATACCTATTGCAACGGTTTTGAACCGTCGCATTTGGAGGCGTTGCAATAGGCCTACTGCAACGACTTATGGGACCTATTGCAACGGATTGATGAATCGTTGCTCTAGACCAATCTTTTATGCAACGGCTATGTGAGTCATTGGTTTCATGTAGATCATGCGACTGTTAGGCTATTGCAACGCCCATTAGCAAAAGCTATTGCAACGCCGGTTGACAACTTCTATTACTCCAAACTATTGCAATGCCTATTACTCCAAGCTATTGTACAATCGATAATATATATGTACACATGTATATATTTGTGACAAAAGATTAAAAGGCGTTCCAAAAGCTGATCAAAAAAGTTGTGTTTGTATTAAACTAATGAATTTATAATAGTACAATCATGCCTAAATTCTTACTAATATAAACGAGATGTATTAAATCAAACTAAACTAAATGATTGTTTGATGTACCACAATATATTTCTAGCATATACATCCCTAATTTCCTTCTAAATGCTGCCTGCATGCACCATATTACAAAATATAGCTAGCTAGATCCGGCCACCAATAATGTATATAGTAAGACATCCATGTTTGATCTCCTTCATTGGCTCATTGTTCACCTAATAAATTCAAAAACTATAAATAGTTAGAGAACACTATATTTAGCAATTAAAATCGAAAATAGAGTTATAAAGCGTTTGATGGGGATACAAGAAGGTTCTTTCTACATTCCAACAAAGATCATACTAATAGCTTTTTTCAACTATTGTTACACTTTCTTGCAACTGGATCCTGATTATGTAAGCGAGCAACAGAAGCTTCAAGGTACCTGGTTCGACAGTAGAGAAAGCACTTAATTCATGCTTTTGTCTTCACTTGCACTAGATCTCATTTAAGTACCTGATTCTTTTCATTTCTAGTTTGATCAACTTTCTAAGTTTCCCTGAGAAACTTAAGACAATTTTCTAGAAAGGAAATTTAATTTTGAGCATATAAAACTATTGATAAAAAAAAGATGTAAAGTACTGATCTTTTTGCATGCTAAAATGTTGAGTTTATGATGAAATTACGACTTGATTGAGATAGAATGTTTGCTGACTGTTGATATAGATTTAGAGATCACATTTGTCAGTCATATTTTGCTCATTTTCATTGAATGAAGCCCCAAATATAAATGTGTAAGAAAGAGAGAGAAAGAAGAAAAAAAAAGAAGGGCAGTTAGAGTTATATGAGAGTTGGCGTGAGGAGAAGTAGACTGTTGTTTGGGTGATAGAATAGCATGTAAAGTGAGTGTGTTGGTAGACAAACAGGAAAATATTCCTGTCCTTTTTAATGTGCTTGCTACAAGTTTATATATGGTGCTCCATGAGTACGTGCAATTAAACAACTCAAACTCGAGCTTGTTTAAGCCTTTTTCTTGTGCTTTCATCTATCTCTTCTATGTGCTTGCAAAATTACTTCTTTTTCCTCTCTGCTTTCAAGTACATGATTCATTATTCATGTAACATTCTCTACTGATTGTTTAGCCTTTTTTTTATGATTAGTCTGCATCTTATGATGGCACTAAGCCTTATGAGAAACAAGAAAGGTGTCCTGTCTCTTTTCATGTCCTGATGGTTTTAGTCTATGCAGTTTCACTCTTGCTTATATATGGCCAAAACGATGTCAGAAACATACGTGGAACCCAACACACATTATTAGCAACCATATCAACCTTATGAATGATTTAGAAATCTAGAATCAACGTAATAACTATTTGCAACACAATTATGTCTATAAGAAAATGCACTTAAGTTATGTCTAGTTCTGAGAGAAGTGAGAGAATAATACCTCATTTGACAAGTGCTTGTCGTCTAAGAAGTGAAATATCTACATTTGATCTCCTCCATTTGGCTCATTGTTCACCTAAAATTTAAACATTGTAATAGTGTGAAACACTTAATTTAGAAATAAAAAAATAGAGTTGAGATAATAATAACTATAGCAAAATGTCTTCTATTCATAATTTAGATTCCAGATTAATGTCAGAATTTTAAGAATTTTTCTAAAAGTTGAGCATATTTATTCCATAAAATGTTATTCAACTATGTAATAGGTGATTCTGATCTCCCCCTCTTCCCCCTTCTTTCTTCTCCCCTTCATTTCCTTTATCCTTCCACTTTGTGTACCCAAACTAGCTGTTAATATTTGCATCACATAACCATGTACCAAATAGCAGCACACAACGGGAGGCAATAAAGAAATGACTATGCGATAGTTGCAGCATGACAAATTCTAGCTGGTGCACAACAAGTACTTAGATAAACCAATCAGTAGACAAACCACAAAGCCATGATAATTCATGTGTCAATAATCCAATCAGTATCTCTCTCCATGTCTAATAAACTTATCAATGACCAATATCAAGTTAATTGCATTGTGGGATTTCAGATAATATAATAACTAGTGATGCAGTAAATTGAACATGGAACATAAGAATATTATTACAACTCAAACTTAGTTCATCAATTAACAAGAGTATCAATATGCGTAGAGGTTATATATTACATAATAGCTACTCAAAGTTAAGCATCACTAGTTGCAATCACCATCATAGGAAGAGAGCAAGAACACTACATTAATGGCGGGCACGATAAATACCAAGCTATTTGAGTAATTTAGAAGTCTTCTACAGCATGGTGATATGTTAATAAGCAATCTATATAGTAAGAACCAACGAAGATTAGTTAGTAGTTCATCACAGATTGTAAAACATACATACAAATGTCACATTAGATATTTCAGATTAGAAAATGTCTATACCAATGGCAAAAAATCTCATCAATACTAACTATAATTATTCATCAATGTGTAAAAGTGCTATATATAACTCTCACCAGCAAAAATTTCAGGAAATTCCTAATTTTTATCGCTTTCTTTTTCTAGTTATTCATCTCATTCATTCCAAAAATATAAAAATTAAAAATAAGCAGATATAGAACAAACAAATACGAGGAAAATAAAACATCAAAACACATATCAACAAGTTGAAATAACAGAAACCCTAAAATCAGACAACGCACGAAAACGTAATTACAAAAAAATGAAAATCGAAGGGGTTCAAATCTGGGAAAAGATGGGTTTTACCTTGAATTATCATCAACCCAAGAATTCTTGCCATCAACCCTAAGCCCCGAGTTTCCATCAATCACAGAAGGGTTCAATCAAATTCAAAGAGGGTAATAGAATTTCTAAAGAAAGACGACCTAGGAGTTCGAATTTTACCTTATTCGAGATTCGAATTGCGGCGACGCTCGAGATCTTCAACTGGGCATCGCGGATTTGAATTGGGCATCGCGAATTTGACAAACTCCCAAGGGAGATGTAGAATATGGAGGTAAAGATTTGAGAATGAGAGATGCGAGAGAATCAGATAGGGGAATGACGGAAAATAGTGAGAGAGTGGGAAGGCGGGGGGAGGTGGCTTTTCTTAACAATTTCGTTTTTGAAGTTTTGGGAGGGGGGAAGTCAAATTTAAGAATTTCACCAAAATTTCGAAGAGCATGTTCCCACTGCTATGATATTACTTCATTAGTGATAAAATGAATCTATTGCAACGATAGACTACCGAGTGCAATGCAACGACATTTTCTATATCGTTGCAATTGATATATTTTTTGTGCACAAAGTCTAAGTAGCCGTTGCATTAACTACCCTACTGTAACGGTACTAAAAATTCGTTGCAATAGCTAGAGCTATTGCAACGGTCTCAAATGAACCGTTGCAATAGCTTGATCTATTGCAACGGCTTACCAAGTGTCGTTGCATTAGAGTCTTTTCAACTGTTGCCTTTATTGAAAAATGTAGTAGTGAAACATGATGCCGCAATATCAAAGTTCAGAAGTGATCACATGTTCCACATTATAAGCATAGATGACGGAATCTTAAAATTGTCACCAAATGTCTTATCATCTAAATACTGATCTCAAATTGTATTAGTTAAGATATTAACTCGTGATTATCCTTTTCTTCAACTTCTTTTAAATAAAAAACCTAGTATTTTGGCTCGAGCGATGATGCCCCAAGTCAGTTACGATTATCAAATAATTTTATTAGCTTCTCATAATTGTTTGTCTAGTGCGAAATTGAAAAATGAACGTTATAGCATGATAAGTTGTTTAAGAAAATCTATAAAGAATTGGAGATAAAGATAACAATTTCAATGAAACTCGGTAAGAGAATGTTAAGAACTTAATAAGAGTGTTTATGATATTGTAAGACATTTTATTCAACAAATATGCCATTTTCAACAAACACCGGAAAAACCATGTCTAAACCCTCTCCCACTCTCTCTCTCCTCCTCCTCTGCCTCCTAGTGCTAACCCCACCTCACCCAATCGAAGCCTTAATTTCCTTGACCCAACTGCGCACCCTCTTATCCCTCTCCC
The DNA here is from genome assembly GCA_947646795.1 of Beta lomatogona. NCBI lineage: Eukaryota > Viridiplantae > Streptophyta > Magnoliopsida > Caryophyllales > Amaranthaceae > Beta > Beta lomatogona. The sequence goes on from CANSNZ010000271.1 coordinate 1,544,829, forward strand.
ACTCTCTCTCCTCCCGCGTCGCCAACCTTCGCGCCTCCCGAGGCGACCTCGAAGGCGCGCGACGTGCTCACTTCATCGCCAGCAAGCTTGACCATGGCCTCAGCGTCAGGTTCTGGCCCTCCGCCTTTTGCATGGCCTGGGATTACCTCAGGAACTACGCCTGGCACGATGCGATGTCGTTTCAAGACGCGTTTGGAATCGTCGCAGATTTGAACGAGTTGCTGAGTGCACTCAGTGAATTGGCTAGTTTGAAGTCTGATTCTGAAAGGGCAGCGTGGTTTTCTCGGAATTACAAGAATGTCCTTCGAGTATTCAAGTCTATTTCCAATCGGTTACTCTCAGTATTTAGGAAATCCGTGAGTTATTTATTTATTTATTTATTTATTATTGTCCTAATTTATAACGGCATATGCATATCATTGTGTCGTTTTATGTGATTTTTATGCGTAATTTAAGGATTCACCCAAAAAAAAAAAAAAAAGGAAACTCGTAATGGTAACCAATTATACATAAGCTTTGATTTTTTCAATTTGGTAACCAAACTTAATTTTAATTATTTCTAATTATCATTGGTGACCCTTTTTACAATTGTATATAACGAAAAATTGTTAATATGAGAATTAAAATTAAAGTTGACTATCAAAAACTTACCACTATGATATCAAAACTTACCAAAAATTAAGGGTTATCAATGAAAATTTAGGTGTATTTTTGGTAGTTCTCCCCCCCTTAATGCACTAACTTACCACTATGATATCATGAGCTTTGCTCAATTCATATCGAAATATCGAGTATGAATAATTTTTCTTCATATCAACAACTTAAGCAGTATATAATATCGTAAATGTAATATATTAGTTTTAGAAAGTAATGCATATATTAAAACCAAAAATAACATTATTGGTTTACATATTCCATTAAATGAGCCAAACATTGGACACTATATTCATAATTCAATACACTACTTTTTTTTCTTCAGTAACAAATTTGTAGTTTCTCTAAATTTTCTATGTTTTTCTTGTTGATCTTTTTGGTGGGTTGTAAATTCTAATATTTAGACATGCATGCAGGGACCTCTAAGAGAATTGGTGGAAATATTGCAGAAAGAAATGACAGGTGAGTCTTTGAAGGATTATCTGGAGGTGGGTACTAATGATTTGAAAGGTTTGATTCAAATTCTGAAGGACTTAGCTTCGCAATATGCACATGTTGAGGATCACCAAGAACTCTGATTGAAATTTTTGTTGTTTTCTTCTTTTGGGTGTGGTTAGGATTGCAAGTTTAGAATTTTGAAAAAGGTATATTGTTGAATAGGGATGTTTAGCTAGGAAAGTTTGATGGAAATTGAGCTAACTGTAATGTAGGAATGATGAAAGAAAAGCGAATATATGGAAGTTATGGTACCATGTATTTTGTAAACATGAAAGCAAGTTATCAGAATAGACTTTACTTGATAGAGGAGGAATCGATGTCATGTGTAATCTGGCAAGGTATCATAAGTAAATGAAGTTGGTCAGTTTTCTTATATATGTTGTATCGTGGGTGTATGTGCTTCAACCAAAAGTAAATATAACATCTGAAAGCTTGCTTATCTAAATCTTTTGGCTTATTCAGTGAGTAATCTGGAGTTTTCATGGAATGTCTTGTTTCAACACTGTGGCCTGTGGGTGTATTCTCTTTGCCTTGAGATAAACGTCTCAGGAAACATAAACTCGAATAAGCTCTAGTAAGTACCGATAAATTCCGATTAGTTCCATTAAGCTTCAATAAGTTTAAATTAGTTCAGATAAGTTCTGCAAAATTTTGGTGAAGTGAATGCAGCTTGAGTAGTGGCCTAGTGGGAAATGTTATTAGGATGTTGAAGTTCGACTAAAGTTGTAAAACTTTGTGATATCTTGCTGGAGCTGATATCAAGTGTGAGTAAATTCTTCCAGCTTGCCTGGCCATCTATTCTGATAACATTCTGTAATGTACTTCATGATACCAGTGTTTGCATGTTGGAGAATATAATTACAGGCTGCTCCTTAACAGTTGCTTGAAGTTGATTATGTGCTCATTGAATAATTACGTCAAGCATGGTCTGATGCGATATATATGCCGTAAAGAGTTGTACTGTCAAATGTTTGATTCAGAAGTAAGCTTGAAGCAAAAACCTGAACAGTCTTAAACGCCATAAGGATGTAATTTGGTGCTTGACTAAATATATATGCAATAGATGTGAGTTGAAAAACGGATGAAGCCCCTTGCAATTGGGTTAAGGTACAAGGAAGGATGAGTAGAGGAATGTAAGGCTTTGGTCATCAGACGAAGAGAAGTGATGAATATTTTGTGATGAAAAGCCTGGACTCGATTTCAGATGAAGAGAAAGGATTGTTATCATGGTGGTGAAAATCTATTGTTGTTTATCTCTAAAAGAGGGGGGTGATTAGTAGTGTGATAGGACATGTGAATACTTTTTGGGGAAATAAAAAAATAACAAGGGAACAATGTCAAGGCATGGGAGAGATTTTACGAGAAAAACTTTCAAAGGCTTAATAATAAGTAAGAACTTCGACCATAAATTTTACACCGGACTCTATCACTAATAATAAGCCAAATCCTCACTTGAGTAACTACTGATGTTCCTCTAAGAACACCATTCCTAAATCCTAATAATTGTTCCTACAATTATTGTTCTTCTGTTGACTTAATTGAAAGTTATTTTCTCTTAATTCTCTCAAAGCTCGCTTTATACATGATTTCACTCAAAATCTCAAACTCAAAACAAATATTGAATATGAATTTTTCACTAAGGAAATTAAACAAACAAGTAGCTTAAGAACATTGACACTTGTTAAGAACTGAATTAGCAGTGACTTAATTGAATATCATATATCCTATTTTCGGTATATCAATTACGCACTAAAATGAGGTTTAGAGTTGACTATTTATAGCCTCAGAGTAAATTAGCATGTTTCACTTACTAACTTAAATCGAAACAACATGATAGACTTGGTAACCTTGACTAGAAATTAAAATTTGTTATTTTTAACAACTAGATAAACGTGATTTAACAAACTAAAATATAAACTAATTAAGAATTTAACTAAAAAATATTATTATAAAAATATAACTCATTATCCTAATTAAATCTAACTGACTAACTAACTAACTAACGAAGTTAGGTTTTCTAGCACTTATCTCCCTTTCCGATTCGCCCTCTCTCTCTCTTTTTCTCTCTCTTAAACCCTAGCCTCCCCTACCCCTTCTTCATCAATTAGGGGATGCCATGGATGATTTCATCCATGGTAATCCCCTTTTCCCCTTTTATTTTTAGTTTTTAGTTCATTCATTTCTTGTTTTGTTGAATAAATTCGTCTCTCTTTATGAGATTTTTTCAAACCCTGTTATGGGGATTTTAGTCTTTGTTGTGGAGATCTCCTTCTCCCCTATGGGAGTTATGAGTATGGTTTCTTTGTTTTTAGGTATGAGAAATTGTTCTCGTTGGTTGAAGTTCGAGACTCAACATGAAGGTATTGGAATCTCGGATGCGGTCAACATGGCTCGATCAAGAATGCTCTTCCCAAACTATGTCAGAATGATAGACTTCCTCATCAATAGCTGCTTGATTCAGCAAATACAAGGGGGTTGCGTTGTATTGCTCGATCTGGTTCATTGTAGTTTCTTTGAAGACGAATTTGATTTAACCTTATTTGATTGTATCTTGTTTTTCGTTAATACCTATTGTAGATGCCGTTTGGCCTTTAATTAATGAAATTTCTCTTTAACAAAAAAACTAACAAAGTTAAGATAATATTAAGATATTATTTTATTTATTCACAACAATAAAATATGTACTTATCTGATACTTATCATGGTTAACTAAATTATATCCTAAGATCAATTTTATTTCTTAGCTTCTTCCTTATAGACTCTAACCACAATACGGTTTCTACAAGTTGTTGATCCTTTATCAAAGTAACTACTTTGCTCCTCACCCCAAGGAACAAACCATTTGCTCCAAGCTACTGCTTTCTCCATACATAAGTTCAAAGGAACACCCTAATGTTCTAATCAGGGGCAGATCCATTAAGGATCATGGGTGGCACATGCCCCCCAAAAAAATCAGCCTTTTTTTTTCTTGTGATTAAACCGCAAAAAGATGAGTTAAAAATAATCTACGCGCTGTACAACATTATTGCTCTCTTTGCTTCTGTGGTTGAGTTAAGCGCCTTGACAAGTTGACATGTCCCCTCCGTATGGGTTCGATTCCCTCAAGCCCAAAATTTTGCCCTTTTGCTTTACAACTTTTTCTTTTTTGTTTTTATCTTTTTGAGTTTTTAAAAATGGTCCTCTAAGTTGTTTTTCTTCACTTCTTTTTAACATACTAGTTGTTGCTCCGCGCGGCGCCCCAAAATAGTGTAATCGTGATATTTGTAGTACGTTATCCTTGAGTAGTGAAATGTTTGTTTAGCGCGTATTCCCAACAGGCTAAGTACACACGTTGTATTAAATGCATTAGGCAAATATGAAAAATTTTCTCGTTAATTTCATTTGGAAAAAAAATACATAATTAAGTTTATCTCAAGTGCAATTCTAATAGTTAAGTTAACAGCTTTGATTCATAACTTGTTGTTAACTTGGAGTTTTTTCGCGTGTCTTTGAAGAGTCTTTAAAACGGAGCTACAATCTATTCCCGCAAGATAGAAAGCATTCTCCATTGCAGCACCCTATTTTTGGAAACTGATGCAGTTGGCGTGATTTGGATCAAGAACCTTGTCATCATAAGTTCACAGAAGATGTCGATAAAGGCCTAGCAAGAGGATGTAATTAGACAAGGGATTACATCGATTTAGCATTTAAATCAACTATGAGTGCATATGCAAAGTAAGTAAAAGTGTAAAGTGCAAGAATGCTTATATTGTTTGATAGATTGTTAACATGGTGGACTGACATTTTGAAAAGCACTTCACATTGTTCAGTGTAGGCAGTAAGAAATATTGTGCCAGTAGTGTCGTACGCTCTCAGTTGCAAGCGAAGCCTTTAATCAAGTGGAAACTGTTATTGTTGGTTTGTTAAAGCAAACAAATCTCTATTATATATGGGAACTCCTCACCTTTTGGTGTCCACCCTTTTTACCCAAAATACCGCTAATAAGTAAATAAAACTATTAATTGCTTTCTCTCATTTTTTAAAAAAACAAAAAAAAATCCCTACAATTGCAAAGTAGTTACATCTTACATGTGCACAAGTAAAAACAAAAATTGAACAATATTACTTGAATGACGATTAAATTAAAACTTCCACAAAATCACTTACACACGATGTCACGCACGCATCGCGTGCAACAGATACTAGTAATTATATATGTAAGGATATGTATACCTTGGCACAGCTAAGGTCTCTTTTAAACAATTTGAGCAATTATACGACACATTGTTTGGCAACGCAATACGTTTGCCATATGAACCGCATGCAGTATATGTAAGCAGATCTGTAATATTTGGCTCAAGCAAACGGACTTGTAACCAGTGAGTTTCTCCAGGGATAGTTGTTTCAACCTGTCGGAGTATGAAACAGAATTTAGTAATTTTTGGAATAGAGGCCGTATAGGTAAAGATATAGTGTAGCGGTTAATGAATTAACGTGTACACAACAAGAACCATGTAAGAATCTCCGCTACTGAAACGTGTAAATTATTTCCTTCCATTGTTAAGACACCTCACACTTTTTAGTGTACTTGAGGAACTTGCAAACAACAAAGAAAAATCGATATTGTTTAGAATTATGTAATAGTTTGACGCAAAAATGGAAAGTAAAGTGTTAGTGTATCCTATAAGGACAAGATAACTTTCCAAGTAATAGGAGGTTGCTTAACGTAGTTAGATGTGGAAATTTAAAAAAAAGAACAACCCCTTGTAAGGTGGAGAGAAGAGGAGGTGAGAGGGTGATGGTTACAAAGATGTGGAAGGAGTGTTTTATACCAAAATCAGGGAGCTACGACAAAGAATTCAAAGTAAGATGCAATTGATTGTAGGCTGACCACTATGTGTAGGTGGGGCTAGATGTTTTGCAGAATAATTGATCACATGTTAGCAGTAGCACGTTTGGTGGTAATGTAAATAGGCAGGTTACATGCTAACAGTGGGTGTGTACATAGAAACAAGGATGGGAGCATGGTGTTTTAAAGACTTATGTAGGCTAACGCATTTAATTGCCTGTTAGCATTTAGTCACGACATGCATACTAAAACGAAGCTAAGTAGAGGGGAATTTCAGCTGAGGATAAGTACTTGAACTTGATAAGTTAACATACGGAAGCTAAGCTTACAGATTTAATGAGTTAATGCGGGTGCTTATAAAGAGTGTTTGCCTGCCAAAAAGGGCCCAAAACAAAAGCGAACTGGCTAACAAACTTAACACTTACGACTTGCCTTTTCAAACCCAAAATGAACAATATATGGCAAGTAGTAGGGGTGTCGTATAGGAACAAAGAACTTGGTTTAGAGCTAACAACACAAAAGGTTCATGTTCCTATCAGAAGCCCGCTTAATTCAAAAAGAAAGATTAGTTGCATTGGTTGCGCTAATTCCAATGAATAACCTTTGGAACCCAAGTCAGTATCTTATTCCGTGCAAGTGCGGTTGCTGGCCCGATTTGTAAGAGGAATGGTGTTGTGCTCAGGTGATGCGCAATGGGTTCGAATTTGAACATTCCCTGCATCAGAGCAAACAACCTGATTTAGATGTGTTGTTTTTTTTTTTTTTGTAAAAACTTGCTTAAACCTGTGGATGGTACTGTAATGAAGAACTTGAATTTAGGCACTGTAGAGGGCTGACATGGTGTGTTCTGATGTGGTTAGTACAATTATCGAATAATTGGATAGCAAACCAAGTTGTTTACAGCTTACACCATAAATTCTTAGCTTACAAGGGTAAGTGGTTAAAAGGCCTTAGCAGCTCAATAAATTAGTTCTTTAAAAGACACACGTTTTCCAGTTAGAGTGTAAGACGTGGTACTATGTAGGACAGCAAACATGGAGCAGCAGATTAGGGAAGAGAAAAAGTGTAAGGGAAAGGAAGTTAGGGGCCAGTGTTGTAATATGACATAAATCTACGTGTGTGTTTGTAAATCGTAGTTTGGTGCAAACTGGTGGCTAACTATATTGTAAAGCGTGTATACTCAAAGTAGTAATTTGAGCATATATCTCAGCCGCTGTCAGCTTGAATAGGGCTTCACACTCTTGTGTAAAAGCTGTGAAGGTCATTTCTCCTGTGTCATCAGTGGCGTCAAATTTGAAAGTGATCCTGTATGAGGACGGAGGGGGCAAATGTATAAGCAAGAATATGAAAATATCATAGGTAAAATCGTAAGTTTATGAAAAAATACCTAGGAGCGGTTATGCATTTTTCCTTGTTGTAGAACTTGCACGTGTAGGAGACGTCACAATCATTTTCAGTTCGCTTACCACAATTGTTACAACCAACATATGGGACAATCCTAGATCGTTCGGGCTCAGGAATGGTTACCTTGATCCAATGCTTTTCTTCTTGTAGTGTATTTCCGACCTGTGATCATAGAAGAACTATGCATATTAATCAGCTGTTTTGTGAAAGTGGTTTCCACGCCACAACAAGGAACACATAAACTTAATTATGTTCATTGCGGGTGTGTTTTGAATATGTACAACATGATACCACTATGAATATGTACGACATGATACCACTAACAGGTGCATATATTACCTGATTTTGCTTGACCGTCTCTATTGCCAGGACTTCATTTTGTTCAGCAGGATTTCTAACCTCACAAATGCGCGCCATACGTTCAAGCACCATTGTACGTTTTTCTTCAAACATGCAAACATGTTTGGGAACACATTAGATGTAAGTTAGTAAAAGAGGTGGGTGAGAGGTGGTGTGTATTGAAGGAACATACCATTTGCGCAGCGCATTTACCCTTTCTCCAATTGGGTTTCAATGAAACACGGTTGCCATGGTGGTTGACAGTGAAAATCCTGAAAGGAAGTTTTGAGTATTTAGGGGATAAGCACAGTTGCATACTTAAATCAAGGCTTTACATCCTGGTATTTCCAGGGCTTTTTAGGGGGGAAACAAATGGTTAGCTACTATATAGGGAATAGGCCACTAACAAGCATTGATGTTAGTCTTAGGGAAGCCCAGCATAATTAGCAAACATTTAAAATTTAAAACAAGCAAGAATCCTAGCTATGAGTAAGTGGCTAGTATAGCCTTGCATTTATTTTTATTGTAAGGTATCACCTTTGTGAGCAGATGGTTTAAGGGATGTGAAGCCAACAATGAGGGCTGGTCCAACCCATGATTTCAGGAGGTTATCTTCTGCTCCTGTGAGATCGTCCCATACTGATATGGTCAAGGGCTAGTCAGTGCTGCAAAAGGAAAAAGGTTGAGCTTTAGTGTTAAAGTGGGTATAAAAAAAACAAGTGCATGTGTGTGGCAGCAATGTAAACCTGTGGTCAGATATCACTATTTCCCGAACTTGGTGTGTAACACCAGATGAAGTTGTGATTGCACGCGTTTCCTCAACAAACAAGCTAAGACTATGCCTATCACATCTGAACAATGTAAGATACACGGTTAGAATATGTGCGCATGACAATGTAAATTTGCAAAGGGAGTAGGGCTAAGTACCGAATCGATCGCTAGCATCAGTAGTGCGTGGAATAGCAACTATTGGTAGGTACTCAGGTTCAACTGGCTTTGCTTTAGGGTCTAAGGCCTGGATCGTGGCTTGACCGCCAAAGCTCATTTGGCAGTCGTCATCCCGAGTAGCATAGCGACCTAACACCGGTTTTAGGGGTGCATTTGCAATCTCGTATTCATGATTGCTCTTGAAGACAGATTCATATTCTTCAATCTGGTTTTTAAAAAGCGCTCCACGCATTGTGTTGCCCTACCATTCATATGAGAGGTATGTAAGCTATTTATTATGATGCACAGGCAAATACATGTGTAGCAGGCATACGTCAATTTACAAGTAAATTTGGATTGCGGGTGAAGTAATGCAAATAGCAGTTAACATTGGCTGGCCCAACATCTGAACAATGGGAAATAAAGTGTATAATAAGGAAGTTACCTTTTCATCCTCAAAGAGTAGTTGTTGGTACCGAGTCTTTTTTTTGAGGTGAAATCAGCGTACACGATTTTTCCTTGAGCTTCACCTTGACCTTGTAGGCTTTTGTTGTGGGAGTCAACTTGTCGAGGTAAGTTTTCTCAGGTTTCATGCTGCAAACAAAGAATCATGCACAAGTGTGAACAAGGACAAATATAGGAGTTAGCTGGGAAGTATGAAAAAAAAAAAAAAAACGTTACAAAGGTCCATGGCAAAGTGTGTTAGCAATACAGGCAAACAACAAGTATTTTTTTTGTAGCTTGCAAGACTTTGGTTTAGTTTGGTAGTAGAACTCGTAAGCTTGCAAACGCTGAAGAAACACAACTTTCTAGCTTAGCTCTGGGGTACCTTGGCATGCAAAAAAATGTATCAGGGAAATGTCTACCCGTTATAATAATTCTGATAACAAGGTTGCCCAAATTAGCTAGATTTGTTTTCCCCCTTGACAATAAGTAATTTTTAAAAAGTTTGGAAGGATTGTGGCTCATCTTGGCAGTAGAACTTGTAGGCTCTTAAGTGAGGACATAATTGAATGAAGAAATACCTGTTGACACCAGCAGTCCCGGACGAACTGAACTAAAATCTTACATAGTGCACATGAAGATATTCGTTGTACAACTATACAACACCTGTTCGGGTTTGTGTTTGGGAGTATACAACACCCCATACTTTCGTTTTGTGGATATCAGTTTCAAAGTAACTGCCAAGGAGAGAGGGGGGGAGGGGGGGTTTGGGGGAAATGCAGCAACGGAAACGAAACGTAGAATTACCGGAAGGGATTTTTTGTGTGTGCATAGTTTGCAACCAATCGTGTAGTAGTTGTTTGTGTGTACGGTGCATGGTAAAAATGGTTACCTGTTCTAAGAGTATTAACATGCATCAGAAACGTAAGTGTCAAGCGTGCACTTTCAAATGAATTTCTTTGTGGCACCAAATGTGCAAACAGTTGGTTTTAGTTACAGCACTAAACATATTTAGAATTGCGTGGAGGTAGTTAGAGTGTAGTTTCACGGAAGTGGTTCTTCATGGCCAGTAGTGTTGCAGGTACAACTGAATGGCACAGGTAATCACACCGGTGCATAACTTCTTGATGGTCGTACTGTGATGCCATGGTTAGGAAGTCAGCTGGGCGAAATAAGATACAAACAATACAGGTTATCTCATATATACGTAGTTCTAGGAGTCACTGCAAGTTAAGCAATTGGAGAACTATTTAGATGATTACCTGAGGTGGTAAATTGTTTTTTTGGCAAAAGTAAAGTGGGGTAGCAAATTAGCAGGAACTACGATGGAAAGCGTAGTGCAGCACAATAGGTTCACGAGCATGGGTCAAATGCTATAATAAATGTTCTACAAAATGGTGTTAAGGAATCAAGTGAACTTCGGGGGCAAGATGGCAACTGTTGCGCGCGACAAAAAGTTATTTATGTTTGTTTAACGGGAATGGATTCCTTGATAACCAGGGCACCTGTTAAGAGTAGGTCTAACGAAGAATTAGGCATTTAAGAATCACTGGTAAGTCCCGCAATTCCCTGACTAATACTACTATTGAACAAATGGTATGTGCGATATAAGTGTAGTAGGTTTTCCTTAAATGTAAGTGAAATAAGCGGACTTACCAATGGAGGCAAAAGTTCAAGCTAGACAGTTCAAAGGTAGTTTCTTCCAGCATATAGTTAATAATCTCAAACCAAAAGCACCCTGCAAAACAAAGCATGAGTTATTAGTAACAAATTTGTAAGCAAACATACAAAGTTTTAGTAATGAAAATGCAGCAAAGTGTAGCGTACCATGAGTAAGTTGTTATTATATAATGCCAGCCTTTTCTAACACTTTAAAAGAAACAACATTCTTAACAACAGTGGTTTGATCTTGTGGAGATGGATTTGACAGAACCTTAACTTTACTTGATTTTCGTGCGCGTGACAAGCCAACGTAAAGTTGACCGTGTGAGAAACAAGGCCGGTGTAGATACAAGCCCACTTGGTTGAGGGTTTGCCCTTGTGACTTGTTAATAGTCATTGCAAAGCTAAGCTTTATAGGAAACTGTTCTCTTTGGAATTGGAAAGGATAATTGGCTGAGACAGATGGCCTGAGATTAATGCGTGGCAAAAACACATACTCTCCTTTGTGATGACCGGTTATAATGACACATTCAATAATGTTGGGAAAGAAGCGTTTACATATCAAACGCGTACCATTGCACATACCAGAAGCGGGAGCAAGGTTACGTAGCAGAATAACTGGGATGTTTTCTTTCAACACTAATTCATGGGGGCTCATACCGCCTGGGCAAAGGGTATGTAAAAATTCAGATGGATATATGTTACGAGCGTCATCGCGAATCATATCAAAACTCTTGTACACAACTGCTTCTCTAGGAAATTTGGTAATGAGATCATTGTTTATCGCATCAACAGCTTCATTCATAGGGGGTAAGAATTGCGCGATCTGTGAAAATATTGTCGCAAAAAGGACCTACACTGATTTCCGGGAAGACGCTTTCCATAAGCTTACCTAGACAATTGGGGCTTGCATCAAATGTTAGAACAATATGTGGAGGTAATTGAACAGCCGCAACTTCAGCAGTATGTAGAGACCCATTGCCAAGTGCAAGCAAGAATTCTGAGAATGGTTGGTCTTCTTTAGCGCGCATATTTTCAGTTAGGCTGAAGCGCGTAAATGTGGGCCATAGGGTAGATGATACAAGGCTGGCTTCAACAGCCTCAGCTTGAGTTTTCTGCGGTACAACAGGCAAAACTTGCAGGAAATCACCCCCAAAAACGATAACTTTGCCTCGAAACGGGACGCTGGGATCACACAAGTCTCGCAACAATAGATCAAGTGATTCTATGTTTTCCTTTCGTGCCATTGAAGACTCATCCCAAATTATTAAGCACGCTTCTTTTAACAGTGCTGCAAGCCCGCTTTGTTTGGACACATTGCAGGCTTTCGAAACGGTATGATCAAGAGGTATTTTAAAGCGAGAATGTGCAGTCCGACCAGTAACTATGTTTGGTGCAGCAATTCCTGATGTTGCTACTGGCAGAACAATTTTGTTCATTAGTCGTACTTCTGCATACAGTGCTTGGTATAGGTATGTTTTCCCTGTTGGTCCTGGTCCTTCTACAAAAACAGCGGCAGGTTTACCTGTTCGAATGTGGTCCATAATAGAATCAAATGCCTCTTGTTGCTTACAATTCAAATTTTCCCGCGCTTCTTTATACTCATCTGGTATTGGTGCATCAAGTGCATCGATAATTTCTTTAGTTCTTCTGATCTCATCGCTTTCAGGCCCCTTCAAACCATGGAGGTCGAAATCCTCCAAAGTTTTTTCCCATTTCTTCAAGGAGCCGTTCAACTGCTTTTATAGTTAGTTGTGCAACCCTAGTCTGTTCCTGCGGAAACTTTCGCTCAAAGTCTTTAGATAGGTGCGTGTAGAACTGGTGCCATAAGGCTAGAGGGTTGCTAGGGTTGCAGATTATCAAGATCGTTGTGAATAAACGGCGCAGCGCACCAAGCATTTCAATGCCAGCTGCCTCTTCCATGCACTTCACTACGGAATCATCTTCTTCAAGTAGCCCTAATTTCAATGTTGCTTCTTGGAATGTTGCACATAGGTAACCGTTCACGGTTCGCAGGTCGTCAAATGACGTAGGTCCACGTACATGGGCTAGAAGGAGACGAAGGAAATACCGCTCACCCTCCGCTGGTACAATAAATGTGAGACGGCCAACAACAAATTTTTTTTGCACTCTTTTAGTCCATGTCTTTGCAGAAGCAGTCCACACATAATGCCCTACGAACTCTGAGTACAAGAATTGCGATGCACCATCTTGAGTTGCATTCATCTTGAAAAACTCAGTGAGGGACGTGCGCGATCTTGTATCGCTTGCCCCAATGCCAGCAAGCTGTTTTTGAGGCTTGAACTAGACTGTTTGTCCATTAGGCAAAGGAACTTGGAGTGGGAGGACAGGAGGGTACATTTTAAATAGATCGAACGAAAAAATCCTCCAAGCAGCCTCACACGGTGAAACCCATCGCCCAGTTTGAAGCTGTTCAATTTCATCAACTGGTTTGGGGTCTTTCTGGGCCGAAACAGCAAAAGATATTTTGTCATGGCCTTTGTAAACATACTTGTATATGTACTTGACTGCTTGGATGGTTGAGCAAACTTCGATCTTCAAATGACAATCAAAAAAAGCGGAGAGGTAAGGGTTGTATGGAATAACCCATCTATACACTATTGCAAACTTGCGAATAATAGGATTTTGACCATCATCTCTCCTCCTATATATAAAGCGGAAAGCCATTCTCATGTGTACTTGTTTCTTCTCTAAATGCCTTTGGATACCCATACTTGCGTACTCCTGGGCTACTTTTGTGTTTCATGCAAGGGCATTCAGGGTTGGTTGTGCCACATGGGCCATGCATCATGTGGCTCAAAATAATTTTTCGCAAGTGAGGGTTGCTCTCGTCACGAATCTCAGCGCTTATAAACTTGTCAAATACATTAGGTTCTCTAATTTTGTAAGATGGCTTCATAATCAGCAATAGATGTGCATGCGGCAAACCTCGCTGTTGAAATTCAAAAACAAACGTGTATGCTGCAATCTCCCCCAGCACGCTGTCCTCAACTATCAGTTTTTTCAATGTGATTAGTTTTGCACGGAAAACGCGAGCAACTATATCTGGCCGATGCTGAGCTTGTTCACCTGGGGCAAGGTGTTCTTTAATTTCAGGCCAATTTGGATTGCATGTCATTCTAATAAATAGGTCAGGTTTGCCATAGCGCCACACAAGGGCCAGGGCATTTAAGTAACGCCATTTCATGTCACGGGGCCCGCCAAGAAAAGTAGGTGGCAGGATGACCCTATGGCCCACATTTGCACCACTATTCTCACCACCATCAAAGCAATCTAAGATGCCTTGATACAATTCTGCCCTAATTGTTGACTGATTGTGTCTGAAGAAATCCAAGCGCGTGTTTTCAAGCGTAACATACATATCAACAATGAACTGTTGGAACAAGCGGTGCGCTCGTAGAATGTAGTTCCTAGGTCGCATTTGCAAGACATATGCGTACTATGCTCTACAAGAAATTTGGGTCCTGCTTATTTTAACCTGCGCTGCAACTACACAGGGAGGTTACAATTTGTAACGACCTAAGCAACTATTTGGACAAAGGGCAGTAAAAGAGAGCATTGGAAAAAGCAAACTAACCAGCAGCTTCAGCGGATAAGAAATCATCAACATCATTGACTAATGCAGAAGTGATATTCAGCTTAGCAAGAGTATTCTGCCTACGGTCACCGCTGCTCTTTTTTTTAAGCACGTGGTGCCGCCCACAATTACCATAAGGTCGAAGCAGTGGGTATTGTAATGGATCATAACACCCGTAGTAGTGCATGATCCTGTGTTCGTGTTCTGCCTTTTCAGGGACAATAATATGGGGTCCACCAGTTGCACTGGTTGCAGAATCTTCAGCCCATATTACAGCGACCTCTTCAGCAGTTAGAGCATTGTAAACGCGCTGGTCAAGCACGGGGTCTTTGTTTAATCGTATTTCCGTGTGCTCTACAACATCAAGCTCGCGCAGAGATCTGAAATTTTTGCATATGGATTGTACTGCATGATTTCCATCAAGATATCTATTACATCAGGCCTCAATTTAGGGAAAAGGTTTCAACGGTTCTGTGATTCGTGTTGAGCATCATAGAAGTATAGTTGTAATAATTTAGTGTTATGGTCAATATGCAATAGATTAGGTATGAAATGGTAGATTTGGCCATGTAATTTGAATACATAAATGCCTTTTTGAGTGCATGAATCAAAATTGCCACCAAGAGAACTAAATGCAAAGAGGTTATTGTTGAGACGCGCATACGTTCTAAAGCGCACAGAGTCATCGTCCTGTGAAGTAAAGAGTCTAATGAGTTCTGATGGGAACGAATTGGATGCAATTTCAACTTCACCATCAGAACAACAGAACCCAGGTGCTTCAAAAAAAAACCTAATTGCAGAACATTTGGGACAACGTTCTGCAGGAGGCAGGCCCAGCGCTGCTGTTGGCATCTCCTGACCAACACTAATAGCAGCCCCAACTGGTTGAGCCGTAAAGAACGATTAGTTGACTATATGCACTATATACTATATAGAAACTACTGGGCAGAATCTATTGGGCCAACATTTAGAAGCTATCCTTTAACATACACACAGCAAAAGTTTAGCAAACGGAAGATTTGAAGAGTAGGTGTAGGGAACAAGCGTAAAAAGATAAACAGAAGTAGATATAGAGTTACCTGGTGTGAAGGCAAAACTCTACTTATACCTGGATCACTGAGGTGCAAAGTTTTTTTAGGAGGAAACCGTTCTTTCTTAGTGCAGCCTTGGAGCAGAGGTTTAGTTAAGTCTGTAAACAATTCCTGGAACATGAACGGAGGCATACTGAATTGGCAGCAATTTGTAACCAGTAGTTTGTAGGAGCACAACCAAGAGACTAAATGCCTAAGTGTATTCCAATGAACAGCTGGACAAAATATACGTGCATGAATATATGAGGACATAATTGAATGAATAAAAACATGTTCACACCAGCAGTCCCGGACGAACTGAACTAAAATCTTACATAGTGCACATGAAGATATTCGTTGTACAACTATACAACACCTGTTCGGGTTTGTGTTTGGGAGTATACAACACCCCATACTTTCATTTTGTGGATATCAGTTTCAAAGTAACTGCCAAGGAGAGGGGGGTTTGGGGGAAATGCAGCAAAGGAAACGAAACGTAGAATTACCGGAAGGGATTTCTTGTGTGCACAGTTTGCAACCAATCGTGTAGTAGTTGTTTGTGTGTACGGTGCATGGTAAAAATGGTTACCTGTTATAAGAGTATTAACATGCATCGGAAACGTAAGTGTCAAGCGTGCACTTTCAAATGAATTTCTTTGTGGCACCAAATGTGCAAACAGTTGGTTTTAGTTACAGCACTAAACATATTTAGAATTGCGTGGAGGTAGTTAGAGTGTAGTTTCATAGAAGTGGTTCTTCATGGTCAGTAGTGTTGCACGTACAGCTGATTGGAACAGGTAATCACACCGGTGCATAACTTCTTGATGGTCGTATTGTGATGCATGGTTAGGAAGTCAGCTGGGCGATATAAGATACAAACAAAACAGGTTATCTCATATATACGTAGTTCTAGGAGCCACTGCAAGTAAAGCAAGTGGAGAACGGTTTAGATGGTTACTCGAGGTGGTAAATTGTGTTTTTGGCAAAAGTAAAGTGGGGTAGCAAATTAGCAGGAACTACGGTGGAAAGTGTAGTGCAGCACAATAGGTTCACGAGCATGGGTCAAATGCTTTAATAAATGTTCTATAAAATGGTGTTAAGGAATCAAGTGAACTTCGGGGGCAAGATGGCAACTGTTGCACGCGACAAAAAGTTATTTATGTTTGTTTAACGGGAATGGATTCCTTGATAACCAGGGCACCTGTTCAGAGTAGGTCTAACAAAGAATTAGGCATTTAAGAATCACTGGTAAGTCCCGCAATTCCCTGACTAATTCTACTATTGAACAAATGGTATGTGCGATATAAGTATAGTAGCTTTTCCTTAAATGTAAGTGAAATAAGCGGACTTACCAATGGAGGCAAAAGTTCAAGCTAGACAGTTCAAAGGTAGTTTCATCCAGCATATAGTTATTAATCTCAAACCAAAAGCATCCTGCAAAACAAAGCATGAGTTATTAGTAACAGATTAGTAAGCAAACAAACAAAGTTTTCGTAATGAAAATGCAGCAAAGTGTAGCGTACCCTGAGTAAGTTGTTATATAATGCCATCCTTTTCTAACACATTAAAAGAAACAACATTCTTAACAGCATTGGTTTGATCTTGTGGAGATGGATTTGACAGAACCTTAACTTTACTTGATTTTCGTGCGCGTGACAAGCCAACGTAAAGTTGACCGTGTGAGACACAAGGCCGGTGTAGATACAAGCCCACTTGGTTGAGGGTTTTCCCCTGTGACTTGTTAATAGTCATTGCAAAGCTAAGCTTTATAGGAAACTGTTTTCTTTGGAATTGGAAAGGATAATTGGCTGAGACAGATGGCCAGAGATTAATGCGTGGCAAAAACACATACTCTCCTTTGTGATGACCGGTTATAATGACACATTCAATAATGTTGGGAAAGAAGCGTTTACATATCAAACGCGTACCACTGCACAGACCAGAAGCGGGAGCAAGGTTACGTAGCAGAATAACTGGGATGTTTTCTTTCAACACTAATTCATGGGGGCTCATACCGCCTAGGCAAAGGGTATTTAAAAATTCAGATGGATATATGTTACAAGCGTCATCGAGAATCATATCAAAACTCTTGTACACAACTGCTTCTCTAGGAAATTTGGTAATGAGATCATTGTTTATCGCATCAACATCTTCATTCATAGGGGTAGGAATTGCGCGATCTGTGAAAATATTGTCGCAAAAAGGACCTACACTGATTTCTGGGAAGACGCTTTCCATAAGCTTACCTAGACAATTGGGGCTTGCATCAAATGGTAGAACAATATGTGGATGTAATTGAACAGCCGCAACTTCAGCAGTATGTAGAGACCCATTGCCAAGTGCAAGCAAGAATTCAGAGAATGGTTGGTGTTCTCTAGCGCGAATATTTTCAGTTAGCCTGAAGCCCGTAAATGTGGGCCATAAGGTAGATGATACAAGGCTAGCTTCAACAGCCTCAGCTTGAGTTTTCTGCGGTACAACAGGCAAAACTTGCCGAAAATCACCGCCAAAAAACAATAACTTTGCCTCCAAACGGGACGCTGGGATCACACAAGTCTCGCAACAATAGATCAAGTGATTCTATGTTTTCCTTTCGTGCCATTGAAGACTCATCCCAAATTATTAAGCACGCTTCTTTTCACAGTGCTGCGAGCCCGCTTTGTTTGGACGCATTGCAGGCTTTCGAAACGGTATGATCAAGAGGTATTTTAAAGCGAGAATGTGCAGTCCGACCAGTAACTATGTTTGCTGCAGCAATTCCTGATGTTGCTACTGGCAGAAAAATTTTGTTCATTAGTCGTACTTCTGCATACAGTGCTTGGTATAGGTATGTTTTCCCTGTTGGTCCTGGTCCATCTACAAAAACAGCGGCAGGTTTACCTGTTCGAATGTGGTCCATAATAGAATCAAATGCCTCTTGTTGCTTACAATTCAAATTTCCCCGTGCTTCTTTATACTCATCTGGTATTGGTGCATCAAGTGCATCGATAATATCTTTAGTTCTTCTGATCTCATCGCTTTCAGGCCCCTTCAAACCATGGAGGTCGAAATCCTCCAAAGTTTTTCCCATTTCTTCAAGGAGCCGTTCAACTGCTTTTATAGTTAGTTGTGCAACCCTAGTCTGTTCCTGCGGAAACTTTCGCCCAAAGTCTTCAGATAGGTGCATGTAGAACTGGTGCCACAAGGCTAGAGGGTTGCTAGGCTTGCAGAATATCAAGATCGTCGTGAATAAACGGCGTAGCGCACCAGGCATTTCAATGCCAGCTGCCTCTTCCATGCACTTCACTACGAAATCATCTTCTTCAAGTAGCCCTAATGTCAATGCTGCTTCTTGGAATGTTGCACATAGGTAACCGTTCACGGTTCGCAGGTCGTCAAATGACGTAGCTCCACGTACATGTGCTAGAAGGAGACGGAGAAAATACCGCTCACCCTCCGCCGGCACAATAAATGTGAGACGGCCAACAACAAAAACTTTTTGCACTCTTTTAGTCCATGTCTTTGCAGAAGCAGTCCACACATAATGCTCTGGGAACTCTGAGTACAGGAATTGCGATGCACCATCTTGAGTTGCATTCATCTTGAAAAACTCAGTGAGGGACGTACGCGATCTTGTATCGCTTGCCATAGTGCCAGCAAGCTGTTCTTGAGGCTTGAACTGGACTGTTTGTCCATTAGGCAAAGGAACTTGGAGAGGGAGGAAAGGAGGGTACATTTCAAACAGATCAAACGAAAAAATCCTTCAAGCAGCCTCACACGGTGAAACCCATCGCCCAGTTTGAAGCTGTTCAATTTCATCAACTGGTTTGGGGTCTTTCTGAGCCGAAACAGCAAAAGATATTTTGTCATGGCCTTTGTAAACATACTTGTATATGTACTTGACTGCTTGGATGGTTGAGCAAACTTCGACCTTCAAATGACAATCAAAAAGAGCGGAGAGGTAAGGGTTGTATGGAATAACCCATCTATTATCCATTGCAAACTTGCGAATAATAGGATTTTGACCATCATCTCTCCTCCTATAAAGCGAAAAGCCATTCTCATGCGTACTTGTTTCTTCTTTCAATGCCTTTGGATACCCATACTTGCATACTCCTAGGCTACTTTTGTGTTTCATGCAAGGGCACTCAGGGTTGGTTGTGCCACATGGGCCATGCATCATGTGGCTCAAAATAATTTTTCGCAAGTGAGGGTTGCTCTCATCAGGAATCTCAGCGCTTATAAACTTGTCAAATACATTAGGTTCTCTAATTTTGTAAGATGGCTTCATAATCAGCAATAGATGTGCATGCGGCAAACCTCACTTTTGAAATTCAAAAACAAACGTGTATGCTGCAATCTCCCCCAGCACGCTGTCCTTAACTATCAGTTTTTTCAATGTGATTAGTTTTGCACGAAAAACGCGCGCAACTATACGTGGCCGATGCTGAGCTTGTTCACCCGGGGCAAGGTGTTCTTTAATTTCAGGCCAATTTGGATTGCATGTCATTGTAATAAATAGGTCAGGTTTGTCATAGCGCTGCACAAGGGCCAGGGCATTTAAGTAACGCCGTTTCATGTCACAGGGCCCGCCAGGAAAAGTAGGTGGCAGGATGACCCTATGGCCCACATTTGAACCACTATTCTCACCACCATCAAAGCAATCTAAGATGCCTTGATACAATTCTGCCCTAATTGTTGACTGATTGTGTCTGAAGAAATCCAAGCGCGTGTTTTCAAGCTTAACATACATATCAACGATGAACTGTTGGAACAAGCGGCACGCTCGTAGAATGTAGTTCCTAGGTCGCATTTGCAAGACATATGTGTAGTATGCTCTACAAGAAATTTGGGTCCTGCTTGTTTTAACCTGCGCTGCAACTACACAGGGAGGTTACAATTTGTAACGACCTAAGCAACTCTTTGGACAAAGGGCAGTAAAAGAGAGCATTGGAAAAAGTAAACTAACCAGCAGCTTCAGGGAATAAGAAATCATCAACATCATTGACTGATGCAGAAGTGATATTCAGCTCAGCAAGAGTATTCTGCCTACGGCCACCACTGCTCTTTTTTTTAAGCCCGTGGTGCCACCCACAATCACCATAAGGTCGAAGCAGTGGGTATTGTAATGGATCATAACACCCGTAGTAGTGTATGATCCTGTGTTCACGTTCTACCTTTCCATGGACAATAATATGGGGTCCACCAGTTGCACTGGTTGCAGAATCTTCAGCCCATATTACAGCGACCTCTTTAGCAGTTGGAGCATTGTTAACACGCTGGCCAAGCACGGGGTCTTTGTTTACTCGTATTTCCGTGTGCTCTACAACATCAAGCTCGCGCAGAGATCTGAAAATTTGTGCATATGGATTGTACTGCATGATTTCCATCAATATAGCTATTACATCAGGCCTCAATTCAGGGAAAAGGTTTCAACGGTTCTGTGATTCGTGTACAGCATATAGAAGTATAGTTGTAATAATTTAGGGTTATGGTCAATAGGCAATAGATTAGGTATGAAATGGTAGATTTGGCCATGTAATTTGAATACGTAAATGCCTTTTTGAGTGCATGAATCAAAATTGCCACCAAGAGAACTAAATGCAAAGAGGTTATTGTAGAGACACGCATACGTTCTAAAGCGCACAGAATCATCGTCCTGTGAAGTAAAGAGTTTAATGAGTTCTGATGGGAACGAATTGGATGTAATTTCAACTTCAGCATCAGAACAACAGAAACCAGGTGCTTCAAAAAAAAAAACCTAACTGCAGAACATTTTGGACAACGTTCTGCAGGAGGCAGGCCCAGCGCTGCTGTTGGCATCTCCTGGCCAATAGCAGCCCCAACTGGTTGAGCCGTAAAGAACGATTAGTTGACTATATGCACTATATACTATATAGAAACTACAAAAGCAAAGGTGCGTAGAAGTGTTATTTACTTTCTTTCTTTCTTTTTTGACGATTGACTCGAGGTTGTTTTGGCGGTGCTCCAGCACCAGGTGCGCTGGCTAACATGCGAGACGTGTTATATTGTCTAGAGTCAAGCGTCGAACTCAAGAAGCCTTCAGCACTGGTTCCAACTGCGTGTTCTTGGAAGGCTCGCATGCGTTTACTAACAAGAGTTGTAGGTGACTTTGTATTACTTGGGCAAACAAACCTGTTAAGTATCTAAACTTAAAGACAGAGACCATAATCGACCTTGGAAACAGGAAAATGGCTCATGGGTTTTACGTGTTTTGGACAGAAGGCTAACTGTTTGCAGTGTACTTAGAGCCAGGCAGGCTAAGGTTAAACTTCAACTGCAACCTAGCTAACAATTGAAAAAGACTGTAAACTCTAGCTTTAGCTTCCTCTGGCTTTTTTCAATGAAACTAAATGGACCATACAACAAGACATGCTAACTTTCCTTATCTGGACCATTGTATGTTGCAGTTACAGGCACCACATATATCTAACCATTTGAAGCATTGGTTTTTAAAGAGGTTCTTGGAAAAGTACCCGTAGAAGTGGCTCTTAGAGGCGATTGGATTCAATTTAGACCGTGTAGGGAACGTTTGATTCTTGGAAAGAAAATGGGAATTCCTGCATTTTTGAAAACCACAGAACAATAGGGTTATTTCAGAATATTAACTGAGACAATAGTAAAGCAGCGCTTCAAAGGTTAGCACGATAGCTACAAAGGCTGACACAATAATTGCAAAATGGCTTCTACCATGCACGCAGGTGTGACGCAAAGGTGCTGTGGAAACAGACTGCGGTTAAAGTACAATAGCTCTTGTATTCACAGATCTTTTTTTTCCCGCTTTGCGTGTGTTTATTTACGTGTTCATTTTCATCGGTTAACCGTGTTTGCGACGGTTTGTTAAAACTTGTCCAGGATGTGGCACAATGGCATTAGCAGACTGTTTAACAACAAACTTATTTAGTTTTCAAAAATACAGAAATTTTTTTGTAAAATGTAATCGAATCCAAGTTGTTACGTGGATTTAAATAATGAGTGCTGTAATCAGTTCGTTGTCTTTCTTAAACGCTTATGGAAACAAAGGTTCGATACGCAACTAAACCTGAGTTTGAATAGTAACCAGACTGATTCAGGACAAGTATATAGACAAACTGGGCATGTTGCAGGCTAGCAAAATGGTAAAGAAGAAGAGCAATTCAGAAGCAACCATTATATAGTGAAGATTTCATTAGTTGCATTGAAACGCATTAAATTTGTTACAACCCATCTAAGCTATTACAGCAAACATAGACATTACAAGAGGGCGCTTGGACTACAAAAGGGCAAAATGGAAAGCATAGATGGCAGAGTTTTAGAATTCCATCAAAGCAACAACTTTAGTTTTAGAGGAAGTGATAAGTGACATTTATGTCACTTTTTGGGGTAGTTTTTAGATTGTTTTCGTAGTTTATTTTCATTTATTTCTATCTATTTTAGCCCATATTTCTTATTTTTATATCTTGTAGCTTAATTGTATAATTAGTTTTATTTACTAGTTTTTAGCTCTTAATTTCATAGTTTATTAATTTCCTTTGTTTTATTAATTTTAGATGGATTAGTTTAGTTTTGTATTTAATTTCCTATTTTATTCCCTCTTAATCACTCTTAATTTATTATTTCTTTTTATTTTGTAAGTCTCGTTTTCTTCTCTCGTGCTTTATTTTTATGTGTGTAGGTGAGTGTTTGCGGAACTTGAAGGACGGAATTGATTTAGTCTAGCACAAATGCCCAAAGATATCATTCTCCTCATTAGCCAACTTATCCTACACCACACTCTTCCCCTTAACCTACACCACACCCACACCCCTATCACAATTCACAACCCAAGCTAAGCCACTGTGCTCTCTTGCCATACCACACCGTCGGTCAGCACCACCAGCACTCCACAATCACCCTGACCAGCAGCCCATATAGCCACCACAGCACCACCATACCAAATGACATCTCCACCGTAGCCCACAACTTCTGTCCCAAAACAAATAGGAGCGGGCGCTCCGTTCGAGTTCACCAAAACATATTGATTGGCAGAATGTTAGAGCGACCCATGAGCGACCTCAGAGCGGGCGCTCCAAAACATTGTACGGAATTAATGAAGCTCGACGGTCGGGATCTGATTTGAGATCCAATGGTGCGATATTGATGGTGACGTGGGGAGGTATGGTGAAGATGAATTTGCGCCGTTGATGAATGATGATGATGCGCTGGAAATCAGATGGATGGTGATGATGTGCGTTGATGGTGATGATGTAGTGAACAACAGTGGAGCAGCGAAGAAGAACGAGAAAATGGGCTTCTATTGTTTGGATTTCCTTGGACTTTATTTTCCTTTTTCATTTGTCTTTTTTCTTCCTTTCTTTTCTCCCCTGCACTTCACGTGTTTCCTTCTTTATTTTTCTTTCTTTTCCTTTTTTTATTTCTTCCTCTTTTTACTTCCCCTTTTTCTTATTCTCTATTTAATATTAGGAGTAATATAAATATCTTTTACCATCATTTTTGAGAAGGAGGATTTTTTTTAGCAAAGTTTTATTTTATCCATCACTCTTAGATTTAGAATATTTTTGAGGGTTTTGGGGAGGATTAGCCTCCATAGCTTAGTTTAGGGGAAAAGTGAGAAAACTCAAAGAGAGATTGAAGATTGGGAAATTCAAGGGTGACAACTTGTATATGAAGATTCAACAATTTATCAATGAGAATTTCTTACTCCATCTCCTCTTTTATTGCTTTATTTTCATGTTTAGTTTAATAGTTAATCTAGATTAAAGTTTCCATCTTTTACTAGTTTCTTCCTGTTTGCTCTCTAGATTTTGTTTTGCTTTTACCTTATAGTATTGATTTTTGGTTTTGCTATTTTTAGATTGGTGATTAAATGCTAGTTTTTCCATGTTTAGGATGTTTGGTAGTATAATGGGTAGTGATTAGTTCATTAACTAGGATTGGGAGTAGCCCAATCATTGTTTGCATCCTATTTCCATGTGTAGAGTTTATTGGGTTGATGGTATTGATTTGGATTTGATTTCAATCCCTAACTTGGCCTAGTTGGGTGACAACGCCTCGAAATATAGGTTTTGTTGCCATAATTAGGACTCTAAACTCCCTAACAACGATTTTAGAGGTGTTTAGGTTTGTTATTTCCCTTTGCATATCCCCAATACATGTCAACCCCCTTACCTCTACTTGGTTGTTGGATGTGAACTATGATTGTGGTGTTATCCCATTCCTACTGCTTTTCCTAATTTGATTTCAATAGTTACCCTTAGTTTAACCAAAACTTGAAGATTTCTTCGGCCTAGCTTATTGTTAAATTAACACATTTCGATGTTCCTTAGTCCTTGTGGAAGAATGACCCTTGCTTGCCACTCTACTTAGTTTAGTGGTCTAGTTAGGTTTTGTTTGACTTTATGAGACTAGTAACGACCTTAGTTTCTCCCTGTGTCAAAATGGCGCCGTTGCCGGGGACTTCGGCTAACATTGATTTGTGTTGATTAGATGAGTCTAGGCCATTTGTGAATATTTCTCTTTTCTTTGGTTGATTTGATTTTCTTTTCTATTCCTTTTTTTTTTTTAAAAAAAATGGCAATCTTTTCCCTTCCCCAATATGAACATGAAGTATTTTGGAGGTACTATTGGAGACTTGGAGATTCTCTTGGTTGTGACCATAGCTTTGAAAAATGGGAAATATGTGATGTAATGTTTGAGGGTCTAAATGAAGAAACTAGAAGGGTGGTAGAGTCTATGTCTAATGGTGATTTCCATGCTCAATCTTTGGATGAGGCTTGGAGTCTACTTGAATGGTTGGCTAGAGATACCTATGAATGGGAAATGGCAATGCATGCTAATCAAAATCTTGAAAATTTCTCTAGTTATGAACCCGATACTTGTATTTATCCCCCATCTTGCTCTCATTTGGATGAAGTATACTCTAATGCTAATGTTGTACATGCATCTTATGACTTGCCTTCAAACCCTTGCATGAATTCCTATGATCAACCCTGTGCTCCCAATGATGAATCTCATATGCTTGATTGTGAATCCCTTCCCCAATTTGATTCTCAAATTGCTCCCCCACCTATTGATGATCCTCTTTTGCAATTGGAAATTGGTTTGAAATTGCTTAGAGAAAAATTGGGTTGCAATGATGACATTCTTGAGTTTAAATATGTTGATTCGATGGATGTTAAAAATGATAATCAATTTGGAAAGAGTAGCATAGAGCTTGAGGATGATTTTGAAGTTTTGATAAATGATGGAGAAGTTCTTGAGGATAAGTCATTGATGGAAGAAGTCTTCCCTCTTAAGTCTTGTGATGTGAGTGAAGTGGTTAGTGAAAGCCTTGTTTCTATCCCTTCCCCTCATATTCCATTTGCAAGAAGGATTGATCTTATTCTCTCTACTCCCAATTTATATCCATTCTCATCTATCAAAACTCCACCTCTTGATGTGTTTCTTGCCTCTTTTGACCTTCAACTGCCCGATTCGTTTATTGTTGAGGAGAAGAGTGAGTTCGCCACCAAAAATGATTTTGTAGAGGAGAGTTTGCCATCTTATCCATCTTTTTCTTCTTATTTTGATTCTTGTTTTTCTTACTTCTTTGTTTTTCCTTTTAATTCTTCTAGTTTTTGGCATCTCTCTCCTTATTTGCATGGAGTTGCATTGCACTTTATGCACATTTTGCATTTTATTATTGCATATTTAATAATAAAGGAAATGTGTGCTAGTGCATTTGACAAACTCTTGCGATCTTTGAATTATTATTTACTAGAGAGGTCAAGCTTAGGACCTTAAATAAGCCTTTATCGGGAAGTAACCCGTGATTTATTGCTTTTATTTTATTTCTTTTAGTCTTTCTTATTTTTATTTCCTTTCCTTGATCTATTTAGGTACATAATTGGCATAACAGTCATTCTCAATAGCACGTGGAAAGCAAATAATGGTGTTGAAAAGTTGATTATAAGTGGAGAAATTGGGTCATTTGCGGGTATTACACCCACCTACTATCCGGTAGCTTCCTTCCTTTGCTATTTTTCCAATGTTTTATGATTTGCGGAGCATATGCTTGTTGGTTTAGATGTTTGTTCCCTCCCTCCCTCCCTTTGATCGTCTTGTTCAAGCATTGAGGACAATGCTTTATTCTAGCTTGGGGGAGTAGCTATTCGCTAGCTTGGGGGAGGTGTATATACTTCATCTCTTTACATTTTGCATTTTTTTTAAAAAAACAAAAAAAATCAAAATCCAAAAATATTTTGCTTTAATTTCTTTTCTTTTTCCTAAAAATGAAAAAATTGAAAAAAAACAAATGAAAATGGATGTTTGGCAAAATCTAAAAAAAAAAAAAAAAAGAAAACGAGGAATAAAGAAAAGTACAAAGCATTTTGTGTCAAAAGGAAGATTCTTGATGTCAACTTATGTGGATTCCTTTACTTTGGACATTTAGGTAGATGAGTAGAGGTGCTCTATTGGATGCTTGTATGTCTAATTTGGGGCAATTAGGGATGGATTAATCTTTGTTGCTTGATTTCTACTTGAAAAAGCATTCTATGATTCTAAATGTTGTCAAAGTTTGGTTGAAAAGAGTCGAATCGATTCTCTTTTGGAAGTTGTAGTGACCCTAGTTGGATCTTGAAATCTTTTTTTGGTGCACGAGTTATTACCTCCAAATAAGCTATGCTAAGAGTTAAATTGATTGTAAAAAAAAAAAAGTGTTTTATGTCTTGAGTCCAATAAGTGGAGCCAATGAGCCCACAAGGCATAATAAGCCTACTAAAATCCATGAAAAAAAAACAAAAAAAATCGAAAAAGAGTCAATAAGTGGTAATATCCACACATCATTGAGAAAGTGGGTTGTCGAAATGGTTGAGTGGGAGCTTGAAAATTTAATAAGTAGAGTTTCCCTAGTAATGATGAATGTCATTATGGCTTAATTCATTGAGACTCTAGACCCATTCCTCAATCGTTATAATTCTACAATCATGGTTTTCTCTTAGCAAAAGTCAAGTTTTGGAGAGTTCATGTGCACCATAGGTGGTTAGGACGATTTTGGGACCTTCTTCATCCATTTCAGAATGATTTGTGACTCTTGAATGCCTTAGTAGACTCTAATTGATGTTTGAAGCTTTTGATAGTGTTAATGTTGCACCTTAGATTAGCATATCCCTTATATTCCTAAGTCATGGATACATATTGATAATGGTTATGCTTTGAAAGTTTGCTTAGATCGTCCATCGCTTTGTGAACCATGTTTAAAGAGATCACTTTGGCTTACTATATGTTTGTGCTTGATTAGAGTTGTGGGTTTATGCTCTTGGGAAACCCTCGCGAGATCTCACTCGCCCTCTAGAGCGATTTAGGGGTTTAAAGAGCTTGTTGCATATGCTAAATGCAACCGTGATTCCTACGAAAATGAGTTAGTGTATATTCTCAACTATTTTGTTTTTACCTTGCTTGAATAATTCATTCTCTTCCATTGTGTTTCATTTTGTTTTGCTCGAGGACGAGCAAAAGCATAGCTTGGGGGAGTTTGATAAGTGACATTTATGTCACTTTTAGGGGTAGTTTTTAGA
Organism: Beta lomatogona; assembly: GCA_947646795.1. Classification (NCBI taxonomy): domain Eukaryota; kingdom Viridiplantae; phylum Streptophyta; class Magnoliopsida; order Caryophyllales; family Amaranthaceae; genus Beta; species Beta lomatogona. Next base: position 1,572,789 of record CANSNZ010000271.1, read on the forward strand.
TTGTTTTCGTAGTTTATTTTCATTTATTTCTATCTATTTTAGCCCATATTTCTTATTTTTATATCTTGTAGCTTAATTGTATAATTAGTTTTATTTACTAGTTTTTAGCTCTTAATTTCATAGTTTATTAATTTCCTTTGTTTTATTAATTTTAGATGGATTAGTTTAGTTTTGTATTTAATTTCCTATTTTATTCCCTCTTAATCACTCTTAATTTATTATTTCTTTTTATTTTGTAAGTCTCATTTTCTTCTCTCGTTCTTTATTTTTATTGTGTAGGTGAGTGTTTGCGGAACTTGAAGGACGGAATTGATTGAGTCTAGCACAAATGCCCAAAGATATCATTCTCCTCATTAGCCAACTTATCCTACACCACATTCTTCCCCTTAACCTACACCACACCCACACACCTATCACAATTCACAACCCAAGCTAAGCCACTGTGCTCTCTTGCCATACCACACCGTCGGTCAGCACCACCAGCACTCCACAATCACCCTGACCAGCAGCCCATATAGCCACCACAGCACCACCATACCAAATGACATCTCCACCGTAGCCCACAACTTCTGTCCCAAAACAAATAGGAGCGGGAGCTCCGTTCGAGTTCACCAAAACATATTGATTGGCAGAATGTTTGAGCGACCCATGAGCGACCTCAGAGCGGGTGCTCCAAAACATTGTACGGAATTAATGAAGCTCGACGGTCGGGATCTGATTTGAGATCCAATGGTGCGATATTGATGGTGACGTGGGGAGGTATGGTGAAGATGAATTTGCGCCGTTGATGAATGATGATGATGCGCTGGAAATCAGATGGATGGTGATGATGTGCGTTGATGGTGATGATGTAGTGAACAACAGTGGAGCAGCGAAGAAGAACGAGAAAATGGGCTTCTACTGTTTGGATTTCCTTGGACTTTATTTTCCTTTTTCATTTGTCTTTTTTCTTCCTTTCTTTTCTCCCATGCACTTCACGTGTTTCCTTCTTTATTTTTCTTTCTTTTCCTTTTTTTATTTCTTCCTCTTTTTACTTCCCCTTTTTCTTATTCTCTATTTAATATTAGGAGTAGTATAAATATCTTTTACCATCATTTTTGAGAAGGAGGATTTTTTTTAGCAAAGTTTTATTTTATCCATCACTCTTAGGTTTAGAATATTTTTGAGGGTTTTGGGGAGGATTAGCCTCCATAGCTTAGTTTAGGGGAAAAGTGAGAAAACTCAAAGAGAGATTGAAGATTGGGAAATTCAAGGGTGACAACTTGTATATGAAGATTCAACAATTTATCAATGAGAATTTCTTACTCTATGTCCTCTTTTATTGCTTTATTTTCATGTTTAGATTAATAGTTAATCTAGATTAAAGTTTCCATCTTTTACTAGTTTCTTCTTGTTTGCTCTCTAGATTTTGTTTTGCTTTTACTTTATAGTATTGATTTTTGGTTTTGCTATTTTTAGATTGGTGATTAAATGCTAGTTTTTCCATGTTTAGGATGTTTGGTAGTATAATGGTTAGTGATTAGTTCATTAACTAGGATTGGGAGTAGCCCAATCATTGTTTGCATCCTATTTCCATGTGTAGAGTTTATTGGGTTGATGGTATTGATTTGGATTTGATTTCAATCCCTAACTTGGCCTAGTTGGGTGACAACGACTCGAAATATAGGTTTTGTTGCCATAATTAGGACTCTTAACTCCCTAACAACGATTTTAGAGGTGTTTAGGTTTTTTATTTCCCTTTGCATATCCCCAATACATGTCAACCCCCTTACCTCTACTTGGTTATTGGATGTGAACTATGATTGTGGTGTTATCCCATTCCTACTGCTTTTCCTAATTTGATTTCAATAGTTACCCTTAGTTTAACCAAAACTTGAAGATTTCTTCGGCCTAGCTTATTGTAAAATTAACACATTTCGATGTGCCTTAGTCCTTGTGGAAGAATGACCCTTGCTTGCCACTCTACTTAGTTTAGTGGTCTAGTTAGGTTTTGTTTGACTTTAGGAGACTAGTAACGACCTAGTTTTCCCGTTTGTCAGGAAGCCATAAACTACTCGTGGTACAAAAGGGCAAGCACAGACAACTATTGCAAATGGTTCCAAATAACATAGACAATTAGGATGGCTAGACTCCACTTTTCTTGGCACGTTTCAGAACAGTTTAAAGCTCGGAGGGAATAGAAAGGAGAGGAACTGCAGGGCCTTGCCCAAAACTCGGTACGTTTCCAAACGATGGCCTGGGTCTGCGTCTATCTGAAACTGCATGCCACGCGGAGTCAAGCAATCTTGCTCCACAACCAAAGGGCTAGGTTGCATTGGTTCTTGGATGTTGAGCACACGTTCTTTAACGGTTAAGTAGCTTTCTCTTTCAAGAGCACAAAGAATAGATGCATAGTTGGAGGCTTTGTAATTTGCATCAATGATAGCAAAGTTGTATTGGTGCATCAGGAAAGTAATAGCCTTCTTTGCAACACTCTGCTTGGCCTCAGCTAAGGTGGCACAGGCATTTCCAAAGATGCATGCTATCCCATTTGTACTGTGGGGGCACGTAATTGTCAGCCACGAAGTGTGCCTACAACCATTAAAGCATATGGTTTCCATTGGAGTCAACAAAGCTTGAGTGTGCTTGACCACCATAGGTAAGACACTCATGTAGTCAAGTGTAATGTGGCTAATAGTAGAACAAGCATCTAGGCACTCAACTTTAGATGGCATTCCTGATGGCAGGCCCTTCTCAACAGCTTCAAGCTCAATCCTCTTAAGTCTATAGAGGTATGCACATCTATCAAGCATGCGTTTTTTGCCAGCCGTGAAATCCTCAACATGGACACCGTGTTTACCAACATACATATAAGCTTATTCAGCAACTTTGTCGCACGAGTCATCTAGGTTGCTAGCCTCCCCACCAACATACATATAAGCAATTGGCCCACACTCTGTCCTAACAGCTATGCAAACGTTGTTCTTAGCTAGGTTGACAATACCATAGGTGGGAACTTGGAAGTTTAGTCACTCGGTAATTTGCCTTGATAGAGGTTGGAACGGGATGCGCATTGGGTTTAGTGACATAGCTACAACCTGTCAAGGCAAAACAATTCAATTTACGGTGGATGACTTTGACATAAATCAAACACAAAAGTCAAAGCACAATGCCTCACAAAAAGCTCTCCTAATGTTTATCCACAATCATATGCTTATGTGGGGTTTTTCCGAAGCAAGTTCCTTTTGAAAGAGCATTTTTCAACGACAGAGCACATATTTAGAGATAATTTTATTCCTAAAAGCACGGCCCATCTATCGCTGCCCCTAAAGCAAGGTAGCAGACATTTGCAAAGTGGCGAACCATTTATTTTCCAAACCCTTTCAAAGTCATACATCTTAAATAAGAGGTTAGGAAAGTAAAGTGGTTAAGAACAAACAACAATGGATAGTGGCATAAAGCGTAACTTAATGGGAAAAAAACAGCAAGCAGGCCGCAAACACAACAACACTAAATTTTGTAAAAAAAATAGGTTGAACACAGCTTAGCAAACATATACTCATAGGTTGCTAAGAAGCCCATAACATGATTTTTCAGGGAAAAGAACTACCAGGGACTTTCCGGAAAAAGAATTACCAGGGGCTGGTTTGCAAACTGGCAAGAACAGATGAATGAGAAGTAACTGGAATCCTACAGGGATAACAAAAGACAATCAGTTTAGCAATTGTGCAACAAATCTAATCCACAGGCAGATCCGCAGAATAATAAGCAGCAAAATGTAAACTAAGATCCTAATATTTATGTTACATGAACATGAGTTGGCCACATCTATCAAGCATACATTTTTTTTGCCAGACAAAACTAACCACCAAGACCAGTGAACACTTAAATCAGATTTGACAAGACATATGAACAACAGATCATTTAGATTTCAGAGACAGGCCATGGGGGAAAAAACCTCCATATATATTTACTCATAATTTATTGTTTATATGATTATTGAACACCAAAAGAACATGCGTTTTTTTTTCACTACTACCCTATATGGTTGTCTATCTGATTTTTTTTACTAAAATAATATATGATGCTTGTCTAGATGTCTACATGATTATTGAACACCAAAAGAACACCCAAAGTAAAGTCTAATATATATTGTAACACAGGATTTCATGTTTAAAGTAACAATAAACACAATGAAGACAACATCTTAACTGTATTGCCTTTTTTTAAATAAAGTTTATCAGGGTCAAGAATTGTCAAGTTAGATCCAATGTGCAAATATTTGTCTGTTGTTTGTTTTTGCAAGATTGTAAAGGAACTAATAAAGTGTGATAGTTTATAATCATCTTTGGAATTCTTTTAAAGAATTAATTTGTGTCAAGTTCCATTTGTTTGTATGATTAAAGACAGCTTAATTGCCAAACCAATAACCATTTGCTAACACAAGAAGAGTATGGAGCAATGACCTACCACTTTGAGATTGCAAGCTTCAGGGAAAAACACAGAGATAAAGGGGCACTTTCTTTCAAAAGTGAGTATTTATACTATAGAGTAACATTGGAGATGAAGTTTAAACCCTAGAATGGGAAGTACTATATTAGGGCAATGGCAACATTACTTGAATAAAATATGAAGTCCTATTCTACTTCATCCCTTGTTTTTAGTTCGGTTTTAGCCTTAAAACCGGGAACAACTCTCTTTTTTCCTGGTTAGAGTTAGAATCTTGTTAGAGAAGAAGAAAAGAAACTGTACTATTGGGGGGGAAATCTATAAAATATTAGGTGAGCTTAGCCCTGCTAGACAGCTCCCCAATTCAAATTTCTCCAAACAAAAGCACGGAATTAATGGTTTAATGCATAATTAACTAATCGTTCTCTATATGATATGATGATGATGATGATGATATTTAATGGCTTAATTCATAATTATTTCATTGCTAATGGTTTAATATTTTATTACTAATGGTTTAATTCATAATTACTTTATTCAACCAAAAAAAGAGCATAACCAATTCATCTTTCTCTATATGATATGATTATGATGATGATGATTTGCAGATTGTAAAAAAGCAAAAGTGGCAAAGTGGGAAAGCTTTAACTTGAAGCACGAAGTACGATTCCATAATTATCAATCAATCAATTATAAATTGCACAACTTACCGTTGTAAACACAGTGGGAGCTCCATTTCCCTTGCCCACCAAACACCCAACCATCCATTTCCCTTGCCCACCACATGCAATTGACCCAGTAATCTCTGAATTGAGCCACATCCATAATCCATGACCAAGCATAAAAGGAAACCCATTTTAATTGATGGAGGATTAATTAAAGTGGGTGAAGTGGAAGAAAGGTTGAAGAACAGGTAGGTGGAGATGAGGAGTAGAAGTTTGATGCGGATGTGACGATGAGGAAAGAGAAAAGACGCAACCTAAAGGCGCCAAATTGATTTGGGCACATCTGGTGAGGCGGCCAGTGGCACGTGGAGGACGCGTGGAGGGTTGAAGCTCGCTCCATCACGCGGGGCGCACGTGATGCGCTTATGAACAGTGAAATGCAGCTGTTTGTGACTCATATCACTGTTGAAATGAACAATGTCGAGTCTTCCAACTTTTAAAAGGTCTAAGATTCTAATTCTCTTTTTTCTCCTATTCTCTATTGGAAAAAGTCCCATATTTTTTATTTTTCAGTTTAACTCTGCTTTATAGCCATTTAAAAGATGCTGAACTTTAACCTTCAATTGATCTTAAACTACATTCTTCCACTATTAAAGAAATGAAACAATTTGAATTTATAAATCATTTATATATTAATCTTGACATGATCATATTTTGTTGTTCCATCGTTTTTTTTTAAATTATTTCTCACTCTACACTATAAGGCATGCCTCCACTTTATCCAACTCCTAAAACTATGTACATGAGGTATTATTGGGATTAAATTGGGATAAACTGAAAGAGAGTAACCAAATGTTATTATGTACAATGTTCTTGAATTTGTCTCAATATATATTTTTAAATATCAATTTAAAGTGATTCACAGTTAAAGTTGTATGTAAGGTTAAATAGAAAAAAACAAGAGTATCAATATATGGTATATGAAAGTATATTAATACATGACACTCCAATATAAAATTTGGATTTATTATGTTAAAAGTCAATTTCTCATCATTAATAATTTGATGTGCTAAATTATTGTTCAATATGTTTATTTTCTTATTAATAATTATATGGATTTATCATTGTCGTTCGATATGTGCATTAGTCTTATTTGGTTTGTTTGTTGGTGTATTATATTAGTTGTGCCCCACCAAATTAAACGTAAAATCCTAGATTCGCCCCTGGTTCTAATGAGCTTCATGTCAACAGCTTCATCAAATTTCTTCAAGAATCCAACTCTTCTTAGTTCTTTTAAACTCGTTGAAGTATCAATTTCATTTCAACAACACTTCTAGATTGTTAAAACACTTCAACTGTGCTGGTATTGGATTAAGGAACTAATGATGAGGGTTCTAGGAAGATATATGAAAGTATACTACATAGTTCCTGAACTAAAACTAGAGGAAGGGCTGAAGAGAGTTTATGATGATAATGAGTTGAGGGAGATTATTGTGTTGTTGTTGGAGAATAACTGTCTTGATATGTATGTTCTACATTGTCTAGAACCTGATGTGCTTCCGAAGGCCATAAAGTATATACAATCAGTTGTATAGGAGATTGATAATATAAATAAGAGGGTGGAAAAGAAACATACCCCCAAAAAGAAGGCCTAGGAGTTATGGCCCTAGAAGAAGATTGGATTAGAAAATGAAAGTGAGGATGATGAGGTTATATTAATAGAAAAGCCCCTTGATCTTCCCAAGCCCAAAGAAAAAACTATTCCCCATGTCAAACATGTTGCCATGTTAGCAATTGTGGTCCCTCCAAACAGTGGCGAAGCCAGGATTTCAAATTCGGGAGTGCACAATTGTTGACACATGAAATCGAATTCCAGTTGAAAATCAAGAATGCGTGGGGAGCGGATCTCTTGTACGGGGCGCGGATCACTTGCACAGGGCGCAGATCTTGTGTGCGAGGCGCTGAGGTCGCGCGTGAAGGGAATGTGTGGAGCGCCAATGGATTGCGTGGAACGCGTAAGTAATGTACTGGGCGTGTTGCCAATGCGTGAAGTGCAGTAAGATTTGTGGAGAACATTATTCACTTTTTGCCCGAAATCTTTATTTTTTTTTAATTTGGGGGTGCACGTGCACCCTCATGCCTCTAGCTGGCTCCGCCACTACCTCCAAATCTGACCAAAATATGATAAAACTTACCTGAGATCAGCCTTCCTCAAAAAGCACTAATACCAAACCGACCACCCACCATCTGTAGATCACATGGATGCAGCTGAAAACCATAAAGATGAAACCACCCTTAAAGAACTAATCTCAAACAATACTAAACCTTCGCCACAAATTACATCAAGGTCTACAGCGAAAAAGTTTCCTAAGGGTTTTGAATGGGAAGACCCCAAACCACAAAGTTCAGTGAGATGGATTCTGATTGGCGAGGAGGGAAGTGAAGAGAACAATAGTGATCCAGAATATGAGGGTGAAGCTGATGGTGAGTATAATTATGAAGCTAATAGTGAGTATGATGATGATCAAGCTGATGGTGAGTATGAGGGTGAGAGCAGGGTGAGTTGTTTGTAGATATATTTTTTGAATTAAATTAAGGAGATATAGATGACAATGATAATGAATATGAATAGCTTACAATGGAGTGAGGGAGAGTAATGACTAGTTATTTAAACTTGCATAACAACTCCAAACAGATACAACAAAGGCTGGAGTTGAATTATTGAAACAAAAAGAGAATGTTCTTGCTAGTGGAGATGGTGGATATCTAGAGAATAACACTAGTGGAAAAAACCTTATATGTTACAATACAATATATCTGGTTTTGACAAAACCGGATTCGTAAATCGTCCATTTTTTAGGAGGCAAAATGTGGCAAATTTACTGATCCGGTTCTTTAGTGAACCGAATTAGTTAACAGAAAACTGATCCGGATTTCTGTTAACTAATCTGGTTGGCATAACTGGATCAGTTAGGTCCAATGCTTTGTAAATTACGCAGCCCATCACCCTCCTCTATCTTATAAATGACGCGGCCCAATCTCACCTTCCCTCTCTTATTTCACTCATCCTCTCTCAGTTAGCACTCCTCTCAGTTAGGGTTTCCAACCCTTCTCCTCTTCGCTCAACCTCTCTGACCCCCTCTCACGCTGTCGTCAAATTTCTTCCTCATCACTCACGCCCGTTGCTGAAACTTCTCCTCCTCTCACGCCGTCGCTGAAATTTCTCCTCCTCTCACACACTCGTCGCTCGCCGTACTGTCTCACACTTCTCTCAGTGTTCCCTGTCCACTTAGTGCTTGTCGTTGTTGATTTTGCTTTCATTCGTCGTCGCCTTGGTCTTCTCTCCTCAATATTCTTCTAATCTAGAATTAGATCTAGGCTTTTTTTTTTCGTTTTCATTTTCATTTATTTGTTGATTTTCATTTAGATCTAGGCTTTAGATTTTTAATTTCGTTTTGATTTTTGTTTATTTGTTGATTTTCGTTTAGATCTAGGATTTGTAATTATTTTTTCGTTTTGATTTTTGTTTTGATCTAGGTTTTGTAATATTTTTTCGTTTTGATTTTCGTCTATTTGTTGATTTTTGTTTAGATCCGGCCTTGTAATTTTTTTCCATTTACTTTCGATCTTGATTTATTTTGTAATTTTTCATTATTAATTTTGGTCATATTTATCATTCTTGTCAACCGTTCATATTTAGTTGCGATTTAGAGTTTATTAGTTTCGTTCAAATTTATCTTGTGAATATTTTGTCTTCAAATTTGCGAATTTGTAATTCATCCTCCTGTCAGTTTTGTCTTCGATATTTTTGGATTCGGGTGAATTACATTGGTTGGGATACTAGAGGCCTGGACGCATATTTTTGTTTATTTATGGATCAAAACTCAACTGATGCGGTTTTTGCTAAAAATCGGATTAGTTGAACAGTCAGCTGATCCTGTGTTTGGTGAAAACCAATCGGATCTGTTGACTAGGCAACTGATCCGGTTTTCAACAGGACCAGTTGACTTTTATCAATCGGTCCGAGCCCAACCGCGCGCTCCGGACCAAAAATCGGATTTGTAAAGCCTATTTTGACCGGAGTGGTTGAACTTTTTTTCCACTAGTGTAATATTGACACAACACCTGGTAGTTGTGAAAATGACGCAATTGCCAATATGAAAGCTAGAAGAGGGTTTCGTGAGCCAAACTATAGATTTCTCAGTGTTTTAGTGGAAAGTTGGCAAAAATTTGCAACTAGAAATAATTATAAAAAGTATGTAGCTAAGTGTGTTATTATATAGGGTAGGAATTTGAGCTTGGTTGTTAGCAACAAAAATACGGGTGAAAGAGTTGGTGTTTCTTGTGTTAAAGGTTGCTCTTTCAAACTTTATGCTTCCGGGGACTCTAGGAAATACGGAAATAAATATTCAATATAATACGGGTGAAAGAGTCAATATAATAGTTGAGCAACATAGATGCACTAGAAACACTGAAATAAATATTCATTTGAAATCAACATGAGTAGAAACACCGAAAGAAAGGCAGACCTCACTAGCCAACTAAGGAGATTGTGGATATTGTAAGGGGGTTGTATAGGGTCATTGTCAAGAAGGATTTTGCCCTTAAGGTGAAGTATTAAAAGCACAAGTTGCTTGGTGGAGCTATGACGGATCGTTATTAGAAGTTGGGCTCATACATTGAGGCATTGAAGGGTTCATGCCATGGAATTGAGTGGGATTTGGTGACTAATCCAAGTAGCCATGTACTTCCTCCAATTTTCCGGAGTTCAATCGTGTGATTTTAGGGACTATGAAACGGTTGGAAGGAGGGTTATAGGAGGAAAATATACGTGGATGCTTTGCTTTTTGAAGACATTTGTGGGTGGATAATTACTCTCAACAGTAAGGAACAACAACAACGACTAGATGAACCCCATTGCGTGGGCTGTGGTAGAGGGTGATAGTAACCTATCATGGGAGTTGTTCTTCAAGCACCTACAGACATGTTTGAGACTTGGAGATGGATCAGATCTCGTAGTTGTTAATCAAGGTCAGTTACCTTATTATGTTCATTTTCACTTGCTTAGGCAATTGTTAAATTATTGTTCTTATATGCAATCCTATATTTTTCATGGCATCGTTGTAGGCTATTTTGCATGTTGTTACTACTGTTTTACCATAAGTTGAACATACGCTTTTTGCAAAGCACATTTTGTGCTCTTTGGCATAAGAGTTTTAAAGGGAATGTGAGAAACCTGATGTTTTGAAAGATAGCATTTTTTATTTAATTTAGCATATTACAATGAGGCTTTGGGTGAATTAGAGGCAGTTACAACCCTAAGATATTTTGTAAGGCCTTAATGAAAACTAATACTAAGTTTGATTATATCACTAATAAGCTAGCTGAGACCTTTACTGGTTACATAATAAATGCAAGATAAAGCATTTGATTCACATGCTTATAGACATCATCGCATCACTCTGCAAAGATTTTTTTCAAAAGCAGTGTCGCCAAAAAGTTTTTGAGAATTTTTGATGCAACTTTATGTCTTTAAATTATATTTATCCCAACACAACTAAAGCCCAAATACATGTCAAATTTAAGAACCACGTTAGGCAACAACAAAAAAATCTGGGATTTAAAGTTGGATTTAGAGCAAAAGGGCTGCAGCAAAAGTAAAGCTGGCAGACAAACTTTACATGTGGAAGCATGAAGTGGAAGAGCATTTCTTCTAGGCCCCACATGATCAATTCGCAGCCATCCAACGGCTCCATTAACACAAATCCAATGGCTCAAATGAATCAGAATTTGTAAACCTGTAATTTTTTGCAATGGTAATATTGAGTTGTTAATATTTTTTTAAAAAAAATTACCAACGGCAAATTTTTTTTCTGTCTATAAATAGAGATCAATATTGAGTTACTTCCAGACATCTCATTTTTGAGTTAATTTTCATATTGAAACTTATATTTGTTTCCTTTCAACATTTTTCCAACCGCACAAAAATCTATTCTCTCAAATTTCTTGGTGTTGGCTAACATAAAAACATTAAACAAACCTCAAAATCAATAATTGTTTTGCGTAAGGCATAAACTAAACAAATTGATGTGTGTCTGTAACTAAAGAAAATAATTCTAGTTTTATGGGAATTCTCATCATTCAACTTAGAATAGAGTTTAGGACAAAATTGAAAAGAATATATTACTAAATGGAAAAATTCTACGTTGTACAGAATGGAGAGCTAGCCTATCTTGCTCATACCAGTTAACTCCTTTTAACATGTTCCATTTTTCTACAGGCAAACTATATGCATACATAACTTCACAATATTCATAGGGAGTTGAACATATATATCCTTTAGCTCTGAGCTATTATCCAATCATAAAGGGACAAAGAAGAGGAATAAGAGGATGAACTCGGGAAAGAAGGAAGAAAAATATTAAAGAAAAAGGGGCCAAAAAGACGGGGGGTTGCATGTGCAGACAAGAGATACAAAGCGAAAAACAAGGAGAATTGGTAGCTTACTCTTCTTTAACCCTGTAGGCTTTGCAAGCAAAAGAGCACTATAAATGCAACAACATTCTCACGCAACGCATCATCTACAAAATTCATATGTGCATCACGGCCTCTTATTAGATGAGAGGGCATTGCAAATTATATTTTTAACACAAATGTGGTTGCAAAAAGAAGAAAAAAAAGTGCTCGGATATTGAGGGAGCCTAAGTAACTAGCATACCTTCCCCAATCCCAAATGAACAATCAACTAGTCACATCAAGATAAGCGAATATACTTACAAAATCGACACCAATAGTTCTAATGTAGCTCTCAACGTATGAATGATAAATCATCCTGCACATGACAATCATCAAATCTCCAAACCATCATCAACCTCTGCGTTTTCGAAGTGAAGCATGAATATAACAATATCAAGCCCTTTCTTTAATTTACCGCGAATGTGAGCAGAAGGGACGATTTTCAAATGCGGAATCTCCAATAAGAAAAAGCTTATAAAGGTAACCGTTGCAACAAAGATATAGCTTCCAATGAATAACACACTTACATAACAACATCCAAACTAACCCTCCATTGCATTACCATTAGTTGACTACCTTTAAACTAATCTGATTAAAATTTATCACAATTATGCTAATTAAATGGTCATCAAAGACAAGTCAACTAGGAACAACTTCAAACAAACTAGTTCCACACTAATTAATTCCCTAATTTCATACTTGTTAAACATAATTCCAATGAACATATAATTAAGGATAAAACAAGTGAGCAAATAAGAAAACCCTAATTCCTCATTCAATTATACATACTTCAATCAAGTAAAATTAATCACAAAATAGAACAAAAATTAAAATTGGAGAAAGTAAGAGAGAGCATACTAATCTTGATTTCTGGTTAATTGCAAGTACTGAAAGATGATCGAAACCGTAGATTTGAAATTTCACTAGTGACATGAACAACTTAGATTGATCGATGAAGAGGCGGATTCAAGTGCGATGCGATAGGAAAAGCGAACCTAGATTTTGGGGAACATCGTCGAATTGAGCATAAAAACCATAAAATTTAAAACAATAAAAAAATTGAGTTGCTATTTAACACCCAAAAATTTCTTAGTAACACGGCGAATACGTATAAAAGTACACCCACATTATCTTTCTTTTCCCTTTCCTTATGCCACCACCATCACCAGCTTCTTCATGACTCTCCCACTCCAGCCCCATAAGTGCCACCACCACTACAAATTTCCCGGCCATGAACAACCATAAAATTTAACTCTCCAACTCCTCTTTGCTCTTTCCCCACTTTCCTTCACGTCCAATCTACCTCCTCTTTCTCTCTTTTCTTGCACCACCACCACCACTACAAAATTTATTGCTAAATTTTCCTCAACATGTCATCGAAAATTCCTTGTCGAAGAAGCCAAATGGACAAGGATACACCAATAACCCAAATCGAAAGCAAAAATCAGACAAATTAAAAATTCAAGATCCAAATAAATCAAAGGCATCTATAATATATACCCCACCACAAGCTCAGGCATCCATGGTAGCCGCCTGCACCAATGGTGGAGCGCATGTTCCCGTGTGCGGGACTATATGTCCTTGGCTAAGAGCACACCTAGGTCTACCTTGGTGGAGTCAAGATAGAGTATATACGACACAGTATTGTCGCAAAGGAATGGTAGTTGATGCTAAGGCCAATACATGCCCATGTGGCAAAGCAACTAGCATTATCATGACAATTGAATACTAGGTGCTTACGGGATAGGCCTGGAAGCCTTTGTAGTAAGGTTGGGCTATGGGGAAGCCATTTATGTTCATAAGAAAGGTAATTGGGTTTATGGGCAGGCCCAAAGCCCATTGTGAAGTTACATTCAAATGTGTGTTCACTAGCTATTCAAAGCTTCACAAGCTTAAGCCTCTTCAAGAGGAAGGTGCTAACCCATGGTTGGGGCAGCTATGGGGTGCCCTGGGGCATCGCTCCTAGGAATGGGTTATGGCATAGAATGAGCTAAGCCAAGCCATGGCACGTCGTGGGATTGGCTTTGACAAACACTAAGTGGAGACCCTTTGACGTGGTATGCTGGGTTGCTTGGTCTAAGGCATGGCCCTTGTGTGCTGGGTACATGGTGTCGTGCCTTGTCCTATTGTGGCCATTGTAGCTGGCTGATGGATGTGAGGGATGGTTGTGGCTTGATGCTTAGTATAGGATGCTCGGTCATTTGCCGTGTATGTGTACGTGTTGCGCACGCGCATAGTATTAGTTAAACAACGAACATGCATGGGTTACATGGGTATGTGTATGCCACGCGTCCGTGTCATGTGCAGTTTATGAGGAGAAAATGGTAGGCAATGACGACTACTGGCTGACTAGGCGCACTTATGGGAGTCTTATAACAACGTCTATGTGCCCGTGTCATGTGCAGTGTAAGATGAGATAATGGACACAATGGTGGGCAATGACGACTACTGGCTAATTAGGCGTGTCATGTGCGGTGTTGGCGGTATTGGATGCCAGTTACTTCGCTCACACACACAGGCTTGTCTCAGTCATCATTGCCTATATATAGAAGACCTTGGGGCCTGTCAAAGGTATCAGAGCTATATGAACAATATTATAAATAAAAGTGTTGTGCTTCGTTAATTACGTTGAGTGTGAAATTATATCTTACTTTGATTCATCGTATGCATACTTGGTAGGCTGGTTAGATAGTGATCTAGGGCCCTCACGGTAAAATCGAAAAATTTGGTTGTGACATTTTATAGGAGCCTCACCACCGATGCAGGAGCCTGACATGCACGCCTGAGCCTGTGGTGGGCGTCGACTATAGAAGCCTCACAAAATTTCAAAAGAAAAAGTTCATTTTTTTTCTAGTGATTTGATCTGTTAGGAAGAAAATAGGCAAACTTTCAATGTGCTTCGTTCTTTTTGTTGTCCTTTTTTTTTCTGAGACATTTAGATGATCTTGTAGTTGATTCAACAGTGATAATTTTATGTTTTGGATCTCGGCAAGTTTCGAGGCGGGGTTTGTGGCTCCAGCGAGGGTGGTAGCAGTCCTGGAACCAGTGGTGGAAACAATGGGCGGTGTATCTAGTGGTGGTGGTGGTGATACGTGGTGGTTGTTGCCTGGTGGAATCTCATAGTGGACTGGTATGGAAGAAGAAGGGAGAGGGGAGGTAAGGGAAAGGCTAGAAAGAGGGCAAAGAAAAGGTGTATAGGCTATACAAATACCATACAAATACCAAAACCCTAAAAAAAGAAATAACAAATTATAAAAGTGTGAATAAAGTAAGAATTTGTGATTTATTTGCACAATTTATCCATAATTATGAATTCGAAGTAAAAGAAAAAAAGAAAGAGAGATAAAGCAAAAAATTGACTTTCCGTATTTTGGGAGGGTAGGCGTTTTTTTATTTCGCCTACGCGATGTGAACGCGTATTAGATTTGACTTCCCCATTGTAAAGGTTTTATTGAAATTTTTAAGCCGCCAACAATTCTTTTTAGGAAGAATCATAAACCTAATTGGATATTGGAAAATTGTAGGGAAAAATTATCCAATGTAAATTTCCCCGTCTTGACTCCATAGATGGTCAAAATGAACCAAAGATTGAGTTCGGGGGTGAGGGTACAAATATGGTCATAATGAACCACATTTACCCACTCACGACAAATTTTATGCCAAAGAATAATCATATAATATTTTTATACACCCTAAAAATATTTAGTCTAGGTTGGTTTAGAATACACATAAAAAGACTATTTTTAGTGATGTGTTATTAGGGAATCAATATTACAGGGAACCTAGCAAGTTGTTTAAATTAATGTAATTAATATTAGAATAGTTCTTTAAGTCTTTGATTAGCAAAAATAACATGTAGGTGATAAAAGCATTAAAGCAGGACAATCATAAAGTATGTATAGAATAATTAGGCAAGCATATAACATTATATGAAAATAAATAAAATTAAAGAAGGAAAAAAAGGTTTAGAATATACAGTAGAGCGATTTTATATTAAAGATCTACATCATGAAATAAATGGTTAGTAACTTCAAAGTAATAAAAATAATTGATTATTCAAGGATCCTCAAGATTATGCCTATGTGGCTTAGATTGAAGAGCGCAACGATCTTTAGGCGGAGCAAGCGTGGAACCAGGAACACAATATGATTAAGAATAGAAATTGATTTTAAAGTATTGAAAGTACTGCAGATTCGTAATGTGTTTGTAAGAATTCGTGAGGATTATTGTATTCGTAAAATAATAATGAAAAGCCGTTCGTAATTCAATAAATCATGGAGTATTTATAGGCAACGAGAGGCGTGCGCCTCACGCAAGCCCTGCGCCAGGCGCACATTGGTGTGCCTAACGCAGCCAACCCAATCAGATTTTAACACGTGTAGACAAGTTTCTGAAAAGATAGAAAAGAAAGTTGCGTCTCACACAGGACTTGCATCATATACAGGACTCTGTGTGAGTCACAAGTCCACGTGTCAGGCGCTCATTGGCTCGTCTGACGCGTTCTGGCCAATCCGCTGGACGCATGTGGCGCGTTGAGTGCACCCGCCGCATCCGACGCATACTCCAGTATTTTTTTTTTTAATAAGGTAAGGAGAAACCTTGACAAGTTAAGGGTAATAAAGAGGATCCCAACTTGCCAAGGGTGAGAATCGATCCGAACTTCCAGTATATTCCAGCATATTAGCTTTTGATTCTGCGCGTCTTTCGAAGATACTTTTTTTATCCCTAAAATCCGGGAATTGAACTTTACGGATTAAAAATCTGATTTGTGATAAAAGCATTATGAAAAATATTCATTAAAATAATAGATATTTAATTGGGCTCTTAAAATAGACTTAAAACATCTTATGGGCTTATACAATTAATCATCATGAACAATTAATTGGAATAGCATTTCAAAACACAATTTTGGAAAGGTTCTTTAGATTGCTCTTCCGTTGGGTCGCGCCAACTAATACAGCGGCATGTTTCATCATTGGATCCCTTAAATGGGGAGACACGATTATGTGTCTACAGGGATACTAGAGTCAAGGAGTGTCGCCTTGGATGGGGTAACAAGGGAGGCCGGAGGCGAGACCACAAGGCATAAGAAGTAAATTTGTAGTTGGGAGGACCGGAGAAGATGAAAGGTTGGATAAAAGGGATAGCGTGTCTTGAGGAGGAGAGAAAGAAGAAGCAATGGTTGAGGTGCGATGGCCATAAGCAGACTATGACGAGGGTAGGAGCCTCGCTAGTCACGAGAAAGAATTTGGGTTAGGGTCTCTTGTGGTGGAGTCGTCGACTGTGGTTTTAGCAAAAGCGCCACCATTGACGAACTTTGAGTTATATCCATGGTGGTGGTGCGAGTCAGGAACAACAATTAGCATTAGGGTTTGGATTTAATTAATGAACTTCGAGAAATAAAGAAGAGGAAGGAAGAGCTAGAGAGAAAGAGAGAAGGGATATCTAGTATAGTGTGTATGCTGGTAGAAAAGGAAAATTTTGGGGTTTTATGAATCCCAACTCTTAAGGGCTTTGGTTAATAATTGAAACTGATCATTTGTAATGAACTTTAAAAAAAAAACCTAGAATAAGTGCTTTGTTTTTAAATTAACTAGAGCACTTGTTAAGTAGCAAAAGTATTTATTTCCACTAACGTTTTGTTCCTGATGAGTGTATATCGAGGCAAATAAGCAAATCATTTTGTTGCCTGCTGATTTAAGTAGATCTCACTAAAACCATACCTATGGTGGTGCATATTGAAGATAATCATGGTGTCATTTTAGACCAAAAAATTCATTGTAAATGGATTTCTCCCTTCTGCTTTAAATGTTAGACAGCAGGACCGATTGGGCTTAGAAGAAAGGTCGGGCTGCTTATAAAAAGTGTCACCCCTAAAGTTACTCAGAAATGGATTCCTAAAACTTTAATGCCAAATGCTGAGATTGTAGTTAAGTCCTAGGTAACCTCAAGTGAGACTGAGTCTATTCCAATTTCAAAAGATATGACTGATCTTAACCGATAGAGTAGTTAATTCAGCTTTAGTGGGTGAGTTTACCTGCAGCTATGCTCATACTCATACAAAATGGGTTTGGTCCAATCAAGAGGAAGCAAAGGCAAAGTGGTGGAGGATCTAGGCCAGGCTCAATAGTGCATACAAAGGAGCAGGTACAAGTACTTACCATCCAGGGGCATTGGGGTGCACATGCATCCCCAAATTAGAAAAATTTAAAATTAAATTAAAAAGAGTTATGCGCTAAATCTAAACGCACCGTCTTACGCTTCGCGCAAAGAAGGTGCGCCAAGCGCATTTACCCAGCGTTGCAATAAGCCTTATGATTAATCTGCATCGCATTTGATCAATAACAATTTTCTGGCTTAGTGGTTTGTTGGGCTGCATATAAAGCTTCACTCCTTGATGTCGCGGGTTCAATGCCCACAAACAACATTTTGTCTGTTTTTTCCTTTTTTTCTCTCCTTTGTTTTGTTTGTGTCCTAATCCCTTTTTTCTCCTTTGCTTTTTTTTTTTTGTAATATCTTCTCAAGAGTCGAAATGATTAACTTTTCATTTATTATTTTATTTTCTTGCTGTACAAATCTACTTTTCTTAATTGACATACTGCTCTACTCTTTACATTTTTGTAGATAAAAAATTATTCCAAGAATTTCATAATTTTAATTGTGCTTCTGTAAATCGATATTTTGCAATGCTTAAAAAAGAGGTACAAAATTGTTATTATTAAAGTGTTTAATCAATTTATCTTGGTTTTTTTCTTGGAACGACTTCGAATCCACGTGGGTCAAATCCTGAATTCGTAACTGTGCATCCTGGCGGGCCGCGCTTGTCGTGAACGCCACCCGGCCAAAGATAAAATTTCTCCTACTCTCTTTTACAATAAACAAGTATAATGGAAGTAGGGTTCGTATCCACAGGGAAACGGGGACGAGTTCTATACTTAGCGTGCGTTAGTACCTAGAAGACTCTTAACGGTCGAGAAACCTAATAATAACAAAAAGGGGGGTTTCAAAGAGTTGTTATTAAACTACAACTAACTAACATATAAATAAGATGAGAAATCAATATAGGAAGATCTTGAATCCGATTAACATGCACTTCAATTCATTATCGATCATTGAACCTCGATTCTATTCATTTCCATAATTATCTATTGTTGAGAATTAATCTCGCATTCTCCTTATTCTTAGTTGAATAGCACGATCAGCGTGACTATAAAACCCTAACTAAAGGATAACCTAGTCCGCTGCGTCTAAGTTCAATCCAATAGCGGAATAAACACGGAGAACCAATAGCCCGCTAATGTCATACACGCGATAAACATTCAACGTTTATTCAATTTCCTAGAAATAACCAAGATGATCGATCTAAATTACTCCCTAGTTTGCTACCAAATGATAGAAGAATAAAACAATCGATTCTATTCTTAAATCTAGCATTAGATTAATCGCCAATCAAACTAGTAATATTCCTAGCATAATCATGCAAAATCATAGAAAGCAAGCATAGAAATTAAACCATAATCAAAGGAAATAAATAGAGAAGAAAGATCTCATAATGCTTGAAGCTCCATATTAATCTCGTTCAGAACGGTTAGCTACATCGGCATAGCAATAGCCATCCCATAATTGAAATCTACGAAAACTAAACTCGAAAACAAAAACTAAAAGAGAAGAGAAGAGAGAAGAATGGAGTGTTTGATATTCTCTCTCCTCAATGTGTGTGTTTTGGTCCAAAAACAAACTTTAGTATTTATACTAAGGCTCAAAAGTCGCCGTCATTTAAACGCCATAGGGTCGCGAGGTGCGGTATCGCACTGCGATGGCTCGCTCCACGATGAAGAATTGACGACACGGTCGACGTGCAGAATACTCGGGTGCGGGGTCGCGGGTGCGACCATGCTCGCAGGTGCAGCTGGGCTGCTTGCTTGCGCGATGGGCGGGGCGCTTGGGCTGGCGAGCTTGGGCGATGTGTGCTTGGCTGCGATGGGCGTGCTTGTGCTTGATGGGCTGTGGTGGGCGTGGATGCTTGTGGGCGAGCTTGGATGGGTTGGCGATGATGCTTAGGCTTGCGGTGATCACGGGCTTGGCTCGGATCAAATGCACTTCACCTTGGAGCTCGATACATGACGTTAAACAATTATCTCGAAGCTCCGAACTTCGCTAAGAACTAAATAAGACACGAATGTTAACAATTACAATCAAACCCCTAGCAAAGTGCACCTAAAATACCACAAGAACATCGTATAACTTGAGCGCATCACATCCCCAAATTTAAAATACTGACTCCGCCACTGATGGCCAGCATGAGTGTGAGTGCATGGAATGTTAGGTGTCTCACCAACCCTACTGAAATTAGGTGAAGTAAGAAAATATATAGCAAATAACAGTCTCTTGTATAGCTTTGCTTGGAACTAAAATAAAGTTTCCTAGTAAATATAAATTGAGGGAGAATCCTTTTTCTTATCCCTCTTTGTATGTGAAAGTCATGCTCATTTACAAAACATTTTGGCGGAACTCCAACACACGAGAGAGGAAAAAAAGTGTCAATGATGAAAATTTTACTTCTTATCGATAAGGTGGATTCCCTGATAACATGTTACATATAATATGTTTTGTCAAAGAATAGTCATGTTTAATATTTTTTCACTGAAATCCTAACAAATATGTTTTTTCTTAACAAAATTTCCTTATGATTTAGCAAAGTTAAGTCTAAATCTACAAAATATTTGGTTGTTGTAGCAATATATATTTCATGTGGCCGACGAAGCAAATGAATTGATAAAACAAGTTTAACGACATGCAATGCTCTCTCAATCATTCACGTCACTAGTGTTGTTTTCGGTGCCCGCTAAAGTCACGTGCTTATAAATGCCGATGTTGATTTAATTCTCAATTGTAAAACACTAAAACAAATGATAAAGTTGGTGAAGGAAACTCATGCCCCGTCAACCTTTATCTTTTTGGTTTACTTAGCAAACATTTTTGAAAAAAAAAAATGAAATCGCTAGAAAAATCAGCAGAACGAGCTAGACGTCGTGACTTTTTTGTGTAATAAAAATTCTCGTTTTGTTGGTGGGTAATTAGTTTGTTGACCTTGCAAATAAGTAAATGGACACTCAATAGTTTAGTATTGAATGCCTTGGGAGACTTAGTCCCTGGGGGTTACCGGTTTTAATTAGATGAAACCTTGCTAACGTACTATGTTGTAATTTAATTAATGATCAAACTGCAACAAATTAATTTCAGGCGAAAAGCAATAAATAGCGCAAACAATAATTAATATTTTAATTAAAGTATAAAATTCTCATAGATGCCACAAACTTCGAGATGGATTTTACAACACACAAAAGGATAAGTCAGGCTGGACAACTAAAGGGGAGACACGAAGGATGTTACATCCATGGTTCCTTGCTTCAATCGGAGAATTAGAGATCTTGGTGCCAGAACATGTTCTATGTCTAAAGAACTAAACTATAACCCCAAAAGGGGGTTGAACTATGCTAACGCTAAGTTATGCTAATGAAAGAAGAAATGCAGTTTGATGAGTTGTTAGTTGTCCTTTGCTTGATAATAGTTTCTCTATTTATAGAGAAACATAACATGTCACTTCTATACACGCTTGGGAGGGAAAATGTTTAGATCATATTTGATTCAAACTTCAAATGCTTTCTGGCGCTGAATACCGTCTTATGATTACCCTCTGATTACTTACTGTTTTTTATTGCCCATGACTTTAACCTCTTGGTAATCTTGATAATCTTCCTTTGTTGACCTTGACTTATGTTGACTTCGCTCAATGGGCTTCATGTTTCTATTGGGCCCTTGTGTTAAAGCAAAATTAAACCTTTTCAGGTTTGATTCAATGTACCACAATAAATGTTACTTAACATCTAAAAATGGTTGTAACAAATTGCCCCCCTGATTTTTGGAGTGATGCACTCAGCACTACACAAATTATAAGCAGAAAGGGACTTCTAATGGTTATAGCCAATATCATCTAGTAGTATTTTGAATGTGACTTCTTCCAATGTTCTAAGGTGATCAATAAATGCTCTTTTTGGATGACTAAAAGTAGTTAGGAAGAATAATCTTTCATGTGTTCCTTCACCGTTCTTTCTGGCCATTGTGAAATGCATTAAGAAAGTTTCTTCAAGATGCACACTTGTAAGATTATTTGGTGACAACCAACAAGGATTTAAATCATAGGTCATGAGATCATATCAAATCAGACATGCAAATTTGTATTGTACTAAATCTCTTGATGATGACCTATCCACCATTCTGTAGACTTTAACCTTCTTTTTAGTTCCTTGGACAAAGAGCATTTTCAGATATCTCCAAGGAATGTTAGGTTTCCATATCTCTTCTGTAATGAGTTTGCCCCATGACTTGCAAACTAGAAGAGACGTCGCCTCATCACAATCCTTTCAAGATTTGGAAATATCAATTGTTTCATGAGATCTAGATTGGACCCTATTTCGAAGGCCTTAGATTCTCTTTCATTCTCTGAGCTATGTTGCATAACAAAATTGTCTCCAAAGTATTTTTGAATAGAAGAGGTCCATTTTATAGATTCATGCTTAGTAAACTTATTCTTATCTCCAAATATGATACTTAATGCTTTACGGTGATTCGAACATTTTGTCGGGTATGTCATATCTTTTGGAGCAGTTTGACGGAACATGGGAAGATGTGTATAATCCATTTTGGTCTGGAGATATTTTGGAGATCATATATATAAAGACTTAGGCACTTTAACCGTTTAATAACTATTTTCTAACCGTTTAATTTCATAGGAAACTAAAAACAGTTTTTTAGGGAATACCATTAATAAATGGGTGTATGATTGATTCAATTTGATGAATCAAAAACTTGTGCTAGAGCGAATTAATTGTTGAAAATATATTATTAACAAGAATACCATTTGAGGTAATATTGTTACATTTGGTACTATGACTTATCTTCTTAGAGATAAAGTCACTAAGAACATTTTAATTATAATGGGTTGTATCTAGAGATAACATTCTGAAATGTTCCATGCACAATATCTTTACCATCATTCTGTACTCTCTAGCTTCCACCTCGTACCCCGCATTGTTCTTGGTAACTCCGAAGTAATAGCCATCTTCAAGGGAGTACTTGAACCCTGCTTCAAAGAGATATCTTTGATAATTGCCATTCCAAGCAAATCTCCTATCAAGCAACGCAATGAACATCCATGAAGGGAAGTGACTTTCTTGGAAAAGCAGTTTCCATAATTCACACACATTTAAAGTGAATTATTCTCCCTTGATGTTCGTTTTGACTTTCTTCCATCCTAACCACTTTGAGGCAGGATTTGGTACTACAAAGAACTAGAGTTTTTGCATACACCCAATTCATTCTTTGAGATCTTGGGAAGTTAAAGGTAGTGGAAATTTCCATTCCCCACTTTTTGCAAACTGTTAGCAATTTGTCCTGTGATTCTTTTTCCAACTTAGGCCAAATATCATTGGATAAGAGATCCATATTAGAACCAACCTTTGGAGCGCTTGAGTCAACTAATTCAAGGTTTTCTGGCTCAATGACAGGTTCATCTCCAAAGACCTGTGCCATCTTCTCTATCCATTTGGTCCTTTCATTTGTATCCTTCTATGCCATTAAAGGCATGATGATGATTGAAGCAGTCATCATCGAATTTAGCCATCAAATTTGCGTAGGCTTCATTCTCCATTTTGATGTTTTGAGATAAAAATGGTATGATAGCATAGCTATGTTTCTTTAAATAACCAAGTAATCTGTCCAACGGTTATTTTTTGTAATAACTTCTAGGATCGGTTACTGGTTAAGTACGTTTGACTTAAAAGAAATTTTGATTTCTTTTTTATTGTCATTGGTTTTAAGATTATATAGAATAAATCAATTTATTGATAAATCTAAAACTTTATATTATATCTTTTAGGCATTTGTGCCTAAGATTAATCCCTTGAGTCCATTGTTCATTTTATGAACAATGTCATTTAAATCCGCAATTTTTTACAATTTGAAAATATATTGGAAAAAGGATAACAAAATACAATAAAAATTACTTCATACTGAAATAATCTTATTTAATCATGAAATATCTTTTAAGAAGATATTCATCAACTAAGTTCAACTAAGTTCAACTAAGTCAATAGATACATAGTTTCCTAGGCAAGATCTAAACTACGCACTATCACCAGAATCACTAAGACATTTAAAATATTGCTTGATATATCAAGCACGGAGATGGGCGAAACTGATGATAATCTGTGGTTCCTCATCTTCATCAACATCAGGATCATCATCATCCGAGTAGTCTTCGCCAGGGAATATAGTGATGCCTCCTTCCAATAAACGTTCATACCACAATAGGCACGTACACTTGTACTGTATGAGTTTTTTGAAACTCTTATTTTCTCCCAGTTGGATTACCCTATACTTTCTGTTGAATAGCCCAAGATACCTTCACAGATTATGGACGTACGGTATTTCAACGTGAGTTCATGAGGAAAGTATTGTTTTACAATGCATTCTCCCCATGCTTTGCAGAAGCTTATTAGCCTTAATAACTCACCTTTTTCCATTTTTGGCCAAAGACTCAATGCTAGAAAATCCACATCACTTCTAATGATAGTAGCATTGGACCCTTTCTCCTTAGAATCTTCATATTGGACCTTTGGATCCTTTCCAAAGAGCTTTGTAATCTTGGACTGCCACTTCTTCATCTCATCATCTTTCAATTCCTCCCAATCCTCTTGTGTTATGTCTAGATTAAAACGATGCCACCAACATTCCCCAGGAAAAAAGGGTAAAGGAGAGATTTTTTGATTAGCCATGTTCAAGGATTTTCTGGTTTTGATGATAAAACTAAATGTTAGGAGTACAAAACCTCAGAGTTAATAAGATGTATTTATAATAAAACCATTATAATCGCCATCCCTATTTTTTAGGATACGTGAGGTATAAGATGTTATCTATCTAGATAACGTGTAACGTATTTTTATAACTAACCTCAACCATTTCAAGTTAAGGCCCTATTGGGTAAAATGGGTTTGCCTATTAACCCCTCAATGTGTCATTTCACTTCCAGGATTTGCCATTAATGGCGTATGAAGTTGGAAGGTAATTATTACTTTTTGAAGTAACTTTTTCTACCTCATTAATAAATATTAATAGATTTAGCATCCCAAGAGACACTTCATCTTTCTTCATTTTAATTTAAGCCGTTGAGTGTACATTATTTGATTTGACAGTTTATTTCTTTGAAACAAGATATTAATTTGAACAATTTTGATTGAACAAAATAAATAAATAAATAAATAATGCAAACATGGGATAAAATGATCGAAATTCGGACAAAATATAGAAAATTAGATTTCATTAATTAAGAAATTTTTACAACCTAGGATTGAAATTTTTAAATTAAAATAAAAATTTACAATTTTTGTTTAGAATTTTTGAATTCTAAACACTAGGCCTAAAGTTCGACGGTGTCTTTTGGAGATGACGGTTTGTCGTCGTCCGAGTCCTCATCGGAGGCTGGCTCCGGAAGAAGACCATCTTCATCATCATCTCCAACATCATCACCGGAGTCATCCTCAGAAGGGAGAGAACCACTCTCTCCGCTGGAGGTGTCCTCAGGGTATTCTGAGACCTCCTCCGCTTGGCGGCGGGTTCATCATCATCTTCATCCTCATCCTCATCATCATCATTAGACTTAGAGTCTGATGATGGAGGAGCATCCTCCTCATCTTCTTCTTGTTCTTCATCTTCTTCCTCTTCTTCCTCCGGTATCTCTGGAGGAGGGTGGAAAGGCTAGTCAACCTCTTGTGGGTTGATCTCCTGAGTCCTAGTGATACAAGACTCCGCGGAAGGTTGTGGAGCATCCATTATTGAAGAAGAGGTTTTTTTTAAGAGTGGTTTTTAGGAGATGAAAAGATGGGAGGGTTGATCAAGAGATGAGTAGTGTGTCATTTGTTATTACACTGACCCCTTTTTATAAAGAGATTTTTCACCGTCTCCTGGAAATCGAAAAGTTATGCACCCTTTGGAATGGGCTTCTAAGTAACGCACCCTTTGGAAGGGGCATCCTTAATATGACTTCAGGACCTTGCGTTTTAATTTTTTAAAACTTGGTCTTAACATGGCCCAATGAAATATGACCCAAAATGAAATATACCATGCGTTATGCGTGTGGTTTCTTCTTTTATTGTTTCATTTTGGTTGTCTTCCTCATTAATACCTTTTTCAAGGATTTTAGGAAAATTTAAGATCTTTCAAACAATTTCATCACATTTCTTTAGGAATTCACAATCATTACCAGACTTCAATTCACCATGCCTAATGAAAAAGTTCATCAAGATGAGATTCGTGAAGCGCTTGCTAAAAAATGTGATGTCATGTAATCTGAAGCAGCTCGTCAATTATGCAACGCCATTAGTGTGAACCTTTGGACTTACAAGTCTCAAGTGTTCTGGTATGTGAACAAAAGCACTGACTCTAATATTCCTTTAGAGGACATAATTGCCACTATTGGTCCTTGTTTTCCTTTCCAGATTCAAAAACCAAAGCGCCAAATTGTTTTAGAGTAACAATTTACCCGTTCTTGGACCATATTATCTTAGAGGATAATAAGCTCATAACACTTCCATTTGCCTCAAAAACACTCCCAAATTTGAATTGTCCTTTAGCCAGTAAGCCCTTTAAAGGTTGTATTTCAGGGGTGGATGCAAGAGGATGGTTTCTGCGAATGAAACCTTTTCACGGCAAATGGTCCAAGAACAAGATAGTGCCTTTCTTGAGACTAGCTTCTTATGAAACCATTCCATTCGATGGAGCTATGTCCACTGCCTTACTAGCTTATTGGGACCCTGCCATTAACTGCTTCTTGTTCCGATGGGGACCAATGACTGTAACATTAGCTGATATTGCCTTTATTACTGGGACTTCTCCAACAGGTAAATATGGAATTGACCTTCCTATCTTTCACCATGTTAAAGAACACAATCAACTGTATAGTCAATGTTTGTCAACCTTTCGCCAGATTGCTAGTCCCACTGCTAGTGCCAGCAAATGTGGTTTTCAGAAATTTGTTGACTTCTTCATTAATAAGGATGCCAGTGAGGAAGTTACTTCTCAAGAGGAAGTACTTTTTCTTACTTTTACATTTTTCAAATTTATGATGTCTAGAGTTGGAGGAATAGTAGCATTATGGCTATCTCTAGCTGTTAACATCTCTTCTACATCTGAAGAATAAAGTAGCTTCAGCTCCTGTTCTATTAGGACAACTTTATAGATGTCTTTTTAGGAGTAGATAATCCTTTAAAGGTTTTTAAATCCATACCTCTGAGTCCCCTATATTCTTTACTAACAAGGGATTTGGACCCCTATGGCTTTTGACTTGTTGGGGCCACATGTATCTACCTTGTTTGATGGTTCTCATTCCCTCTTCTGCTTTTGAAGCACCTAGGGGTTCGGAGGAGGAAGATCTTTCTTTTGATCCCCTTTTGTTCCTTTCTAGTCTTAATGAATGTTGTTGTTATGGTGAGGTCAGCTTCAATCTTGTATCTCCATATGAGGTTTGGCATCCAAGCTTGATTTTCTTATACTTCTTGGTTTTTAAGTCCAATCCAGGTATCAAGAACATTTTTCCATGCAAGATGGTTGTTTATGTTGAAAACGAAACCTGACGCCATTAAGTAGTGCCTGCTTAGCTACAATCCCTTGACATCCACTCTAGTTCCTGAGGGAGTGGAAACTTTTGGAGTAATGTTCTTAGGTCTACATATTTAATAGCTGCTGAGCCTGAGTACTTTGCCTTTGAAGCCTACAATCCACAGCTGGTAACTAGACAATTTGGATTAGTCCAACCGCTAGCCATACCTTACTTCTTGACCCGCAATGATCCTTGGACTTTAAGGGGTTGTATTGAAGAGGGTAGAGCCCTTCAAAGTAAAACTCTCAACCTTACTTCCATGTCCATTTCTCCTTAGAAATGGATCACCAAAGCTGTTCGAGGTTATCAACTGTGGTGGGATCATGTATTCCCAGATAACTCAACATGCTCTAAGGCTTTGGAGCGCTTTGAGAATCAAGTCTTCTTAGGCTGTAAGTAATTTCTTTCCTCAGCTATTTTTATAACTTTCAGTAGGAATGAGCATTACTAAATGTTCCTTGTGCTTTCTGTTGCCTTTTAGCTAAAGCTGGCAAGAAAAAGCTAAGAGTGCATGATGGCATGGCAACAGATTCTAGATGTGACAAACTCTATTGGGCCACTATAGACCAAAGGGTTCAACCTCAAACCTCTTCCGAGGGTGAAGATGCTGCTTATGAGCAGGGGGCTTCCTATGGAGATGTCCAGACTGTGGAGGACATCCAATCCATGGGGCCAATGGAGCAGATTGGCCCTTTTAAGAAATCTGCAAGAAAGAGAGACTACAATTGCTTCTCTGCTCCCAGACCTTCAAGACATTCCAGCAGGAAATGCCCCAAGTTGAAAGCTTCTTTCGAGGTTCAACATTATGTAATCTCTTCTGATGAAGATGATACCAAGTCAATATCTCTAATCTTTCCTAAAAGGAAACTCCCAGGAGTCAAAGCAGGTATGAATACCATCTTTACTCTTTCTATAAGAAGTTTCACATTTTTGTTTGGAATATTGATTATTTAATCCTACGTCCTTCTTGTGTTGATGACATTGAGCCTAAGACTCCCAGTGATCCTTCTTCTGAGAAGTCATCACCTCTTAGCTCTGCCAGCCAACCTTCAGTAGATATTTCCAAGGTGGTGGACCCAGAATTAAATTCAAAGGGTGAATCTATTATCAATCATCCCCCTTTTTCTTCAAGCGATGCTGCCCCGCAGTTGGAGAATGTGGCTACTTTCCCATTGGAGGGAAGTACTGCCCCAGTTGGAAGAGGTTGATCATCTCCAAGTGGATTCTCCTGATGAGGACTCATTTCATCAGTTTAATGAAGATCCCTTGGAGCCAATTCTTTTAGATGTTGAAGTTCCACGCTCAAATGCTGATTCAACAAATTTCGAAGCAATGTCTTCCATTGCTGGGAGTGAAGTCCCAAAAAATGTGATTCCTTTAGAGGTCACACCCTTAAGGAGCAATACTGAGCTTTTGACTACCTCTGTGTTCAAAGGCTCTTCATCAACTTCACAATCTTCTTCTGGGACTGGTTTTCCTTTCTTTCCTCGTGAATTTATTTTAGACTTCCTCTATATGAGTCCATGTCCTCATAATACCAGACTTCACTCTCTTGCTAACTTGGCTTCTCTACTTTATGATGCAGAGGGAAGCACTCAAGAAGCAAGTGTGATGAAAGAGTCTGATGGAGGGAAAGAAGTTAGTTTGC
Organism: Beta lomatogona; assembly: GCA_947646795.1. Classification (NCBI taxonomy): domain Eukaryota; kingdom Viridiplantae; phylum Streptophyta; class Magnoliopsida; order Caryophyllales; family Amaranthaceae; genus Beta; species Beta lomatogona. Next base: position 1,601,761 of record CANSNZ010000271.1, read on the forward strand.
AAACAGCTATGATTGTGAGGAATCAGCCTGTTGACCAGCCTGCCACTACTAGCAGTGACCACTCTTCTGAGCATATAAGACAGGAATAATCTGAACATATAGGACTGGAAGAAAAAAATTAGGAACTCTGCTTGACCTTAACAGATAACCCTTATGATCATGCTTCTGCACAAACACTCAAACAGATTTTGGAGTCCCTAACCTCTCAAGGCTTTGAGTATTGGATACCCTGTCTTGACCATGTCAATGAGACCCTTCTCTTTCAACAATGTAATGCTGAAACAAGAGTTCAAGCTCCAAAGTTCTCAGATCAAAGACTTCAGGAAGAGGAAGCTTCTTTAGAAACTCAAGCCAAGTCCTTCAAAAACTTCAGTAAATAGATCAAAGATTCTTTGAGTTCTTTTGATAAAAAATTGAAGCTTCTTTCTAAGGAAAGACAATCTCTACAGAATCGCCTAGCTGAGATAAATAAAGAGGATATTAACATCATCAATGAGAGGCCTTCACTTCAGAGCTGCATTGATACTGAAGAGAAAAAACTACATCAAGGATGAACCAAACTTGCCAATTTAAGGCAAGATATGTTCAAATATATGGCTATACAGCAAGGCTTGATTCTCCAAAAGGAAAAACTTTGTAATGCTTGGTCAGCCATTAAAGACCTTAGTTTAGCTGTTAGACAATGTTGGAATGTTTAGGACATAAAATTTTTGTTAATGTTGTAATTTCAATAGTCCTTTGCTGTTTGAAACAATTCCGCATACTTTTGTTGAAACTTAGGATCTTGTTGTTCCCATATACGATGGATGATATTTCTTTAGAAATTTGCCATTCAAAGCTCTATCTTTTATATTACCATCTATGTCCTTTTATAAGTATGCATTTCCAGGCATCTTTTTGTGAATGATAAAGGGACCTTGTGATGAGTGACATTTATATCACTCAAACACCCTATTTACCTCATGTTTAGAGTCAATTTTTCTATTCATTTATCATTTTCTAGCTTATTTTGCTTAATTTAGAGTAATTGAGTTTTTTTTGTAGCTTATTTGAGAATATTAGTTATTTTGCTAATTATAAAGGGTTTGGTAATGCTTATTTGCATTTGATGATGTAGGATCAATCTTAGAGGCCTCCATACCACACACCAAGCATAGAATGGAGCAATTTTGGCAAAATAAGAGCTTTTGGAAGGATTTGTGCACAAGGGTCACATTTAAATGGTCATAACTTTCAGCTCCAAAAATATTTTTTAGTGATTCAAGTTGGAGATGCAAGCTTGGCTTTAATTCCAACAAGTGGTCGCAAGCCCAATTCCGATGAAAAACGAAAGAGATATGGCTATTTAAAGTCGGGTGCGTCTGCTAGAACGAAGACCCGTTCCATATTGTCTAGCGCGCCCGCGCCAGAGGCCCAGAAAGCATTATGCCTGCTCAAAATTGTATGGAGAGGCCGCTCCAAACTATATGGAGCGCCCGCGCCACTTGACCTGTGCGAAAATCCCTGTTTTTCGACCCGTTTAATGATGTAATGTTTAAATCTTTTAAAAGCACGAACCCCTAACTTTTGAAAGGGGAGAAGGAGGGCTAGCCTCCATAAGCTTAGTGAGAGGTTTTAGTTAGGGTTTTTAGAGAGAGAAACTCTCATCTTCTAGAGAGAGAAGTGAGAGAAACTAGTTTACAGCTTGGATTTTGAAGAATCTATGAAGGAAACTTGAAGATTTGGAGACTCCTTGCAAATTTAATGAGAATTTCTTACTCTCTCATGTTGCTTTATCTATTCATTTTCATGTCATTTTCACTCTATTTACTTGTGCATCCTAGATTAGTGTTTGATTTCATGTTTTTAGTTTGTTATTTAGTTCATTTAATAATTTATTATGATTTGTGAGTAGTTATTTTGTTTAGGAGGGGATGAAGCCATTAATGATATCATGAGCCTTTGGGTCATATTTGGGGTTATTTTGGAAAATGAATTCAAATGAGCAATGGGGGTTTATTGTTGGTTTTTGTGATTGGCCTCCATGGAAACTTGATTATTAGTCACTTCAATGAAGGATGGAAAGATGAAATAAAAGAGTTGACTCCCTATTTGTTCCCTTAACTAAACTTGCATGAAAATAGGGGTTTTAGTTAAGGGATATATTTAGTCATCTTGTTATTCATGCTCTTGAGTTGGGGGTTTGTTGCATGAAAATAGGACATAATCTCCAATTTGAGTAACCCTCTTTAGCTACAAAGAGTAATTAGGGATTTGTTAGATGATCCCTTTGATTCATTCTCTTTATACTACCCCCTTATTTGCCTAATTGTTTTCATGATTGAAATAATTAGTGAATTCCCCTACCCTAGTTCCTTTTATTTAATAGTTTTTAGTTGATAATTAACAAATCTCTTAACTATATCTTAGCCTAGCTTATTATAATCAATATTTTCGGTGATTACCCTTAGTCCTTGTGGAAGAATGACCCTTGCTTGCCATTATTCTTATGTTAGTGGTTAGTTAGGTAGTTTGATTTAGGGGTTTTGTCCAACGACCAAAATTTATATTATCAAAATGGCGCCGTTGCCGGGGACTTCGGCTAACATTGATTTGTGTTGATTAGATGAGTCTAGGCTTTTAGTGAATATTTCTTTATTCTCTTTGATTTCTTTTTCTTTTATTTTCTTTTTTTTTTTAAAAAAAGTGACAAATGGCAATCTTTTCTCTTCCCCAATATGAGCTTGAAGTATTTTGGAGATGCTATTGGAGGCTTGGAGATTCTCTTGGTTGTGACCATTGTTTTGAAAAATGGGAAATGTGCGATATGATGTTTGAGGGTTTAAATGAAGAAACTAGAAGGGTGGTAGAGTCTATGTCTAATGGTGATTTTCATACTCAATCATTGGATGAGGCTTGGAGTCTATTTGAGTGGTTAGCTAGAGATACATATGAATGGGAAATGTCAATGCATACTAATCAAAATCTTGAAAATTTCTCTAGTTCTGGACCCGGGACTTGTATTTCTCCCCCATCTTGCTATCATTTGGATGAAGTATATTCTAATGCTAATGTTGTCCATGCATGCATCTTATGAATTATCTTCAAACCCTTGCATGAATTCCCATGATCAACCCTATGCCTCTAATGATGAATCTCATATGCTTGATTGTGAATCCCTGGCCTTCCCCAGTTTGATTCTCAAAATGTTCCCACACCTATTGATGATCCCCTTGTGCAATTGAAAATTGGTTTGAATTTGCTTAGGGAAAAATTGAATTGCAATGATGACATTCTTGAGTTTAATTATGTTGTTTCGAGGGATGTTAAATCAATAGGGAAAGAGTAGCGTAGAGCTTGAGGATGATTTTGAAGTTTCGATGAATAGTGGAGATGTTCTTGAGGATAACTCATTGATGGAAGAAGTCTCCCCTCTTAAATCTTGTGATGTGAGTGAAGTGGTTAGTGAAAGCCTTTTTTCGATCCCTTCCCCTCATATTCCATTTGCAAGAAGGATTAACCTTATTCCCTCTACTCCCATTTTATATCCATTCTCATCTCTCAAAACTCCACCTCTTGATGAGTTGCTTGCCTCTTTTGACCTTCAAGTGCCCAATTCGTTCATTGTTGAGGATAAGAGTGAGGTTGCCACCAAAGAGGAATTTGTTGAGGAGACTTTGCTATTTCATTCTTCTTTTCTTTTTATTCTTGTTTTTCTTATGTCTTTGTTTTTCCTTTTGATTATTCTTGTTTTTGGCATCCCTCTCCTCTTTATGGAGTTGCATTGCACTTTATGCACATTTTCCATTTTATCATCGCATACTTAACAATAATTGAAATGTGTGCTAGTGCATATGACAAACTCTTGCGATCTTTGACGGGATATTTACTAGAAAGGTCAAGCTTATCACCTTAAAGAAGCCTTTCTCGGAAAGTAACCCGTGATTTATTGCTTTTATTTTCTTTCTTTTAATTTAATTCTTTTATCCTTTTAGGTACATAGTTGGAATCACACTCATTCTCAATAGTACATGCAAAGCAAATCATTGTTTTGGGGAAGTTGAGTATAAATGGAGAAATTGGGTCATTTGCGGGTATTTACACCCACCTACTATCCGGTAGCATCCTTCCTTTTCTCTTTCTGTAATGGTTTATGATTGTGGAATATGTGCTTGTTGGTTTGGACGTTTCTTTCCCCCTACCCCCTTTGACGAACTTGTTAAAGCATTGAGGACAATGCTTTATTCTAGCTTGGAGGAGTAGCTATTCGCTAGCTTGGGGGAGATGTATATGCTTTATTTATTTACTGTTTTCATTTTTACAAAATTTCAAAATCTAATAATATTTTCCTTTAGTTTCTTTTCTTTTTCCCGAAAAATGAAAAAATGAAAATCCAAAAAAAAAATGAGGAATAAGAAAAGTACAAAGTATTTCATTTTCAAGGGAAGATTCTTGATGGCAATTTATGTGGATTCCTTTAATTTGCTTTGGTCATTTAGGTAGATGAGTATAGGTATTTTCGTTGGATGTTAGTATGTGTAATTTGGGGCTATTAGGGATCGATTAATCTTTGTTGCTTAATTTTCTACTTGAAAAGGCATTCTATAATTCTAAATGTTGTTAAACTTTGTGTTGAAAAGTGTCGAATTATTTCCCTTTTGGAAGTTGTAGTGACCCTAGTTGAATCTTGAAATCTTCTTTGGTGCACAAGATTTTACATCAAAATAAGCTATGCTAAGAGTTAAATCAATTGTAAAAAAAAAGTGTTTTAAGTCTTGAGTCCAATAAGTGGAGCCAATGAGCCCACAAGGCATAATAAGCCTATTAAAGTCCATGAAAAAAATAAAAAATATCAAAAAAAAAGTCAATAAGTGGTAATTACCACATGTCCTTGAGAAAGTGGGGTAGTTGACATGTTTGAGTGGGAGCTCGAAAAGTTAATAAGTAGTGTTTTCCTAGTAATGATGAATGTCATTATGGCTTAAACATTGAGACTCTAGATCCTTTGCTCAATCATTATAATCCTATAATCATGGTTTTCTCTTAGCAAAAGTCAAGTTTGGGGAAGTTCATGTGCACTATAGGTGATTAGGATCGATCTTGGGACCCTCTTCATCCATTTGAGAACGATTTGTGACTCTTGAATGCCTAAGTAGACTCTAATTGATGGTTGAAACTTTTGATAGTGTTAGCTTTGCACCTTAGATTAGCCTATCCCCTATATTCCTAAGTCATGGATACATATTGATAATGGTTATGCTTTGAAAGTTTGCTTAATTGCCTAGTGCTTTGTGATCCATGGTTAAAGAGATGACCTTGGGATAATATATATTTGTGCTTGATTAGAGTTGTGGGTTAAGAATCTTGGGAAACCCTCACGAGAGCAAACTCGTCCACTAGCATGTTGCACATGCTAAGTGCAACCGTGATTCCTACGACAGTGAGTTAGGATTTCTAGCTTTTTAGGGTAGTTCTTCATTATTTTTTGTTTCATTTGCTCGAGGACGAGCAAAGGTTAAACTTGGGGGATTTTGATGAGTGATATTTATATCACTCAAATACCCTATTTTCCCCATGTTTAGAGTCAATTTTCCTATTCATTTATCATTTTCTAGCTTATTTTGCTTAATTTAGAGTAATTAAGTATTTTTTTAGCTTATTTGAGAATATTAGTTATTTTGGCTATTTATATAGGGTTTGGTAATGCTTATTTGTGTTTGATGATGTAGGATCAACCTTAGAGGCCTCCATACCACACACCAAGCATAGAGTCGAGCAATTTTGGATCAAAAAATATTTTTCGATGATTCAAGTTGGAGATTAAATTTTGGCTCAATAGCTTTTCAACAAGTGGTCCCAAGCCCAATTCCGATGAAAAACGAAAGAGATATGGTTGTTTAAAGTAGGGTGCGTCTGCCAGAACGGAGCACCCGCTCTGTATTGTCTAGTGCGCCTGCGCCAGAGGCCCAGAAAACATTATGCCTGCTCGAAATTGTATGGAGAGGCCGCTCCAAACTATATGGAGTGCCCGCGCCACTTGACCTGTGCGAAAATCCCTGTTTTTCGACCCGTTTAATGATGTAATGTTTAAATCTTTTAAAAGCACGGACCCCTAACTTTTGAAAGGGGAGAAGGAGGGCTAGCCTCCGTAAGCTGAGTGAGAGGTTTTAGTTAGGGTTTTTAGAGAGAGAAACTCTCATCTTCTAGAGAGAGAAGTGAGAGAAACTTGTTGAAAGCTTGGATTTTGAAGAATCTATGAAGGAAACTTGAAGATTTGGAGGCTCCTTGCAACTTTAATGAGAATTTCTTACTCTCTCTCATGTTTTGTTGCTTTATCTATTTATTTTCATGTCATTTTCACTCGATTTACTTGTGCATCCTAGAGTAGTGTTTGATTTCATGTTTTTAGTTTGTTTTTTAGTTCATTTAATAATTTATTATGATTTGTGAGTAGTTATTTTGCTTTGGATGGGATGAACCCATTAATGATATCATGAGCCTTTGGGTCATATTTGGTGTTTTTTTGGAAAATGAATTCAAATGAGCAATAGGGGTTTTATTGTTGGTTTTTGTGATTGGCCTCCATGAAAACTTAATTATTAGTCACTTTAATGAAGGATTGAAAGATTTAAAGAGTTGACTCCCTAATTGTTCACTTAACTAAACTTGCATGAAATTAAGGGTTTTAGTTAAGGGATATAGTCATCTTGTTATTCATGCTCTTGAGTTGGGGGTTTGTTGCATGAAAATAGGACATAATCTCCAATTCGAGTAACCCTCTTTAGCTTGAAAGAGTAATTAGGGATTTGTTAGATGATCCCTTTGATTCATTCTCCTTATACTACCCCCATTATTTGCCTTATTATTTTGATGATTGAAATAATTGGTGAATTCCCCTACCCTAGTTCCTTTTATTTAATAGTTTTTAGTTGATAATTGACAAATCTCTTCACGATATCTTAGCCTAGCTTATTATAATCAATATTTTCGGTGATTGCCCTTAGTCCTTGTGGAAGAATGACGCTTGCTTGCCATTATACTTAGGTTAGTGGTTAGTTAGGTAGTTTGATTTAGGGGTTTTGTCCAATGACCAAAATTTCTATTATCCCCTTGCCACTTAAGTTACCATTTCCCCAATTGTGTAGCTTTGTAAGCTGCTTCTGGTAGAAACATATTCACACCTTATCATTTTCCTAGAATTCTTTAGGCACTACCTATTTGTTATAGGCCCTAGCCACCTTTTCTTTTTGGATCCTCATTTTGGCTAAAGCTTCTTCTTTAGCCTCTAGAGCATCCATAATCTCAATATTCATCGCCTGTGAATAATCATCTCCTGATAATCCTATTTGTTGGGCTACTCTTGATGATCTTACATTCACTTCGGCTGGGATGACTGGAGTATGCCCATAAACTAAGTTGAAGGGGTAACTCCTGTTGCTTCCCTTTTAGAGGTTCGTTAGGCCCATAGGGCATATAACAACAATTCATCCAATTTTCTTGGATTGTTATCTATTAGTTTTGAGATCCCTTTTACTATGATCTTATTGGTAACTTCAGCTTGACCATTTGCTTGAGCATAGTAAAGCGTTGAATGCAACTTGGTAATCCCAAACTGATTGAGGTAATCCAGCAGGTCAGGATTCCTGAATAATGTGGCTTGATAAAAGGTGATAGTTTATGGAATTCCAAATCTTGTAAAGCCTGAGCCTCTACCCATTTAGTGAAGTAATCAGTCACAACTAGGATGTATGAATGCTTCTTAGAAGATGCAGGGTTAATTTCCCCTATGGCATCTACTGCCCATCCTCTGAAGGGCCAAGGTTTAATAATGTACTTAAGTTCTGAGGCTGGTGCCATACTGATAGGTCCAAACTTCTGACATCCTTTGCAGCTTTTAGCATAATCTATACAATCTTTTCTCATGGTGGGCCAATGGAAGCCATGCTCGTATAACAATCATCTCATTTTTAGGCCGTTTTGATGAGCTCCACATAGCCCTTGGTGAATTTCTGCCATGAGGGGCAGAGCTTCTCCAGTATCCACACATCTTAAAAGTAATCCTTCTGGATCCTTTCTGTGTAGTTCACCAAATTGTATACAAAACTTAGTTGCTGCCATTTTGATTCTATATATTTGGCACTTTTGTCCCAATTGGGTTCTGGAGATAATGGATAATTTCATCTTTCCAGACCTTTTCCTCTCTTAATATTGAAATTCTATAGACTTCTAATATATTTTATGATCCTTCCTCATCAGTTTCCCTGAGAGGCTCTAGGATTTCTCCTGGAGAATGATATCTTCATTTTCTGAAGGTATCTCCTCCCTAGCATAAGTTATTTGAAACAGCTGATCTACTATTTTATTCTCTTCTCTGGGAATATGTAAGAAAGTGATTTCCTCAAATTGTTTAGACAACTTTTGTGCTTTCTTTCCACACTCATGTGATACTGATGATATACACTTGAATTCTTCATTCATTTGGTAAATGACCAACTAGGAATCCCTATATATCTTTGCTCTCTTGGCTCCCAATTCTAGCAGCATCTCCAATCCAATTAAAAAAGCTTCATAGTCAGCTATATTGTTGGTACATGGAACTTTGAGGGTTATTGCTAGCATAGTTGGGATCCTGCCAGGAGATAAAATATATATCCCAACTCCTCCCCTTTCTCTAGTGTTGGATCCATCAAATAATAAGATCCATGGAAGGAATTCCTCGTCAATGATTCCTGAGTCACATCAAGGATGGGTTGCTAAGAAATCAGCTAAAGCCTGACCTTTTATTGCCTTTTGTGGCACATATACTAGGTCAAATTGCAGTAAATGTAAACTCCATTTGCTTAACCTTCCTTTTATAAAAGGTTGAGATATCATATATTTTATAACATATGTTGGAGATACTACTTCTACTGTAAAGGCCATGAAATAATGTACGAGTTTAATTGATGTATCATATAGACACAAACACCATTTTTCTGCCATGGTATACCTTTTTTCTGTATCATGCAAGATTCTACTTAGGTAGAATATGGCATGCTCATGTCCCTTTTCATTTTCTTGAGTAAGGAGACTACTAATGGAATCTTCACAAGCAGACAGGTACAACCTTAATGGTTTTCCATTTTGCCTTGGAGGGATCAATACAGGTGGACTTGCCAAATCATGTTTAATTTTGGTCAAAGGCCTTTTGATGCTCCTCTTCCCATTTGAATTCAGATTCATGTTTTAATCTTAGTAGAGGTGAAAACTTTTTAGTCTTTCCAGCTAAATTAGCTATGAATCTTCTAACATAATTGACCTGTCCAAGGAATCTTTGCAATTCCTTCTTATTATAAGGTGGCTTGGCTGCCGATACGGCCTTTGACTTGTTCTCGTCAATTTCCATTCCATTTTTGTGAAGGAGGAATGTTAAAAAGTTACTAGCTTTAACTCCAAATGCACATTTGAATGGATTCATTTTCAGGTGATATTCTCTCATTCTGCTGAATGAGTTAACCAAATGCTCTTTATGTCCTAAAAAGTCATTTGACTTTATAAGTATGTCATCCACAGAAACTTCCATGATTTTATCAATCATGTCCTTAAAGATTGCGTCCATTGCTCGCTGGTATGTGGCTCCAGCATTTTTTAATCCAAATGGGCATGGCAACATATTCAAACAAGCCTAATGACTTTGGACATCTGAAGGCTTTTTTGTTACAGCCCTCATGTGCAATCCTTAACTGGTGATGTCCTGCATAACCATCCATAGAAGATATGTATTCATATCTTGATGATGCATCTATTGGGAGATCAACTACTGGCATGGGATATTGATCTTTAGGTGTAGCTTTATTTAAATCCTGCAGATTCGTATTTTGCCATTTTTCTTAACCACTGGAACTATATTGGAGATCCAGTCAGCATATTGGTAAGGCCTTGAATTTTGCCTTGAGGAGTTTGTTTATCTCCTCTTGTATAGGCTTTATTAGTTCAGGAGCCAATCTCCTAGGACTTTGTGCCAAAAGCTTAAATCCGTCTTTGATAGGTAGTTTATGCTCTACTATTTGCCGATCAATGCCAGGCATTTCATGATGTTCCCATGCAAAATAGTCTTCAAATTCCTTTAGAATTTCTATTATTTCCAATTTTTTTTTAGTTAGTGAGGAGCTAGCTTATATAAGTAACACGTCGAATTTCATTGTCCCCATTATTTATTTCCTCTAGTGGGTCAGGAACCCTCTTGTTTAATATCCTCACTTTTAGCCCATACTTTCTCATCCTCCTCTTCAAAGGATTCAATCTCAAATAAAGTTGAGCAACATACATTAAAATTTATAAGAAAACCCTCTTGGTATTTTCTAAAAACTAAATCTTTCATTACTTGATCAACAATAGGGGTAAACCCCTTCAACATTCTTCTTGGTTTATAAACATAATAAACTTTTATAAGAAAAATACATTCTAACTATATAAACTAATAAGACCTAGGGGCTGATCATAGTCTGGCGCATGTTGAATATATTCATATTTTGATTGAATGTCTTCAACTTCTGGGACGTCCTCCACTTCCTCAATGAGAATTGCACCTGAGTCTTTTATCTCTTGGTGAGTTTGTGACTCAAGTTGTAGAGAAACCTCAATTTTGATAGTAGGAACTGACTTTAGAGAGTCCCTAATAAAAACAGAATCAGCAGATGTAATTAGACAAACTTCCTCATCTGCTTGAACCATTTCATAAGTGTCACCATTCCACAAAATTAAGACTTGGTGGAGTGATAATGGAATAGCATAGTTATGGTGTAACCATCTCTTCCTAAAATTGCATTATAATTAGTGTCACTTTCGACTATGAAGAAACCAGTATAGTTAGTTTTAGTTCCTACTCTTATCTTTAGGATAGCCATTATTTCCACTTTTTCTGACAAACCAGAAAAACCAGTTATGTTGATTTGTATATTATGCAAATCCTTTCTAGTTTTTCCTAGCTTTCTAAACACAATGAGTGGCATAATATTAACAGTAGCTCCAGTGTCTACCAATACTTTGCCTAAACGTACTCTGTCAAAATCGACATTTAGAAATAAGGCTTTAGTATGCTTATTATCAACATCAACTGACCTAAAGATTTTATCTATGATTAATTTCTCTAGATTAGCTTTTAGATATGTCTTGTTAGACACTTTCTTATGAGGTGCATTTAAATAAGATGACAAGGTTCGGGAAAAAGTAACTTTAAATTTAGATGCCATCTCTTCTCTGTCAACTTCATCTACCCATGATGTGGTGTTGGTATGGAATTCTGATTGATCTTCTGACTTTATAAACTTTGTTGGTAGCATGACCACATTACACTGCATGTTTTGCCTCTCTCTCATTTCTGTTTGAGGCTCATTCATCAGTGGGTCTCCATCCAACATCAAGTCACTGTCTGACACTAGTAAGTCTAAATCCTCATATCCAAACTCTGAATCATAATCCTCGCTAAAGCTATTTCCTGGTATCTCTTTCATAAGAGAGTCACCTCCTTGAGGCTGCTAGTCATCATGCTTTGTAGATGATTCACCACATGGTTCCTCCTCCAGAGGTAACAATTTAGTGATGCCAACTTGTAGTGCCTCTTCATCAATTCGTATATTTGCAATAAGGGACTCTTGCATATTTTGATTGCTAATTTGAGCCCTTGCTGCAACAGCTTTTGCACTTAGCTCTTTCATCTTTGATGTCCTACTCTTTGGTAAATTTTGGACATCTTGTAGTAGCCATGGCTTAGCTCCTGGTTTGATTTTTATTTCCCCTTGGTCCCTATGGGACTTAAGCCTTCTTTTAAGAATTTTGGGAAGAGGAGTTTGACTTGGCTCCCTTTCCTTTCCTTTTGAGGAAAGGCCTAAACTGGGGCTGTCATATTTTCTTGGTCCTTGACTTCTGAACCTTTTCTGCAATGGACGCTAGTAGGCAGGCACATAAGCAGGATTATTTGGAATCATCCGCGTTCTAACCATTTTAAAATAGCCTGTCTGCACATTGTGAGCACATTCAATTCCTCAAAGCCTCCCTAGTCTGCAAAGGGAATTTATGTGCTGCTTCCTTGTAGGTTTTAGCTCTTTCCTCATGCATTACTGGGTTTGGAGTTAGGTTAGACTTAGCAGGCGTCTTAGCTTTGGCTAAGTTGGCCTTATATGCTTCTAGCTCCATGGCATGTTGTTCCATTTCTGAGACGACCAATCTTTTGAGACTTCATTGCCTAGTTAGAAATCCTCTGAACACTTGGCATTGGTCTGTTGTATGTGACCCATTCATGTGCCATCTGCACATATCTTCCAACCCTTCTTCATTGGCTATTTTTGGCATAACCAAAATTCCTTCATCGAGCAATCTGTTGAAGAGTTGGTTACCTATTTCAGTAGCTTGAGATGCCTGCAAGGTAACAGTAAACTTATTATTAGCTTCTACCATACCACATAAAAGTTCAAATGGTTCATCCACTCTAACTACATTCACATCTTCGTTATCAGGAAACATGATATTTTTCTTATCAATTTCATCCTGGATTTTATTTCTAAAAACAATGCACTCAGAAGTATCATGAGTTACTGCATCATGCCATTTACAGTATTTTTTAGCCTTAACTTCTTCAGCAGTTCTTACTCTATGTCTCCCTACCAATTTTATCTTTTTTTTTCGATAATAACCAGTCAAAGATAGCATTAGCTTTTGTAGCATCAAAAGTATATGTCCTCTTTTGTCCAGATTTCATATCCTTTTTTCTCTAAAGGAGAACATTTGTAAGGTACTCCATGAATAATTTCTACCACGTCCACTTCTTGTGCAGTTTCAAAGTGGAAGGGCTCCTCATTCTGAGCAAATAAACTTTGGTGCCTTGCTGCATTTTCAGCTCGTAGGTTTCTCTCATACCTTACGGCTAATTCTGCTAATTCAATAAAATCACCAAAGGCATGACCATCAAACCTCTTCCTAAACTGAATTAACATTCCTTCTTGAACCATTTGTAGAAATTATCTTTCAGGAATGCTAACATGACACCTAATCTTAGCCATCTTGAATCTAGATAGGTAGTCTTCCACAGACTCTCCTAACTTATGTTGGATTCTGGCCAGATCACTTAGGATCACTCCTGGTTTAATGCGTGCAAAATGATTTGTAAATTGCACTTGCATGTCCTGCCAGGAGTGAATGGAATTGGGTGGTAAATTGGTGTACCACCAAAAAGCAGTCTCAGTAACAGACATGGAAAACATTCTATGTTTTAAGAAATCATTGTCAACTGCTTCTTTACACTGACAATTGAACCTAACTAAATGATCTTCAGTAGAAACTCTATCATTTCTGGAGAACAAGGTAAAGTCAGGCATCTTAAACGTTATAGGAAATGGATTTGCTCTATCAATCCATTCAGGGTAAGGTTTTTGTCCTATCTGCCTCTGATTTCTCCTAGAGGTATCATCTACTAATCATTGGACTAGTGCCTGAACCTGTGCTGCCAATGGATCTTGATGCCTGCCTTGGTATCCCATATTCCCATACCCCATGGTCCAGGCGGGTGTGTGTTGTCACCAACTTGTCCACCACCCATGGAAAGCAAAGGTTGATGATGTCCTGACGCCTGGTGCCAGCCTAGCTCCATGCCCTCTGCCATTCCATCATTTCTCCTAAGATTTCCATGATTACCCTCTACATGGCTCATGGGTATTGCCCTTGTTTGATGTGCATGGGAGGAAGTTTGTGGATCGCTTGAGATAAGTGGATCCCTAGTTTCAAGATGGGAGAAATGTACCCTTGGAGGGTAACCTATTTGAGAAACATCTGGCGTTGTGCCATAATTTCCCCTTGCTCTATTTAACGGAACCTCTTCTAAGGCCTTAACTAGTTTCTCATTTAACTGATATTGTTTTCGGCTAGTGGTTCTAGGTGAGTAACTACCTCAGTGGCAAGAGACTTGGACACTGTCGTGAAAGTTGCACTCATAGTATAATTGATATTTACAAGTATCCTATCAATTTGCCTAGAGTTAATATCTCTGTTCTCTTCACTTATCCTTTGGAGGATATCCGTGAAGATTCTGGCAGACTCATGGGCTAGAGTTCTGTAATTAGAGTCACATCGTTGTCTCTGACTCTCTCTGGATTCTAATAGTAAATTATTTACTACCTCCGTGAACTTTCCATACATTTGGTGTATAAGTCCACGACCAGTACTACCTGGAGATGAGCCATCCCTTTGTGGGGTTTCTGCAATTGACTCTTCATGACTATGGTGAATTGGTTCACCATTACTACCATGCACCCTAGTCTCTGGAGGGACAAAAGAACTAGTTTCCATGTTATGGAAATTAGATTCACCCTGAGCAACTTCTTTATTCTTCTTAGAATGTGTTTTCGGCATTTTGGTATAAACAAAGAATAACCATTTTCTACCGTTGATTTTCAAAAGTATGAAGAAGAAATTTCACAATTTGATTACGAATCTTCTCCTCCCACTGTGGTCACCAAAAAACTTGTTGGTGCAAAATCAGTTCGTTGACCTTGCAAACAAGTCAATAATGGACAGCTAATAGTATAGTATTGAATGCCTTGGGAGACTTAGTCCCTGGGGTTTACCGGTTTTAATTAGATAAAACCTTGCTAACGTACTCTGTTGTAATTTAATTAATGATCAAACTACAACAAATTAATTTCAGGCGAAAAGCAATAAATAGAGCAATCAATAATTAATCTTTTAATTAAAGTATAAAATTCCCATACATGCCACAAACTTCGAGATGAATTTTACAACACACAAAAGGATAAGTCAGGCTGGACAACTAAAGGGGAGACACAAAGGCTGTTACTTCCATGGTTCCTTGCTTCAATCGGAAAATTAGAGATCTTGGTGCCATAACATGTTCTACGTTTAAAGAACTAAACTATAACGCCAGAAGGGGGTTGAACTATGCTAACGCTAAGTTACGCTAAGGAAAGAAGAAATGCAGTTTGATGAGTTGTTCGTTGTCCTTTGCTTGATAATAGTTTCTCTATCTATAGAGAAACATAACATGTAACTTCTATACACGCTTGGGAGGGAAAATGTTTGAATCATATTTGATTCAAACTTCAACTGCTTTCTGGCGCTGAATAACTGTCATCCTATAGTGCGTGTTCTTTTTCATGTTGAACCTTCTTATGATTACCCTCTGATGACTTGTTCTTTTATTGCCCTTGACTTTCACCTCTTGGTAATCTTGATAATCTTCCTTTGTTGACCTTGACTTATGTAGACTTCGCTCAATGGGCTTCATGTTTCTGTTGGGCCCTTGTGTTAAAGCAAAATTAAACCTTTTGAGGTTTGATTCAATGTACCACACTAAATGTTACTTAACATCTGAAAATGGTGGTAACACGTCTAAAAATCTTGTATGGACATGGTCCACACTAAATTTAGTATATCTAAACTATGAAAAAAGGGTCACTATATCAAAAAACAATAGATAAAATAGAGGAGTAGTTATAAATTGTAAAGGGTGACTATGTGAAAAAAAAATTATTGTGTTATAATGTCTAAATTATTTTATAATAAACTAATATAAGAAAATGTGACTGTATAAAAAAATAACTTTCACTGTATTAAAAAAACGGTAGATTAGTGTAATTTTAAATTGTAAAAGATGGCTATATGAAAAAAAAAAAGGGTCATCATTCCAACCTAACCCATCCTTGGTTTTCAGTTTTAAGAAAAATTCGACAGCACATTCCTACAGTTCTCCAAGTACCCGATGAACATAGTAGGTAAACTGTCAACATATGTACCTAGAGAATGCTTAGGGAAATGAGCTAGATCATTCTCAAAATCGAAAACTAAACATTCATTCACATCCTGAGTGAGATAAGAAACTCAAAGACAGTGCCAAACCGGGATCTATTAAAGACTTACTCATAATGAGCAAGCCCCAAACGAGTATCTAGGCTAATGATGACATTGCAATTAAATATAGCACAAACCAATCCATTCCTTAGATTTCCCGCCCCACCCCATTAAGTAAATGTCCATATTTCAATTGAGGAACTAACGCAACAATCCACAAATTCATATTTATTTATATATAACATGATAGTAAAAACCAAACCCACATCATTATGATCACAAAACTAATCCATAATATTAGAAATCTATAATAACCAATCCACATATTAGAATTACAAACCTACATCTTTGCAATTACAGATCCATTCCCTTCCTTAAATTTCCCGCCCCACCGCTATTAAGGTCTATTCATAATTCAACAATCCACAAATTCAAAATTGAAAATAATTACCAATGTTTGTATACTTTTATTTTTTCAGTGGTCCCACTAATAACTACATATTTCTCTACTACCCATATGTCTCACCATATACTCTCTCTTTCAATAAAATAGGGTGCGCAATATTTACTCGAAATTACCCGCACATTGTGTTTAAAGTTCCAACTTCCAAATAAATCTCCTCCACTATACAACACCACCTCTCTCTCCTAAACCACCACCACCACTATTACCACTACTTGAACCGACCTGACAACCTCCACAAATGTTAATTTAAACTTTTCTTTTTAAAGATTAAAGAGTGGATGGAGATTGAGTCGCATGTGGATGACTTATACAGATTGATAAGATGGATTTCAAATAGCAGAAAGTCCAATTTTCAACTTGTAGCTTTTAGTGCAGCAATTATAGGTGTGATGTATGGGATTTTAGCAAGCAAGTAATGATAGCAAGTAGAATCAGCAAGTTTTTACTGTGTAGTACATAGTTAAGTGGATTAGAGAAAATGTTAGACACAGGATTTTTTTTTTGTTTTACCTATAAGAAGATGTCTAGGAGGGATTTGAATTGGTTTTATACTCTATAGGTGATGTTTGTATAACCTGTTAATTGGTTGTGGTTGTGTATTGGATTTGAATTGGTTTTGTAGTAGTTTGAATGTAGTTATCTGATACTTGTCTAGGGAGGAGGGGTCCAACCTAGTTGGTTTATTTCTCCCTAGATTGGTTTTGGCTGTAAATTTGTTTGGTGATAATGTATCACTACAAAATAATGTGTTATTAGAGACATAATTTGAGACGAATTTTAATTACGTCTCAAATTTGAGACGAATTTTAGATTAATTGTCTCAAAACAAGAATTGAGACGGATTGTATTTTTGGTCTCTAATTTGAGACAAATTATTTTTTCCCGTTACTAATTTCAGACGGCGTTTTTTTCCGTTACTAATTTGAGACGGAATTTTGTTTCCGTTACTAATTTGAGACAAACTTTTCCTTCTGTTACTAATTTGAGACGAAGTTTTTTATTCCATTACTAATCGGAGATGACTTTTTATTTTATTACTAATTTGAGACGAAATTTTAATTTGGGACCAATCGTCTCGCAATATATTAAGATAATTGATCGAAAATTGTCGAAAGAATAACTTTTCCTCTCTCCCTTAAGGAACACACTACCAAGAAACACACTTCATTCTCTCTCTTTCTCATTCTCGCCATTTAAAAAAGTCTGGTATTGTGGTACATGAGCAGCATAATTGCTCTTATTCTCACGGGCTATGGCTTTCCATATGTAGCTATTGACTATGGCTTTCTTATTGCAGGACTGTCAAAATTTTGTTATAATCCTAAACCAAACTCAGAAAAGTGCAGTGCAGATTTTGATTAACACTCTACGGAACCAGATTTTGTATGATAGTTCCTAAGACTTGTACATTCTCTTGAGCTGATTATGGATCTTTTTGTTAAATTCTATTCTGCTTTCCATCCCCTTTTTGTAAATGTTAATTAGACCTAAGTGTGAGATATTAAAAAATAGAAAGGTTCATTGTAAACTTAATAGGGAAAGTTGTTTTTCTCTTGGCGTAGGGTATGACCCCCCTTCTTATCTTGCGCTTGACGCCATGGCGGGGAAATCAAAAGCTCAAAAAACTCCTCAAAAATCTCGATTAGATGTTATGGTGAATAAACCAAAAGGCGTTGTGTCGGATTCTCAGGCGAAAAAAACAAAATCTATGGATACAATCCTTGGAATTTCGGCAATGGAGGTTGATTCAGGCGAGGAATCGGTGGAGGAAGAAGGAGAAATTCTCTCTCCTAAAGCTTCATTTGCTGCAGTGGAAGCTCAAAAGCAAGATCACATAACCTTCTCTTCGTGGTTATCGGTGATGAAATCAGGGAATTCTAAAATTGCAAAAAATTAGGTATCTCTAATCCAATTCTTCAATCTGATGTTGTTAATGGTGATATGAATGATGATGTTGTGAAAATAGAAATGGATGACATTCAGGATGAGGTTGATTTTTGGAATTCAGCCATAGTTTGTTCTGTATTAGGTGTTAACCTTCTTTTATCGGTAATTGAGGGATTTTTTAGACGCATTTGGAAGGATTTTCGAATTGATAAAATTACAGTCATAGATCATGGGGTGTTCATAGTGAGATTTTTTACAACGGAAAATAGGGATAAAATTTTACACGATCATAGACCCATGTTTGACAAGAAACCTGTAATTTGTAAGCCTTGGCATAAGGATATTGTGAATTTTAAAGATGAAAATCAGGCAGTTCCTATATGGATTGAATTGAAGAATCTTGAAGTAAAGTTTTGGGGTAGTAAATGCTTGAGTAAGATTGTTGGTTCGGTAGGGCAATTTATTTAAGTTGATCATGCCACAGTTAATAGAGATAAACTTCAATTTGCTCATTTGTAAATTGAGGTGACTTTGTGTCAAAAACTCCTTGAACAGGTCAAGTTTCATGATGAAAATGGGCATTTGAGGGTTATTAACATAGGGTATGAATGGAAGCCTATAATATGTGAGCATTGTAAACTGTTGGGGCATCTTTCAAGTGGCTATAAGAAGAAGAAGGGGTCCAAGACTTGGGTGGCTAAGGCACTAAGCAAGAATGTAGTCCCTACTGAGGCCTCAAAGGAAGGGTTTACACAAGCTGTGAAGCCTGTTCAGATTAGAAAGGAGGCTCCTAAGCCAGTTATCGTGGGAAATTCTTTTCATGTGTTGGAGCAGGAAGATGTTGAGAAGGGTGAAATAGATGGTGATGCAGTGGTGCTAGCTGGTCAAGGGGATGATGTTGTTGCAGCAGGTGGAAGACCTCCTGACGCTCATGGATATGTTGATGTTTTGGAATATCAGGGGGTTGAACAAGGCTGACAAGTAGAGAGATGTCAAGTCTTTTCTGCATAATAATAGGTGCAACCTTGTTTGTCTCCTTGAAACTAAAGTCAAGGCCAAGAATCTTGGGGGCTTGTACTTGAAATTGTTTAATGGGTGGGCTTTTACATCAAATAGTATGATGCATCCTTGAGGTAGGATTATTTTAGCTTGGAACCCTCTTGAGTTTCAAGTTAGTCCTTATATGTGTTCTAGTCAGCTGGTGCAATGCAATATCACTCCTAAGAATGGCAAAGAGTTTGATGGGTCTTTCATATATGCTCATAACTCTCAGCAAGAGAGATCAGTTTTGTGGCAGGATTTATGCAGCTTAGCTAAAACTCTTCATGGGCCATGAATTTTAATGGGAGATTTCAATTGTGTTTTGAACACTGATGAAAGAGTTGGTAGTTCTTAGAGGATTAAAAAGATGCAAGATGTTGTGGTGTTGAGGATGCTAAGGCTTGTGGGAATTTTTTTCACATGGAATAACAAGCAAAAAGGTAATCATAGGGTTTTCTCTAAGTTGGATAGGGTCCTAGTAAATGATCAATGGTGTTTGAATTATCCTACAATTGAAGTGTGCTTCAGGAATGAAGGGTACTTTGATCATTGCCCTGGATCATTTCAATTCATCCTAACATGGGAAAAGGTAAAAGGCCTTTTAAGTTCTTCAAGATGTGGCAGGCAACTGCTCAGTAGAAGGAGCTTGTTAGTCAAGCTTGGCGGAGACAGTACCAGAGTACTAAAATGTATCAAATTGTTCAAAAGCTCAAGGGTGTTAAGGGGGTGTTGAGGCAACTTAACAGGGAGGGCTTTGGTGATATTAAAGCACATGAAATCAAAACACAGCTAAGGCTTTTTAAGCTGCAAAATGAGCTCCATCTTAATCCTGATAATGCAGAGTTGGCTGACAGGGAGAGAGAAGCTCAGCAGGATTGTGACTCACAAAGCATATCTGAGTTTTTTTGTCTCAAAAAACAAAAGAAGCTTGGATTAAGGATGGTGATGAAAACTCTTCCATGTTTCACTGATCAATTAAGCATAGAATAACTCAAAACACTATCTTTTCCATTAAAGATAGACATGGGAAGTGGACTACTGACCCTACACAAGTGCTGCTGCTTTTTTAGATTACTATACATGGTTGTTAGGTACCAACATAAGCAAGAGAACTTCTATTAAGCATTGTATTGTGAACAAGGGTCCCTGGTTACAACTAAACAGAAGAATCTATTAAACCTTCCTTTTAATAGAGTTGAGATCAAGGAGGCTAAGTGGGATATTGATGGTGATAGAGCTCCTGGACCAGATGGGTTTGGTAGTGCATTCTATAAGGGTGCCTAGGAGGTTATTGGGGATGACATTTGCTCTGCTGCCTTGGATTTTCTGAATACAGGCAAGCTTTTGAAGGAACTCAATGCTACTAGCATCACTCTTATCCCAAAGAAAAAATGCCCTGAAGGTGTGGAGGAATTTAGACCCATCTCATGTTGTAATGTTCTCTACAAGTGCATTTCTAAAGTCTTATGTGCTAGACTAAGAAATGTTCTACCTGATGTGATTGTTCAGAACCAAGGTGCCTTTGTGCGTATAGTAGTAGGTTTATTGCACACAATATAATGGTATGTCAAGACCTTGCTAAAGGGTATGAGAGGAAAAATGTTGCTCTGGGTGTCTCATTAAACTTGAACTTCAAAAGGCATACGATACTGTGGAGTGGGACTTTGTAGAAGAAATTCTTGAGTGCTTATGATTTGTTTCAGGTCCCCTAGGTTTTCTTTGTCCATTAGAGCATCTACAATGGTCTAGTTTTAATTGGTCTAGCAAATAGTAAAACTAGTTTTACTTAGTTTAACCATTGGGACACTTGGTCCTTGGAGCTGGTTGGTCTCGGATTCCAGACCAACAGCACCTCGGATGGCGTGCTTGGGGTGAGCGAGAAGACGACGCGTGGCTTTAAAGCTGGGCCCAAAATTTTTTTTTTTGAAAATGAAACGCTGAGTTTAAGAAACAGAGAAGGAGATATAGCGTGAGAGGTGCGGCGTATCACGCGAAACAAGGAGCAATGCATCGCTTCTTGTCGGTGGGTCGACGCGCGTCGGCCCACCGAGCGGCGAATCGATCTGCCACGCGTGTGGTTTCTGCGTTTCACACCCTCTCATTTTGTGTAGTTCAACGGTTACATTTTATAACGTTACAAAATTTGTAACGTTAATAAAAAAAACCAGGTTAAAATTAAAAAAAAAATTACAATAACGGCTATAAAATATTTTTATCTATAAATTGAGCCCAAATTTCTATATTTTACCACACTTCTTCCTAATATATTTTTTTCTAATTACTCTCTCTTACCTAATATTACTTAAACTAAGTCAATATTATGGATTCAAATAATCCTAATTACTCCCAAAATAATCCAAACCACCCACAAAATCCCCAAAATAATTTCCAAATCGATCCAAGTGTGCTACAAATCCGAATTCCAAAGAATGTTCATGTTTTTCCAAAGCCAATCGAATTACCAAAATTCTCAACAAGCTACACAACCATCTCCACAAAGTTCTAATCATCTATCCAACAACAAGTGAACCATCTTTTCCTATATCCCGACATATTTCACAACAACATGAACAACCTCGAATCGATGTAGTTGAAATCCAATCACAAGAAATTCGAAACACTCCTTCTTAAAAAGCCACAACACCAAGTTTCAATGGAGTGCGGATGAAGATCATGCACTCATTTGGCGTATTTAGAGTGCGGGGAGATGTGTTGAAGGGACGACCAAAATGGTGATGGTTTTGGGGTTATTTGATAGTGTGGAAGAGTCACGACGACTCAATCCAACTTTACCCCGAGGACTTTCAAAGCTCTTACTAGTCGTTGGAAAAAATCACGGAGATGTGAATGCATGGGTCGGGATATATACCGAGGCGAAAAGAAAGAAAGGGTCTTGATGAAGAAGACGTCTTGGCCAAGCGTGAGATGTGGATAACGGCCCATGGTCCGATTTACATTGGAGCATGCATGGAATGTTATGAAACACTATGACAATGGGCGGATGGCACCCAAATGGCGGCGGAAGCTCAAAACGGTCGGTCCGGATGAAGGTGCGAGCTCAAACGTCCCGACGGCGTCAGAAAGTTAAGAGTAGGAGAAAAGCCCCAATATCCGTTCATCTCCATCCTCTTGAATTTACGAGGAGGATTAGTTTGGGAGAAGATTTGCTTGAGTATCAAAAGGAGCGTGATGCCTTGGAGAATCAACGAAGAGGAAGATAGAAAGTTCAAAATTTGGCTGCATTAATGGCTAAGTCTTCCTTGATCCGGATAGGAGAGATTTATGAAAAACTTAAGCTACAATTTAAGAATAAATATGTTTAGTTAGTGTTCATGTTTTTAATTGTTTTAGTTTGGATTAAGTTGTATCGTACTTTAATTATGAATGTGTATGTGTCGTAAATTTTGATTATGAATGTATCGTTTTCATTATCGTTAAAATTATTAATATCATCTCCTATCGTTTTCTTATTATTATTATTATTATTATTATTATTATTATTATTATTATTGAATAATGTCCAAATAGTCGCATTGAATTGTCTACTCCTCAAATAGTTGCATTGAATTGTCTACTCTACATTGAATTGTCTACTCCTACAAATAGTCTGCATTGAATTGTCTACTTGACATTGAATTGTCTAATCCTACATTGCGTGATTGTCTACTCCTACATTGTTACGTACATATGATAGATTTTTCCTATATAATAGAACATAACTTCAACCATAAAATCACAACTCCATCCACTTTTTCCTCTCGATCTCTTATTTTCTAGAAAACACCACTTATCAACGTATCTCCAAAATGAACTATGATTAAGTTCTTCTAGTTCGTTAATTTTTTAATTTCATGGTTCAATTACATAGAATGGAGTCATCGTTGATCTTGGCAACAAACGAAGAAGAAATTGTACCCCGCGAGAAAATATATGCATAGGGAACGTGAGGAAGCTCATGAAAGATTGTTTCATGACTATTTAACGAACCCTCGTACCCGAGAATATTTTTGCCGAAGGTTTCGTATGCACAGCTGTTTTCCTTCGTATTGTCGAAGGTGTATGAAGATGATGAGTTCTTTACGCAAAACCGGATGCTTTGGAAGGATGGGTGCATCGCACTCCAAAATGCGGCTATCGGGATGTTGGCATATGGTTCTCCTCGTTGTCTGAGTACTGAAAATTGCTTAGTCGCTGAGAATGTCTTCTTCATTTTGTGAAGGGGTTGTTGCTAGATTTGGCCGAATACTTGAGGAAGGCAAATGCAAATGACATTGAGCGTCTCCTACATGAGGCGGGGTGGCTTCCCGGGCATGATGGGAAGCATCGATTGCATGCCGGCCGGAAGAATTGTCCTCGGCTGGAAAGGAATGTATCAGGAAGAAGCAAACAAAGACAATAATCTTAGAAGGTTGCTTAAGTGACTTATGGTATGGCATGCTTTTTTGGCACCGGTTCATGCATGTATAAACGTATTGGGAGGTCTCCGTCTTTGATGATGTTCTACAAGGAAGGCTCGAGGTCAACTTCTTGAACGGGACAACTTATAACATGGGTTACTATCTTGCGATGGCATATACCCGGGTGGTAACATTCATCCCCGATAAAGCTCCCTCAAACCCCCAACAAAGATTATTCCACGGATCGGAAGCTGTTAGAAAGATGTAGGCGTGCATTCGGGGTATTGAGCTAGATTTGCAATCATTGCAAACCCGCTCTCGCGTGGGATAAGGACATATTGTGGAAATAATCATGGCATGCATCATTATGCACAATATGATTGTTGAAGATGAGCGCGATACTTATCAAATTACCGAGATCCGAACGAATATGATCAAGTTCAAACTCAAAATAACGGGGGTCTCTAACCAAGTCGGGGAGCTCATTCGTTGTGCACAACGGAAGACTCGGGCGCGAAATTTAGGTTCATACATGGAGAGAAGATCCGAGATGCGAGACGGAGAAACTCACATCTCACTAAAAATAACTTGGTTAACACATATGGCGTAAGTTTGGGCCTAATCGTAAGTTGATTAAGTAACATTTATTGAATTGCTTATGGTTTAAGTAATTCTAAATTTCATGTATTTGTGTGTTTTTAAATTATCTATCTTTATGTATCAAATTATCATGTATTTGTGTGTGCTAAATTATCTATCTTTATGTATCAAATTTCATGTATATGTGTTTTCTAAATTATTTATCGTATGTAATATGTTCGTTGTTTTTAATTTATAATATCAAGTTAACGCTAATTTAATTTAACGTAAGCTAATTAGCTAATTTAATTTAACGTAATTTAATTTAACGTAATTTAATTAACTTCGATTAATTTAGATCATCTATTTCATATAAAAATAAACATTGAGTAGGAAGAGAGTATATGGTGGGGTATAGTAAAAGTAAGAGAGAGAAATAGAAAACAGTAAGACCAACCAAACCATTGTGAGAAAAAAGATGAGTTGGTGGGGTTTTAGTGGGATTGGGTGTAAGAAGGGGAAAGGGGAAATAAAAAGCTCAAGACAAACACTCCATTGTAGATGCTCTTAATGGTACATTACATGGAATCTTTAAGGGGAAAAGGGGCTTGAGGCAGGGGAATCCAATTTCCCCCCTGCTCTTTGTCTTGTGTGTTGAGTAGTTATCTAGAACCCTGAATGCTGTGGGTGAGAAGGAGGGTTTCAAGTTTCACCCTAGGTGTAGAGACACAAAATTAACCCATTAGTGTTTCGCTGATGATATCATTTTGTGCTGTAAAGGAGACCATAAGTCAGTATTCCTGATGATGCAAGGCTTTAGACTATTCTCTGACAATACTGGTTTACAAGCCAATCCTTCCAAAAATATTGTCTATTGTTCTGGCATGTCTGATTCAAAGATACAAAGGGTGCTTAACATGACTAGTTTTGCTAAAGGGTCATTTCCCTTGGCATGTCTAATTCAGAGATACAAAGGGTGCTTGACATGACTGGTTTTGCTAAAGGGTCATTTCCCTTCAGATATTTGGGCACTCCTATATGTTCAAACAAGATTTCAGTGGCTGATTGTGATAAAATTGTTGAAAAGATGTGTGCTAGGATCAAGCTCTGGAGTTCAAGGAACATGTCATTTGCAGGAAGACTCACTCTTGTGAATTCAGTCCTAATGACTTTGCAGACCTACTGGGCACAAATTATGATTCTTCCCACAGGTGTGTTCACTCAAATCAATAACATTTGTAGGAGTTTTTTGTGGAAGGGCACTGCTGGTTATGGTTGTCCTGGTAAAGTGGCTTGGAAGTCTGTTTGCAAGCCTAAAAAGGAGGGTGGTCTTGGTATTGTAAATAGTAAAATGTGGAACATTGCTTCTATGGGAAAGTATGTTTGGATGATTTCTAGCAAAAAAGATAACTTATGGGTTAGATGGATACGGATACACTCAGTGTATCTCAAAGGGAGGAATTGGTGGCATTATACTCCCAAAAATGGTGACAGCTGGTATTGGAGGACAACTTGTGTAACACCCCAGAATTTCAAAGGCAGAAAAGAAAGAAATAATAATATATTTAATAGGACGATGGCGGAAACATCGTCTTTTGGGAATGTCACTACTACAAAAATAGTGTTTAAATAACTAAGTGATAAAAACAAACATAAGTAAATACTATAAGTAAATTAATTACTTAGATTAAAATCGAAATGAGACAACTATCTCAAACTAAAGAGAAGTCTAGAACTAAAACCCCTAATAGATTATTTCTCGCAACTCAACCCGAGCCCAAAATCAAAGAAAATCCCCATCAACAAAACCTGCAAAATATACAACAAATATCCACAATCAGTGGGGAGTAACTAGCAGTTCTCCCAGAACAATAGCAATCAAAGCACGATTCAGAAGTAGATTATTATGAAAGGAATAACATGCAATCATTACATCAATAGCATGTACATAGAAATCATAAAGCTCATAGATGAAACAAGTGATCATCAACAATAAGTAAACATGATAGAGTGAGTGACATAATTCTAATATATAATAATAACAATAAATCAAGAATTCAACAAGTTATTGAGTCAGAAACCGAACGCCAGTGATTCGCAAATCACTTCCTAAGGTTTGTCAGATCGCAATCTCCAGGTCAGTCTATGGGCTTACATTCCCACCGCCCGTGTCTAAGAATGGCCAAACTCCCGATGCGGGGGTAGAACACGCGAGAACTCCCCGACTCTCGGACGACAACAATTAACCCAGGTGTACCCCTAGTTCGCAAACCAGGTGGTTGGCATGTTCTTCACCGGGGACTACATCTATCCCACCGGATATTCTTATCTCAAAATACAATCATGCATACAATCAAAAAGGGATGCCACCCGGCCTTATACCCACAGTTCATCAAAACAGTTCTTCATAATTCCTCAAAATAAATCACTTATAAATTTTCAACAAATATCTCTCATAATAACACTTGAACATCTCCAAACATCATCAATGATAATATACTGGTTTTTACAGCAACCACAATTCAATCAAAAATACATCACCAATTAACTCTAAATCATATTCATTAAAAGAGTAGTAACAATTAATCATTTTCTTTCATAAATCAAACATAAACATGTGGTTACCCAATGATACATAATGCATACTACTGAAAATCAGCAACCCAGAATATAAAAAATTATGAATTATTTCTGATTTACAAGCCCTCAAATAATTTAAAAGTGTATCCTCAATTTCACAACAAAAACACCATAATAATTATTAAACTAATAAGTTCGAGCAGTAAAATCACACAAAAATTATCATACGACCCTAATGGCTCTACTGACATGATACAATTTTTATTTATAATTTTCAGACGCCAAAAGGATTTTTAACAGTTAATATACAGATTCCTCAAATAAGCCATTATAATAATTAAAAATATAAACAGACGCCCAAAGATTACCAAAAATTTACATAACATGTAAAAACTCGGGGAAATACATAATATTCCAAGAAATTAATTTTTATGCCTCTACAAATAATTTTCATGATTTATATTCTGACAGAACCGAAATTACAAAAAACAGATATATCAATTAAATAAAATAGTAAACAGTAGGAAAAAATTATTATAAGGAATAGAATACATACTACGCATGTAACCCGATCTAATAAAAATAATTTCATCAATTTTAACAGTCGTACCATAATTATTATGCAATTTAGCCAAAAACGCACAAAATACCAATTTAATCAAATAAATACTAAAAATCATGCGAAAATTATTTTTCTCTACACAGTATTAACATAGTATGTATCAAGTATATTCATGTCAAATTTCATCAAAAATTTCATTCAAAAAGTATTTTAAATAATTCCTAGCGTAGTAATCTAATACCGAATAATACCCTAATCACTATGGTTCTAAGATAACAACTAGTTACCTGGATCGTCGGGAGGAGAGCTGAGTCTAAAGAGACAATCACGAGTTAAACATGCAATCCAAATCCTCTTCTAACCCCAAGGCATAACGAACGAGAATTGTAGCAACAAGTCACTAGGCATTTCTTCTTGAACGTTGAAAACTCTTGTTTCGCACTGCTCTGTTACGACCATGATTCCCGATGATCAAAAGCTCAAATTCTAAATCGCTCCAGTCATAATGTAGAACAAGACGTTATAAACGTTGTTTCCAAATTTGAAGACGATCCAACGGTTAGATCTCCAGCTACGGTTATTTTCGTGAAGGTGCGACAGGAAAAACCGGGTTGAACCTTTCTATTCTTTTCCTCTTCCTTTTCTCTCTTCCTTTTCTTGAAAAACGGTGAGGGTTTTAATGCAAATGATGATGAACTTCTTTGAATAAAAATCAGAATTTTATGGATGTTTAATGGTTGAAATAAAGGGTTTTAATGAAGGAGAATGATTAGGGGGTTATAGGAGTTACAAAGCTACAAAGAGTCACAAGGAAAAATAAAAAGAAAATAAAGAAGAGGAGTCCATCTCCTTGGCCGGCTGTCAAGCCCAACACACCAACAAAAATTTCGGCCCAAATCAACAAGGGTCCATGCTTCAAAAGCCCGCTACGCGATAAATCGATAAATTCTTAAATCGCGCCTAAACTTTGAAAATACTTAATAATGAAAATAATTCTAATAAATTATATTATAAATATAAATATAATGCACACATTAACACACCATATAATAAAATAATAATTCGGCTCCCAAATTATAAAGAATAAAAATCATTGATCTAGAGAAAATAATAAATTATTTATTTTTTTACGAAAAGAATATCATTTTAAAATAAACTAACACCAAAAATAAAGAGTGAAAATTACGGGGTGTTACAATTTGTCATGTTAAGGATTCAATGAAGCTATACTGTACAGAATCTCAACTTGGAAACCTGTCAAAATATTCTATAAAACAAGCTTATAGCAGCATTATTCCTATTAACTGGGTGTTTACTGGACTCGAGCAGTTTGGTGCAGATTGGGACAACCTAAACATCGATTTATAACTTGGTTAGCTGTGTGGGGTAGATTAAATACCAAGCAAAGACGGATGCAAATGGCTATCACTCTGGATAACAAATGTATGCTTTGTGGTATGGGTGAGGAGAGCCACAAAAACTTCTTTTTTGATTGCCATTTCAGTATGAGCCGCTTGAAGGAGGCTAGTCAATGGCTTGGTTTGAGTAACTCCAAAGATCTTGCTACTCTGATAAATTGGTGCTACAGAAGGAAAATCAGCAAATTCAGGAAAGAGGTCCATTACTCCGTTATAATGTGTATAGTTTACCACATTTGGAAAGAAAGAAATAATGCCTTGTGGAATGACACTTTGAAATGTATAGATATTGTAATTAAAACCATACAAAAAGAGGTACATATGAAAGTAAATAGCGTTTTACCTAGAAATATAGTAGCAGGGATAGCATCTGGTGCATAGCTCCCTTTGAGCACTTGTCATAGGCTGCCTGTAGCCTGTTGTTTTAGTTCTTGGCAGTGGAGGCTTGTCTTCATGCCTTGAGTTAGTTTCTAACTTGTTTTTTGATGCAATGCAATACTTAACTTGCTAATCAAAAAAAAGTGTGAGATATTATCATATATGAACTATAATTACGTAGCATAGCAAGACAACTACAAATATATAGTTTTTTTTAAAATAAAATTCCTAATTTGAGACAGATGCTTAATTATTTCGTCTCAAATTTGAGATGGCTTATAAAATAATCGTCTCAATTTTGAGATGTGCTCTAAAAAAAGTCGTTGCAAATTTGAGACGTATTCTAAAAAATTCCGTCTCAAGTTTGAGATGTATTCTAAAAGATTTCGTCTCAGAACTTGTGACTAGTATTCCTGATCGGTCTCAAATTTGAGATAGAATATAATCCGTCTCAAGTTTGAGGTGCAGTTGTGAAAATTTCGTCACAAAAAAAATTGATACGCCTCCTATAGAGATGTCCCATTTTACGTCTCAAATCCGTCCCTAATTGCAATTTAAGACGGATTATGCCCATTTAGAGACAATAATTTTTCGTCTCTAATTAGGCTTTATTTTGTACTGTATATTTCAATTACTTAGACAAAAAAAAACTTTTTTTATCCCGATAAATTTGTGATTTTCCAAGCAAAACTAATTTTTTTAGTTCAAAAAGATATGGACGATTTTGATAGATATGACGGTGTTTAACGTGGCACATAAATTAATACCCATTGGCTCCTTTGATCTCTTAGTAACGTCAGTTTTGACTGAGTTTAAGTGTTTAACCCCACCTGCTTGACAGGTTTATTAATCATATGACAAGAAGTGACATTGGTTTGTAGGGGTGTGCACCGGTCCAGGACCGGACCGGACCGGACCGGAACCGGCTGGACCGGTGGACCGGAATCCGGGGTTTTCCCGGACCGGGACCGGACCGGAAAAATTCCGGTCCTGGACCTCTTGGACCGGAATTTTTTTTTTTTTAAAAAAAAATCTTTTTTATTTTATTTAAATATATTTATAAATTATATACATTAAAAATTAATAATTTTAATGTCAATAATCCTAAAAGAATAAATAGTAGATTTTTTAAGTTTCTAACTTTCTACCTTTTAATTTTTTTTTAACATATAAATTTTTTTTTTTTACCAAAATAATAGAAATTCCGGTCCAACCGGTCCGGACCGGAATTTTCCGGGTTTGGACCGGACCGGACCGGTGGACCGGAATCCTGATTTTCGATGGACCGGGGACCGGACCGGAATCTCCGGTCCGGTCCGGTCCGGTCCAAATTCCGGTCCGGTCCGGTCCAAATTCCGGTCCGGACCGGTTTGTGCACACCCCTATTGGTTTGCACATACTTCATTGGTTGAGAAATGTGGAATATCGGCTTCTTCTGTGCATTTTATTTTCAGTTCTTATTATAGTAAATAAGTTTAGATAATGTCTAATACCGATTAACAAGGTCTAATAAGTTTTATATAAATTCAAATAAATTGAGATAAATCCAGTTCAGCAAGTATAAGCAAGATTAAGGTCTGACACTCTCATAAAATAAGGTGTAAGAAATTTAGATAAATTCAGATTAGGTCTGTTAAGAATCTGGGTGTTGTAGTTTGATTAATGCTGAACAGAAAATCAATGAAATAATAAAGGTGAGAAAACAATAAAGATGAACAGACAAATAACACAAGGATTTACGTGGTTCAGTCAAATTTGACCTACGTCCACAGGTGGGGGATTAGAGCTTCTTCACTATAATGGAGAAAATCAAAGAGAATAATACAAGGAGTCCTAAATTCTAGAGGCTAAAAGTGTTTCATAAGTTGTGTATCAAATAATGAGCACTAAGAGGTCCTATTTATAACATAAGGAAACCTCGTACAAAAAACCCTAGAAAAAAAAACTCCATAAAAAACCCTAAAAAGAATCAAATTTGGAAAACCGCAAAACCGCGTCAAAACCCAGCCGCCCGGTCGGGCGCTGCTGCCCGGTCGGGCCAAAACCCGCCCGGTCGGGCGAGACGAAATTCCAGTTCGACAGTTCTTCGTAAAACAGCCATAACTTTCTCGTTTCTTAGCGGAATTGGGCATATGACCTATCGTTGGAAAGCTTTTTGAACAAGCTTTCACCTCCAATTTGAATCAGATCAAAACCATTTATAGATTGAAAGATATATGCATTCAAAGTTACCCTTATGCCAGTCACAAGATTTCAAGTCATAATTAACAATCTCCACCTTGACTTGAAACCAATCAATCAAGATACCTCCACCTTGAACCAAGAAGTGATGCTCACCCAAAATAAAATCATAAAACCTCCACCTTAAACAAAATTCCATAAGCCTACTCACTTTAGCCAACCCAGAAAACGGACATCTTCTATAATTGTGTATCGATGCGTCTTCAAACACAAAATCCGTATACAAAACCATCACATGGCCTAGATTGAGAGTATAACGTCGCCAACACCAAACATGTTTACTCAAATTGACCAAACTCTCTTCAAACACTTCTTCATCTCAACAACAAACTCAAGCAATTCTAGAAAACCAATTGACATCAATAACATCTAAATTGCAATTGTACTTAACAAAACACAAAAGTACCGAATTTGAGATAAGAAATAGCATAACTAGAACAAAATCTAATGCATAACCAAGATTGTTACAAAAAAAACTCAAAAAACAATCTATCATAGACTCCATAACAAAAAATCCACACGGTTTCTCGTTTTACCAAGAGATCTCAAAGGGCACCAATCATAAAGAGATCGATAGAAACCGCAGCCCCAAATCTTGTAACCCTAAAGTGCAATAGCATCGTTGGCGATATTTGCGGATTGGTCCTCATTGGACTTTTCCCCATTCTTCTTCTTTAACTTCCAACACTCAGATTTAATATGACCCTTCACATGACAATAGTTACAGATTTTATTTTTTACCAAAATTCTTTCCACCATGAGCAACCAAAGCATTAGTTTGAGCATATTTATTAACCAACTTATTGTCAATTAAATCTCTTTGAGTTAAGGCCTCCTTAACATCCTGCAAACTCAAATCATCTTTACCATATAATAAGGTATCTCGAAAATGCTTATACGAAGGCGGTAAAGAACACAACAACCTAATAGCCATATCCTCATCATCGATCTCAACATCGATGTTTTGCAACTCCATAATAATAAAGAAGAATTCATCTAAATGAGACTCAAGCGGTTTACCTTCTTCTAGACTGAGATCATGAAGTCTAGATTTGAGTAGTAGACGGTTGGTCACGCTGTTTGTCATATAAAGTGACTCCAACTTCAACCACAATCCCGCAACAGACGTCTCTTTGGCAACCTCTCTCAAAACTTCATTAGATAGACTTAAATGAATCGCCGAAAGTGCCTTCAAATCGATCTCCTCCCACTGATCATCCGTCATACCCGAAGGCTTTTTGGATGCACCTTCAAGAGCCTTGTGACAGCCACTTTGAACCAAGATGGCTTTCATCTTCAATTGCCATAGGCCAAAATTTACTTGCCTATCAAATTTCTCAATATCGAATTTCATTGACATAATCAAAAAAGTCAAACTTGTTCTATAAACACCTAAGATCTTAAACAACCAAGCTCAGATACCAATTTGTTAGGAATCTGGGTGTTGTAGTTTGATTAATGCGGAACAGAAAATCAATGAAATAATAAAGGTGAGAAAACAATAAAGATGAACAAACAAATAACACAAGGATTTACGTGGTTCAGTCAAATTTGACCTACGTCCACAGGTGGGGGATTAGAGCTTCTTCACTATAATGGAGAAAATCAGAGAGAATAATACAAGGAGTCCTAAATTCTAGAGGCTAAAAGTGTTTCATAAGTTGTGTATCAAATAATGAGCACTAAGAGGTCCTATTTATAACATAAGGAAATCTCGTACAAAAAACCCTAGAAAAAAAACTCCATAAAAAACCCTAAAAAGAATCAAATTTGGAAAACCGCAAAACCGCGTCAAAACCCAGCCGTCCGGTCGACCGGGCCAAAACCGCCCGGTCGGGCGAAAACCCGCCCGGTCGGGCGAGACGAAATTCCAGTTCGACAGTTCTTCGTAAAACAGCCATAACTTTCTCGTTTCTTAGCGGAATTGGGCATATGACCTATCGTTGGAAAGCTCTTTGAACAAGCTTTCACCTCCAACTTGAATCACATCAAAACCATTTATAGATTGAAAGATATGTGCATTCAAAGTTACCCTTATGCCAGTCACAAGATTTCAAGTCATAATTAACAAGGTCTAACAACTAACTGATAAGTTCAGATAAGTTATATAAAAAATTCTAATAATCAACTCCATTGGCAAAGCAATTTCATACTCTACTTATCCGATTTCGGTTATCAAAATATGAGGGCCGACGTTAATGTAGTTACCCTGGAATAATATGTCTCCTTAGCAATAGATAAAAGTGTCCTTATCATGCACTCATGAATATCTTGATTAAGTAGTTAAGTGTCTCCTCACTAATGCAGGCTTGCGAGGGCAAAGTCTGTCTCTTTCATATTTGAAGGGAGATCTGCCAATATAAATCAGGACGTGATCGTGTAAAAGTTAGCTAATCACAATTTGAGTAACCGAGGCAGCTGTACAACAATAATGGTGATGCTAACAGGCGCGGATATAAGAGTTCAGCTTTAAAAAGTTCACCGAAGCTGGCATGTATAGTTACATTATATATCTGACTCGACAGGGCCGTTCCTGAACATTATTGGGCCCAGGGCGAAATTAAAAAAATGGGCCCCTAACGCACATGAGATTGAAGGAAATACACAAATATAAAAGCTCAAATGGAAAGTTTCCATCAAATTAAACAAGAGAAATCATTATGATAGTACATAATCTTAAAACTAACAAGTGACAATTTGCTTCAAGCAAACAAGTTCCCTGCAATTTTGAATAATTGAATTCCAAACTAAACAAGTGACAGCTTGTTTAGAAAATAATTAATGAAATCAACCTATGAACTATATAAGTCCCTGTAATTACTCCTTAATCACTAAAACTACTCAAAATCATGATAAACTAACTAATAGAAGTAGATTACTACTGTAAACATGTCCCTGTAATTGCTAGATTTTTCTGAGTTAAACAAGCTGTACGAATTTTTTTTTGTCAACATCATCACAACAATCCACTAATTCCGTAAGAATTTCGAAAACTATAATAAATACAAAACCTTATTTTTCTATATCACTCTACACTTAAAATCTCAATTCTCAAATCTCACATTACTAGAAAATAAAAATTCAGAATTACAAATTAAAATTAGCACAACTAACAAAAGATACAAATCAAAGAAGGAAGAAGATTAAATTTACAAGTTACGAACCTCGTGTACTATCGGTAAATCCCAATTCACAAATCATCAAATCTCGATTGAAAATTATGAGATAAAAAGTGAGATTGCAACATTCCTTGTTGAATTGTGATATTTGGAGAGGCAAGAACGAACTATTTGTTCCCAAATTCTTTTTTTCTACTTCTCGTTGTATTTGAAGATTAAAATTGGGGAAGAACATATTTTAAATTGATATGGGAAATTTGAAGAGATTTTAGAGAGAGAAAAATGGGGAAAAGAGAGATAATTTAGGAATTGCCTTTGAATCAAAGATTAAGATTTTCATTTTTGGAAACTTGAAATTGTTTGGGAGTGGTAATGGTAGAGCTTGGAAACTGAAATTTTTGGAATCAAAGTAGATGGAAGTGTACAGCGTAATTACGTGCTCTTTCCTCTTTCTTTTTTTTTTTTTTTTTTTTTTTTTAGTAAAAGGGCGAATTTTTTTAAAAAATCGTGGGCCCTGGGCAGGGGCCCCGCCTGCCCTGCCCCAGGGTCGGGCCTGTGACTCGAGCAAGGATAAAATCCCTAACAGTAAGTGGCATTTTGCTCACTAACACTATCATTATAAATCTATATACGTACATTAAAAGGCGTTCTTAAACAAGGAACGGTGCCACGTGGTGCTCTCCCTAAGGGAGTTTTAGTTCATGTAATCCATGTACAAAAAAAAAAAAATTTGCACAGTATAGGTTTCGTCCCCGTGACCTCAAGTTCATATATGAAAGTTTTAACCACTAGACCAAGTTGTATTTAGTGTTATCATTTTAAATTACAATATTGATAAATTAAAATTTTTCTTACCTGTGGCGTAGCCCGGGCCACCGTTCTTTGGACAATAAGTGATTTTCCTGCCTACGGTATGCTATCTGGCTGGTTTACTGCTGGGAAAAAGGCTTGTCCTTATTGTTTGGACAAATCCAAAGCTTTTTGGCTCGACCATGGGTCAATTCCTACCTCTAGATCATCCTTTTCGTAACAACAAAGTAGCTTTTTGCATAAATAAGGTTGAAAAAGGGTCTCCACCACACATCATGTCTGGGAAAGAGTTGTGGTCATGTGTTAAAGACTTGCCAAAGGCTACAGATGGCCCAGAAGCACTTAACACTTTGAAAAAATTGAAAAAAAGGTGGTTCAAACAAAGCTATTTTGGGGAGCTCCCGTACTGGAAAACTCTACATCTTCGTCACAACCTTGACGTCATGTACATTGAGAAAAACTTCTTCGACCAACTCATTCACACAATTATGGATGTGAAAAAACAGACACAGACACCGTTGCATCTAGAAAAGACATTGCTAAATTGTGTAAAAGGCCTCAACTTCATGTTACCAAGGATGCGAACGGAAAAGAAACTCCACCAAAAGCACCTTTCGCACTGGACAAGTCCCAAAGGAATGTATTATGCAATTGGGTCAGAGATTTGAAATTTACCGATGGTTATGCTTCCGACTTAACAAGATGTATGGACATGCAGTCCGGTAAACTGCACAGTATGAAAAGTCATGACTGTCATGTCTTCATGGAAAGATTATTGCCGATTGCATTAAAGGAATTGCTTCCGGTTCATGTGTGGAAAGCTGTTATTGAGATCAGCCTCTTTTTCCGTGATTTGTGTTGCTCCACCATCACAATAAGTGACATGGAAAGATTGGAAAAATCCATAGCCGAGATCCTTTGTAAACTCGAAAATATTTTCCCACCATCATTCTTCAATTCCATGGAACACTTACCAGTTCACCTTCCACGCGAAGCTAGGCTATGTGGTCCCGTGCAATACCGTTGGATGTATCCCATTGAAAGGTACCTTATCCTTCATTTTTATATATCATTTTTTATTGTTCATAACAATGTGTAACACTTTTCATAACCACCTTATTAGGCTCCTTAATCATTTGAAACACAAAATTAGTAACAAGGCTCGTGTGGAGGATTCTATTTGTAATGCGTACTTGTGTGAAGAGATTGCAAACTTTTGTTCCAACTACTTTTAGCAAGGAGTCGATACTAAGACACGAGATTTAGGCCGTAATGTAAATGATGAAGTTGATAGGATGCTCGACGAAATTGTCCCAGAGCTATTTAGGGTTAATTGTGGTCGGCCGTCAAATGCAGGTGGAACACGATTTTTAACTGAATTGAAACTACGACGTGCACACCGATATGTGTTAGCAAATACAGGCATCTTACAAGAATTTGAGAAGTAAAACACTTATTATTAATCATACTAACTGTAAATTTAATTGTTATTTTTAATTTAGACATTAACAATTGTTAGGATGGTAAGGGATTTCGAGGGACCACATTCTTCAAATTCGACCTACTCTACGTACAGAAGATGTGTGGGTGCAACAAGAAGCAGAATACCTTGATTGGTTTAGATCGAAAGTGAGTTTGTTTGACTATTAAATCTCGATAGCTTGATACAAAGCTGTATTTAACATATGAATGAATTTCAATAGGTTATTCAAGACAAACCAAATGATGATGTACTATTTGCTTTGGCAATGGATCCTTTGACATTAGTTCGAACTTGGAGTGGATGGTATGTTAATGGATACAATTTCCAAACACAAGGATCAAGCAAACACAAGTCCACCATGAATTATGGAGTGTGTGTGTCAGATGACGGAGGGAGTGATTTCTTTGGGATTCTATATGATATTATAGAATTGAAGTTTACTGGTGCCCTTAGGCAATATAGCACTGTTCTGTTCAAGAGTAATTGGATGGACAATGTCAGGGGAATGAACATTGATCAATACAAGCTAGTTGAAGTCAACCACACCAAGAAATACCCCAAGTTTGATCCCTTTGTGCTATCATACCAGGTTAGCTAAGTATACTTCGCACCGTACCCAAGCTTGAAAAGAGATCATGCTCAATGGTGGGCTGTGTTTAGGATAAAGGCAAGGTCTGTGATTGATGCTCCTGTTGACTTTGACTTCCTTCATGAGACAAGTGCTTGGACTCCAACTCTTTGTAATCCAAATGATATTCCCGGTTATGAAGGCGGTAATGATGTCGAGTGTGTTCAAGAAGATGATGAAGATATTTTGTTCGAAGTCCCCTCAGGTGATGATCAAGAAGAGTCTAGTTTCGAGTCTGGAGAAAGCGAGGATGATTCCGATGACGATGATGGTTTTTGGGATGACGATAGTGATGATGAACTAAGCGAGGATGGGAATTGACTTTGATTTGTTTTAATATATCATAGCTTGTATTAAGGACAACATTTCAATTAAAATCTATGACTTTTGTAATGATATGTTTAAGATTACTTGTTATGACATTTCCATTTATGATACTGCTACATGCTTTATTTAATTTTCATGACATTGCTGGTAGTGATTTATCTTATCATGCTACATGCTACATGCTTTCTTGTTTGCTAGACTAATGATTAATCTTATCCACCATGATTTATATATTTGTTGTTTTTTTAGGTAATCATGTCTAATCCTAAGGGGGCGGAGGTCGAGATGGCTTAGGTGGAAGCCAAGGTCGTGGGAATTTGATTCCGATGGAACTTTTTCAGTCACCAGAACCACAAGAAAGGCATATCCCTATCTCAAACACACAGGGAGATGATTCACAGGCACGTGAATTTGTTAACCACGTACCGGAGACTCCGAACAGTCATATGGAGGAAGGTGAAGGGTCAAACCGTGGAAAAAAAAAAGGTTTTAAGCCCTACTGGATTGTAATATATGCTTCATGATATTCACAATTCACGTGTTTGTTTGGTTTTCAATTCAGGTTTGATGATAACAAGGTCAGTGGGTCTATCACTGACATTTTCCAGGGCCATTTTCGACAACCTTGGTTCACTTACAGTAAGGTAGACGATGCCACAAAGAAGCATTGGTGGAACTCCTTCAAAGTATGTATGAATCGAATTATGAAGAATGAAATTGATTATATTAATTTATTAATAACTTGGTTTAATGTTTGATTAAAGGGTCTTTACGAATGGGCTCCTGAGTTAGATGGCCAAGTGAAGAAGGCTTACAAGATGAAAGTTGCATATCGTCTGAGAGACTTGCGATACTGGACGCTTAACAAAGCCAAAGAAAGGCCAAAATGATTGGGGGAGACCATCTACGAAGTCATGAAAAAGAAAAGTGAAGACCCCACGTTTCTGGAAAAATCTGAAAAAGCGAAGAAGAACCGAAGAGGTGGCTCCCTGTCTAATCCAATTGAGTCGTCACACTTTCAGGGTTCTATTTCGGCGACACAACATGCTAGAAAGATGGTAAAAATGTTCCATATCTACTACTT
Source organism: Beta lomatogona (assembly GCA_947646795.1). Classification (NCBI taxonomy): domain Eukaryota; kingdom Viridiplantae; phylum Streptophyta; class Magnoliopsida; order Caryophyllales; family Amaranthaceae; genus Beta; species Beta lomatogona. The sequence continues at coordinate 1,640,577 of CANSNZ010000271.1, forward strand.
AGTGTAACTTAGATGACATTTACGGTATAAGTTAAAAACAAAGCCTTTGTTCACCAATGTGTACAGGCAAAGAGTAGACGAGGAGTACTCCCTACCGCTCCCGAGTTATTCTTTAAGACTCATTTCAAGAATGTTCCTGGAAAATGAGAAATTGCAGCAAACAAGAAGCAAAGCAAATCTCGGTACATACTTCTAAACATACTTCTAAACATATATTTAAGCAAATGTAGGCCATTTTAGGCCCTTTCTTGCCATTTTGCTTGAAAATGAATGAATTTGAGTAGTTTCAAGTTAGTTTAATTTATAAACACCTCAAACATCACATATAATTTGTTTCATGAGTTTACTAGTAGTTTTGATTGAAAATACAAATGTTAGAACCAAATGTAGGCCATTTTAGGCCCTTTTTTGCGATTTTACTTGAAAATGAATGAATTTAAGTAGTTTTAAGTTAGTTTAAGTTATAAACACCTCAAACATCATATTTATACTTTGCTTCATGAGTTTACTAGTAGTTTTGATAGAAAATACAAAACATAGGCATGTTAGAACCAAATGTAGGCCATTTTTGGCCTTTTTACCATTTTACTTGAAAATGAATGAATTTGAGTAGTTTCAAGTTAGTTTAAGTTATAAACACCTCAAACATCATATATATATATACTTTGTTTCATGAGTTTACTAGTAGTTTTGATTGAAAATACAAAATATAGGCATGTTAGAACCAAATGTAGGCCATTTTAGGCCTTTTTTGTCATTTTACTTGATTATGAATGAATTTGAGTAGTTTCAAGTTAGTTTAAGTTATAAACACCTCAAACATCATATATATACTTTGTTTCATCAGTTTACTAGTAGTTTTGATTGAAAATACAAAACATAGGCATGTTAGAACCAAATGTAAGCCATTTTAGGCCTTTTTTTGCCATTTTACTTGAATATGAATGAATGTGAGTAGTTTCAAGTTAGTTTAAGTTATAAATACCTCAAACATCATATATATACTTTGTTTCATGAGTTTACTAGTAGTTTTGATTGAAAATACAAAACATAGGCGTGTTAGGACCAAATGTAGGCCATTTTAGGCCTTTTTTTGCCATTTTACTTGAAAATGAATGAATTTGAGTAGTTTCAAGTTAGTTTAAGTTATAAACACCTCAAACATCATATATATACTTTGTTTCATGAGTTTACTAGTAGTTTTAATTGAAAATACAAAACATAGGCATGTGAGAACCAAATGTAGGCCATTTTAGGCCCTTTGAAAATGAATGGATTTGAGTAGTTTCAAGTTAGTTTAAGTTATAAAATCCTCAAAGATCATATATATACTTTGTTTCATGAGTTTACTAGTAGTTTTAATTGAAAATACAAAACATAGGCATGTTAGAACCAAATGTAGGCCATTTTATGCCCTTTTTTGCCATTTTACTTGAAAATGAATGAATTTGAGTAGTTTCAAGTTAGTTTAAGTTATAAACACCTCAAACATCATATATATATTTTCTTTCATGAGTTTACTAGTAGTTTTGATTGAAAATACAAAATATAGGCATGTTATAACCAAATGTAGGCTATTTTAGGACCTTTTTTGCCATTTTACTTGAAAATGAATGAATTTGAGTAGTTTCAAGTTAGTTTAGGTAATAAACACCTCAAACATCATATATATACTTTAAAATGCATGAATATGAGTACATTATTTAACCAAATGCAAGACATACAACAAGAAGCTGGATGATTGTACTACTCAGGAGTCACAGCCGAACCCTGATATGTTGTATTAGGAGACAGTTGGTGGGAGGAACAGAGGAAAAGTGTGCAGGGGTCAGGGAGATCATTTGTACTAAAACTCTTCATCTGGGCGAGGAGATGGCTCTTCACAACCATATGAGTCGTCCATTTTTTCTCAGCTTGAGGCACAGGTGGAGGCAAAGGTCGTTGCACTGATGGAAGAGGTGGAGGCAAGGGTCACAGCACGGATGGAAGAGTCAAATCGGGCCCTCCTGCAGGAAATGTTGAGGAACAAGTCTTGTTTCGACCACATTTTCTCATGTTGCAACACAGGCCCCCCTCAACAACGCAGACCAGAAGATGACCCAGGGTTTGGTAGTGGCGGTAGTGCTACAGAGCCACCCGTGATAGTGTAGTTTGTTTGGTTTTGGCAACTAGGTAATTAACTTATAGTTTCTATATAGTTAGTCTAACTATATGCATTTAGTGTCTATATTTATCGGCATCTAGCTTTGTTTCTAGATGTGTCCGTATATTTTTTTGGAACCCGACTTCTACTTTATTTCCCGACACCGGGATCTATTTTGCGTACATATATTTAATCTAGTAGTTTGTCTAACTATGTCTATATTTATCGGCATCTAGCTTATAAGTTTCTAGATTTGTCGATATATATTTTTGTAGAACCCGACTTCTACTTTATTTCCAGACACCGGGATCTATTTTGTGTACATAATTCTAATCTATTTCATGTAATTATATAAGTATCTACGCAAATTGTAATATATATTAAAATTGCATATTTTTGTAGTTGAAAATATTGAATGCGATGGAGGCGATGGAGGAACAGGTTTAGTGTAGTATATTTAGGTGCAGCCGTGCAAGTACAGATTTAATTATAATTTGGAACATTATTGTTTACATTAATGTAAATTAAAAAAACAACGACGGCTAAACATTGCAACAACGACGGCTACACAGGCGCTGTAAAGGAAAGTAATGCTGCCAAGGACGTATAGGCAACGACAGCTTCAGATTATTAGCGACCACTTTAAACCATTGTTGATTCAACGACTGTTTTAGAACCGTCGTTGAGTTAACGACTGTTCTGAACCATCGTTGTTTTAGCGACAGCTTCAAACGTAGGTGACATATAATCAACTTCGGTTTACAAAACAGTCATTGATTTGTAAGGAAACCGTCGTTGATAATATCACCGACAGCCACGCGGTCATTGATTCCAAAATCAGCGACCACCGTTAAAACGACCACAGTTTACCGACCGTTGACTGTCGTTGATTGAACAGCGACTGTTTTCTACTTATCACCGACGGCTTTTACCCGTCGTTGATATCGTCTTTTCTTGTAGTGACACACACACACACACCTTTGTTGTTAATCTATGAGACTATGATTAATTTTTTATATATTAATTTCTTTAATAATTTTAAGTCAAAAAAATAGTTTTTTTCTAGTATCACCTCTTTCCCGCCAGCCCCACCTGCAGTTGATGGGTGGAGCGGATATGGGTGAAATTCTTGGCGGGTGATGGATGGTGTGGATGAGATTTGGGTCGCGGATGATGGAGCTGATGGAGGTCTACCCGACCCATGTCCGATGCATTGCCAGCCTAAAGGGAAGATGCCCAATTCTAAGATGTTATGGCTTGGCCTCATTTACAACATGTTTGATCTTATTTGAACTGTCATGATCAATATCACAAGTAGCAGATAGAACAGCAGAAGGAACCTCAACAACTTGAGTAGCTGGATATCCAGGTGGAAAAAGGACATAGTAAAGACCTTGGTTGAGACTACCAAGAAGTTGAGTCTTCCTTGAAGAACTCTGTAATAAGCAATCATCACCATCAAATATCACAGAACATTGTAAGTCATGGCAGATTTTAGGAATGGATACCAAATTAAATTGGAATCTTAGAACATATTGAACAACATGTTATGTAATTGTATCAGTGAGATGGATAGTGCATATGTATGTCGCAGCAACCTTAGAGCCATCAAGTTTAGTGATGTTTTTTTCAGGTGTATTATTAGACTCATGACCAGCCAAAGAAAGATAGATCATAGAAAATATGATATGTAGCACCGCTGTCTAATATCCAGGAATGCTGAACTGTAGAGCTAGAGAAGCAAATTTTACCTGCTACACAAGCCTTCTTAGATGAAGAAGTTGTAGATGCTTCTTTTGAGGTGTTAAAGGATTGTTTTTCCAGCAAGTTCATGAGTTATTTGTGATATTGCTCAGCAAAAATAGTAACGTCTGGTTGATCGTGATGTTCATAATTGAAACCTTCATCACTATGGACAGCAGCAGCCACATGTTTACCTTTATCAAATCCAGTAGGAGGAACATAACCAAGTTTGCAGCATCTTTGCATACTGCAACCAGGAACCTTGTAGTGGTCACAATAATAGTTGACATTCTTCTGCTCAAATCTCCTTTCATTACTAGAATGGACTTATGATGCTAGTTAGATGAATATGAATTTGATTTAGGTGTTATGTCATAGGATTGTTCATGAAATCTCCTTCAATTCACCATAAAAGCTATATTAGACTCTGATGTATCATATTTTTATATAGATTTTAGGTGCATTTAGGTTGCATTATAGGAGCATTTAGAGGCTTTATAGTTCATAATTGCATACTATTACTTAATCTGCGAAATATTACTCCTCTTGTGCGTTTTTGATATTATTTGATGAATTTCAGGTATTGAGAACATAATTGGAGTATTATTGGGCAAGCTTGAGTACTTAGGAGCAATTGCAAGCAAGCTACATTAATAAGGATCATTTTGGATGTATTTGAGTGCAAATTGGAGCTAAATTGGAGTTGGAATTCATTGAAAGAATTGTGGAAATCGAGCCATGTTCGCTCTTTTGTCCATAACTTTTGACTCGATGCAGATATTGGGTTGATTCCAGCGGTATTCGAAAGTAGGCTTGAAGAGTTTTCCAGCGATAGGTTGCACGGCCCAAGGCAAGTTGTATTCTGAGAGATATGGGCTGCACAAGTTGGCCCAGTCTGCCAGGAACTTCTTACGCGCACGCGGTTTTGATAATTTCGGCCATTTAATGTTTTATTATGTTTATTACTTTTGTTGCCATGATTAGTGAGTAGTCTTTTTATCTAGGATTGAGTTGAGCCCTAGTAGGGATTGATCATGTAAATTCTTGTTTAATTCCCATGTTATTGAGTTATATGTTTAGGGTTTGATAAGATTGTTTAGGGTTGGGAATTGTTTGACATTGGTTCTTAATGCTTCTAATTATGTATGTAAGCCATGAAAATAGGAGACATGCATGTTAGTTAGGCCTTTTGCTATCACGAAAGTGAGCTCTAGGTATTGAGGAATGACCGAGTCATAAGGGAATGTCAATCTCACCTAAGCTATAATTGAATAACTGGGATGTGAGTTATATTTTGATCAATTCATATTAGTGCTGATGCTTAATCTTAGTGTTTTGATTATCATATTTATTGAGTTAGTCATATTTTGTTATTAGTTTAGATATTAGTTTATAGATTCTCCATGATATTTGGATTGTGTAGCTATTTCATAGTCTAAAATCAACTAGTGTTTAGTCTTGCACCTCCCTGAGTTCGACCCGTATGTGCTACGACACCGTTCACTTGCGGTATTAAAATAAAACCCTAACAACTCACCTTGGGCTGTGCAACCTATCGTTGGAAAGCTCTTCAAGCCTACTTTCCAATACCGCTAGAATCAACCCAATATCAGCATCGAGTCAAAAGTTATGGATAAAAGAGCGAACATGACTCGATTTCTACGATTCTTTCAATGAATTCCAACTCCAATTTAGCTCCAATTTGCACTCAAATACATCCAAAATAATCCTTATCAATGTAGCTTGCTTCTAATTGCTCCTAAGTACTCAAGCTTGCCCAATAATACTCTAATTATGTTCTCAATACCTGAAATTCATCAAGTAATACCAAAACGCACAAGAGGAGTAATATTTCGCAGATTAAGTAATAGTATGCAATTATGAACTATAAAGCCTCTAAATGCTCCTATAATGCAACCTAAATGCACCTAAAACCTATATAAAAATACGATACATCAAACTCCCCCAAGCTAAACCATTGCTTGTCCTCAAGCAATTAGACATAGGCATTGGAAAAGAAAGACAACCTACAATATGTTACTACGATAGGGCCAAGCACACAATTGAGAACATGAGAGATACAATTACTACACGAACCAAGCATTGAAACATTCTCAAGCAAAGCTGCATAGCACGTCATGTAATGCAATCAACTCTCCTAACATACCACATACTATCTCCCCCAAGCTAGATTTAACCAAACCTGAGAGACCTCACTTTAGTCGTGTGCACTCATACTCTCATGTGTTTTATGGCATAATCAATGTCACTCAACCTAAACCATGTCGACTCAAATGAAACATTTACTCTTTAACTTTGACTATCGACTCACTTAACAGACTCTTCAGTAGTTTTAGAAACATTGTAATATATTTATTTGTGTTTCTACTCCTGAATAAGCAGCCTATAAGCATGTGAAACTGCTGGCAGAGGCTGCATCAACAACAAACTTCCTCGCACAATTTCATATCCATCATTTAACTTCATGAGAAATTAAATTAGATGTCTATATTTTTGTGATTTGAGCAAATTCTGTGTAATTGTACATCGACAATTACCACAATCACAGGTTGGAAGTGTAACCTCATCAAGATTGTCCAAACTCTCTGATGCTAGTGAAAAATAATGAAATACTGTCAGTACCTTGATTCATTTTATCAAGAGATTGTTGTAGAGCAAATAGAACAACTCGAGATGATGCAACAAAATGCTCTTCAAGATTCAGGAATATTTCATGTGCTGTGTGAAAATATAACACACTGCGAGCCAAGTTCTGGTCCAGAAGTACTCCAAGCATCCATGAAATTAGTATCGAATTACTTCTTTCCCTAGCTCACAATTCTTTTGTACCTGACATAGGCTTGTGAACAGTTATGTCGATAAAGCCTAGCTAGCTTGTTTTTTGTATACAAGTTGATCATCATTGATCTTTCCAGTTAGTGTAAGCTTCAACATTGAATTTTATCTGAAGGATAAAGATAGAATGGAGAAGTAGGATCTTGTGAAGGATCAACTGTTTACACGTTTATGCTTGTTAGTTTCTTCCATTGATAGCTAAAAAACATAGAAAATTTGAAAATGACGGACAAATTAGGTCAAAGTTGAAGCTGAATAAGAGATTGAATCAAGATAATTGTGAGAAATGAGCTTTAATAATTTCTTAATTGAAACGAATTGAGTCAATTGAAACTGAAATAAAATACAACAAAGATCAATCAAGAAATGAGAATTCCGAGAAAACGAGCTGAAATGTTTTGAGGAAATAGAACTTCAATTGTAGCGAAGAAAATCCAGGATTGAATCTGGATGCTTTGATACCATTTAATTTTTGTAGAACAAAATTGCACAAGAAATCAATTGAAGTAGGCATATAGTTTTATCTTCATCGCTCTCTTTATTGAGCTCAGATGCTAAGAACTAGTTTATTCATTTGAGAAAGAATTCTTACAGAGAAGAAAAGAAAAACTAACTGAATGAATGAATCTCTAAACTACGATCTAATGCAAGTATTTACACTAAGCTGATTGCAAGAGTAATAACTAACATCATCAGAGTTTGTTAACTCTGGTGAAACGCAACTATGATGAGGTTCATTTGGTGAAGTTTTCTGTGTGTCCAAGCTGGATGTTTTGATGTCACTGTATGAATGAAATGCTACATTAGTAGTAATCTCATCAATAATCTCATGATGATTTTTGAGGGAAAAAGATTATTTAAAGACAACATTATTGGAATCAGGTGTTTTAGCAACTGATTTTACTGATAATCAGAAAATCGGTTGTTGATAATTAAAATACCGCCCGTTTAAAACGGATGTTCTTTACCGTCCGACTTTAAAATTAGTCGACCCTTTTTTTTTCCACAACTGATTATTGACCGATTGAACAACGGTTTGATGCGTAGTTGCTGATTACCAACCACTTTATGTTGAGTTCACCGACCGCTCAGCGGTCGGTAAATCACTACTCTGTAATTTTGGAATTTTAAACACCCGCGTTTCCCTTTCTCATTATATTCTAATCAGTTCATAAAAAGATAACCTTAAGGCTGCCTTGGAGAAACCGACGCCTCCCCTCCATATTCTTGCTCATCTTCACGCTGCTGCCGTCGTCGGTGAGCTTCCTTGGTGTCGTCGTCGCCGCGTCGTGATTAGGTATGTTCAACTTCTTTTTTTATATATTCGATAAACCAATTCTCAGATATATTGCAATATAATATTTCTATTTTTAAAATAAATGAATACAAATGTATATATTAATACTTATTAAGCTAATGCTAATAATAGCATGTCCCACCTTTCAGTACTCTTTTATTAAAAATAAACCCTTCAACTTTTTATAACCTCCGTAATTAACACTACTACACCATTTAATTACATTGGTTATATTCTTACACACTAACCTAACTTTCAAAAAGATTGTATCATATTATATGTAGGTAATTATATATATTTCTATATATGCGCTCTCTTGAAGCCGAGGATTACGTTGATAAAAAATTCATATTATAGTTTTACTATATAAAAAATTTGAAAGGAACTGGAAGATCCTTTCTTAAGCACAATCCAATACCTATAACTTTTTTTTCTCATTTCTCTCAAATTTTTGATTTAAAACTTCAAATTCACATTCGTAGTCTGGGTCATGGCCCGAGGCAATAACTAGTTTAATACTCAAAATATAATATTGAGTTCAATCTTGACGTATTTAACAAGATCCCTATCAAAACCTTTTTTGGATGACTTTAGGCTGGCATCCTAGAGAGTTGAAGGTGCTAAAACTTATAATAACTTAATAAGGCATAATCAAAAAAAGGGATTTGAGACCATTTGGACTTGGTCAAAATCTGGAAAAAGATGAAGGCCAGCTCTCGCCAGACGCCAGGACAGCGATAACCAAATCATATATTTGCAGTTTTGCACAAATAATTGCCAATCTTCGATAAATCACTGCTGCCAAAAAAGAAAAAAAAACAAACTTAGGTAAATCATCGATCATATGCAATATGCATGCATGCCATGTTACTCTATGTCGATAGTCAGCTTGCAATAAATACTGGTCCATATAGCAGATATGGGGGTAGTTAATACACAACTTTACGCGCGCACGCAAAAAGCAACCCTACCCCGAAGAAGCAGTTGTCAAGTACTGTAATTCGATCCAAAAGTCCCAACTTATACCTTTATGTCGAACTTCCTTGCAAGTTATGACAAAAATTGGTTTGATCGATTATGGCATTGCCAAATTTGCATTTCAGTGAATGCAGTTACATCGAGAAAAACATGGCTAGCGCCCCTTGTTATAGGGCGGTTATAATTTTCTCGTTTAGGGGTAGAAAACCAAGAATGCTGCGACTTCAATAGAGGTGCAGGTTAGAAGAGTTCGTAGCTACCCCGTGGCCTAGCAAGTAGCAAGAAACCCATGATCAAGATTTAGGAAGGCGAGAGAGAAATGGAGGGCTGTGCAATAGGTGGGACAAACAAGCAAGTCCGAACTTTTTGCCTTATAATTTGTTTACCACATGTATGCCACTCCTTCTTATTATAGTTGTTTTTTACCTTATTTATTAAACGGTGGGACGTAGTGATAGTACCAACCAATAGAAAAGAGTAATTCAAAAGTGATACATGATTGGTAGGACATGAAATTTATATAAGCCATGATTATCCGAAAAAGTGGGTTTTAGTATGATACTGCCACCATTTCTTTTTATTTTTCGTATTTCAAATCTTGGACTATTTGATATCTATGTGTGAGTAATTAGTTTATTTGCAATCTTGAACTATTAGATTTCCAGTGTGATTAAGTCGAGTATTTTTGTATATGGAATCTTGGACTATTAGATATCCATGTGTGATTAACATAACTTTTGTTAGATTAATTTATAGACTATCCGCATGTGACTAAATTCTCGTTTAATTTATATTACTCATTAGATTTGCTTTTCTATACATATCCATGTGTGATTAATTAGTTTATTTCTAGGGTTGTGGCCAATCAAAAGGCGACTCTAATATTCTAGAGTTGATTCTCGAATTTGTGAAACAACCAAATTATGAATGCCTCTTATATTCCAATTTTTCTTATTATGTTGTGAATATGCCTTATAGATCAAGGCTTCATGTTGTTGTACTTTGCTTCCCACATATTAATGCGTGACGTTTAAAGACGGTAAACCTTTTTCTATGGAATGGTAAATTCGTGGAACATGCGTGTATGGTGCTTGTCCATATACCATAATAGTATCCAGAGTCCAGAGCTAATAATTGTACTATGCAGCAAGTAAACTACACGTTAAAATGTGAAAATTTTTCAACGCATGGGTATTCTAATCTTTACCAAACAATTTCAGAGCTTACAGAGAAATCTTGCATTACCAAGCCAAGATGCTACCACCACTGATGAGCAGCTAACTTAAGACAGTAGTCACACCTTTGTCCGCGTATATTTATTGCACCCACTAACTAACTTCATTAACTGTCTATTTTCCTTCTATATATACCTTAACCTTCATTTCATTTTTGTCACACAAATTTACCACCTTTCTAGTCTCCTCTAGGCTCTAGCATGCTTTGATTTGCCCAATTGTCACACATTTTATTTAATTATTTTTGTCAATTGGGTAAAAAAATGGAGTCTAAGAATTTGTGGTTTGTTTGTTTTGCAATATATTTGGTGATATTGTGGGGAGGAGTAAATGGAGATCCTCAAGTGCCTTGCTATTTTGTCTTTGGAGACTCATTGGTGGATAATGGGAATAATAACAACATTGCTTCTTTGGCTAGAGCTAATTACTTGCCTTATGGTATCGACTTTCCTGCTGGACCAACTGGGAGATTTTCTAATGGGAAAACTACAGTTGATGTAATTGGTAAGTTTTTGATATTGAAAATCAATGAACAGGTGAAGTGAGATTTTTACTACGGAAATGGTCTAAAAGCCTCACTTAAACTAGTTAACTAATATGTCATTATATTACTTAGTTGCCGTCATTAAACCGAGTTGCGTCGTAGTTTTATAAAATGTGGACAAGTGATCGTACAATAAGTAACTTTACGCAGTGTGCTGTTTAGCCACGCTATTTACTAATTAAACATCAATTTATTGTTTGAATTTTTTCAACATAAATTTGTTAATAATAATAATTTTCTTTTATTATTGAAAGTTGACTATTATCTCTTGTAAATATATTGTTTCAAAAAATAAAATAAAAAGTATATTTGTACTATTAATCATACTTTTCTTTGTAATATTAATTACTTTTATTACAATATTTTGACAAAATAGAATAGTCTTGACTCTTAAAAAGTTAAATTAGCAATTAGAAATGGGAAAAAAAGTGTATAATGTTAATCTCTTATGGTTAAAACTTTAAGGAAAAAATATAAAAGCTAATCGCAATCTTCAGATTTTAAGCAGAATTTTTTTTTTCTGCTTGAGATCAAACATTGAAGACTGTATGTACGTACGTGTCAACATCCATAGCTATGAATTCATGTTGCAAAATATTTACTACTACCTTTGTATCAAATTAGATGCTGCATTTGCACTTTTTACACTATTCACCAATTTTACTTTGACCATCGTTTGTGATTTATAGGTGAATAAAAATGTAGTCAAGTGGGATCTTGTTAGATTCGTCTTAATATGCATTTTAATATGTACTTTTTATAATTTTACAAATACAAAATTAGAGATCTATGTCCTCAAAGTTTTGCATTGACATGCGTGAAAAGTGCAAATGTAGCATATAATTTAATACGGAGGTAGTATATAGATCATCAAGCTATCATGCATTTTCTGTAACATATACATATTAACATGAAATTGATGAAACCTGGGTGTTTATGTAGCTGAGAAATTGGGATTTGAAGATTATCCTCTAGCATATGCCCAAGCAGGCGGTGAGGATATATTGAGAGGAGTAAATTATGCATCTGCTGCTGCTGGTATTAGAGAAGAAACTGGGCAGCAATTGGTAAGTCATCATCCTTTTTTGTGCTTATTTGAGATGAACTGTCGGAAAAGTTAAAAGAAAATTACGTATTTCATCAAACTATGAGTTGTTATGTCATAAATTTAACATAGTTGGTCACAAGTTTTAGTAGTTTATATGGTAAACAATTAATAATATTAATAACTAGTACGTAATTGATCCAGGCAAGACAAGTGCTTGTATACTCTTTGTTTAATTGTTTTCGTTCTTTTTTCTTTCTAATTTTTTTTTTCTCACAGTATTTCGAAACGAACTTTGACCAGCCTAATTTTCGCTTTATTTATTAGTATAAATAATATAAAAAATTAAAAAAACTACTTATATGAGAAAAAAAGAGATTTATTTATAATATGTGTGTAGATAAATTAGTAAATGATGATTTTATAATATTAATTATGGTTCTTTATAAAATATTAAAAGTCCAAGTTTGTAAGTTTGATCATAAAAGTCAAAATATTAAGAATAAAAAAGAATTGAGTAAGTATTTTATAATGACATTAAATTTTATGTATATATTGAAGTTTTATGATACAAATTATTGTTCTTAATAAGATAATAAATAGCACAATAGATTAGTCAAATATAATATGACTGATAAATTAGGAAAATTGGACAGGACCATCCCACCTTTGCCCGATCTGCCAAAAATAATCCCACCTTTGGATTATTCTGGAATAATCCTTCCTTTGCTTACTAAATCGATTTTTTGGTCCTAGGAACTTGTAACTTGGCAAACTGGTAAACCAAGTTAGTTTTCCCTCCTAAACCTATGAATTTCCCCACCCCCATTACAACTAACTCCCCCTCCCACCGGACCCCGCACCAGCCATCAGGCCCCTCCCCAGCCACCAGGCCCCCACCCCCTCTCTCCCCTTCGCCTTCTTCTCTCTCTTCCTCCTGTCTCGCTCCTCTTTCTCTTTCTCCTCAAATCGCGTGTATATGTTGTGGTCGTTGTAAGATCTCTCTTCGAGCAGTGGTTGTGTGTGGTGGTGGTGGTCGTCGTCAACAATGGTGGTGCCGGGAAAGCTCGGGGAGAGGGGGTGAAAAGATACGAAGCGAGAGGAGAGGGGGAGGAGTGACAGGAGCATGGGGCGAAGGGGAGATGGGGGGAGGGGTGACAGGGTTGGCTACCTACGAAGGGTCGAGGGTTTGTAGGGGAACCGGGTGGGAGGGTGAATTGGGTTTTAAGGTTTGCAGCAAGCTAGGGTGGGGGTGGGGGTGGGGGGTGGGGTTGGGTGGGGCAACGAGGAACCTGGGGTAGTGGTGGGGTTTAGGTTTTGCGGCGGGTGGGGTGGGGCTAGGGGTGGGGTGGGGTGTGGCAGCAGGCAGCAGCGAACTAGGGTAGTGGGGGTTTAGGTTTTGCAACGGGCTGGGGGGGGGTGGGGGGGGGGGGGGGGGGGGGGGTGGGGCGGGGTGGGGCAGCAAGCGGGAGAGATGGGGCAAAGGTGGTAAAAATCGGATAAATACCGTATCTAACTTGTTGTTACCGGTCATTATGTTCTTAGGACCAAAAAATCGATTTAGTAAGCAAAGGCAGGATTATTCCAAAATAATTCAAAGATGGGATTATTTTTGGCAGATCGGGCAAATGTGGGATTACTCCTGTTCAATTTTCCTATAAGTTATTGTTCTTTATAAGATTATAAATAGCACAATAGATTAGTCGGATATAATATGACTGATAAATTTTATGTATATATTGAAGTTTTATAATACAAATTATTGTTCTTTATAAGATAATAAATAGCACAATAGATTAGTCGAATATAATATGACTGATATAGAGGATGACATGAATGATACGTATGGTATAAGAGAGATGTCACATGGCTAATATTATATGGGCTCACAACGTACACCTTTAATATGCATGTATAGATAGATGTCTTTGTTATTAAAACCCTGAAATTATAGAGCATAACTTAATCTTAACACAATCTAATGTAGTATAACATAAAAGGGGAATAGATTAAATAGGGGACATTCTTGTATGGATCATAAATATAATACTTCCTCCGTTCCATTTTAAATGAAACGTAGGGCCTTGGCACGGGGATTTAGAATAGGAGAGAGATAGAGAGAAAAAAAAGAAGGGACCCATGTGATGAGGAGAGAGATAGAGAGAAGTGAATACCAAATAAGGTAATGTTTCACTTATTTTAAAAGGCATAAAATAGTAAGTGTTTCATTTAAAATGGAACGGATGAAGTATATGTATTGTAGATCTTTTCTATCTTAATTTAACATTATATAGGTAGAGATGAATTTATGATACTCTGATAAGTTTGTTTAGGATATGATCTGACAGAAAACAATGTAAAATGGAACATGAAAAATTGCAGGGAGGCAGGATTAGTTTTGGAGGGCAAGTAAGGAATTACCAGAGCACAGTATCTCAAGTGGTACAAATACTAGGGGATGAAGACCAAGCTTCCAGTTATCTGAGCAGGTGCATTTACTCGATTGGACTGGGTAGCAACGATTACCTTAACAACTACTTCATGCCAATGTACTATCAAACTAGCCGCCAATACAACCCTCAGCAGTACGCTGACGTTCTTATTCAAGAGTACTCTCAGCACATTAGGGTCAGTTCTTTCACTTCCCCACATATTTTTTCTTAATCCCTTGGGTAAATGACATATTATACTATAATTCCATGTGTTAATTAACAACAATGGTTTTAGTATCAACAACACGTCAACACCAACGGAAAGAAATGCATTTGGTAAATGGGTTTAGATGGTTTTAATAATATTAGCTTTTCGCTTTTTCATATGGTCTTATGGAAAATAAATGTTTGGTAAATGGGGTTCTAGTGGCTGATATAAATCTAAAATGTTCTAGTTTTACTAGTTCGTTTTTTGTTGGCTTTTGACTTGTTATTTCATTTTTGATAAAAAAAGTTGAAACGTACTTGGTTTTACAAAAAACAACATATAATATATATTATATATAATATATATATATATATATATATATATATATATATATATATATATATATATAAGTAAATATTGGTTGAATCAGCCAAATAAAACAGCCAACAATAAATTAGTAAACATCTACATTAATTATATGCATCTAATCAATATATGTGATATTTAATTTAAAATTTTATTCAAGGAAATTAGCTAATATGTATTTCATCATTCTTGTTAACAATATTGACTTTTACATCTTTAATTGATATGCTAATGACCATTGTTTTAGAAATCCTATAAAAGTAACATCAAGGTTATTAATAGTATTGAAATATCCAAATTTACTAATTAAATCGAAAAAGTAAACTAGTGTACTACTATGGAACCAACTATAGAAGGATTGTCGGTGGATTGTTTTGGGATGAAGAGTACTATCCTACGTCCTGTCGTTTTCGTCTATTAAAAGTCGGCCTACAATTGACATGTTTTGAAAATAAATTAATGGTTTTGAAAATAAATTAATGGTTTTCAACTAGAAATTTCGAAACATCCACTTGGTCCAATTTGGAGCCAGTCCATATAAGGATAATATACATATTTGCCAAACAAACTTTCACATCCTAATTAATACTTCTTGTGTTCCTTAGCAATTAATGCTTCAACGACTAATAATTGTAATTACCATTCATTTTAGAATACATTTTTACTCATATTGCCAACCTGGAATTTTGCCAAAAAAAAACTTATTACTTTCCTTTTTATGGGCAAGAACACATCTTTACTATTTAAAACCTATTTTAAGTCTTCAATACTGAGCGGGCTATATGCATGTTCTAACTTGTGAAGTTACCATGAGCCCATGATGAATTTTATTGGACCTAACACTAGCCCACATTACAGAATATTTGACGACAAGGTTGGCAGGGTTCCATCCTAAAACCAATTGGTAATAGGAGGAGTAGCCCATTAAGATTATATGTTAGTCATCCTCTATCTTTTTTCAATGTGGGACAAGCTCACATGTGGGTTAATACCTTAACAGTTCAACCATATCTATTATTTTTTTATCTTTTCTCGATATAATATCTTACAAACGCCATTTCGTACTCCTTGGTTAATCTCAGTACATTACTATTTACCGTCCGTATTTACTTAAAATCGTCCGTATTTTTTTCAAGATTTTCCTAAACTACCCCTACGTATACTCACTCACTCTCACCTCACCTCACCCCAACCACCACCCACCCACCAACCAAAGCAACCACCACCACCACCACCGCCATCGCAACCACCACCACCAACCACCACTACCACGGCGTCAACCACCGCCACCACCACCACCACCACCACCACTGCGTCAACAACCGCCACCACCACCACACCGGCGACCACCACCCACCAAAGCAACCACCACCACCACCGCCGCCGCCGTCGCAACCACCACCACCACGGCGTCAACCACCACCACGGCGTCAACCACCACCACCACGGCGTCAACAACCGCAACCACCACCACCACGGCCACCACCACCGAACTACCACCATCGCGGGCCGGCGCGGAAATTTTTTTGTGCTCCACCGGAGCAGGATAACGGATGAAAAATCCGTTGCCCCAATGGAGGCAACGGATGAAAAAGCCTTTCTCCAGAGAACGGATGAAAAATCGTTGCCTCCACAGAGGCAACGGATAAAAAAACCGTTGCTTTTTGGAGGAATGAAAAGAATCCGTTGCCTCCACAGAGGCAACGGTTTTTTCATCCGTTGCCTCTGGAGGCAACGTTTTTTTCATCCGTTGCCTCCATTGGGGCAACGGATTTTTCATCCGTTACCCCTGCCCGGTGGAGCACAAAAAAATTTCCGCGCCGGTCCGCGATGGTGGTAGTTCGGTGGTGGTGGTGGTGGTGGTGGTGGTGGTGGTGGTGGTGGTGGTGGTGGTGGTGGTGGTGGTGGTGGTGGTGGTGGTGGTGGTGGTGGTGGTCGGGTGGTAGTGGTGGTGGTCAGTGGTGGTGGTGGTGGTCGGGTGGTGGTGGTGGTGGTGGTGGTGGTGGTGGTGGTGGTGGTCGTGGTGGTGGTGGTGGTGGGGTGGTGGTGGTGGTGGTGGTGGTGGTGGTGGTGGTGGTGGTGGTCGGGTGGCTGTAGTGTGAGAGGTGAGAGAGTAAGAGTGGGGTAAAGGGTATGGGGGAATTTTAAGGAAAAAATACGGACGATTTTTAGTAAATACGGACGGTAAATAGCGATTGGGGTACAAAAACAAATTGATTCAGTTATTTTGAGACTGACTGGGTAGTTTATAGATATGATTTGTGATTACAATAACGTATGTGTAAGAATACATAAGTTGTAAAGCATTAATTGAAGCTGAGACATCCATTCACTTGAAACGCAAGAAAAAAACTGAAACTGAATTTCTGCCCTTTTTTTTTCCTTTTCATGTTTTGGGCATAAATAATAAAGCTGAACTACGGTTTGTATTTGCAGGCACTATACAATTATGGGGCGAAGAAATTTGCATTGATAGGAATAGGGCAGATCGGATGCAGCCCAAATCAGCTGGCCCAAAGAAGCCCAGATGGAGCAACATGTGATGATACCGTTAACTCAGCTAATCGGATCTTCAATTCCGGGCTTAGGTCTTTGGTCCAGCAGCTCAACAATGAGTTATCTGATGCCCGATTTGTTTACATCAATGTTTACGAGATGTTCCAAGACTTGATTGATAATCCTTCTAATTATGGTACACTTTTATAAACTCGGGTTAATTGATATGAATAATTTCAATTTTTAACTAATCTTGCTTTCGATAATTTTATGGAAGAAATTTTTTTAATAGGATACAAAATTAATTAGTAATTAACTTAAACTTAGCTCTCATTTATTATAAGTGAAAATGTTTCGTTTTGTTCTTCGTGTTATGTTTGGTGGTTTAAATTTGAATATCTTAAGTTATACTCCCTCCGTCCCATAATATAGTGCTTACATTCCTTTTTTGGTGTCCCAAAATGTTGTGCCTATTTTCTTTTTTGTCAATTTATTTGGACTAAATTATCCTTAATTTCTACACAAACTTACCAAAATACCCCTACTTTTCTCTCAAAACATGTGACCCCATTTATTGATTTACATCATTCCAAGGAACATTTATTGCCTTTTGATTTTATTTAAAGGAAAAATAAAATAAATAACTACTTTCAATACAAAAGTATCAAAAAAGCACTTCATTAAATATATTTTTTTGGAAATCCTACCACTCATTCCATTTTCCTTAATTCCCGTGAAAATTGAGAAGTAAGCAATATATTATGGGACGGAGGGAGTAGATATATACATAATCAATCATGTTATTAACAACATTAAATTATCCAAAATAATGTAGGTAGATTAAAGAACAATTTGCGTCAATAGAAGATTCATATTTTTTCCGAAGATTATAGGAAAATTTGACCTGAATAATCCCATATTTCATGTCTTTTAAAATAATCCCAACTTTAAGGGGCTGCTTCTCAAATTAATCCAAACTCTTATCTTTCTTGCCCTCACTAAACCATTTTGGATTTATTGTGTATATGAAAATTGATAGTTCGGATTATTTTGAGCCCCATTATTACATTAGTATTAGTAATGACGTTAATTTGTCCCCTCAAAAAAAGATTGGATGATGTTTGTGGTTTTTCGTTTTTGTTCCTTTTGGTCCCGCTATCTACTAAAGAAATAACATCTCGTACTAATTCTGGGACTATTACTAAACAATCTAAGATTGGGATGATTAAACTATGATCAACTTGGGTGCAGGTTTCAGAGTGACAAATGCTGGGTGTTGTGGAGTAGGAAGGAACAATGGTCAAATTACATGTTTGCCCTTGCAAACACCATGCCCAAACAGAGATGAATATGTGTTTTGGGATGCATTCCATCCTGGGGAGGCAGCCAACGTGATAATAGGGAGGAGGTCATACAGTGCGCAATCGTCATCTGATGCATATCCCTTCGACATTCAAAGGCTAGCACAAATTTAGTGACTACTAAACTAAATTCATATAGACAAGGCTGCATTTTCAAGTTGTTGAGAAGAGGGTACACGATTTCGTAGTTACGTTGGTTCTTCAAAGAAAAGAATTCTTGTTTTTTTTGTGTGTGTGTGTTTTTTTTTTTTTTTATGTAAGTTATAAAGATTATAGACATGTCTACTTATTAATATTGTGGTTTAATTTGTACAATACAATTACAAAACTTACTGTTTAAAGTTGCTGGTTCAAAGTGGAACCTCTTCATACATGATTGATGCGTTAAATGTGTCTCTGAGATCCAGTACTATTAGTAACTCTGTAATTTGGGATTTTTGGCTATTTCAAGTGCTAATATTTACTGGCTTTCTTTTGTTACATGGTGCCATAATTTATGTTTTCTTTATTTTAAATTTTTTTTAAAGGATTTCCTTATTTTAATTGATTGTCTCAAATTTGATAAATTTAATACATAAGTGTATTAAAATATGCTAGTATTGGTATGATTTGAGCAAATTTCGCTAATTCAACATAAGCGTATGTGTTGGGGAAATTTACTTACTAACAGTAAAGGTAAAGTGAAGAAAGAGAAATATTACTTATCACACTAGAAAATGGAAATACAAAGTACTTAAATAGACACCAAATAACATAACTGAACCCTATAAACTAGGAACGTGAGATGTCATGCTTGTAGAGCAAGGTCCCACTAACCACTAACATGAAACTGCACTATTGACTTAGTAAAACACAAACCCACTAACTGTAAGTTGTAACTACAACTAAAACATAGGACTCGATTAACAAATATAGTTTGAAGCACTAATTTAGTCAAACACTCCCCCTGCTTCAAATTCTACAACTCCCATTTGCAAACGAAAGTAGTGATGCTTGGCTTATGACAGGGGCTTTGTTAAAATGTTTGCAACTTGCTCATTTGTGTTACAATATGTCAGGACTATGGCTCCACTGCTAACCAGGTTGCGAATGAAATGATAGCGTAAATCTATATGCTTAGTCCTGCTGTGATGTGCTGGATTTTTTGTCATTGAAATGGTTGCTTTGTTGTCACAGAAAATTTCTGTTGCACCTCCCTGAACTTGAAGGAAATCAGCTAACAATCTGCGTAACCATATTGCTTGACAGGCTGCTCCTGTGACCGCAATATACTCAGCTTCGGAGGTTGATAGTGCTACAACATCCTGCTTCTTAGAACTCCAAGAAATAGCACCAGACCCAAGAGAAAACATGTACCCAGAAGTACTCTTTCGATCTTCTAAACATCCAGCCCAATCACTATCCGAAAAGCCCATCAACTTGAAATTTGCTACATGGGTATACCAAATTCCAAGATCAATAGTGCCACTAACATACCGTAAAATTCGCTTTGCTGCTCCATAGTGTTGTTGAGTAGGATTATGCATAAACCTAGATATTACACTCACAGAAAATGCAATATCAGGCCTAGTATGTGACAAATAATTCAGGCCCCCAACAATACTACGATATCTCCTTGCATCCGCCATCCCTGTACCATCCTCAACTACTAATTTTTCATTGACATTCATAGGTGTAGGGGCAGGTTTACAGTTCAGCATATTAAACTTCTTAAGTAAATCAGTGGCATATTTTTTTTGAGAAATAAAAATGCCATCAGAATCTTGCACCACTTCAAGCCCAAGAAAATAATGTAATAAACCCAAATCAGACATCTCAAACTTCTGCATCATGTGGGACTTAAAATCCTCTACTACTTCTTCATTTGATCCCATATAAATCATATCGTCAACATATAGACACACCACAATAAAATCAGACATACCTTGCTTCTTCACATAAAGGGTTGGCTCATTTGGGCTTCTCTCAAATCCTTTCTCAAGAAAGTAAGAATCCACCTTGCTGTACCAGGCTCGCGGAGCCTGCTTAAGGCCGTATAAAGCCTTTTTAAGCTTGTACACTTTGTTTTCTTCGCCACTCACAACAAACCCATCAGGTTGAGCAACATACACTTCTTCACCCAACTCACCATTAAGGAAGGCGGACTTGACATCGAACCGGTACACACGTGCCACTTGAGTTGTGCCGCCAAAGCAAGAAAAGTTCTCACTGTTTCAAAACGAGCAACAGGTGAGAAAGTCTCATCAAAATCAATACCTTGCTGTTGTGAGTACCCCTTAGCAACCAATCGAGCTTTATGCTTCTGAATTTCTCCATCAGCATTATACTTTGTCCGGTACACCCATTTTAAGCCAATGACATTTTTCCCTTCCGGCAAATTTACCAACTCCCATGTCTCATTCCTTCAATTGCAGAAATTTCCTCGACCATTGCACTCTGCCAAATCTGACAACCTGCTGCATCTTCATAATTCGTAGGGTCTGAAGCATACAAGGCAAAATTGCAGGTAGCATATATCTCCCTTATTGAACGGTATTGTTGTGGAGATGGCTCTGAAGAAGGGCTGGAAGGAGAGTCTTGATTACTTATGGGAGTAGAGGAGTTGCTATTGGTACTGCTTGCATTCGGAGAAGATGGTTCAGATGACTCTGATTGTGCAGGTTCAGTAGGAGAAGCTGCATTAAGAGGAGCAATGTGGACAGCTAATGGTTTTATCTTGCTGCTGGGCTCCCCTGTCCATGTCTCAGCTTCATTGAACTTCACATCTCTGCTAATAATCACCTTGCCACTTATGGGGTTATATAGCTTATATGCCTTAGAGTTAGTACTATAGCCAATGAAAATACATTTAGATGACTTTTGATCAAGCTTTTGGCGTGAATTAGATGTATCTAAGGCATAAGCTATGCAACCAAAAACTCTGAAATGACTGACCTGTGGCTTTCTTCCCTTCCATGCTTCATAAGGAGTCCTGTTAAACACGGCTCGTGTCGGAGAAACATTCAGCAAATATATTGATGTTGCTACAGCTTCTGCCCAAAACTCCTTAGGAAGACGTGCAGCTGCCATCATGCTCCGTGCCATCTCAACAACGGTTCTGTTTTTACGCTCCGCTACTCCATTTTGTTGAGGAGTGTAAGGTGCAGTGAGCTCCCTCCGGATACCATACATCTCACAATAGTCATTGAATGCATTAGAGGTAAATTCACCTCCTCTGTCAGTGCGAAGCACCTTAATTTTATAGCCACTCTCATTTTCCACCAATGCCTTGAACTTCTTGAAATATTCAAAAGATTCCGATTTGGACTTCAGAAAGTACACCCAGCTCAAACGACTATAATCATCAGTAAAAAGCAAGAAATACTTACTACCACCAGTGGACTCCACACTCATCGGGCCACACAAATCAGCATGCACAATCTCTAGACAACAAGAAGCTCGATAGGATTTGTTTACAGGAAACGAATTTCTGCTATGTTTCCCATAAACACACCCTTCACAAAAACTGAAACCACCAAGCTTAGGCAAACCTACAACCATTTTCTTCCTTGACAATAATTGTAGGCCCTTTTCATTCAAATGCCCGTACCGTAAATGCCATAATTTAGCATCGTCATCATGTTTAGCAACCAAAGCACAATTTTTTACTTCACTAACATTCAAAGGAAACATCTTATTTTGTGCCATTGGTATGCTAACTACTAGGGCACCAGATTTTTTATCATGAATTGAACAAGTAACATTATCAAACAAGACAGAGTAACCACTTCTCAATAATTGTCCAACACTTAACAGATTGCAAGCCAAATTTGGAACATATTGAACATCATTAAGAAGTTTTACATTACCCTGATCAGTCTTGATGCCAATGACACCTTTCCCATGAACTTGCATTAGCTTGTTGTCTCCGATACGGACTTCTCCTTTCTTCGATTCATCTAACTCCTTGAACATTGTCTTCACACCACACATATGATTGGAACATCCACTATCCACAAACCAGACTCCATCATTTGTAGTTTCCGGCGGAGATTGCACCACAAACAGTTTGCACTCACTGTCAACATTCTCAACATAGTTGGCTTGCTTGTCTTCTCTTTGCTTGGTCCAACAGTCAGACTCCTTATGGCCAAACTTCTTGCAATAGTGGCATTGAAGGGAGCTCTTGTGTTGACGATCACCATATTGACCACGGCCTCTGCCACCACCGCGGCCACGACCACGACCACGGAAGCCGCCTCTGCTCTGTCCACGACCTCCGAAATTTTCTGTTTTTCCCTTAAAGGAAGTCTCACCCTTTGCTTGAAAAGCCTTTTCTTCCACCTTGGTGCTAGATTTGGGAAACCTAGCTTCATGTGCTAGCAGAGAACTCATTAATTCATCAAAGGTGTAAGTGGATAAGTCCTTTGATTCTTCAATTGCCGGAACAACATGAGCAAATTTTTCATTTAGAGTTCTCAAAACCTTGGAGACAACAATTTCATTACTCATGGTTTCTCCATAAGATCTCATTTGACTAACAATTTCAGTCACTCTTGACAAATACTTTTGAATAGGTTCAGTTTCCCCCATGGTTAATTCCGCAAAAGCAATTCGAAGAGTTTGCAATCGTACCTTATTCACTCGTTGATCCCCCAAATACTCTTGTTTGAGTATGGCCCATGCTTGATGCGCATTAGTGGCTGCGGAAATACGGGGAAATATGTCATCATCCAAAGCAGACTGAATGAAAAACAACGCCTTTGCATCTTTCTTGCGGTTCTCCCGTAACTGCTGGTTGGGCACCGCCGGCGCCGGGTCCGGTTCATCATAACCGGTCTCCACCATTTCCCATAGCTCTTGGGACTTAAACATAGTCTGCATTTTGAGACTCCAAAGATGATACTTTTCCCCTTTGAAGATGGGAATTAAAGGTTGGGAGGAAGAAGTGACTCCATTGTTAGCCATTGCTGTTTTTCACTTTGTGTTTGCCTCACTTTGTGTTTGCACTCTGCTAGTTCACGGTGGAAGGAAATTGTGGTGGGTAACTCTCAAAGAAATTCTCTCTCTTACTTTACTCTTTTTTGCTGGCGCTGATACCACAAATATGTTGGGGAAATTTACTTACTAACAGTAAAGGTAAAGTGAAGAAAGAGAAATATTACTTATCACACTAGAAAATGGAAATACAAAGTACTTAAATAGACACCAAATAACATAACTGAACCCTATAAACTAGGAACGTGAGATGTCATGCTTGTAGAGCAAGGTCCCACTAACCACTAACATGAAACTGCACTATTGACTTAGTAAAACACAAACCCACTAACTGTAAGTTGTAACTACAACTAAAACATAGGACTCGATTAACAAATATAGTTTGAAGCACTAATTTAGTCAAACAGTATGAACAAGGAAAATGAAAAAAGTTTCAAGTTCCCTAAAAAGTACTTAATATCAGCAGCTGCTTCACGAAAAAGAGCTTAACACATCTTTCATAGATCGAAATCTAAATCTGAAACTTAATTAACAGTTCCAAGTGATAAAGTCCCTTAATAACTCGCTAGAGCAGCATCCTGATATTGCTAATTGGAACAAAAGTTCCTACACTCCCAAGAAGCCTAACTTGTGAGATAAGAGTTGGTGTAGAACAATACCCAAAGCCATAGTCATTGTTGTTGGAAATTCAACAATGCTCAAAGAAAAATCCTACAAAATAAGAGAAAAATCATTTATCTCACATGGAAGAAAAAACAAGAATCTCCTTTGTCTAAATATGAAAGTTTATTAGAACATCTTGTGTGGTAATGGACTAAAAAGATTGGTAAACCACACACGAGTGCGCCGGTCAGGCAAGACTTGTGGCATGCGCGGGTAGCTGTGGGTTTGTGGTTCGTTCTGGACCCCAATCATTTTGGTTGACGCTAATAGTAAGGATCTTGCCTTATCGTTATTAACGAGAATACATCGCTGTTACTTGCGAGATTTTCGCCTTGCTAGTTGATTGCTTCCCTGATTTCCTCCCCAAACTACAGCCTTTTCCATGGCTTACTGATCTAATATATAAAAGGCTTCTCCCTTCATCAGTTAATACACATAAAACCGAAACACTCATCACACAAAATACTCCCTTCTTTAACAGTTTGCAAATTATGATCTTCATCCGTTGTTTATAAGCGCACATAAACTGGGGAGCCTAATTGCAAAGATCTTGCCTTGTCGTTATCAGCGAAGATACTTGGCCATTACTTGCGAGATTCTCGCCTTGCTGGTTGATTGCTTCCCTGATTTCCTCCCTGTAGTTGTAGGAGATTCTGGATAGGTAGAGAGGTAGAATGATTAGGAGTAGATAGATTGATTTTTGAAAACTATTTTTGGTAAATAAATCGGGGTCTGCAAGTGAGATCCACAGATTACAACTTTTCGGGAGTTAGAGAACCACCACATATATAGGAATCCCCCAGTTTAGGTAACCCTGTATTGAATTAGGCATTTTGAGCCTAGAGTGGAATGTACTTGATCTATCTTAAATATTCAGAGTTCTTCACTGGGGATTCTTCTTTGGGGAGTTGATATAGGACCAAGTCAGATATCGCTATAGACCATGGAATTGTCGGAGAGTCGAAAAGGAGAGCTTGGATTGACAAATAAAAAGTTTAAATTTGTGACTCATATAAATATAGGTGGGAAAAGGCTTTGACGTGGATAGGTTCAGACTCGAGTCTATGTCGGGATCTAGAAAAAGCATGCTTCTGAATTCTAGAAAGTCAAATCATTAGACCTTGATTAATTTATTGGGAAATTTCGTGAGGTACCCTTGAGGTTTGGCTTAATTCTCAAAATACGCTTTTATTGAATTTTGAAGTTCAAAGTTTAAGTTTCAAGGGTACCTTAGGAAATTAATGCACTTGAATTTCAGTGTATAATAAGGGTATTTTGAGCCCACACACAAAGTTCAGGGGTATCTGAGGAATTCCCCAAATGTGAGGGGTAATTTGAGAATTACGTCAAACCTCAGGGGTACCTGAGGAAATTTCCCTAATTTATTTTATTGAAGCGGTCAGACCTCGAGATGAGGATTCCTGCGTATCCTTGCGGATTCAGGCCATTCGTAGTTCTGGATCTGATTTTTTTTTTTTGTACCCTAACTTTTACCTAGGTCGCCCTTTCGGGTTTTCAACTTAGCGGGCATGAACATAACATGGAGAAGGAGTTAGGGTTGATGAAAGGTTGAAATGTTTAAGCCTTGAGGTTTTGATGAAGGTTTAATTGGTTGGGCTAAGGTAGGATCATAGATTTGGATTATATAGGTTAGGGTTTGATGAATTGAAGGATTTGAATGAGGGATAGAACTTGTGTAAAAGCCCCCTAGCTTGACTTTTTATTTCATTGCCTTTGGCTTTTTCTTTTTGCATTTTTATCTTTTTGTCATGTGCGTTTTCTTTTGCTTTTTTTTTCGCACTTCGAATTTATTCACTTTTTAAAATTTTTGCCTGACATTGATTTTTTAAATTTTTTTTATGTAGTAAGGCAGGCACACGAGTTTTTGGTTTAGGATATTGGAAGGCTTGAAGGTTATTTTATGGAGCTTTGATTTTCAAAGATTATATGACTAAGGATCATGGAGATAATGGTATTTTTATTTTTTTGGTTGCATGGAGATGGTTTATGGATGATGGTTTTTTAATTTGGAATGATGGAAGGAAGAGGGGAATAAATCCTAATCCAAACTATGGCCAATTTTTATTTTGTATTTTTTTTATTCTTAATTAAGGTCTTTTAAAGACAATTTGATTTGAGTTTCATCATCGAATTCGAAGCATATATGATGGTGATCGAAAGGCCAATGAAAATAAAAAGAAAAATAAAATGAAATGGAAATGGAAATGGAAATGGAAATGGAAATGGAAGTGCTATATTAGATGAAGTCCTATAGTGACATTGACTCGATAAGAATGGACAAAAATGGCTTAGGGTAAGGACTCTCTGGCTCATCCTAGGAAACCAGAAATAAAAGACTAGGCTTTTGAATTTTTGATACACTACACAAAAGGCTTGCCGGTGATGCTGATTCTCATTGTAGCAAGTATTAGAAGTCTATTGTCATCGACCATGTTTTGCAGTGCATTTGAGGTATTTGACACTAGACGTCACATATTAATTATTTCATTGGAATCAGCAGTAAAAATATAGGTAGCACCTAATGAATTTTCTTTTAGGTGCAAGGTTTGGAGTAGACCTTGTGGAAGTGATCGCGCCTCTATTGTGAAGGCGGTCAAAAGTAAAATCATGACTCTAAATGAAGTCAGGGTGGTGATAGTGCGATTGATGAGCTCTAGAATGGGCACACTTTTTGATCCTCCATTAGGCGTTCCAATGTTGTAATCTCTCGACCGGTCATGAACAGAACCGAGTGGACCTCGCTTGTATGTTTTAAGAAATGATTTTCGAAATAGAAAATGGAAATGAGATATGGAAATGGGAAATGAAGATGGGAAATGGGAAATGAGAAATGAAAGTGGAAATGGAAATGGGAAAGGATAATGAAAATGGATTTTGGAATGGTATGGGCTTGACCATGATGCTGACATAGGCCTAACTATATGCATATGCAGATATGGACTTGATTGGACAATGCAAGCAGACTGGACTAGACTTTGAACTTACAGGTGGACAAGCAGACTAGACTCAAAAGGATTGCCTATGTGGATTTAGGAGATGCGAGCTTCGCTAGACTTAGGGGTTGTTGTTATGGTCTTAGGGGATGAGTAGCCTCGATAAACTCAAAGGGTGTTTTTATGGCCTTAGGGATGACTAGCCTCGCTAGGTCAAAGGGTGCCATTATGGTCTAACGAATAACTAGCTTATCTAGGTCAAAGGGTGCCATTATGGTCTTAAGGATAACTAGCTTCGCTAGGTCAAAGGATGCCAATATAGTCTTAAGGATGACTAGCTTCGCTAGGTCAGAGGGTGTCGTTATATATGTCTTAAAGGTGCGTAGCCTCGTTAAACTCTAGGGGTGCATTTATGGTCTTGGGGATGACTAGCTTCGCTAGGTCTAAATGGTGCCATTATGGTCATAAAGGGTGAGTAGCTTCGCTATACTCAAGGGGTGCCTTTATGGTTTTGGGGATGACTAGCTTCGCTAGGTCTAAAGGGTGCCATTATGGTCTTAAAGGATGAGTAGCTTCGCTAAACTTAGGTTTGCCTATGGGTCTTTAAGAAATGCTAGCTTCCCTAGACTTAGAGGTCTTGAGTTTTAGAATTTGGACTTCGTCCTATATGGTTTGGAATTGGATTTGATTAGACTTAGGGTATGGTTGGGCCGTATATAAACCTAATTTTGGACTTAGTACTATGTTGGTTTGAAGTTAGACTTGGAAATGCACATGGGCTTGACATTGGAAATGCAAATGGGCTTGACATTGGAAATGGACTAGCGTTAGACTTACACTAGTGGAAAAACATTGAATCGCGGCGATCATTAAGTGGCCTATTGCTGCGGTTTTAGCCGCGCAGCAATTAAGGGCGCAGCAATAGCTAATTACCTATTGCTGCTATTCCTATCCAAAACCGCATCAACATACCTTTTTTTGATTAAAAAAATGAAGCCTATTGTTGCGGTTGTCCCACAAACCCACAACAATAGATGGTGCAGGTAAAAACAAATTTTGTTTTCATTTTTAAAAATTTAAATTTTCTAATAGTTCCCTACAAAAAATTACAACACACAAATAACTACCACAAACAAATTATTTATTGCAGATTGATTTTCATACATTTAATAAAAATATAAATTTTATCCTAAATACAAAAAATATAATAAGCAAAAAGAAAAACCAAAATATAAAACCTAGCCACAAATACATAACATCAAATTTTACATTACATCACGTTAATTTGGAAAAAAAAAAGCGAAAAAAAAATATAAAAAATGAAAATCACTGCAGCCGAAATCACGAACCACTGTTGTCGACCATGAAGTGAACCACGATTCACGAACAACTGGAAAAAGGCGCCGACGATGAAACACGAACCACTGCAGACGGATCTCAACACACGGCTTTGCAACGAATCACCACAACCGAATTTC
The DNA here is from genome assembly GCA_947646795.1 of Beta lomatogona. Lineage (NCBI taxonomy): Eukaryota > Viridiplantae > Streptophyta > Magnoliopsida > Caryophyllales > Amaranthaceae > Beta > Beta lomatogona. The sequence continues at coordinate 1,669,353 of CANSNZ010000271.1, forward strand.
GATGACCACTGGAGTAGAAGTAGTCGCGTTCGAATTTTTTAGGAGAAGCGAGAGGTCTGGTGGGCGACGGCGACGTACGAGATCGAGAAGATCTCGAGACGTGCCAACGCCGAGATCTCAAGATGAGCCAACGCCGAGCAGATCTCGATTCTTTGAAGATGTCGATGATCAGGACGAGATGAGGTGCGAATGAAATAAGAGATGAGGAGGTGATCGTAGTTGTTGTTGGTCGCCGTTGTGCGAAGGAGGAGCACGAAGGAGGAGCGCAGCAGTTGTGCGAAGGAGGAGCACTTGTGGTCTGTTGATAAGTCCGGCGAAAGAGAGACGGCGAAACTCCGGGAGGACGAGTTTATTATCGGTGATGAGTTAAAGGAGAGAGAAGATAGAGAGGATATGGGAGAGGAGAGTGAGAGTGTGAGAGGAGAGTGAGGAGAGAGAGAGAGGATAGAAAGGAGGTGGGAGAAAATGGCTGAGGAGTTAAAAGGAGAGAGAGGAACAAAACCCTAACTAGGTCGCGCCTTTTATTTTTATTTAAAACTGTCTATTGCTGCGGTTTTTGTTAGGAACCGCGACAATAGGTTCAAATATTAATAAAAAAGTAATATTTTAATCTATTACTGTGGTTATTGGAAGAAACCGCAGCAATAGATTTCGTCAGACCTGGTCAAAGACAATTTGAGATGTTACCGTTGAGGTATATTGCTGCGGTTCCACCCAAAACCGCAACAATAGATTAATTTTCGAATTTTTCTTTATTTTTTCGCCGTTCATTGCTGCGTATGGGTAAAACCGCTGCAATTCAACCGTCGCAATTAACAATCATTTACTAGTGTTCGATTGGAATGGATTGGGATTAGACTTGGATTGGGCTTGACATATACTAGAGTTCACATAAAGATGCAAATGGGCCTAGATTTTGAATTGAACTAGACTTATATGGGCCTAAGATGGACTCTAATGCCAGTGGTACTATATGAATGCAAGGACTCAAGTTTAGATGGGCCTAGGATGAATGCAAAATGGACTCTAATGCAAATGGGCCTAAAATGAATGCAAGGACTCAAAACTTAGATGGGCCTAGATGAATGCAAGTGAATTGGGATTCGTTTGATTGGATTAGATTAGAGCTATTAGGATCAGCTTAGAATTTTCTAAATTCGTTTTTGAAAAGGACTCCTTATTTTTATCTTTTATTGAGAAAATATAATGGATTAAATTTGAAAAACTTGTTTTTGAATATGTAGTATGATGATAATTAGAAAATATTTTCTAAAAATGTAGAATAGAAGAGGGTGTAGGATTGATTTTGAAAATGAGGTGTATTTTGAAAAGGTGAAACATGATAGGATAGATGATAGGTAAGATTTGGAAGGAGGTAGACATGCATAATGACTCCAACTCTACCATGATTACTTTTGTAGATGCACTTTTTTAGGATAGACTCAACATTAGGTGATATGCACTAAAATATCGATTTTTATGTTTGAATTAGGTGATATTCGCTTTAGAGAAAAGGACGCCTAGAACGATCATAACTCTATATGAATGCAGACGGAAAGAACGCAAAATTGGCCATTAGTATGTTTAAAGCGGCAAAAACACATTATGACAGACTTAATGACAGACTTATTAACTTAAACGATAGCCAAATTGGTAATAGCATGAGACGTAAAGGTTGCGCACCACACAACTGTGTGGCATTCGGCGCAAAACTGTGCGCCAGGCGCATGATGGTGCGTCTGGCACGCGGAATTGCACTCGACACGGTACCTTTGCCTTCGGCGCAAGGGCTGTGTGCCAGGCGCACTGCGCCCCGGCATGCAAGTTGTCAATTCGGCGACAGTTTGGTCAGTTTGACGATGTTTTGTAGGTGCGATTTTAGGCGCAATGCACATTAACGATTTGACAAATTAATAATAGGCAAAAGTCGCAATCACAATCAGATGTCATATAACATCAATGCAAAAGTTCTCATCCTAAAGTCCAGTTCTGCGTTTTAAACTATGGTCAGGTTTAGGTCAGGGCTGAATCGGGTCTATGATTAAGAGATTGATCCCACGCTTCGTACCTTTGCTTAAAAAAGTGGCCACGTGTAAGACGCACTCTAGTTCTCGAGTCAGGAACGAGAGAACAATGCCATGGTGGGGTAGGTTTGCTTATGACCAAATTCCAACACTATCATTCAGGAAGCTTTCGGAAGGACAAAGCACAAACCCCCCGGGGGTGGCCTCACGCATAGAACATGCGCTAATGAGGCAAGGAAGATTGTCCTTATGGTGGCTTAAACAATAGCCATGTATATGCAAAACTGTAATGTCATTCAGAGGCATAAAAACAAGTATGAATTGTATTTTTCGAGTTTCACCCACTAATTTAGAAAAAATTGATTTTTTAAGATCCTCCCCAGTGGAGTCGCTGGCGTGGTTTTATTTCGCCTACGCGGTGTCAGCGCGTATTGGACTACCCCGTTGTTAAGGTTTTATTGAAAAATGTTTTGAAGTCACCAACATGTCTTCAAAAGGAAGACTCATAAACCTAATTGGATATTGGAAAATCGAAGGGACAATTTTGGGACTTATCCAATGTAGATTTCCATGTCATGACTCCATTAATGGTCAATGAACCATATATTGAGTTCGGGGGCGAGGGTAGGAACACGGTCAAGAACCACATTCTCCCATTGATGGCCTCTACTTAATATCAATTCATATCTATATATATGCAATTAAATAACCAAGCAACGTTTTAATGCAATGTATAATTAATATATGTCGATTCATTAAACAAAAAAGACTAATTTTTGGGTGACATGTTCTTATGCAATCAAATTATAGGGAACCTAACAGGTTGTCCAAATTATCTGAATTTAATGTTAGAATAGTTCTTTAGGTCTTTGATTAGCAAAAATAATTATGTGAGCTGATGAAAGCATTAAACATACAATCATGCATAGGCATATGAATAATAATAATATAATACAAAAAAGAAAGATAATAGAACCACAACCCACAAAACTAAGTAGAAGGAATGATTTTCTCTCTCTAAGAAATTATCTCGATACGAAAGTATTGTTGCCATGGCAAGAAATTCTAAGAAGCATAAGATGATTAATCCTAGCTTGAATAAACCGAAGGGTCCAAGCTCTGATTTGCAGGCGAAGAAGATGAGATTTATGGATGAGTTGCTTGGGGTAGCAGCGATGGAAATTGAACAATTGTCTGAGGAAGAGAAAATTCAGGAATTACAGATGAGCCAACAGACTCATAGAATGTTTTCTGAGTGGTTATCTTCAATCCATTCTTCTGTTGAGCGAATGGAAAAGAGTAAGATGACGAGTGGTGCAGGGGTCGATCGGAGTGTTCGAAATGTTGAGCCGATTCTGATTTTCTGATCCTGTTGCTTCTGTATCTGTTAAGGATAATGTTACTGTAGTGAAAATTGATGATGTTAATATTCAATCTGAGGTCAATATTTGGTATTCATCTTTGATTTGTTATGTGATTGGTGCCAATCCACCTCCATATGTTGTGGAAGGTTTTATTAGACGTGTGTGGAGAAATTATGGGGTGGATAAGGTTGGATTGTTGGAGAAGGGTGTTTATATTGTGCGATTTTTTACTATGGAGAAACGGGATCATATTCTTGCTGGATCTGCTCCGTTTTTTTGATAGTAAACCTATGATAATGAAGGCTTGGGATGCAAATATGGATATCATGAAGGAGGATTTTGATGTGTTGCCCACTTGGGTTCAGGTGAAAGTGGATTTTAAATATTGGGGGGAACAATGTTTGAGGAAGTTGATTGCTCCAGTTGGTAAGTTTGTGAGAGTTGATCAAGCTACGACTAAGAGGGATAAGCGAGGGTGATGGTTGAAGTGAAGGTGGATCACGAGTTTCCTGAATAATTAGCTTTTGTGAATGAAAAAGGAACTGAAGTGATATTTGATCTCCATTTTAAGTGGAAGCCTACAGTGTGTAAGGTGTGTCATCAAATGGGGCATTCTCAGGAGATGTGCAAGAAGGCTAAGACTAAACAGGTATGGCAACCAAAGGTGTGAGTGGAAAAAGAGAGTGTGGTTGTGACTGAAGAAAAAGGGGATGAGGAATTTAGAATGGTTAGACAATCAGCTAGGAAAATTCAATCCCCTGTGCAGGAAGTAGTGGTTGGCAATGCTTTTGCTGCATTGGCAATGGAAGAAGGTGAGATTGTGGTGGGTGATGTTGTTTGTGAGAGCATATGTGCAGAAATGGACAGGAGGGGGGACCCTCCTGATGGGAATGGATAGCTTGCTCTGCTAGAATGTCAGGGGGATCAATAAGTTAAGCAAGCAAAAGGATGTGAAGAACATCCTAAATATGAGATCCCTGGGCTTTATAAGTCTCATTGAGACTAAAGTGAAAGCTAGCAAGATGCATGGGTGTGATGTATCAAAATCTCTTCTCTGGTTGGTGTTTTTGCTCTAATTCTTCACACCATCCTGGTGGAAGAGTTACACTGGCCTGGAATCCTCTTAGTTTTGGTGTAAACATTAATTTTGTGTCTGACCAGATGATACATAGTATTGTTAGTCCCACTGGGGGTCAGAAGGTGTTTGGGTGTACCTTTGTTTATGCTTTTAATAGTATGTCTCAAAGGAAAAGTTTGTGGAAAGATATGGAAATGCTTGCTAGCAAGATGAATATCCCTTGGGTTGTAATGGGTGATTTTAACTGTGTCCTAAATAGGGAGGAAAGAGTAGGTGCTGCTGTTAGGGATGCAGATTTGGTTGATTTTAGAGAATGTGTTGCTAGGTGTGATTTTGAGGATATTAAATCTTATGGTTGTTATTTTACTTGGAATAACAAGCAAGAGGGTTTGGATAGAGTTTTTTGTAAGTTGGATAGGGTGATGGGAAATTCAAAATGGAATGATTTGTTTCCTACATCATAAGCCTTTTTCAAGCCAGAAGGTTTGTTTGATCACTCTCCAATGATGGTGAGAGTGTATCCTGAGATTAGTAGAGGTAGAACTCTTTTTAAATATTTCAAAATGTGGAGTAGTGCTCCTTGTTTTCTAGAGAGAGTGAAGGAGTGTTGGCAAACTCATGTAGAAGGTACAAAGATGTTCAAAGTGGTGAGCAGATTGAAATTGGTTAAGGAGGAGCTCAAAAAGTTAAACAGAGAGGGTTATTCAAATATTCAGATTGCTGATGCTGTTGCTTTGCTTAAGCTTAAGGATTGTCAAAAGAAGATGCATGAAGGGGTAGTAGAAGCTGGTGATGAGGAGCTAAAAGCTGCTACTGAGTATAGAATTGTACATGATAATTACCTTTCATTTCTTCAGCAAAAAGCAAAGCTATCTTGGCTGAGAAATGGTGATGATAATACAGCTGTTTTTCATAGAGCAATCAAAGAAAGAAAGTTGAAGAATACTGTTTATGGGATCAGTACAATGGAGGGGATTTGGGTGGATAATGCTGATGATGTGAATACTGCATTTCGGAGTTATTACCAGAGTCTTTTGGGTGCAGCTAAGGTGTCAATTGGGCCCGTGTTTGATGAAATTATCGCTAGAGGTCCAGTGTTATCTGAAGAACAACATAGAGCAATTATAGTTCCTATTACTGAAGATGAGGTGAAAAAGGCCTTGTTCTCAATCCCAAATGAGAAGTCTCCTGGGCCTGATGGGTTTAGTGCTGGTTTCTACAAGGATTCTTAGTCTGTTATTGGTCAAGATATCATTCATGTTGTAATGGATTTTTTCCATTCACGGAAGCTGCTGAAGGAAATAAATGCTACTGTGCTGGCATTAATTCCTAAGATGAAGTGCCCAGGTAATGTCTCTGAATTCAGGCCTATTGCCTGTTGTAATGTACTTTATAAGTGCATTACAAAATTGTTGTGTGCAAGAATGAAAATGGTTCTTCCTGATATAATTGCAGCTAATCAAGTGGCATTTATACAGGGTAGATTTATAGCACATAACATAATGATTTGCCAAGACTTAGTTAAGCAATATGGTAGGATAAATTCTAGTCCTGGAGTGATCATTAAGATGGATATGAAGAAAGCGTACGATTCTATTGACTAGAATTTTTTGAGGAGAATGTTATTTGCATTGAACTTTCCAGTGAAGTTTATGATTTGATAATGGAGTGTGTGTGTACTCCAAAATTCACTTTGTTGATTAATGGTCAATTGCAAGGTTTTTTTGAGGGAAAGAAGGGTCTTAGACAAGGAGACCCAATGTTTCCTCTGTTGTTTGTCATCTGTATGGAGTATCTTACTAGGACGCTTAGTTTGGTGGGTGAGTCTCCTCATTTTAAGTTTCACCCAAGGTGTTTGGGAGTGAGATTGAATCATTTATGTTTTGTGGATGATGTAATTCTCTGTAGTAGGGGGTGATTTTAAATCAGTCTACACTATGCTTTAGTGGTTCAAGCATTTCTCAAATGCTTCTGGGATAGAAGTAAACAAGCAGAAGACTGAGGTTTTCACTACATGTATGAGAAGAGAGTAGGTTCAAAGAATTTTAGATGTTTCTGGTTTCAGTCTAGGTCACTTCCCATTTAAGTACCTAGGTGTGCCAATTAGTTTTCAAAGAATATCTTCTAAGGATTGTAATATTTTGATTGAAAAGATGTCTGCAAGGATTCGTACTTGGAGTAGTAGGCATTTATCATATCAAGGTAGGATTCAACTAGTTAACTCTGTGCTTATTAGTTACATGTATACTGGGCACAAGTGCTAGTGCTGCCAAGGAAGATTCAAAGGGAGGTGGAAAAAATATGTAGAGCTTACTATGGAGTGGGGATGCATATAGTGCTAAGGCAGGGTATGTTGCTTGGTCTCAAGTTTGTCTTCCTAATATGGCAGGGGGTTTGGGCTTGAGAAAAATTCAGGATTGGAATGTGGCTGCTATGGGGAGATATGTTTGGGTTATGGCTCATAAAAAGGATAACCTATGGATTACATGGGTTAGTGAAGTGTATGTGAAAGATCAAAGGTGGTGGAATTATAGTCCTCCTACTAGTTGTAGCTGGTATTGGAAGAAGGTGTGTGAGGTCAAAGATAAGTTGAAGTCTGTAATCTCTGAAGATCAATTGATGCAAATGAGCTATTTCTCTGTGAAGCAATTGTACCAGAGGTTGGTAGGTGAGGAGATTCATGTGGTCTGGGCTAAGTTTGTGTGGAATAAGATCTCTATTCCCAAACACAGATTTTTTATGTGGCTGGTTATGAAGGAAAGGATGCAGACTGCTGAGCATCTTTTTAGAATTGGTGTCTGTGATTCTCCCTTTTGTCTGATTTGTGGACAAGAATCTGAGGATCAAAATCACCTGTTTTTTGCTTGTCATTACGATAGGATGGTGATTTATTGTCTCAAGGCTTGGCTGGGTGTTGGTGCAGCGGGTATAAGTGTTCAGGAGTTAACAAGGTGGATATACATAAGTAATTTTTCTAAGCTTCAAAAACAGGTCATGCTTGCTGTCATTAGTGCAGCAATATATAATGTTTGGTGTGTTAGGAATACGGTTTTGTGGTTACATAAGGTTATTAGTGTTGATCATACTGTTAATATTGTTCAAAGAAATGTCGTGGATAGAGTGGATAGCATCCTGCAAAAGAAGACTTCGAGATCTGATAGAAATTGGTTAAGGCATTTGAGCTTGGCTATTTGTAATTAATGTTTTTCCTAGCCTATGTTGTATGGTCTGGTGTTTTTGGTATGAAATTCCTCTTTCTTATTGAGAAAAAAAAAAAAAAAGATAATAAGAATAGAGATTATGGAAGAATATATAGTATAGCTTTAATTCTTTGAAGATTTACATCATGACAAGTAGATTGTTAGTAAAATAAAAATTAAATTGGAATTAACCCTCTGGATTTATACCTTTGTCCCCTAGGTCTTATGCAACGATCTTCAGGATGAGCAATGTTGAAGCTTGAAATAGGAAATTCGAAGGTATGAATGTGTTTGAATGTATTTAAATATGAGTTTTAGTGTTTGAATATGATTTTGAGTATTTGAGAGTATGGAAACCGAATGTGCATGACGCACAATTGTGCGCCAAACACACAGACAACTGTGTGCCAGACTCACAGTTGTGCGCCAGAGGCACAGCTTTGCGCCACACATATTGGCTTTCTGGCCGTTTTTTTTTTATTGTTTTAAGATTTTTTATCCTTTGATAAAATATAGGATTAATTGATAGGCGTAATCCCACCTTTACGTGGTCTTCTGAAAATGGTCCCAATTTTTCATAATTTGAAAATAAGCCCACCTTTTGGGCATATTTGCCAAAAGTAGGTCATTACTTGTTGGTGACCTACAAATGTAGGTTTGATACTCTAATTATGTAATTAAAAACTAATTTAATTATTTAATACCCTAATTATGTACTTGAAAACTAATTTAATTACTTAATTAGCTAAAAAAACTAAAGCACCACCCTCCCCCCTTCAACTATCACGCACCCTCCACCCACCGAAAGCCTTCCCTACCCTCCAACCACCACCGCGCTGCCCCTGCCACAAGCAGCCCTCCCCTCCCTCTTCCTCTCCAGAACCCATCCCCTGCCACACCATCCCCTTCCTCTTCCACCGAAACAGACCACCTCAACCCAGCCACCAGCCCCCCTACTTAAACCATATCTTATGTCTCTCTCTGCCATCCTTCTTAAACCCCGAGCCACTCTCAATCGACGCATCAACCACAACGCAAGCACAACCACCATTCAATCGGCGCATCACCGACGTTCTAATCATCATCCACTTGAAAACTCCCCATCACCACACAACCACAACCACCACCCCTAAGAGAAAGCGCATAAAAACACACTCTCCAACTGTAATCGACAGTTCCATCGCCAAATTCAACACCATTCACTTTATCTTTCCTCTTTCTCTCTTATTCTTTCGTTCTCTAAGCTCCCACAACTCCGAAAAAATTGAACCGATCAACAGGTTGTAGTTGATTGTCTGATTTTTGGTTATAGTGGTGTTTAGGATCGATGACTGGGGTCCATTGGTTGGCTTATATCGGGGTTGTGGGGCGGGTTTAGAGTTGTTGGTGTAGGACACTGTGATGGTGGTGTGGGATTTTAGGGTGAGTGTTATCTTTAGGAATAAAATTTGATTTTCGAAATATCCTTTTTAAAAATTAATTATCAAGAATAATTAATATTAAAATATTTAAAATACAATTAATTATAAGGAATAATTCATTGAGCCTTTGAAATTGGGCTTGGATTTAATAAATAGATTTTATATTTTTGAATGATTTTGGGCTTAGCTCGTTCGGTTGCTCTTCCTTTGGATCGGACCAATTAGGACGACGGTATGTTTCATCATTGGGTACTCGATGGGCAGACACGATTTTGTGTCTACACACCCTAACTTCAGCATTTTCCATTGGCTTACTGATGATATACTTCCTCCGTTTATTTATAAATGCAACAAACTCACTTTCACAATATCTATAGTTACATATCGGTAAAAAAATATAAAAATTAGGGTTTTTCTATGATATACCCCTGTGTTTTTTAAAATTCTATAATATACCCCTAATGGTTTTTTATTCTACATTGTACTCCTGTGTTTTTTAAGTTTTCTACAAAATACCCCTAGTGTGTATTAATGGAAACGGACGTTAAGTCTTCTTCATCTTTTTCTGTTTCTTCTTAATTTCCACCTTCATTTCATCAATGACAGAACATTACCAGAACAAAAAGCTTTACTTGGTATAAAATCTGTCATTACAGACGACCCACAATCTTCTCTCTCTTCTTGGAACACTTCCACTCATAACTGCACTTGGGATTTCATCAAATGTTCTTCAAATCATCACCCGACGGTAATTTCACTCAACATTTCCGGCTTAAATCTCACCGGAATTCTCTCTCCTGACATAGGTTTTCTCACCAACCTCCAAAACCTTAGTGTTGCAGGAAACTTATTCTCTGGCCCAATCCCATCTTCTCTCTCTGTCCTCTCAAATCTTTACCACCTTAATCTCTTCAACGACATCTTCAACTCCAATTTTCCTTCCTCTCTCTCTCCTTCTAAACAACCTCAAAATCCTCGACATTTACAACAACAATCTCACCGGCCCACTCCCTCTTTCCGTCGTCAACATGTCGGAGCTCCGACATCTTCATTTGGGCTGGGGGGCTGGCTGGGGAGAGGGTTATGAGAGAAACCCAGAAATTTGTCGGAATTTAACATTAAAACGTTACGTACGCTTAACGTAGGGGTACTGTGTAGAAAACTTAAAAAACAAAGGGGTACAGTGTAGAATAAAAAAAATTAGGGGTATATTATAGAATTTTAAAAAACACAAGGGTATATCATAGAAAAACCCTAAAAATTATATATTGTGAAAGTGGGTCACGAGACGAATCTAACAAGATCCCACTTGACTATGTTTTTTATTATGTATAAATCACAAATATTAGTCAAAGTGATAAGTGTGAATAGTGAAAAAGTCCAATTGTTGCATTTAAAAAGAAACGGAGGAAGTAATAGACTTATCCCTTCATCATCTTAGACAAAAAAAATTGAAACACTCATCACACAAAATACTTTCCTCTCTGACATTGGGCAGATTGTGATCTCCTTCTGTTGTCTGTGAGTGCACACAAACCGGGGAGATGTGCTAATCCTGAAAAACGATCATGGTGATTTCTACTTGCATTGGTCGTCTTTTAGGACAATGGTTCTTCCACGTTGCGGAAAGTTCATTCAGTCCATCGTTTTACAAGTCATTTTTTTATTGCAACAATTATTTCATCAAGTTTTGACCATGGAGATATTGATAGCAAATTAAATTATCATCTAGCAAATGAATAAACTAAAACCTAGAAAAAAAAAATCGGAATAACAAAATAACTTTGAAGGAACAAAATTCTCTGGAAATTGTCAATCAAATCATAGGAAGAAAAAGAAAAGGGATAAGGAATATCTATCAAACTTGTCGGAAATTTAACTGCGGCAATTTGATTCATTGCCAAGAACAAACAGAAGTACGAAATGATTCAAACCATGACTAACCAAAACGACCAACTGTCATGTACGTGCACACATCAAGCACTAATCCGCCATTAATTCACCATTATTGCCCATCTTGTGGAATTCAAAACCAAAATACAAACTAGAGCTGCCAATCTCTTACCCGACCTCATCACCTGATCTGAAACAAATCCAAACACTACCCAATTTGACTCAATAATTATATTTTACGGTAACTTTATGTTTTATAGTGTTTCTGATATTTTTAAAGCACAATCCAAAATTGAACCAAAATCCAACCCGAACCCGACCCGTTGACCTGAATCGCAACTCCTAGTACAAAGCCATAAATTCACAAGAACAATAAACCAAACAACCAAATTGTTGAAAAGCATAATATTGACTTCCTAGAAATTAGGGATGGCAATGGTTCGGATCTGGACTGGGTCGTCCTTATGGACCCTGATCCAAATCCATTTTCATATGGTGGATCCAGATCTTAAAAATTGAGACCCAGATCCAGATACTACGGCTCTCGCGGATTCGGGTCCAAAACCAATCCCTAATTGTGCAAAGAATACAAACCCACTTCTCTCACCTCTCTTTTTCCTTAGACCGTTGTGGGCTCCACCCATCTATTTCTCCGATCCTTTTTCCTTCCCACCCTTCCTCGTACTCTTCTTAGCAACATCCAATGTCCCTAAACACCCCTAGGTACCGTTGAATGATTCGGTCCCTCAAAACACCTATTGGTGGTGGTTGCACTAATAAGCTAATCTAGCAATTAAGCTAACGAAAGGGAATCCGTTGGCGGTTGGTGGTGCGATGGTGGTCCAGAGCTAAAGGCGACCATAGAGCGAGAAGGGGAGTGAGAGTAGGGGAGTGAGAATGAGGAGCGAGGAAGAAGGTGGCGGCTAGTGCGGAATGGCCACTAGTGTGCGGTGGCCATCGGGGGAGAAGTTGTGTGGTAGATGGAGGAGATCGAGAGAAGGGGAGTGTTAGTTTCTAGTTGTCATTAAAAAAATGGATCTATGGACCCGAGTCCGGGTCCTGGGTTCATATTCGGATACGGATCCGCGTTCCGAGGACAGGATCCGACCCGAATCCGTTGGGTCGAAAATTATCGCATCCAAATATGAAAAAACGGGTCTAGATCCATAGATTCGGGGAGGGTCCAGGATCCATTGCAATCCCTACCAGGGATCATCTGCAACCCTCATTGGAACCACAAAGAACCCCACTAGATGATGAGAAAATGTGCCCTGAATTGACAGTCAACATGTCAAAGGACATGTTACGAAAACTCCAAAATTTATACACCAGTTTGTCAACTCAAATGCCAAAAAAATAAAACCAATGCCAATTTTGACCTTCAAAACGACTTTTAAAAAAAAAACGGACGTCACCAAGCATCATTCATCGACAGGAATTTCGATAGTCATATATAATGACCCTTAATATTGTATTTTTTTAGCACGACTTTGAAAGTGATATCAAACGGGCTATTTTGACCTTCAAAATGACTTTTTTATGGGACAGAGGGAGTATTTGAGAGAGAATGTAGGAGCGTCCCCTCTCTGATATTATGTCAGAATTTGAGCTTGAACTCCGTAAATGGAGTTTAGAGAAAAAATAAAGTAAAGAGAGACGAAGAGATAGATGAGAAACGAGACAAAAAAGGAACTAAATTTTGTATTATTCAAATAGAGTAAAACTAATGAATTACAAGGTGTAAAGCTAATTAGACTATTTATATTATTACAAATAACTAACTAATTCCTAATATTAACGAAACATAACAAGAACTAAGTCAACTTGGTAAACTTCTAACCAATATCTCAACAACCAAGAATGCCGGAATTCTCAACAACCAAGAATGCCAGAACAATTGAAGCCATTTTTAGCTGGAGATTTGAGAAAAGTGCTTTGATCAAGCACTCACTCCTGGAGCTTGATAACTAGAAGACGTAAGATTATTATAATTTTCAACTGTTTTGAACAATTTGATATGCTCTATTCTATTAACAACAAGTAGGATCCATGTTGAGAATACTCACTAAGTCACATAAGCTTGATTATAGGATTTATTCAAGCCAAATTAACGTAATTTTTTTTTAAAAAATAAAGTACTTTATGTTAATATTCCTAAAGATAATGTAAATATTAAAAAGAAAAATCTATTCAAAAAAGTAGCTTGCAAAATATTTTTGACTGGTAGTTTTGATTTATGTTAACTATGCACTGCCACAAAAATGTCAATTTGTATTTGCTGATTTGCATCGAACCCTAGGACAAACGACACAAATATTGAATTTGTTTGAATTCCTCTTTAGCACCCGATGCAAATTAACTGAAACATGGAAATCGGAAGTCAGATTTGGGTCGAAACTTGCCTCCCAACTAACACAAATTACTTTGAGAAAAAGATTTACGTCGAATATTGCCAGTCAACCGACGCATATGAGAGTTAGAAATAACACAAATATTTGTGTCGGATATAGATGAGTTTCAAGGAAAACTAGCTTAGATATAACCTACTCCAAACATTTATTCATTCTCCCCACCCAATTTCCCAAATCCTCTTTCCTCCCAACTCCCCAAACACCCAACTCCCGAACTCTATTGCTCCTCTCCCAACCCAACTCCAAAACTCCCCAACTCCTCCAATCGATGCAATTTTTCCCCATCTTTCATTTCTTTTTTTTCACAGAATTTTGACTTTTTTAGAAGGAGAAGAAATGTTTAGTCCAGAACTCAGTATCGAAGAATTTTTCGAAGGGAAGAAGAGAGTCAGGAACTCCTTAGTTGCAATTGGTAAATTTCTCATTTTTTAATCTTAAATAAAATATTCAATTGATTAATTTAATTGTTATATTGTATTATTTGCATTTGTTTTTCTGCTTTTGATTTACTTACATTTTGAAAGTTGAAAAAAAGAGAGAAGAAGACGGAGCCTATGCAGGTCTGGCATTTTTACAAGATGAAGAATTAGGGTTTTCATCATTTCTTCTTGGGAATTTGCAGCGCGAGGTATTAAGGTTACTCCTATGCACTATCTCTCTCCTCTTCAGCTATCTTCAGAAATTTGCAGCGGCGGCTGCTACGGTTTCTACCACTTAAAACTTTGCCTCCCATCCCAAATACGAATAACTTCTTCAATTGGGCTTATGTGGCGCTTTCTTTTTCCCCTAGTTAAGCGTATTTAATTTATTCCTCCTATATTTTTTTAGATATTTCTTTTGACTTTGTTTCCACTAGAGAATTTAGGAAGATTTTTGGGGGTTTTAATTTGCATAGAACATTGTAATTTATTGGAAAATTTGTAATTTTGTATTCAGTTAGGCAATTGTATAAATTCGTTCCTTTTTAAAACAAATAAAATTTAACTTGATTTTTTTGCTCATCTTTGAAAATTACTTCATTTATTTGTAATTGAACTGAAATGTTGGAGAAAAACGGCATATTTGATTATTGTTGGACTTAGTGTGAAAAATACTCTGATTCGTTGTTCAAATTTATTATTTCAATGTAAATGTTATTTGCATCGGTTTTTTACTATATCCAATGCAAATCATGTGTCATGGTCTCCCTTCGAATCCCATCAAATTCTTATCTGCGTTGGTTGGTGCTCCCAAATCCAAAGCAAATAGTGCATCTTTTGCATCGGTTTCCCATAAGATGCAAACGAATTTTGGATAATTTGCGTCCGAGTTAGTTGTATCGAATCCGGAACAAATGCAAATGGGGGACTCGCAATGGACAAAAATCGTTGTTTCTCTACTAGTGTAGCTAGATGATAAGTGCATATATTTTTATGTTTGTGGTCCCTAAAAATAGTCTTATGGTTGTTTTTATGTTGTTATTTATATCCATATTATACTTTATTGAGTAATTAGCTTGAATAGTGTATTATTTTAGTTATAGGTACTTTACAATTTCACATTGAAAATGGAAGACCAAAAGAGTAAAAGGAGAAAAGAAAAAGGAAAAAATAAAAGAAGACACAAAAAGCTCACGTGAGCTTTTGTAAAGTAAAAGGGGCAAAAATCCATCTTTTCTTACTATATGATTTGTCATCCTTTTTTCCAAATTAAATGAAGGAAAGAAAGTAGGAAACCTTCCTACTTCATCAACCAGAAAAACAAAAAGATAGAAACCTATATTCCTTCCTTCATCCACGCAAAACACAAAAAAGGATGAAATTTCATCTTCTTCTCATCCAAATCTTTTGGCAATTCCTATCTTATTCTCTAATCCCTTTTCATATCTAATGGGCTATCTATATTACCCATATCATTCACACACTAGGGACACACAACTTAGCCTAGAAAATTCATTGAGCAAGGGTTTTAGGGAGGATTAGTAATTGGACAATTGGGCGGAGAAGACAACCATTGGAGGGAAGCTTATTAGTCTCGATTCCAAGCTCGAACAAAAGCAACATTGATTTGCGGGGTCGAAACTGAGTTTTGTACGGATGTTCTTGGGCATATAATTCATAAGTTCTTCTTTTTCTCTATTGTTCTCAATAGTTCTTTTAATTCACTTTGTTAATTATCAGATTTTTATTGTTAGTCTGATGAATTGGTTTGGAAATTAATATCTCTTTGAGTGAATTTGCTAATTAATTATTATTTGAAGTTGCTTGTGAATCATTGCTTAAATTACAATTATACGTATTACTAGTGTATGTATGGTTGTTAATCATTGTTAGCTATATTGTCTGGCTTAGTTTAGATCATATAGCAAAGTGGGGCCCTTGATTTACGTTAAGTATGCGATCATGGTTTAATTAGAGAGTAAGTTTAATCTAATTATTGTAAGCATTTATGTGATTAGAATAATTAGGATTAATGATATCTCCTACTTTATAATGCTTCCAATTTTAATCCATACAAGTTGCGATCATATTTGTGTTAATTAGATTGGTCTAGAATCGATTTTGGCCTAGTTTAAAATTGGTTTTATGTAAGGGAAGATAGGCAGTCTTTGCTATCAAAGTGATAAGTGCATATATTTCTATATTTTTGGTCCCTAAAATTAGTCTTATAATTGTCTTCTACACGCTTTTTTGATATTTGATTTATCTTATTTGACTTAGGAGTTTATTTATGTCTATCTAATATATTATTGAATGTTTAACAAATCAAGTGTGTTATTATGGCAATAGTTATTTTACTAAGAAAAGCAATCAAGCAAATAAAGGAGGAAGTTATTAATAGATGACCAACAAAGAAGAGCTATAAAGGAAAGGGAAGATATCAAGTGTACGTGAAATTGTGATGGTAAAGAAGTTAAGGCTAAGGATTGGTTGAAGTAAGACTTGAAGCCAAGAGTTGATGTAGTGGCTCACGTGATATGCCAAGGAGGCAATAAATAATAATAAGAGTAATCTATATCTATATCTATATCTATATCTATATCTATATATAAAGCTAAGTACGTTTATCCTACATGTCAAGCTATCATGCATTATGCCAAATGTCATCTACCGAATAATCCTTACATGTTTAGTGCCACATGTCGTGTTCGTCTCCAAATTTGCTGATGTGTCGTTTCCACAAATAAAGTATGCGTGTGTCGTCTTGCTCATTTTTCGGAAATCAAATTACAATTAATGCTTAAAAGTAACTTGCTACAAAACTGACAACTCCCTTCCAAAAATTACGCAAGGAATCAATTACAACCACATTAGTGTGGAAAGTTTTAAACCCTTAACTCGAAATTCATGGCTAATTTGCAAACCATATTTGGAAATGATCTTTGAATCCCACAAAAATCAGACGACCCTATTACATTGGTCTCACCTATTATGCTATAAATATTGACTTTGTGGCCAAATGTCATCATATTATGAAGTATAATCCACACGTCCTTATGCAAGGCTGCTTTAGTTTGGAGTATATGGCTTTTAGCTTGGTAAGACAAGGCATTATTCCATAAACAATTGATGTTTGCTTGATTTGTGATTTCATCATGGTTGAGGAAATCCATCATTGTGTTTACTGATTGATCTAATTTCTATGATATAGATTCTTTCCATAAACAATTGATATTGCGCGGGTACAGTGGTTGGTAATTTAAGCCAATTTATAAAAATTTCCTTTCTAAAAAGATCAGATTACTTTGTGGGAAATATACATTTTAGAGATTTTACTAAACTATCCAGAACAAAAATCTAAAAAAACTGTTGTGCAGGATTATAATTCTTGCAGCAAAGGTAATATTGTGTAGCATATGTAGTGGCAAATCCAGAATTTTGCAGATGACGGGTCACCACTCACCACCATCCACCAAAAAAATATCAATCAATATTTAATGCATGAAATACTTCCTAAAAAGTTTCGAAAATAAAATTCCGATTTTTGAATTTTAACCATATTCATAAAAAAATTAGTATCACAATTTTGACCATATCCATAAATTTTTTGCCATATCCAAAGGTACATTAGTATCACAATTTTGGCCACATCTATGAAAAAAAATTTCTGATATATTTTCAATCAAATTTTACTAGAATAACTGAGCTTTTAACTTATAAATCAAAACCCGTTGTTTGAAAAATGGAATAAACAAAACAAAAGACAATAGAAAGAACCCATGAAAACTATTGTGGAAAAAAGAAGAGAGAGAGAGAGAGAAGGTATTGTCACTAAAAAAACTCACAATTAAATTAAACATAATTACTATAAGATATTAGAAAAATAATCAGAAACAAAACTAATGGTTAGCTTGAATTTTCTAATTATGTTAATCAAAATTCAGTAGCATAACTTATCTCCTTGCAAATTAAGTAAAACCCATCAACAAATTACAAAATCATCACACAAAAAATCCAAAGTGAAAGAAAAAAGGGTACATGCATGTAGATTGCAGGTTGCGGTGAAGTACACAATTAGTGGTGGCTGGTGAGTGTTGGCCAATTGGTGGTCTGGTACAGTGCAGTAGTGGTACAAGATATCAAGAGAGAAAAGGTGAGCAGACAAAAAATCATAACTGTACAACATACGGATCATAAGCCCGTTCTAATTGTTCTCAAAACAAATCATAACATCTAAAATTTAGATAGAATTGTTCTCATGGAGTTCTCAAGGTCTAAAAGCATTGACTATAGTCAATGACATTGATAGTAATATGTAAAACATATCTCATATTACCAATTCAAAAGTATTGAACAAAATTTTCACATATCAAATCCATTTTACGAAAATCATAAATGTACAACGTACAAGTCATAAGCCAAATTTAATTATTGCCGATAAAAGATCATAAAATTTAAATCACAAAATATTAGTTTTGAAATTTTGATAGAACATGTTGTCATGGAGTTGTCAAAGTCTGAAAGCATTTACTATAGTCAAACGACATTGATAGTAATATATAAAAAGTATTTTATATTAGTATTGGCATAAATTTTAGATATCAAATCCGTTTCACTAAACCCATACCTATACAACGTATGGGTTATAAGGCACTTTTAATTATTCGCAATACAAGATCATAGAATTTAAATCACAAGTTATTCGTTTTGAAATATAGAGCATTAAGTATAGTCAATGACATTGATGGTAATGTAAAAAATATTTCATATTGCCAATTCAAAAAGTATTGAACAAAATTTTCAAATATCAAGTTCAGTTTAGGAAAATCATAATTGTACAACACACGGGTCATAAGCCAGTTTTAATTATTCTAAATACAATATCATAAATTATAAATCACAAGTTATTAGTTTTGAAATTTAGATAGAGTTGTTCTCATGGAGTCCCCAAAGTCTAAAAGCATTGACTATGGTCAATGACATTGATGGTATTATGTAAAAACTATTTCTTCCTTCTCTAGAATGTCCATTCGCTTTTTGTTTCAAGGTCCAACATTTGGAAAATTTAGTATAATTTTTTCTGAATACTCCATATGTGTTAACAATATGGTATAAGATATGCTTGAATCCATTTAATTTGTTAGGTATATATTACAAAATATTGATAATCAAATGTGTGCATTCCAGACCCTGAACAAGCAAAGATAACAACATTAAAGAATATAGTGCGTCTTTTTTTCTTTAAATAAGTAAATAATCATGAATTCAGCCATTGATTTTCTATACCTAACCATTCGTGTGTTTAGAACACATGTTTATGATTAATAGCAATTAAAAATTTACTTTTCCAAATTTATATGTATATATATATTTTTATTCTTAACTTTTATATTGTCACTTTTATATATTAGCGGATAAAATATTTCCACCCTGATTTTTGGGGAAATAACATAAAATCTTAAATTTATAAAATAAAAAACAACTTGCATGGGTCTAAAAATTATATATTGTCACTTTTATATATTAACGGGGTGCAACAAATTGATGAGATATAGAAGGAGCATCTAGCGGTAGTTAAATAGTTTTGTCAGCCTCATTTATTGGAGGACACAGCTACATGAGAGAGAATTTGCAAGATGCAATGGCTATTTGTAGATGATATGACTACCCAGATTTGTTTATAACTTTCACTTGTAATCCAAAGTGGCCCTAAATCACACGGTTTATTTCAAAGAGGGGCCTAAGACTTGAAGATAGACCATATATTATTTGTCGAGTGTTTAAGATGAAGCTCGATCAAATGGTAAGTAATTAGTCAATGTGCTCCAAAACAAATCCTATGATGCATAAATACTGCTTTGAAGCTCTTGATAGAAGCTTAAAGGATGTTTATGCAATGCATGAATCCAGCAAATCAACATATCCCATTTGGTGGAAAGATCGTCGTGTTCGCTGGTGATTTAAGACAAAGATTGCCTACCGTTTCCAAAGGTAGCAGACAAGATATTGTCTTCTCAGCAATCAATATTTCTAACTTATGGGATTTTTGTCGTGTGCTTAGATTAACTGAAAACATGCGCCTGTGAATAGGTTTCGGTAACTCGAACTTAAATAAAATTAGAGAGTTCTCAGAGTGGATTGTGAACATCGGAGACGGCAAAATTGGTGAACCGAATGATGGTGTAGCCCATGTAAAGTATTTAAAAACTAAAATTTGAGGTGAAATATTAATCAACTTTTCGATCTGATTGAACACAAGTAACCATCACAACATATATGTAAATGATATAAATAGTATTCGAATCTCAAATATCAAACAAACTGGATATAGAACTGATAAAAATTAAGTATTTTTTTAGGTGCAAAAAATCTAAATATCATTTGTCATAAAATAGATCAACAAATTTAAGCTTGTAATTTTTGGCAATTTCGGTACGAAAAAAAAAATTGAGTTTTGGCAATTTTGAAGGGAAAGATAGAGGAAGAGGAAGAGGAAAAAAAGGAACGAGGGTGTATAACGAAGTGGTGGATGATAAGAGTGTTAGGGTTAGTAGGTTTTATATTCAATTACTATTATGTGCATTGGGAGTACAATAAGTTTATGTCAGACTATTTCACTTTTGGTCAAAATAAGTCACTTTCAAGTCCAAATGGGTCACTTTGAAAGAAAAAGTAACTTTTAATGTTAAACAAGTCACTTTTGTACAAGTAAATTGATCCATTTAGGGCATAAGGTTACCCATTTTTTTAAGCCTGGGTTATGTATTTTGCCATGGACAATTGTATGTCGCTGTTTCAAGAGTTACAAGCAAAAAGGGTTTGCAAATCTTAATATGTGATAAAGATCGTGGCAACTTATCTGTTACAACCAATGTGGTTTATAAGGAAGTTTTTCAAAATGTTTGAATCGTGTATTGAGTATTGACCCTATTTTTTATGTATCAATTTAGATAGTGTAATACTTTGTTCTTTTTTCATAATGTGTTGTCAATTCAATTTGATTTCAATCAATCTCATTAAACAAAAATGTTGCTGACATTAATAATATGTCTCTTCTTGTCTGATAAATAATTTATCATATCACATACAAATATGGCCTCCCGTGCATTTTTGCACGGGTTAAAAACTAGTTGAAGACTAAAGAAGAAGAAAAGACTTTTGCTGTAACACAAACTTCTTCCCTCTTCTTTCATCTCACGAGCACCAAGCAACAAAACAGGAAACTTTCCTACTTCCTTTCATACGCACAATAGAGTCAAAGTAAGAGTATAACCTTTTTCCTAATTCCAAGATTTATTCTGCTAATTCTCTAGTTTAATTAGGAATTATGGAGCAAATTAGATTTTATTTTCTCCTCTCTACAAGTAATTTCCCTAATTACAGGTGTTGGAAGATATTCAAATGGGTATAAAAATACCAATTTTCACGACAATTAGGGAGACACACAAGCATACACAATGTAAGGGATTAGTGAGATAGTGAAGATGGTGTGAGTTCAATTTAGGGCTATGATTTGAAGGCCTATGAAGGTGGGTTGTCATTCTTTGTAAGTGAAATCGAGGACATCGACTGCATCGACGGATCTCCAATCTATGAGTTTTTCCCTTCTTACTTTCAATTGATTAGTTTTTTATTGTTCTTGTGATCATGACTACTGAACTTTATATTTAATTTCCATTTATTTCAATGTTCTTATATTTTTAGTTTACATGATTGAACGCGGCGTTAGGGCTTGTTCTCTTCGGTATAAAGCAACTGAACTGAATTATAACTAATTAATAGTAAGGATTATAATTTAGGAACTTAACTGAACTGAACTGAACTAAACTTAATTGAACTGAACTGAACTGAACTGAACGAACTGAACTGAAAATAAGTTGGGGAGAACAGGCCCTTAGTCATGATTTAATAATTTATTTAGTAATTATTCAATTCATACTATCGTGTTCTTATATATAAATTTAATCTATTTGCTTGTAATTGTGCGCGCGGTTACAATTGATGAGTAATTAAATTATGCTAAGTAGTCGTTAGGTACTGTGTTTAATGATTATTTAGAGTTAACGGTTTAATATTATTAGAGTGAGCAGCTCCCCTCAATTCTATTAAATATATGAATTAGTCTAATGAAACAAGTTTGTTAGGGTTGTATTTGTAACACCCCAGAATTTCAAAGGCGGAAAAGAAAGAAGTGATAATATATTTAATTGGACGATGGCGGAAACATCGTCTTCTGGGAATATCACTACTACCAGAATAGTGTTTAAATAACTAAGTGATAAAAACAAACATAAGTAAATACTATAAGTAAATTAATTACTTAGATTAAAAACGAAATGAGAAAGCTATCTCAAACTAAAGAGGAGTCTAGAACTAAAACCCCTAATAGATTATTTCTCGCATCTCAACCCGAGCCCAAAATCAAAGAAAATCCCCATCAACAAAACCTGCAAAATATACAACAAATATCCACAATCAGTGGGGAGTAACTAGCAGTTCTCCCAGAACAATAGCAATCAAAGCACGATTCAGAAGTAGATTATTAAGAAAGGAATAACATGCAATCATTACATCAATAGCATGCACATAGAAATCATAAAGCTCATAGATGAAACAAGTGATCATCAACAATAAGTAAACATGATAGAGTGATTGACATAATTCTAATATATAATAATAACAATAAATCAAGAATTCAACAAGTTATTGAGTCAGAAACCGAACGCCAGTGATTCGCAAATCACTTCCTAAGGTTTGTCAGATCGCAATCTCCAGGTCAGTCTATGGGCTTACGTTCCCCACTGCCTGTGTCTAAGAATGGCCAACTCCCGATGCAGGGTAGAACACGCAGAACTCCCTGACTCTCGGACGACAACAATTAACCCAGGTGTACCCCTAGTTCGCAAACCAGGTGGTTGGCATGTTCTTCACCGGGGACTACATCTATCCCACCGGATATTCTTATCTCAAAATACACACATGCATATAATCCAAGTATCATTCATCTAAATATTCATCAAAAAGGGATGCCACCCGGCCTTATACCCACAGTTCATCAAAACAGTTCTTCATAATTCTTCAAAATAAATCACTTATAAATTTTCAACAAATATCTCTCATAATAACACTTGAACATCTCCAAACATCATCAATGATAATATACTGGTTTTTACAGCAACCACAATTCAATCAATAGTACACCACCAAATAACTCTTAATCATATTCATTAAAAGAGTAGTAACAATTAATCATTTTCTTCCATAAATCAAACATAAACATGTGGTTACCCAATGATACATACTGTATACTACTGAAAATCAGCAACCCAGAATATAATAAATTATGAATTATTTCTGACTTACAAGCCCTCAAACAATTTAAAAGTGTATCCTCAATTTCACAACAAAAATACCATAATAATTATTAAACTAATAATTTCGAGCAGTAAAATCATACAAAAATTATCATACGACCCTAATGGCTCTACTGACATGGTACAATTATTATTTATAATTTTCGGACTCCAAAAGTATTTTTAACAGTTAATATACAGATTCCTCAAATAAGCCATTATAATAATTAAAAATATAAACAAACGCCCAAAAATTACCAAAAATTTACATAACATGTAAAAACTCACGGAAATACATAATATTCAAAGAAATTAATTTTTCTGCCTCTACAAATAATTTTCATGATTTATATACTGACAGAACCGAAATTACAAAAACAGATATATCAATTAAATAAAATAGTAAACAGTAGGAAAAAATTATTCTAAGGCATGGAATACATAATACACATGTAACATGATCTAAGAAAAATAATTTCATCAATTTTAACAGTCGTTCCATAATTATCATGCAATTTAGACAAAAAGCACAAAACACCAATTTAAGCAAATAAATACTAAAAATCATGCGAAAATTATTTTTCTCTACACAGTATTAACATAGCATGTATCAAGTATATTCATGTCAATTTCATCAAAAATTTCATTCAAAAAGTATATTAAATAATTCCTAGTGTAGTAATCTAATACCGAATAATACCCTAATCACTATGGTTCTAAGATAACAACTAGTTACCTGGATCGTCGGGAGGAGAGCTGAGTCTAAAGAGACAATCACGAGTTAAGCATGCAATCCAAATCCTCTTCTAACCCCAAGGCATAACGAACGAGAATTGTAGCAACAAGTCACTAGGCATTTCTTCTTGAACGTTGAAAACTCTTGTTTCGCACTGCTCTGTTACGATCACGATTCCTGATGATCAAAAGCTCAAATTCTAAATCGCTCCGGTCAGAATGTAGAGCAGGACGTTATAAACGTTGTTTCCAAATTTGAAGACGATCCAACGGTTAGATCTCCGGCTATAGTTATTTTCGTGAAGGTGCGACAGGAAAAACCGGGTTGAACCTTTCTATTCTTTTCCTCTTCCTTTTCTCTCTTCCTTTTCTTGAAAAACGGTGAGGGTCTAATGCAAATGATGCTGAACTTCTTTGAATAAAAAAATCAGAATTTTATGGATGATTAATGGTTGAAATAAAGGGTTTTAATGAAGGAGAATGATTAGGGGGTTATAGGAGTTACAAAGCTACAAAGAGTCACAAGGAAAATAAAAAGAAAAGAAAGAAGAAAGCTCTCCTTCTCCATCTCCTTGGCCGGCTGTCAAGCCCAACACACCAACAAAAATTTAGGCCCAAATCAACAAGGGTCCATGCTTCAAAAGCCCGCTACGCGATAAATCGATAAAATCTTAAATCGCGCCTAAACTTTGAAAATACTTAATAATGAAAATAATTCTAATAAATTATATTATAAATATAAATATAATGCACACATTAACACACCATATAATAAAATAATAATTCAGCTCCCAAATTATAAAGAATAAAAATCATTGATTTAGAGAAAATAATAAATTATTTATTTTTTTACGAAAAGAATATCATTTTAAAATAAACTAACACCAAAAATAAAGAGTGAAAATTACGGGGTGTTACAGTATTTGTCTTGTAAGATTCTAGTTTTCTAGTGAACAAGACAAGAATTGATTGCGGCGATAATTAACCAACCTAATTGTTAAATGGACTATTAAAGGAAACTAGAGTATAGGTATTAAACAACTGTTAATTTTCTAATTAAGGAAACAACTTGTTTGTCACTTCTACATATTTATATTAGTTATTAGTTATTAGATTTAGATTAATAGATACTCTAGTATGATTTCAAAACCCCCATTCTAATTTCATATGAGTAAATAATGTATATATTAGTGGTTATGTTTTTCTTGTGTATATATTTTTGTTATTAGTTAAACTTTAAGAGTTAGGAATTTTAAATAATCTTCTCGTCGGATCGACCCTTTCTTACCCTTTTACTAGCTGTTAATATTTTTCAAGGACTAAGATAGGTATTACAAATTATTAATTTGTATACGGTAAACGACACGTATCACAAAGTCGTGACACTTAATC
Source organism: Beta lomatogona (assembly GCA_947646795.1). Taxonomy (NCBI): domain Eukaryota; kingdom Viridiplantae; phylum Streptophyta; class Magnoliopsida; order Caryophyllales; family Amaranthaceae; genus Beta; species Beta lomatogona. The sequence continues at coordinate 1,694,643 of CANSNZ010000271.1, forward strand.
AAATAATTATATCGGGCTAAGTTCTCAAGGTCGACTATTTATCGTACTTATAATAATTAAATCTAATAAAACTGTGAAGTTGAAACGGTTAATTGTGTAGTCACTTGTAAACAGTAGATTAGTTTTTGATTTACTTAGTTCTACTGGTTAGTATTATCGTCAACCCCCCAATCTATGTGAATAATATAAATAATTATGTAGTATAATTTATTAATGTAACTAGTATTGTTTTTTTTTTTTGGCAAAACTTTGAGTTTAGGAAATTTAGTAGTCTCTTCATGGGATCGGCCCTTTCTTACCCTTTTCTACTTGTTAATTTTTTTTGAGGTCTAAAAATAGGTTCTTAATTTTATACGGTAAACGACACGCATCACTAGACAATTATGATGTAAATGCACTGAGTAGGAAATTCTATCTTTCTTTTTTTAATTATATTGTTAAAATTGGTATCTATATAACTATTTAAACAATCCGTCTTGCATGGACCTGGTTCACATTAAATATAGTGTGGACCAGGCCCAGGCACGTGACCCGTTACAGAGCACTCACTTTCACTTTCCAAAAATGCGCGATTTTCTCTCTCTTCATAAAAAATCCGCGATTCCCTCTCTCTTCAATATTTCCAAAAACCAAAGATTCTATCGCTATAAAATTTCTGCTAATTATTCTCTCTCTTCTTTCAAATTATTTCTCAATTTCATACGAAACATAAATTTACGTACATCTCATTCAGAAATTGATTCGAAATTGATTCTTCGACAATTTCCTTTTCACTTGAACAACTACGACAAATTCATGGAAAATTCGGGTTTAATTGATCAAATAGATCTCAATCAGAGTATTGTAGCATGTAATATAGACGACCTAAATCCAAGCATTGAAGCACTCGATGACGAACAGCATCACAATTCAATCCAAAATGAGCATCGAGATCCACTCGTAATAGATCTCAATAATACACCAAGTTTTGAAGGTAACAGCATCGAAGTCAATAATTTCATTTGTTTGATTAAGCAAAACACTAACACTATAATTTTATGTAGATAATGTGGTTCTATTTCATGATGAGCTAGAATTTAAAATCAAGTTGATGAATCTAATTCAGCTGTCATTCCAGGTAAATTATTACACTATCACATACATATACTATATTATAAATAGATACACTATCACATACATACACTATATCATAAATAGATACACTATATCATAAATAGATACACTATATCATAAATAGATACACTATATGATATACACTATCACGTACATACACTATATCATAAATACATACACTATATCATAAATAGATACACTATATCAGATAGAAACACACTAGCATATATAGAAAATATTTACTTAAACGCATGACAGAAACATATACCATATCACGCATAAATACACTCTATCATAAATAGATACACTATACCACACATAAATACACTATAGAATATAACAAAAATATTGGGTACTATGTACAAAAATGGACTAAAATTCACAAAAACACTATATCAAACATACACTATATCATAAATAGATACACTATATCATATATGCATACACTATAATAAAAGTGATAAATATCTTTATTCTTTTATAATAGGTTCAACTGAACAATCACTGAATAAATAGATACACTATGTACATTGTTACGTACATACACTATATGATAGATAGGTACACTATATTATAAATAGGTACACTATATTAAATTATAGAAAATATTTACTTAAAACACATTACAAAAATGGACTAAAATTCAGAAATACACTATATCACACACCCATACACTATATCAAAAATAGATACACTATACCACACATAAATACACTATAGAATATAACAAAAATATTGCGTACTATGTACAAAAATGGACTAAAATTCACAAAAACACTATATCAAACACACATACACTATACCATAAATAGATACACTATATCATATATGCATACACAATAATAAAAGTGATAAATATCTTTATTCTTTTATAATAGCTTCAACTGAACAATCACTGAACAAATAGATACACTATGTACACTGTTACGTACATACACTATATGATAGATAGGTACATTATATTATAAATAGGTACACTATATTAAATTATAGAAAATATTTACTTAAAACGCATTACAAAAATGGACTAAAATTCAGAAATACACTATATCACACACCCATACACTATATCAAAAATTGATACACTATATCATATAAACATGAAATTGGGTGAGTTTTACTTGGTCAAGTAAGACCAACATTGGATGATATACATGAGCTATATTGTCAGCATGTTCATATAGTAGGGTTCAGTGTTAGAAAATCCAAAAACAAAAAAAAAGATTAACCAACTTCATATATATATATATATATGTATATGTATATATGTATATATATGTATATGTATGTATATATATGTATATGTATGTATATATATATGTATATGTATGTATATATATATGTATATGTATGTATATATATATATATATAGCATTCATAAATTAATTACAAAAGATTTGTCACAGATATTCATAGGTTAAATATTCATGATCATCAAAAAAGGAGTTCTTTAGATCAATAGGGCTCTTTACTTACAATGCCATCCAAAAAAAAACTACAAAACACCTAGCCCTAACTAACCTTCATCTTGATCAGTTTTATTCTTTACCAAACAATAGTGGGAACCCATCACAGTAAGCCCACCATTCAGCAGTACTGTGAGCCCAGAAATCAACCCCATCACCTTCAATGATGGACTTCAGAGCCCACTTCTTGGTGGAGGTACTGTCCAGGTTGGGCCTCCAATGAACCGACTCCTTTACCACCCACATCCTCCTCCATTCCTTGCAAACATTCTTCACAATTCTTGACCTCCAACAGTCAAGTTTAGAAAACACATGAAAGCACATAATCTCGTCCATTCCTAACAGTTGGTGGGCATCTTCTAGACCATATCGGGAAATCCTCCTCCACTCCCTACATACACTTGTTACACACTCTCTGTCCCTTGGGTCTCTAAGTCGAGGGAAAACGTGGAATCGCAAAATCTCATGCATGGAGAGGACTGGGTGAAGTTCATCAAGAGAAGCCATATTTTTCCTTCGAAAAAACACCAACAATCATCATAAAACCAATTTCAAACCACCACTACACTACCCACTGTTTTACCCTATCATTACCCAGAAAAATTTTCTCGTAAAATCGAAAAAAAAACAAATAAGGGAATTATGAATGTACCTTGCTAAATTCACTAAATCGCTTCGAAATCGCTTCGAAATCGCCTTGCTTCGTATGGTGGGTTTCTTTTGCAGCAGGTGAGAAGAAATGAAAGGGCGCCAATCTTTTTACGTGAAATGACTGCAGTTCAGAACATTATGCGCCCTGCCCAAGACACGTAATTATTACTTTATGCCATTTAACCATGGCTTAACTACACTTGGGTTAGTTTTATTTAATTATGGCCTGAAAATAAATGTTACGTCCTTAAAGGTGAAAAAAAAAGAGGGAGGTCCTTAAAGGTGAAAAATACCAAATGTAAAGTCCTTTATTTATGCTTAACTCACATACACTATATCATACATAAATACACTATATCATAAATAGATACACTATATCATATAGGAACACACTAGCAGATATAGAAAATATTTACTTGAACGCATTACAGAAACATACACTATATCATACATAAATACATTATATCATAAATAGATACACAGAAATATTGCGTACTATGAAACTCAAAAAAATTGCGTACTATGAAACTCAAAAATGGACTAAAATTCACAAATACACTATATCACACACCCATACACTATATCATAAATAGATACACTATATCATATATACATACACTATAATAAAAGTTTCAAAAATATCTTCATTCTTTTATAACAGGTTCAACTGAACAATCACTGAATAAATATAAAATTGGAGGAGTTTTACTTGGTCAAGTAAAATCAACATTGGATGATATACATGAGCTATATTGTATATCACACAGAAATACACTATAGAATATAACAAAAATATTGCGTACTATGGAACTCAAAAATGGACTAAAATTCACAAATACACTATATCACACACCCATACACTATATCATAAATAGATACACTATCATATAGGAACACATTAGCAGATATAGAAAATATTTACTTGAACGCATTACAGAAACATACACTATATCATACATAAATACATTATATCATAAATAGATACACTATACCACACAGAATACACTATAGAATATAACAAAAATATTGCGTACTATGAAACTCAAAAATGGACTAAAATTCACAAATACACTATATCACACACCCATACACTATATCATAAATAGATACACTATATCATATATACATACACTATAATAAAAGTGACAAAAATATCTTCATTCTTTTATAACAGGTTCAACTGAACAATCACTGAATAAATATGAAATTGGAGGAGTTTTACTTGGTTAAGTAAGATCAACATTGGATGATATACATGAGCTATATTGTCAGCATGCTGCTATAGTAGGGTTCAGTGTTAGAAAATCCAAAAACAGAAAAAAAGAAGGGACATTAGTTGTGCATCAAAAGTACTATGTCTGCTCTGCTCAAGGGAAAAGAAATACCAAAATCAAAGAAAAACAGGGAGAGAATAATACAGATATAATGATACAAGACATCAATTTAAAGAAACAGAGGACAAGAAGAGTTATGATCACAAGAACTGAGTGTCCTGCTCTGATTAGAGCAAGAATGAACCCTGAAGGACACTATGAAATTGTGCAGCATGTTATAAAACACAATCATCCACTTACAAGGGAACCACTAAATTACCTTCATAGATCTGAGCGTCAGATGAGTGATCCAAAGAAACAAACCATATAAGCTATGCAAGAGTGTGGACTGAGACCGATAGATTCATTCAAATACATGAGTACAGAAGCAGGTGGTGAAGATGTATTGGGTCATTCCATGAAGGACCACTTCAACTACTGTTATAAACTCAAAATAAAACCAATTGAGGGAAAGGATTCACAAAATGTTGTTGATAACCTTTATGAGCAGATGCAAACAGATAGTAACTTCTTCTTTAGAGTAAGATTGAATGATGAAGGAAAGGTTTGCTGCTTGTTTTGGAGAGACTCTATGATGCTTGAGGACTATACAATATTTGGAGATGTTATGGTTTTTGATACTACATATAGGACAAACAAGTATAATCTTATTTGTGCACCATTTGTAGGTATTAATAATCATTGGAAAAACACAATGTTTGCATGTGCATTTCTTGCGGATGAGACAATACCATCATTTGAATGGGTTTTTGAAACATTCAAAAAATCAATGAAAGGTAAATGTCCAATAACTATATTCAGCGACCAAGATGCTGCAATTGCAGGAGCAATAAAAAAGGTACTCATGTTTATGTGACATTTGCACAACTTGTGTTATGTTCTATTGCAGAAGTAATAGATATTACTTGAAAAACTAACTAAATGAACTCATTGACAGGCTTTCCCAACCTCAAGACCTAGGCTATGTTTATGGCATTTGAGTCAAAATGCAAATCAACAATTTGGATTGATGAATGCAGATAAGGAATTCAAGAACATTTTCCACAAGTGTCTGAGTGGTTGCATTACAACAACAGAATTTGAACAAACTTGGAGCACAATGACCAAAAAATACAAACTAGAAGATGATCGTTGGTTCAAGAGATTGTATAGTTTGAAAGAAAAATGGTGTACAGCATTTAGCAAAGACTTCTTCTCTGCTGGAATACTATCTTCATAGAGAAGTGAAAGCACAAATCATGCTGTTGGGTTTAAGGCAAGCAAAACTACTAGCTTGACTGACTTCTTTTCAATATTCCAACAGACAGTAATAAGGTGCAGAAGACAGGAAGAAAGGGATGATTTTAATTGTACAAAGGGAATACCAAAATCAGATCTCTGCATGAGTCCACTATTAAAACATGCGGCTTCACAGTACACACATACTCTTTTCCGAGATTTCGAGGAAGAATTCAAACATGCAATGGCAAGTGCAATTGAATTAGTTGGTACACAAGGAAACATTCTGACATACAGAGTTTTCCTCAATGGCATTAATGGTTCTTCTCAACAAGTCTCCTTCAATTACCCAAAGAAGACAATTGAGTGTGGATGCAGAAATTTTGAAGAATCAGGTTGGTTGTGCTTTCATGCCATAAGAGTTCTACACTTGCAGTCTGTCCAAAAAATACCAGAGAAATACATATTATCAAGGTGGACAAGATTTGCAAAAAAAGAAGTTTGGGAGAAATTTGATAATGAAAAGAGAGAAAAAGGAGAAATAAACAGCTTTACACCATGGAGGCTGCACATGATAAGGAGGTATGTAAACACTATACACCAGCACAAAAATACATTATATGACACAGAAGTACACTATATGATCTATGAACACACTATATCACGTAGAAATCCACTATATGTTTGTCTAATACTATATATACACTAGCACACAGAAGTACACTATATGATCTATGAACACACTATATCACGTAGAAATACACTATATGTTTGTCTAATAATATATATACACTAGCACACAGAAGTACACTATATGATGTATGAACACACTATATCACGTAGAAATACACTATATGTTTGACTAATTCTATATATACACTAGCACACAGAAGTACACTATATGATCTATGAACACACTATATCACGTAGAAAACCACTATATGTTAGTGTAATACTATATCTACACTATCACACAGAAATACACTATATGATCTATAAACACACTATATCGCATAGAAATCCACTATATGTTTGTCTAAATACTAACACATTCATGCCATAAGGTACTACAATCTCATATTAAAGAGCCACAGAATAGAACCAGCTAGAGCAGTGATAGAGGAAAATTTCAAAAAAAACAAATTCAAAAGTTGAAGAAGTAATAAAGATTGAAGAAGTAAAAGCAGCAGCAGAAAAAACTAAAGCTCATGAGAAAGCATTACAAGAAGCAGCTGCAGCATTACAAGCTAATGAAAGTCAAGAAAACAATACACAAGAATCAGCACCAAGACCAACAGTTTTGGATCCCGATAGAGCAGTCACAAAAGGAAGAGACAACAAGCGAATAAAAGGACACTATGATTCATATAAGAAGGCATCAAAAAAAAGGGAAAAAGAGACACAAGGAGTTTGGAAGCATAACTCCAAAAGAACATCTGTTCTAAAAACCCTTACCAAGAGAACTATGCAATGTTTTTAATCATTTGAGTTTAAAATAAGACTTCTACACTATATGGTCATATGCAAATTTTTTTTTTTTTGAAAGGATATGGTTATAAAAATCAAAACAAATTACTAACTTGTAAAACTCTATATGTCAACAAGTATACACTATATCATATACAACAACACTATATCATTGAAAACTACACTATATCAAAACGGCAGATTATTCAATTTTTACAAGGAACGATATCAAATATTAGAACCACACACTATACCACATGCACACACTATATCATATAGACCAACACTATATCAATATCAAATGCACTATATTAACACTATATCAGTCGGAACATTACCTACTGTTAGACTACTAACACTGTTTGTAAAATTAATCAAGACTACACAATTACATAAACATTGTTTGTAAACCTATTATATCAACACAAATCAACTGTCAACCCTAACCTACTATTAGATTAGTAATATTGTTTGTAACATCAATCAAATACATCAATATAGTTTTACTTTGCAAATTTGATGGTTAACTTTTTTCTTCCTGTCTTCTTCTTCTTTCCATCCTCAACTTCTTTGTTCTTCTCTTGCTGAATTTTCTGTCTCAACTCCTCTTCAATCCTCTTACTCTCTTCAGCTTTCTTCCTTTTATTTTCTTCAATAAAAGCAACAGTCTCTGATCTCTTTGATCTGAATGATATGACCTTTTTCACAAGCTCACTTCTATTCTTATTCAGATCAGAAAAAATCATGCAACCACACAAGGAGACTCTTGCTGCTTTCCTAATCTTCTCCTGAAAATAAATTAAATAAGTAAGAAACTATATAAAAAAAAAACTTAAATAGATAACTCAGTTAGAAATAATTATATTAAACTTACATCATTCAAATATGGGCATTCAAACTCTTTCGAGCCTTCAAAAAGTAGCATATGGACAAGTATGTACATACCACAATCCAAATCATATGCACCTTTTTTCCAGCTTCCTTTGACTTCTGTCATTCCCCATAAACCCATATTATCACCTTGAGATTGTGGGATTTCATAATCTTGGAAAAGACTTGAAACTCTATCAGCAATGATTGAACTGAGAGTCTCCATCGTTTTCTTATATTCCTCATCATCATCCCAAATCTTGTTATCAATATAAAAAACAGTCTTTTTGTTTGTGTCCAGCACAAACAGGACAAAATAATTAGCTCCTTTAAGCAAAATTGGGAAAAAAACCTACAAAATGAATAGAAGTATAAACTCACTAGATGAGAATAAACATAATTATATCATCACATAATAATATAAAAATTAATAACACTATATCATAAAGAAATACACTATTTGATATACAGACACACTATATCATATATAAATCCATTATATGTTTGTCTACTACTATATCATAAAGAATAAACTATGTCATAAAGAAATACACTATATGATATACAGACACGCTATATCACATATAAATACACTATATGTTTGTCTAATATTATATCTACACTAGCACATAGAAATACACTATCATAAAGAAACACACTATATCATAAACAAAGCCACTATATGATACCTAAAAGCACTATATCATATACAAACCCACTATATATTTGACAATTTATACTAAGAAATGCTTTCATCATAATTTCAAAAATAGAATTTGTCTCACTAATTCAACACCAGCATCTAGTTTTGAAATGTTATTAAAGTCTTGAATTTGAAACTTCCAACAGTTCATCAAATCATCAATGCATTTAGCATCAGTTTCATTTTCAAGCAAACGCAATAATAAAGCCTGCAACATAAGAACTCATATTACCAACAAATAAATAATGCATGCAAAGATAAAGAATTCAACAAAATAAAATTATATTACAAAAAGTTCTTACACCCTGAGAAGAAGTAAAGTAAAACTTTTTTGGAGGAGAAGAGAGACTGAGTTCATTGATATTCATCATTCTTGCCCAATTATCTGTAACTGATTCAAACATCTCAGTCTCAGTACCAACTGTCCAAATCTCACTCCGAGGTATAAAGAAGAACATTTCATCCAGCTGAAAAACGTCTTCACTGCAACAAGAAACACAAATTGTAAAAATATTTTCCATAAAAACAATACATTAAACAAATTTCATTCAAAAATTTACCTCCCATCTAAAGGATGTTGATTTTCAGAACAATAATCAACAGCCTCCCTTAAAAATATTGGGAGATCTTGCATCACATCTTCAAAATCTTTCATCATCTTTGAAAGATGAGTGAAAGGACCCTCAACTGCATATTCATCCAGCCTTAGAGTTGACTTGGCTGGACCCCTAGACAAAGCATTTTGGAAAACAATCCATGTATTCTCCTCCATGGACATGTCCTCACTTGCATCATAAAAAACGTTGTTGACAACGTTCCGGATGATGTCATTCGTCTTCGACTCATTTGAGTCACTATAAAGCTAGGGAATGCAGTAATAGAAGGATTAGACACCTCTTCCCAACCGGTGGCAAATCCTTAACAAAGATATGCAATTGATACCATTTCATCAAAGTACTTCGATAAATTGAACTTGACAAAATCTTGTCAAGATCATCTTGGGAAGGATTATCGAAGGAGGATTGCCGACCACATAAGAGTCCTTCAAACTCTTTAACGCATCTATGTGGCAATAAGAGACAGCTTCCAAATCCCTCTTCCACAACAACCACATAGAATGAAGCTCCTACAAAAATCAAAACAAATTACTAATTTGTAATACTCTATATCAAAACAAGACTAACTATGGGAAAATAACACCAACTATATCAAACTAACACCAACTATATGAAAATAACACCAACTATATCAGAACAGAAACACACCATCAGTACAACAGAACACATACATTATCAGATACAAAATACACTATACCATATAGGACAACACTATATCATTGAAAACTACACTATATCAAAACGGCACATTATTCAATTTTTACAAGGAACTATATTAAATATTAAAGCCACACACTATACCACATACATACACTATATCAAGTTGACCAACACTATATCAGTCTGAAATACACTATATTAAATTATTCTAAATTTTTTCACTACAAGTAACACACTATAGTACACACTATATCACATACAACACCACTATATCAAATACAACACCACTATATCAAATACAAACATAATATCACATACCAGCATCACATGACACTATATCACCCAAAACTTTACTATATAAAAAATTAATATTATTCTAAAATTTGAACTTACATCTCTAGCTTGTGCAGTAATTTCTTCATCAGTGAGACTTCCTGGTGGAAGCTCAAACTGAATATGAAGCTTGCCCTTCACCTTCCTCTTGGGCGCATCCTTCTTTAGTACATCACTACTTCTACTTCCTCCATTTCCTATATCATCACTCAATACAGGACGTGGTACATACTGAACTTCAATTTGTTTTTGAACAGGCTTCATCCGGGTGAAATCAACTTGCCCATCATCAGTGAAGTAAAACTTAGCACTTATTGGATAAGTTTCATCCAGCAAACCACTTCCAAACTTATCACATAGTACTTCACGACGAATTCTCTTGGCAATTGACTCATTATCCCAATGAGCCAACAGAGGCACTCGAGTTGGAGGCACACCATCACCAATCTGTAGGTGATGGAAGTAAATCAACTGCAACAAAATTATACAACCAGTATAATGCCCCCGAGCACCTTTAGCAAACAGTGAATTCTTGAACAAAGCATTCGCATGCATCAACCTATCTAAAATATATTTACACCAATTCAAACGAGGAATTCTCCTAACCTCATTTACAGCAAGAACAAGCCTCAAATCCAATGTGTTATTTGCAACTGGAGCTAAAAAAGAAGAAAAAGCAAATAACACATACAGCTTTTGAAAAATCTCGCCACCATCAACTAAATTCCTTAACACAGAATAAACAGCAGACAAAGGAATCTGCCCTTTATCCCGATCAACTCCAAAGTACTCCCTCCAGCTTACTTTCAACTCAAAATGCGGATTCTCCGCATTACGTCCCCTAGACACATCCACCACATCCTGTCCTTCAACTAAAGGGAGCTGAAGCACATCATAAACATCAAATTGGTTAACCTTGAATTCTTTTCCATAACCAACCTTAAACATGCCAGACCCTACATCAAACCTCTCCACCAACCATCCACTCAAAGAATTATTAGTCCTGGAAATCTTTAAATCCAACAAAGATCCAAAACCAATTTCTATAATGACTTTTTTTTCGTTTCAACACTAAAAGCTTCATTCAGCTCACAAAGCCTTTTACCACAGCAAGTAGTTTGGAACAGGTTTATCCTCTATCCTTCAGCATCACTGTATGTTTTCCTCTTCTTTGGAGCTTGCAAGGTATCCTTCTGAGATACACCTTTTACCCTTTTCTTGCTTTTTGCTTCTTCTTTTGTTAAAACAGGATTACCAGCATCAGTTCCGTCATTACCAGGAACTTTAGCAGAATCAATTCCTTCACTAACAGCAGGATTAGCAGTATCACTTCTTCCATCCTGATGTTCAATAGCTGGATTACTAACATCATGTCCAGCGTGCTCTTCAACAAAAAACAATTGTACAAAACATACACTATATCAGCCTAAAACACACTATATAATGTCAAAACATACTATATCATGGCCAAATACACTAATACAACACTAACATAATATCATGTAAAAATACACTATATCATCTCAAAATACATTATATCATGTCAAAACACACTATATGATGTCAATATACACTATCATCAAAAACAGCCGAAGATATCACAGCAACACTATCATTTCAAAATACACTATATCATCACAAAATACACTATATCATATCAAAATACACTATATCATATCAAATCATCTCAAAATACACTATAATGTCAAAACACACTATACGATATCAATATACACTATCCAAAACACTGCCACAGAACTACTACAGCAAAACTATATCATTCTAAAATACACTATATCATATCAAAACACACTATATTATTTCAAAATACACTACCATTTCAAAACTAATAAAAATTAGTATAATTACAAATACACTATATATTTACAAAATAAACTATATCATGTCAAAATATACTATATCATCACAAGAATAACACAATTACAAATTATCACAAAAAAATAAACCTAAAAAAAAAAAAAAAAAAAACTCCAAAAATCGCACAAAAATCAACAAAAATTTATCATGCAAACAATAAAAATCGCACAAATGAACGAAGAGTAATTAAAACAAAAAAAAAAACGAAACTCCAAAAAATCGCACAAAAATGAACGAAAAGTAATTCAAACTAAAAAAAATCAGAAATCCAAAAATCGAACAAAAATCAACAAAAATTTATCATGCAAACAATAAAAAAACGCAAAAAAAATTAACGAAGAGTAATTCAAACTAAAAAACATCAAAACTCCAAAAATTATAAGAAATTATAGTAAAAACCAAAATCAACAACATAATTACCATCAGTATGAGCAGTTCCACTAACACCAGGAAACTCCGATCCCTCTGAACGACCACTAAGAGATGAACGCAAACCTGGACGTTTTGGAAAATTTCGATTACCAATTGTCTTCCTTCCCATTGCTAAATTCAAACGAAAAAGATTACACAGAACTGAACTTGAAGAGAGAGAAAATGAAGAAGTTAGGGCAAAGAAGATGAGAAGTTATTACTGAGAGACAAAATGCAGAAGTTACAAGAGAACGAAGTAGTGGGAAGAAGTTATGAGAGAGAAAATCTGAGGAAATATGAGGAGAGAGAAAATCTGAGGAGAGAGAAAAACTGGAGGCGCGAAAAACTGAAAAGCGTAATCATTACTATTGTTCCCTCAACTCACGTGATATGGATCGGGTGCACACTAATTAGTGTGCACCGTGTTCATATTAGTTTTTTTAGATTCAAAATGAGTAGAACAGGCAAGATGCGAATATAGAAACTAAAAGTAAATTATATCCTTCAGAACGATATGTAAAAGAAATGTTGTAGTATACACCTTCGATGATGGGTTGAACTTGCAGTGATTATTCCACATAAAGTTTTATAGGAATATTTATGGGGCTGATTATTGTGCTTTTATGTACTCTCCATTTTTATGGTATTGAGTCTTTGTTGTAAAATACCACCTCCGTTTTTTAAGATATATCCACTTCTATTTAATACAATGTCTAACTAATGTCCACTTTTGGATATGTTGAACCTCATATTTGTTGTGCACATGTGAGTTGTCCCACATTAGAGCAAGAGGAGAGAAAGTATCACATTATAAGCTAGAGGAGTTACTTCTACTATTACCAATTGGTTTTAGGATAGAATCCTACCATCCCTGTATTAGGTCAAAATCTCATTTGGGGTGGGCTTGTGTTAGGCCCAAAGAAGTTAATCATGGTATCAGAGCCAGGTTACTGGGCCTTTCATATTGGGCATTGTCAAGCAACACTGTGTACCTTATGCATTGTGCTATAATTCTAATTAAAGACACTCACATGTGAGGGGGAGTGTTGAACTCCATGATTGTTGTCATATGTGAGTTGTCCCACATTGGAGAAAAGGGAGAGAAAATATCACATTATAAGCTAAATGAGCTACTCCTACTACTATAGCCAATTGGTTTTTGTATGGTACCTCCTTTGGGCTTGTATGTGGACCGAACTCTCCTCCTCCTTATTGGGTTGCTAAGGCCTATTTTCAGTTTCTACCAAACTTATGAGGATATCAACATCTTTTCTTACATATTATTAAAAATGGTTTTTTCACCATATACCCTAACAAATTTATTTATTCACCAGATACCCCTACTTTTTTTCAAAACTCACTAGATACACCTCAATTTCTTGAAAATACAATAGAATGCCCTTAATGAGTAACGACGGTTAACTACGTTAGTCATTAATCCTAATTAACCCAAAAACCCCTAATTAACCCTAATTCTCTCTCCAACCACCAACACTCAACCACCACCGCTTGACCCCCACCCCAGCCTCACCAGCCACCCTCCCTATACCCCCTCTCCTCTCCTCCTCCGCCCTCGAAACCAACCTCCTGCCACTGCCACCCCTCCCCCACTCCCACAAACACCTTCCGAGCCAAAACCGCCCCCTCCCTTCCCCTTTTCCACCCATGACACTACCCCCAGCCGAAACCACCCCTTTCCCCACCCCCGAAGTGTAATACCCCGATTTTTAAGAGCGTTTTAATTAGCGTAAATTACAATTATAAAGTTAATTATGTTTTGAAAATTCTTATTTTATTTGAGTTGACATATGAGTTTTAAATTAAAATGTTGTAATGTGATTATTAATTCGATTTTTTTTTTATAAAGATAAGAATAATAATTTTTGGATTTTTAAATAACCAAATGAATTTTAAATTCATTCTCTCTCATATTATTTTCTCACTCCCAAAGAAACCCACCCCATTTCTCTCTTTTGAAAGAAACCCCAAAAACCCATTTTCTCTCTCCCGTGAAGAACCCCAGGTACCCACCCCTTATATCTCTCCGCTCATCCAAAGAAAAACCCCAACCTCATTTTTCTCTCTTCTTCCCGTGAGAGACCCCAAACCCCAAATTCTTCTCTCCTCTCCCTCTCAGCTCACCGGCATTCCCCTGGCTCGCCGGAGCCGCGTTTAGCCCCGCTCGTACGGCGCTGCTATCTCCCATGCTCGCGATTTCTCTCTCCTCCTCGCTGCTCCTATTATTCGTGGGTGCTACTGTGCACCGTTGCCCTTCGTGTGCCGCTTGTCGCCGAGGTTGCGGTTGATGGTTCTCTCGCCGTCGCCTTTGTCCTCTCTCCACTCTCCCTCTGTTGTTGTTGTTAGTGGTGTTGTTGATTTCTTTGTTCCTCTTCCTCTCTTTGCCCTATGAGGTACTATACCCCCTTCTTCCTCTCTTTATTCTCTTCATGTTAGAGGTTATTATTGAAGATATGAATTCTAAAATTTGGTTATTTATTGTTGATGCTTTGAAATCCTGAGTTATTGTAAGTATTGCAATTATGTTAATTTTTAGTATTACTTGAATAAATCTGTAAGACTTGGTTAATATTAATCCTTGAGGAGATTGTAGTTGAGTGTAGAATAGGTTGGGTTGATGAAATTTGATTGAGTTGATGTAACTGATTTGATGAACTCTAATGACAGTAGAAGTTGTCTTGTTGATTTCCTAATAAACTTACAATTTGCGAATTATGATGTTTTTGGTGGCCTCAAACTAAACTATTTATGGAAGTTAGATTAACTTATGGTGTGTTATGATTACTAAAGGTGGATTATTGGTAACTATGTGATCAGGTTTATCACTATATTATAGTAAGTGGAAAAGCTAAGAAAAGTGTATCACTAGACTATTGTGAGAACTATTTAGAGTTGAATTATGTTTAATGACAATAGACGGTTATGTGAACTATAGTAAGCTTATTATATGGATATGAAGGAGTATGGAATAAATATACCTCCTGTTTCATAAGTGATCGGAAAGTGTGAACGACTCTTAAACGATATGAGATACAAAAAGACTGATATGTTTCTGATATGTTTCTGTGGCTATTTTTAAAAGTACTTAAAGGTATGAGATATGCTTACAATTTCCGATTATGTAAAATTTACGTTATGATCATTCTGAAACGAACTGAAAGTATAGGAAGTATGACTCTGATATGAAATAGTTGCTATGTAAATGATGTTTATCAAATGATTTGAGGCTATGTGGTATGATGATCATGATGTTATGAAAATACGATTGTGATTACTTTTCCTGATTATGACTATGATTATGATGACGTAATGTAATTATGGTATTTCGCACTATGTTGTTGATGTGTAGATTGTGGGATATGAAAGGTTTTATGAATATGATAATTCTCGATGAAATGAAATGACTTTGATGTTTATGAAAATATGAGTATGATAACGCTTTGATGTTAATGATGTTTCATGACTATGATTACAATGATGTAATGTAGTTACGATATGTAAAAGGAACGAGACATGATAAAGTAAAGTGAAAGATGGTTCTTGGCAAGTAATTTGGGCACCGAAAGTGTCACCTATGATGTGGCCGCCTTTCTGTTAAAAGTAATTTGGGCACAGAAAGTGTTACCTATGATGTGGCCGCCTTTCTGTTAAAAGTAATTTGGGCACTGAAAGTGTCACCTATGATGTGGCCACCTTTCTGTTAAAAATGTGGGCAACGAAAGTGTCACCTATGTTGTGGCCGCCTTTCTGTAAGTTATGGGGAGACATCCCTTTCTGATATACTTGCCAAGTTACCAAAATGATTAAGTAAATGAAAAGATAATGATAAGGCTTATGATATGATATGAACATATATGATATGTGATGAAATCATTTATGTTGTCCTTCCCTTATTAAAGGCATGCTCTTTCTTATTTTAATTTACAAAGCTCGGATGTTAATCAAGATACCAATATGATTAAGTAAAATGAAAAGATAACGATGAAGCCTATGATATGAACCGAACTATTTATTATGTAGATGATTTTATGATTTAATACTATGAAGTATGATGACTTTGATGTTACGAAAGTATGACTATGATTGCGATTATGTTTTATGATTTCACACATTATGTTATCGATGTTGGATTAGGAAATATGGAATGTTTTATGAATATGATGATTAGTGATGTTCATGAACGAATGCTATGAAAGAACTATGTTATTACGATAGTACGATCATTACTAGTTAAGTAAATGAAAGATGATGATGATTTATGATATTCTGTATGACTTGAAGTACTCCCTCCGTCCCAGAATAGTCTGAACACTTTCCTTTTATGTTTGTCCCAGATTAGTTTGAACACTTCCATTTTTGACATGGTCCCACTATTAATATATTATTTCTTTTACACATCTTTGGCCCACACTCTATCTTTTATCAATAAAAAGTTACCCAACTTTCTCTCTCCATTAATAAAAAATACCCCACCAACTCCTATCACATCTACTTTTTAAATAAAATATTATTTGATAACTACACTACAACTTATCACCTTAAACTACGTGTCCAAACAAGTGTTCAGATCTTTTTGGGACGGAGGTAGTATATGTTTATGAATGTTTTTTGTCCAATGATAGGAAAGTGTGTTTTCCGCTTTGATATGAAAGAACTATGATGATGTTACGACTCTGCTATGATATCTGTGAGAACTTATAAGTCATGAAAGATTATGAAAAAAGGTGAATGTTGTTATGTTATGGTAATGTTGTAATAAATGATGTGAATGTATTATTTACGCAAGAGTCGTAGACACCAAAGCATGTTTTAAAAATGTTTATTGGGTTAGTACTCAGCGTTGTGCTGATGTGTCTGTCAATGTTTTGTTTTGTCACTACTGTGGCCTGTCACTTGGTGGGTGGCAGTGTTACAATAGTTCAGGTTGAAGTTCTGGAGCATCTTTTCCAAGATAGAAGCAGTTACGTACTAAGAGCTCAGCTATGATTGTTTTATTTTTTTTTCTTTTTGAGGCGAGGACGTTCCACTTTGTATTAGTTAATAATTAATGGTTTAGTTTTATTTCTAGTTCTGGATGAGCAATAGTGCTCCTGATTCTCTTTGCTGCTACTCCGCGAAAGCGTTGAGTTATGGATTTGGAAATATTTTATTGTAACAGGTAATTCAAACATTTTCCCATTGTGGGTTGTCCAAATTACAAAGGAAATTCTGCCGAAATTTTTAAAAAATATTATTCTATTATTATAGTTTTTCTTTAAAGAGTGACAAATCAAAGTAATGTCCATGTAAGTTAATGTTAAATGTCGCCTTGTATTTTCCCCTAGTGGAAAGTACGGCGGTAACGCGCCGACTAAGCTAGGTCTTCCGCTGCTAATCCTGATTAATTAACTTATTAAGGATGTATGAAAGTCGGGGCGTTATAGAGTGGTATCAGAGCTAAAGTTAGATTTAGGTACGCTATGATCTCCATATCATGGCGTAAATGTTTTAATAGGTTTAATGGGTTGGCTAAAAAGTTTGGTATGAATGAACCAAGCCGTTTGAGAGTTTGCGCTTTTGCGTGTGCAATGTGAATTTGTTTACTCGAGATGTGGTACCTTCAATTTTCTTTGTTAGTTACCTCTGAATGTGTTCGTTGTATCTCACTGTGACTTGTGTCTGTTCACGATATGCGTTTACTTAAAGTATGTATTTTACAAAACTTATATGATTTGAGAAACCAACTGAATTTCAAACGAGATCTCACTAAATGAGTTAGTTGGAATTCATTGCCAACAAGTTTGCCCCTTTTGTTTTCTTTTCTCCTCGATTTCGCGAGTCGAGTTGAAGTAGAGATACAAAAGATGATGGCGGAATGGAGGCTGAATTCCTAACAAAGCCATAAAAGCTTGAGATCTTGGTTTTTGTCTAAATGAATTTAGCTTGTTGTTTCCTCGATTAACTTATTGCAAGTTTCGAGGACGAAACTTTTTATAAGGGTGGTAGGATGTAATACCCCGATTTTTAAGAGCGTTTTAATTAGCGTAAATTATAATTATAAAGTTAATTATGTTTTGAAAATTCTTATTTTATTTGAGTTGACATATGAGTTTTAAATTAAAATGTTGTAATGTGATTATTAATTCGATTTTTTTTATAAAGATAAGAATAATATTTTTGGATTTTTAAATAACCAAATGAATTTTAAATTCATTCTCTCTCATATTATTTTCTCACTCCCAAAAAAACCCACCCCATTTCTTTCTTTTGAAAGAAACCCCAAAAACCCATTTTCTCTCTCCCGTGAAAAACCCCAGGCACCCACCCCTTATATCTCTCCCCTCACCCAAAGAAAAACCCCAACCTCATTTTTCTCTCTTCTTCCCGTGAGAGACCCCAAACCCCAAATTCTTCTCTCCTCTCCCTCTCAGCTCACCGGTATTCCCCAGGATCGCCAGAGCCGCGTTTAGCCCCGCTCGTGCGGCGCTGCTACCTCCCACGCTCGCGATTTCTCTCTCCTCTTCGCTGCTCCTGTTTTTCGTGGGTGCTATAGTGCACCGCTGCCCTTCGTGTGCCGCCTGTCGCCGAGGTTGCGGTTGGTGGTTCTCTCGCCGCCGCCGTTGTCCTCTCTCCACTCTCCCTCTGTTGTTGTTGGTAGTGGTGTTGTTGATTTCTTTGTTCCTCTTCCTCTCTTTGCCCTATGAGGTACTATACCCCCTTCTTCCTCTCTTTTATTCTCCTCATGTTAGAGGTTATTATTGAAGATATGAATTCTGAAATTTGGTTATTTATTGTTGATGCTTTGAAATCCTGAGTTATTGTAAGTATTACAATTATGTTAATTTTTAGTATTACTTGAATAAATCTGTAAGACCTGGTTAATATTAATCCTTGAGGAGATTGGAGTTGAGTATAGAATAGGTTGGGTTGATGAAATTTGATTGAGTTGATGTAACTGATTTGGTGAACTCTAATGACTGTAGAAGTTGTCTTGTTGATTTCCTAATAAACTTACAATTTGCAAATTATGATGTTTTTGGTGGCCTTAAACTAAACTATTTATGGAAGTTAGATTAACTTATGGTGTGTTATGATTACTAAAGGTGGATTATTGGTAACTATGTGATCAGGTTTATCACTATATTATAGTAAGTGGAAAAGCTAAGAAAAGTGTATCACTAGACTATTGTGAGAACTATTTAGAGTTGAATTATGTTTAATGACAATAGACGGTTATGTGAACTATAGTAAGCTTATTATATGGATATGAAGGAGTATGGAATAAATATACCTCCTGTTTCATAAGTGATCGGAAAGTGTGAACGACTCTTAAACGATATGAGATACAAAAAGACTGCTTTGTTTCTGCTATGTTTCTGATATGTTTCTGTTGTTATTCTTAAAAGTACTTAAAGGTATGAGATATGCTTATAATTTCCGATTATGTAAAATTTACGTTATGATCATTCTGAAACGAACTAAAAGTATAGGAAATATGACTCTGATATGAAATAGTTGCTATGTAAATGATGTTTATCAAATGATTTGAGGCTATGTGGTATGATGATCATGATGTTATGAAAATACGATTGTGATTACTTTTCCTGATTATGACTATGATTATGATGACGTAATGTAATTATGGTATTTCGCACTATGTTGTTGATGTGTGGATTGTGGGATATGAAAGGTTTTATGAATATGATAATTCTCGATGAAATGAAATGACTTTGATGTTTATGAAAATATGAGTATGATAACGCTATGATGTTAATGATGTTTCATGATTATGATTACAATGATGTAATGTAGTTACGATATGTAAAAGGAACGAGACATGATAAAGTAAAGTGAAAGATGTTTCTTGGCAAGTAATTTTGGCACCGAAAGTGTCACCTATAATGTGGCCGCCTTTCTGTTAAAAGTAATTTGGGCACCGAAAGTGTCACCTATGATGTGGCCGCCTTTCAGTTAAAATTAATCTGAGCACCGAAAGTGTCACCTATTATGTGGCCGCCTTTATGTTAAAAGTAATTTGGGCACCGAAAGTGTCACCTATGATGTGGCCGCCTTTCTTTTAAGAATGTGGGCAACGAAAGTGTCACCTATGTTGTGGTCGCCTTTATGTAAGTTATGGGGAGATATCCCTTTCTGATATACTTGCCAAGTTACCAAAATGATTAAGTAAATGAAAAGATAATGATAAGGCTTATGATATGATATGAACAGATATGATATGTGATGAAATGATTTATGTTGTCCTTCCCTTATTAAAGGCATGCTCTTTCTTATTTTAATTTACAAAGCTCGGATGTTAATCAAGATACCAATATGATTAAGTAAAATGAAAAGATAACGATGAAGCCTAGGATATGAAACGAACTATTTATTATGTAGATGATTTTATGATTTAATACTATGAAGTATGATGACTTTAATGTTACGAAAGTATGACTATGATTGCGATTATGTTTTATGATTTCACACATTATGTTATCGATGTTGGATTATGAAATATGGAATGTTTTATGAATATGATGATTAGTGATGTTCATGAACGAATGCTATGAAAGAACTATGATATTACGATAGTATGATCATTACTAGTTAAGTAAATGAAAGATGATGATGATTTATGATATTCTGTATGACTTGAAGTATATGTTTATGAATGTTTATTGTCCAATGATAGGAAAGTGTGTTTTCCGTTTTGATATGAAAGAGATGATGTTACGACTCTGCTATGATATATGTGAGAACTTATAAGTCATGAAAGATTATGAAAAAAGGTGAATGTTGTTATGTTATGGTAATGTTGTAATAAATGATGTGAATGTATTATTTACGCAAGAGTCGTAGACACCAAAGCATGTTTTAAAAATGTTTATTGGGTTAGTACTCAGCGTTGTGCTGATGTGTCTGTCAATGTTTTGTTTTGTCACTACTGTGGCCTGTCACTTGGTGGGTGGCAGTGTTACAATAGTTCAGGTTGAAGTTCTGGAGCATCTTTTCCAAGATAGAAGTAGTTACGTACTAACAGCTCAGCCATGATTGTTTTATTTTTTTTCTTTTTGAGGCGAGGACGTTCCACTTTGTATTAGTTAATAATTAATGGTTTAGTTTTATTTCTAGTTCTGGATGAGCAATAGTGCTCCTGATTCTCTTTAGTTGCTACTCCGCGAAAGCGTTGAGTTATGGATTTGGAAATATTTTATTGTAACAGGTTTTTCAAACATTTTCCCATTGTGGGTTGTCCAAATTACAAAGGAAATTCTGCCGAAATTTTTAGAAAATAGTATTCTATTATTATAGTGTTTCTTTAAAGAGTGACAAATCAAAGTAATGTCCATGTAAGTTAATGTTAAATGTCGCCTTGTATTTTCCCCTAGTGGAAAGTACGGCGGTAACGCGCCGACTAAGCTAGGTCTTTCGCTGCTAATCCTGATTAATTAACTTAATAAGGATGTATGAAAGTCGGGGCGTTACACGAAGCCACCCTCCAGCCGAAACCGCCCCCTCCCCTCCCCTTCCCCACCCACGAAATCGCCTCTCTCTCTCTCTCTCTCTCTCTCTCTCTCTCTCTCTCTCTCTCTATCTATCTCAAAATTCAAAAGCAACAAGGGAAGTTTCGAGGGTGGGAGACTGGGGAGGGGAGAGGAGGGGATGGTAGTGGCTGGGGTGTTGGTTTCGGGGGTGGGGAAGGAGAGGGAGGGGGTGACAAGGGCTGGTGGGATGGTTTAAGGGGTCGGGGAGGGGAAGGGGTGGCGGTGGACTGGGGTAGTTTCGGGGTTGGTTTCGGGGGCGGGGTTGCGGTAGCTAGCAAGGGAGGGAGGTGGGGCTACGGTGGCAGCAGGGGAGGGAACTTGACATTGTCCGTTGCATACCACTGGCACCAGGGGGACTGGGGGGAGAAGGGGGAGGGGTGAGGGAGGTGGGGGTTATTGGTGGTGGGGGAGGGTGGCAGGTGGGGCTTGGGTGGGGGTTAGGCAGTGGTTGTTGAGTGTTGGTGGTTAGGGGAAGAGAATTACGGTTAATTGGGGTTAATTAAGGTTAATTAGGATTAATGACTAACGGAGTTAACTGTCGTTAGTCATTAAGGGCATTATAATGTATTTTCAAGAAATTAAGGTGTATCTCGTGAATTCTGAAAAAAGTAGGGGTATGTGGTTAATAAAAAATTTGTCAGGGGCATATGGTGAAAAAACCGTATTAAAGATTATGAAAATGCGATATAGTAAAATCATACATCGAAATGAACATAATAAGATTTCACATGAATAAAGATGGTCAAAGTTTGATTAATTTGACAACTTGAATAGTAAATCGGTTGAACTTAATTAGTAAAATGGAGTGAGTCAATTGGATTACGAATTTAAATTAAAGTTGAGTATATCTAAGAAAACATGTGTTTTGACATCAACTGAAGAGTTTTAATGTCATATATGATGGTGGTTATCCTAAAAAATGTCTTACTATATAAATCTTCCAAATATACATGTGTTATTTTTGTTTGAGGTGAAATATTTTTGGGTCTGTAATGCAGTGCTAAGTATTGACACAACTATGCCACTCTTTTCTGGATCATGTCATGACAATTCACAATAGCTATATGTTTTTGGATGCCGCTTATCTTGCAAAAATAATCTTTTTTTTTGTTAAGTAATTATGAGATATATTTCAAACAAAAACTTTACAACCTAAACACCAAGAGCAAACTAATTACAATTCATAGCAAGCTCCCTTAACCACTACTTATCATTCCTAGAATATTTCTTAGGAAGAACACTATATATTCTATCTATAATTGTTCTTTTGATCCTATACACTTGTTTACACACAATTTCAATCTTACTGTTCCATAAAACATCATTCCTAGCCAACCAAATCTGGTACACAGAAGCACAAAGAGCAGCACCAATAGCTTGGCGTTGAAATGTTGATTTCCCACTGTTTGAAATATTCATAATCATGTCCGGTATATACCCTCCCTGACTATTAATCCTCATCCATCTCAGTATCAATCTGAGCACTGCATTACTAAAGATGTAGGAGAAAAACAAGTCGGAATGAGACTTCACATCAGCACCACATAGTAAGCAAGATGGATTTGAAACCACCCCTATATTACACAATTTTTCAGAAGTATGTAATATATCATGCATCATTAACCAGCAGATGAATATCAAAACCACTCCAAGGCACAGTAGGATTAACCCCCCAAAAAATCTTTATAAACATTCTGAATGGAATAACTATCCATGATATAATATCTTGATAGGTCATAATATTCTTCAATAGATCCTTTGCTGCACAAGTCATTCTCCAATACCAGCTACATTGCTGAGTGGGAACATAATCCCACCACACATCATCTTATATATAAACTTCATGAACCCATCAAATCCATAAGTTGTCTTTTTTTGTAGCAATAGCCCAAACATAACTTCCTAATGCTGCTTGATTCCATTTAAGAATGTCTCTAACACCCCAAACCTCTAGCAACTTTAGGTAAGCAAACCTTGTCCCACTTCATATTGCTAGGCTTATGGCTATAATATTCTCCACTCCACAAATAAGCTCTGCACATACTATTGATCTCCTGCATAATCTTCTTTGGAATAATAAGAATTTGGGCCCAATAGACATACAAACTCATAAGAACCGAGTTTATCAAGCATAATCTGGCCTGTTAAGACAGATTTCTACTACTACATCTTATCCTGTATGTCATTTTATCCACCAAGCTAGCACAATCTTTTGTAGATATTCTCTAGATATCTGAAAGGAAGATGCCCCAAGCTAAAACCAGACACATCAAGTAATCTCTGCATATCCTGTTTACTCATCCATGTAGTGTAGATTTCAGTCTGTTGTCTGTTGGCTTCAAGACCAGAAACCTTAGAGAAGTGCTTGAAACCTTGCAGCAAGCACAACACTGAACTAAAATCACCTTTCACTAGCAGAAAAAGTTGATTTGCATCTCCTGAATTTCGTCGCACAACAGGTAAAACGATGCAGAAGCATCATTTGTGTCGGACATTCATGGAGTCCGACGCAAATCATGATTTATATGCGTCGGATGTGTCCCACATTCGACGGAAAAAGATCATATGCGTCGGACCCCGATCAATGTTCGAATCAAATCATGAAAGATAATTTTTGCGTATCCAAAGTTTTGCGTCAGATCTGGAAGCCCATCCGACGCAAATGGGTTTTAGGGCCTTAGTTTTGTATATAATATGCGTCGGATCTTAGTGTCCATGGGACGCATATAGCATAAGGGTACAATGTGCGTCGGACCTTATGGCCCATGCGACGCACATAGCCCTTCATTTTTTAAAGCCCACTTCCTTTTATGACAAAATAAAAAAAATTATAAAGTGCGTTGCACGTAGGTCAAGGTGCGACGCAGATAATATATGATATATAAATTCTTACTTTTTCTGCCGCCTTCTCTCTCTTCTAATGTCTAACCTAGATCTCGCCATTCTCTCAACTTAACTCTCGCCATTCTCTCATCAAAACAATAACAGTGTTTCGTTTGTTTCCCTCCCAAAAACAAACGAAACATTGTTATGTTTCTAGGGATTTTGATTGATTGTGGGAGAAAAACTGGTAATAGCAACTATGTTAGGTGTGTCACTCACTACAATTAGGATAATTCGTGCAGCCCTTTTTAACCTTATCATAATTCAGTTGAATATTATCTCAGGGATATTCACATTAACAATGTCCTTAGTACATCCAGCAACATCAATACCTAAATTTTGAGATGCAATTGAGATGAGATAAAATCTTCTAACAACAGAGTTAGAGTGATTACCTAATCCGTTGACTCTTTGTAATCCAGCTGTTAGTGGCAATCCCAGAGCATGTTTGAACACAATGATGACTTCGTAAATCTTCTTCAGAATGAGGAGCTCCAATGTCAGGTGGCAAAGCTCCATTGACTGTAGTGTGTTTTCAATTACTCACAACTTTTAAGTTCTTATCCAGAATTGAGCTACAGATAATTCCTTAGATGATTGCTGGTAGGTGCGGCTTTGTCGTGTGCACCTAACCAAAGATAAATTTCTCCTACTCTCATGCACACTAAGCTAGTATAATGGAAGTAGAGATCGTATCCACAGGGAAACAGGGACAAGTTTAATATTTAGCGTGAATCAGAACCTAGATTAAGCTAAGGGCCGAGAAACCTAATAACAAGGGGGGTTTCAAAAGAGTTATGAATAAACTACAACTAACTAGCATATAAATAAAATGAGAAATAAATATGGGAAGATCTTGAATCCGACAAACATCCACTTCAATTCATTAACGATCATTGAACCTCAACTCTAATTATTTCCATAATTATCTATTGTTGAGAATTAATCTCGCATTCTCCTTATTCTTAGTTGAATAGCACGATCAGCGTGACTATAAAACCCTAACTAAAGGATAACCTAGTCCGATCAGTGTCTAAGTTCAATCTAATTGCAGCAATAAGAACAGAGAACCAATAGACCTGCTAATGTCATACACGCGATAAACATTCAACAGTTGATTCAATTTCCCCAAGAAATAACCAAGATGATCTGCATCTAAGTTACTCCCTAGTTTGCTACAAATAGATAAAAGAATAAAACAATCCGATTCTATTCTTAAATCTAGCATTAGATTAATTACACAATCAAACTAGTAACGTTCCTAGCATAATTATGCAATAATCATAGAACACAATCATAGAAATTAAACCATAATCAAAGAAACTAAATAGAGAGGAAAGATCTCACAATAATGCTTGAACTTCATGTTAATCTTCTTCAAGAACGGTTCAAGCTACAATCCGATAGCATAAACCAAATCCAACATTGAAATCTCTAATAAAACTAAGAAAACTAAGAAAAATAACAAAAGTGAGGAAGGAGAATTAAGAGAGGAGTGTTTTTTTTCTCTCTCCTCCATTTCAGCTCTGCTCCTCCTCTCTCTAGAAAATAGGTTTTAGGAAGCTTTTAAACCCCGCACAAAACGTGGACCCAAACCGACTTAAGTGTCGCAACCCGCGAAGTAGCTCGCGAGGTTCGAAGCAGGGGCCACGAGTCGCGATCAAGCTCGCGAGTTGCGACATGCGTGTGCGCTGCTAGGCAGGCTGCTGTGCTTTGCCTCGCTGACGTGCTCTGCGTGGCTGGCGATGACGATGGGCTTGCTGGGCAGACGTGAGCTGTGTGGGTGGTGCCATGGACTGTTAAGGATGACTTGTGATGCTGTTGGGTTAGTGCGGTGTAGGGATGGAGCATTGATGCTAGGATAGCACATTGTTGTCAACTCATAACTTGCTTCCGTGCCACCAAGCCATGGTGTTGAACTTTCTTGAACACTCAAGGATAACTTCAATTAAACATCGTTTAATTCCGTTTCTTCTTAAAAGCTCGGAATCTAGAACATTAACACTAATTAACTCACAAAACTCCGAACTTCCGCTAAGGTTGATTTATATGCAAACGTTAACAATTACGAACAAATCCCTTAGCAAAGTGCACCTAAAATATCACAAAAACATCGTATGACTTGAGCGTATCAAGTACCCCCACACTTGAACTTTACTCGACCTCGAGTAAACTCAAAAGTGAGAATAACCAAATAAATCATCACCCAAGCTATCGACACCAAAATACACTCTCCATCAACTACATCATCATCATCACATCTTAACAACATCCGCTCAAAACCTAAACGTAAGGAACGATGATTCCCCCACACTTAGATTCAAGCTCACCTGAAATATATAAAGACATAACAACAATAATAACCAGCAACGCCAACAGAAATCAAAATGTCAGCTCATGACACACTAAACTATCAGCTCTCCCAAACCACAAAAGATGATCTAAAACTACTACTACTAGTACAACCAACCTAGATAAGCAAGTCCTGGAACAAAGACAAAAAGGGATAAATTCCATGCTTACTCCCAAAAACAATCAATCAACCAATGCAAGTTCAAATCCCTATTTGCTAAGGACTCAAACTTAACTTCAATATTGACCTCCAATTCACCAAAAATCATCAAAAGAATGTGAAAGCCAACTTTAAATAGATCTTCACAAAACAAAGGATGAA
Source organism: Beta lomatogona (assembly GCA_947646795.1). Taxonomy (NCBI): domain Eukaryota; kingdom Viridiplantae; phylum Streptophyta; class Magnoliopsida; order Caryophyllales; family Amaranthaceae; genus Beta; species Beta lomatogona. Next base: position 1,722,463 of record CANSNZ010000271.1, read on the forward strand.
TTCACCAACCTTACCCGAAAACGCCTTCCGCCTTATGACACCATCTGCGGCAAATGAGTTTTCCAAATACATAATTCTTTCTTAATCTCTCATTTTGCCTAGGAGCCCTTTCGGGTTTTCATCCTAGCTTCTCACATTTTTTTTTTCGGCTCACAAAACTCACCCGCTCAACTAGCTCTTTTTTGCATAGGCCACCCTTTCGGGTTTTCGACCTATCCGAGCCCTCAATTTTGCCCGAGTCGCCTGCCCTTGCGGGTTTTCAACTCAGCGGGTTTCATTTCATCACTTATATATATATATATATATATATATATATATATATATATATATATATATATATATATATATATATATATATATATATATATATATATATATATATATATATATATATATTTATTCTTTTTTTTTTCAAATTGAAAGTAATAAATACAACATAGATACATGAGAATGAGAATACCCTCCCCCCTACTTAAACTACACGTTGTCCTCAATGTGATGACAATTAAAAGAAAAAATAAACTGAAAATGGGGGGGGGGAATCGAAAATCGGGTAAATCGAAGATTGAAGGCTCAAGACTCAAGACAAACAATCCGTCAAACTCAAATTTCTTAACAACACCAACTCGAATCTCATAAATCAACTCACAACCCTCTCCCTCGAATCACTCAAACAAATGGCAAATTCAAATTTTTTTAAAATTTTTGAGATTTGCACCTAGCTTAAGAGATCGAAAAGATACAACAATCTCACCGTTTCAATTTCGCCTACTCCTAGCGGTTGAACTCTTCCCAACGGGTTTTCTTTTGTGGATTTTGGCTCAAAGTGGATTAAGATTTGTTGTGGTTCGTTTTAGTGGGTGGGCGATGGGTGAAAGAAAATTTGTTGTGGTGGTGGAAATTTGATGAGAAATAAAGGAAAAGAAAGAAAATAAGAGGGGTCTCGGGTTGCCTCCCGAGAAGCGATGTTGTTTAAAGTCGTTAGCTCGACCTAGTACCTTAAGCTCAATCATTGGGCTTGTGCTCCATGTGTGACAATGGTGGTTCCATGTCAATCTCCACTTCAAGTACCTACAAAACTGATTGAGAAGAACTCTTGCAATGCATCGTTAGTGCTATGAGTGTCAACCATAAACAAAGAGCACATGCAATACCATCCAAAAATCATGCTAAATACAAACAAGTAACACCGTCTCCCCGGCAACGGCGCCAAAATTTGGTAGGTGCGGCTTTGTCGTGTGCACCTAACCAAAGATAAATTTCTCCTACTCTCATGCACACTAAGCTAGTATAATGGAAGTAGGGATCGTATCCACAGGGAAACAGGGACAAGTTTAATATTTAGCGTGAATCAGTACCTAGATTAAGCTAAGGGCCGAGAAACCTAATAACAAGGGGGGTTTCAAAACAGTTATGAATAAACTACAACTAACTAGCATATAAATAAAATGAGAAATCAATATGGGAAGATCTTGAATCCGACAAATATCCACTTCAATTCATTAACGATCATTGAACCTCAACTCTAATTATTTCCATAATTATCTATTGTTGAGAATTAATCTCGTATTCTCCTTATTCTTAGTTGAATAGCACGATCAGCGTGACTATAAAACCCTAACTAAAGGATAACCTAGTCCGATCAGCGTCTAAGTTCAATCCAATAGCAGCAATAAACACAGAGAACCAATTGACCTGCTAATGTCATACACGCGATAAACATTCAACAGTTGATTCAATTTCCCCAAGAAATAACCAAGATGATCTGCATCTAAGTTACTCCCTAGTTTGCTACAAATAGATAAAAGAATAAAACAATTCGATTCTATTCTTAAATCTAGCATTAGATTAATTACACAATCAAACTAGTAACTTTCCTAGCATAATTCTGCAATAATCATAGAACACAATCATAGAAATTAAACCATAAGTTAAGAAACTAAATAGAGAGGAAAGATCTCACAATAATGCTTGAAACTTCATGTTAATCTTCTTCAAGAACGGTTCAAGCTACAATCCGATAGCATAAACCAAATCTAACATTGAAATCTCTAATAAAACTAAGAAAACTAAGAAAAATAACATAAGTGAGGAAGGAGAATTAAGAGAGGAGTGATTTTTTTCTCTGTCCTCCATTTCAGCTCTGCTCCTCCTCTCTCTAGAAAATAGGTTTTAGGAAGCTTTTAAACCCCGCACAAAACGTGGACCCAAACCGACTTAAGCGTCGCGAGTCGCGATACTGGTCGCGAGCCGTGACGAGCTGACTGACTTTCCGCACAAATTGGCTAGGCAAAGGGGGTCGCGACCCGCGAAGTAGCTCGCGAGGTGCGAAGCAGGGGTCGGAAGTCGCGATCAAGCTCGCGAGTCGCGACGTGCGTGTGCGCTGCTAGGCAGGCTGCTGTGTTTTGCCTCGCTGACGTGCTCTGCGTGGCTGGCGATGATGATGGGCTTGCTGGGCAGACGTGAGCTGTGTGGGTGGTGCCATGGACTGTTGAGGATGACTTGCGATGTTGTTGGGTTAGTGCGGTGTAGGGATGGAGCATTGATGCTAGGATAGCACATTGTTGTCAACTCATAACTTGCTTCCGTGCCACCAAGCCATGGTGTTGAACTTTCTTGAACACTCAAGGATAACTTCAATTAAACATCGTTTAATTCCGTTTCTCCTTAAAAGCTCGGAATCTAGAACATTAACACTAATTAACTCACAAAACTCCAAACTTCCGCTAAGGTTGATTTATATGCAAACGTTAACAATTACGAACAAATCCCTTAGCAAAGTGCACCTAAAATATCACAAAAACATCGTATGACTTGAGCGTATCAATTGCTCACCCTCCGATGTCCCTTTAGAGACCGAATGCTAACATTTCGTCTCCATTAATGGGCAATGCTTTTGGTGCATGATAGCAAGATGACCCTCATTATAATAGACAAAATTATGCAAACATCTAATCAAACTGCAGATCAGATGAAGCTTGAAAATAGAAGACAATAATTCCATCAAACAAAGAGAAATCAGAGCGCATGCGCATTAGAGTACCAGAATTTAGATACTGGAGTCCCCCTGCTGCAATACTAAGAGTTGGTTTTACACCGTCCAAGAATACTGATTTCCTGTATGAATTATTTCGAGTTAGTAATCGAAAACTTCCCAATTATATCAACATATCAAGCTCCACTATTTTGCAATTCGATCTAATAGTATCAGATGTGATGCAACACATCTTTTATTTGACATGGCACATGAGAAAGACCAATGCTAAATCTATAACACGACCTCTGACCTTAAACAGTTCATTAGCAGTTACTTCATAGTGCATTTGAGCACTAATAACAATTGGACTGTGAGTGTGTTTACATGAAACTCTGATATGATTAGTCTTAAAGATGAATATGGACACATTAGTACTTTATAGTAAATCAAATGCATTAGTAGATTGAGAAAATACGAAAAAAAAGTTTTATAGACCACGGTAACCTACTGGAGATTGTTAAATACCTTCATGGAAAGTATTCCTAAGATCCAACATACTTGAAAAGCATGGTTTGTTGAAGTCTTATAACAGATAGTAGATGCACTAATATATATATATATAGAAGTGAGTTCATGTGAGAATGCATACTTACATGAGAAATGAGAATGGATTTTACACGCTATAACTCTAATGAACAAGTGATGTAACTCTAATGGAAAAGTGATGTAACTCCAAAAAAAACAATATTAGAAAAAAAGATTCAAAAAAATATATATATTTTTTTTGGGCTCAAAATATTTTCGGAGGTATAACTCTAATGAACAAGTGTTGTAACTCTAATCCAATCGTGTGGTTGAGATTCATTCTCATTTCTCATGTAAGGAGCATTCTCATGTGATCTTGCCTATATATATATATATATATATATATAGATATATATATATTTTTATTTATTCAAACCTTAAGGCTACAAGAAAAGTATAATCTAGCAAGTGTGAAAAGCATAAGCAGATGCATGTAGTTACTAGATGGAAATTTACCTCTGATTGGAGCATAAATCTTGATAAAAAATCTGACCTGGTACTTCTCCTCGAGATTTTGCTCTTCACACTCAGTCAAAGCCTCACCTCTGCTTAATTCCCTAGTACACCAATGAAGTTATCTTCCTCTCAAAATCATGGATCATCTTTTTTTTTTTTGTTCTTCAATTTCAAAGTAACAATCAGTTACAAAAACAACCCCAAAACTTCTTTTTATTCCGAGATCCAACAAATTAAAATTAAGAAACTATAAAGGCAAAATAAAGAACTACTACTAAAAACTCACATTACACTCATCATTAAACTCCAATTTTGAACACATCTCTAATAGCATCAGTAGGAGCGCAGTGTTTCGGCATGCTCCGGAACAGCACTAGCTCACTGCGGTGACCGAAATGGGAATCGACCTAAGAGAGAAAGTTTTTGAATCAAACAAAACACTAAAAGAAATAAAAGAAAACCCTAAAAAAAATCCCTAAATCTAGGAAACCAATAAAACGAACCTAAAATACAGCAATAAATTAAAATACAACAATAAAATTCGAATGAAATTACCTCGACATGCATTCGGAGAACCGAATCGAGAGTGAAGCGGGGAAGAGAGAGAAAGAGAAGCTGAGTAGCAGTTTTTTTTAACGGGAGAGAAATAGAGCAATTTGATATTAGTTTGATTGGGAAAAAGAAAGAGAAAGCGCGACGATATTAGTGGGCGAAGACTGAAGAGTTTTAGACTTTTGCGTTTTATTTGGAATATTCAATTAGTCAAATGCTTTGGTTGTTTTAAAAAACCCGAGCATTTGCGAAATTTCTTTTTTTAATTTTGAAAAAGTTATCAAATGCTCGGGTTTTTTAAACAACCCCAGCATTTGTAATGTAGCAAAAGAGGCTTTTTCTAGTGATGCATCACTCCTCATTCTCGATCTTCTCTTCTTCTCTATCCCTTTTTCTCTCTCTCTCAACGATTCCATCACGAATTCCACTGGTAGTATTTACTACTTGAAGTATTTGTTCCTTCGTCTTGCTCACTTCATCAATCGACAATTTATTGATGTAGAACGTTGTTTATCCAATGTTCGTGATGATTTTGTCGAAGTATTATAATTATACGAGAAGTTGTTTTTTCAAAAGATTTATCATATTGAAGAACTGGAGTAGAGATCGAGTGTGTTCGATTGAATCTGCAGGTATTAAAAACCAAAGCAATACGTTATTTGATTTTTAGTTAGTAGTTTTTTCTGTGTTTTTTGAGTTTTTTCTGTGTTTTTTATTAGGTCTGATGTTGTGTCGTCTGCATTTGGAATTTTTTAGATTTTTTTAAATTTTATTTTCCCTTTCTAAATTTGATATTTTCAGGGATGTTTGAAATTTTACAATTTGATAATGCAAGGTAACGTTTTCCTTTGTCCCATTTTCTCTTTTCCTTTTTCTATTTTTCGTTTTCATCCTTTTTTAATTTCTCCATATCTATTATTTTGTTGTGTATTATTTTTCAATTTTCCTTTTTGTGTTAATTTTCTGTCTCAATTTTCCTTTTTCGTTTCCAGGATTTGGAGACCAAAAACATATTTGGAATACACAAATCTGAAGAAATATGGAATTATGAGTGGGTTGAGAGATTTGTGTTTATATACTTCCAAGTATTTCTATTATATTAGTTATATACAATTTTTTGTCTTATATTAGTTATTGAGAGATTTGTGTTTATATACTTCCAAGTATTTGTACAAATTCTTGCTTTGTTGTTTATTTGTTGTTTGTTCTTTGAATTTCATTTTTTTTCGGATGTTTCTATTTGTTTGTGTTGTGTGAATGTCATAATATATTTTTTTTAAAAGACCTATTTGCGTCGGATGAGGGACTACATGCGATGCAAATAACGCTTATTTGCGTCGCATGTAGTCCTTCATCCGATGTAAATGGCCCCTGTTTCTGTTTAGTAATGTATTGTCTTTAGCTTAAAACATAAGCATTTGCGTCGCACGCACCTCTTCATCCGACACATATAGCTAGCGATTTGCGTCGAGTCCTCATCCGACGCAAATCAGGTTTCCTTCATTTGCGTTGAGACCTGTACCGTCGGACTGATGTCCGATGCAAATGGTGTTCCCAAGTCCGACGCAAATTGACAATTCTGTACTAGTGAAATTTGCTGCACATAATGATATCATCTGCAAAACATAAGTGATTCAACTTCACAACAGTGCACCTATGATGGAATTGAAAACCCTCCCTTTCACCTCTCTCTTCATAGTTTTGCTGAATAATCCATACAAATGACAACTAACAAAGGAGAAAGAGGATCTCCTTGTCTGAGGCCCTTCTTTCCTTTGAAAACACCCACAAGAGAACCATTAATCATCAATGAGAAACTAGGAGACTTAACACATTCCATAATCAGTTAAACAAAAAGCTCAGGGAACCTTAAAGCCTTTAACAACTCCTCTAAGAAAAACTAGTCAATTGAGTCATAAGCCTTCTTCATATCCATCTTAAAATACACCCAGGAGAAGCCCCTTTCCTCCTATAATGCCTAACAATGTCCTGGCAAATCAAAATGTTGTGAGCAATAAACCTCCCCTTGATGAAAGCACCTTAATTTACAACAATAAGCTCTGGCAGAACTTGACTAAGCCTAGTGCACAAAAGCTTGGTAATGCATTTATAAATAACATTATAACAAGAAATTGGCCTGAATTCTATTACACTACCAGTACACTTAACTTTTGGAATGGTTTATCTATTTTAACAATCTTCTTGACTGGAAAAAATCAACAATAGCATCAACACAATCATTCCCTACAATGTCCCAAGCATCCTTAAAAAAAATTACCTCCATACCCATCAGGTCCTGGGGACTTATCACCAGGAATTGGGAAGAAAGCATCCTTGACCTCATATTGAGAAAAAGGAAGTAGCAAGGATCTTCTTTTAAGATATCTGCTGCAGATTGTGATGTGCTGGTGGAAAAAATAGTGCTGAGAATCAGGTCTTGGAGTACTAGAAACCTGTCTTTTGTAGGTAGGGCTCAACTAATCAACTCTGTGTTGATGAGTGTACATAGTTACTGGGCCCATATTTTTGTCATTCCTCCTTCGGTGATCAAAGACATCAACTCAATATGCAGACACTTTCTATGGAGTGGCAAGGCAAATAGTGTTAAAAGTGGGTACATTAAATGGGATCAGGTATGCTCTCCTAAGAAGATGGGTGGGCTTGGCTTTAGAAACATCACCACATGGAACTTAGCAGTTGTGGGTAAGTTAGTGTGGAATATTGGCATGAAAAAAGATGACCTATGGGTGAAATAGATTCATTTCATTTATATAAAGGATCAAAACTGGTGGAGTTTCAGTGCTCCACAAAATGTCAGTTGGATGGTTAAACAAATTTGTAAAGTGAAGAATGAATTGTGGATGGTTAATATGGAGTCATGGCATCAAGACACAAAGTATTCCATCAGTAAGGTCTACCAACTTCTCCTTGCAAAGGTAGATGAAGTGAACTGGGTGAATGAGATTTGGCATAGGATGGCTCTACGTAAACACAGAGTCATTGCATGGCTAGGTGTCTAGAATAGACTACAAACCAGAGAGAGATTATACACATGGTATTAGTTCTGAAAAAACTTCCTGCATTTGTGGGACTACTGATGAAACACACTCCCACCTTTTCTTTGAGTGTATATATAGCAAAAGAGTAATGGTGCAAATTCTTGACTAGATTGGTATCAGTTATAGACAAAGAACTCTCCCACAATGGATTATGTGGATCAGAAGATGCTATAAGGGATCTAAGACGAGGAAAGGAGTCTTAATTGTAGCTATACAAGCTGTAGCTTACCATATATGGATGGTGAGGAATGTAGCTTTTTGGCAACAACAAGTAACTAGTATACATAATATTGTTAATAGAATTCAATACATAGTGAAACATAGAGTTTTGTATTGTAAACCTAGAAAATGTAGTTTGTGAATAGACAAGTTGTAAAGAGTTAGCTTTTGGCTTACTGGGACAGTTTGTGGATAGACAATTTGTAAAGAGTAAGCTTTTGGCTTACTGGGGGTTTCATTTTCCTAGGTTGATATAAGTCTTTGGCTTATCTAGGATGTATTGGTGGATGGTTTTGGTTTTTTATCAATATATTGACTTACTTACCAAAAAAAAAGGATCTTCTTTGATCATCATTCAGAAAATGACCAACTTCTATCACAGCCTGCTGAATTGATGTTCTATGCTCCCTTTCAGTACCCAACAATTGAATGTAATACTGTAAAGAAGCTCCATTCACCTCATATGACTTGTCAACCCAATTCCCATTCAAATCTGATATCCTATAAATAGTGTTTTACAATCTTCTAGCTTTTATAGCCTGATGAAACATTTTAGAATTTTCATCACCATTTTAATCCAAGGTAATTTAGCCTTTTGTTGCAAAAATGAAGTGTATTTTGCATGAACCACCCTATACTCCTCAGCTAGCTTCTGTTCACATTCACTAGCTTGAATATTAGATGGGTCGTGATGCAGCACAATGCCTCTTTCAAAGCTAACATAGCTCTAATATCACACACATGAATCTGTGAGAAACCTTCCCTGTTCAAATCTTTCAGCATCTGTATCACTAGCTTGAGTTTTTTCACAATTTTAAACATGGCACATCCATTTATACTCACACTCCAAGCTATTCTCACCAGCTCACTAAACTCCTCCACCATACTCCAAATATGATAATATTTAAAGGGAGCTTTGCTGATACTAATCTCCCTATGAACATTGATCATGACAGGAGAATGATAAAAAAATTCCTTCTGGCATGAACATAGCCTCAATAGTTGGAACCATTTCCAACCATTTCTCATTCCCCAATGCTCTATCAAGTTTTGAGAAAATTCTATCAGTACCCCGCTAGCTGTTTGTTATTCCAAGTGTAATAACATCCAGCTTATTTAATATTCTTAAGAGCACAATGAGCTACACACCTTCTAAAAGGATACATTTCAATGTCTCTAACAGTAGAGTCCACCCTATCCTCCTTATTCAGCACACAATTAAAATCACCTCCCACAATCCAAGGTATATCCATTCTGTTAGCAATCTCCATCAACTCTACCAATAGCATCTCTCTTTTAGCTGCAGTATTGATAGCATAAACAAACGAGCAGGAAATACCATCTCTAGCTCCTGAAGGCTTCACAAAATAATGGATTAACTGTGCACTAATCCATCTAGTATATACTAGAAAACTCAAAGGATTCCAAGCAAGAGTAACTCTTCCACGAGGATGGTAAGAAGAGTTTGAACAGAATCACCATCTTGCAAACAAATTTTGATACATCTTTCCCATATTTTTTGCTTTAACCTTAGCCTCAATGAGACTAATCATTCCAAGGGATCTCTTATTAATAATCTTCTTTACTTCTTTCTGCTTTGATATGCAGTTGATCCCTCGGACGTTCCATATAAGGATACTATCCATTGGCATCAAGAGAGTCCCCTCTCCTACTACCCTCACCAATTTCTTTCACACAAGGGACTGAACCAATCATAACTTGTTCTTCCATCATTCCATCCAGCACAATGAATGAATTAGTAACACTAACGTGGCCTGCTGATTTCTCACTCCTTGTTGTCTGTGTCACCTTCTGAAACTCATTCTCACTAGCAACTTCTACCTCTATTTCCCTAGCTGGCTGAACTATAACATTCTTAGCCTTCCACACTTGTCTCTGCACTCCTTTATTACAGACATCAGATTAATGACCCATCTTCTTAAAAATATCACACCTCACTGGCTTCCATTCATAAGACACCTTAATCACTACTTCCACCCTATTTTGATTGTTAAAACTTAACTGATCAGGAAATTGGTAGTCAATTTTAAACTCAATCATCACCCTTGCATACTGCAAATTCTCTCTCTTAGCTGTTGCTGAATCAACTTTCACAAATTTACCTATTGGACTCACTAATTTGCTCAAGCATCTATCAATCCAATACTTAAAATCGAATCTCAATTGAATCCAAGTAGAAATGATATCAAATTGATCCTTTGTTATATCCATGTCCTGCTCCGATGCTCTCATAATCATCGGTTTGTTATCAAAAAAAGGAACTGATCCAACCAGAACCAAATCCTTCTTCTCCATCGCTAGAAATCGAATAATGTAGACACCATTTTTCAACAGAGCTACCTTATCCACTCCATTATTCCTCCAAATTATCCAAATATAACCTTCCATAACATATGGAGGAGGACTAGAACCAACAACATAGCATATAACAGATAAATTCCAAAAATCTAACTCAGATTGAACATCATCTAATTCGATTTTCACAATATTCCTCACATTACTAATATGATCACCATGTTCAGATGGTTCGGAATCTACTTCATTATCCAACATTTGCATAATTGGAAGTGGTTCAATCTTACAAACACTCCGATTAGCAATTCTACTCTTCCTTCGCTGAACTCCATTCGCAGAATAATGAATGGATAAGAGCCATTACGAAAACATTCGATGAGTTTGCATATTATGCTGCATTGCACAAATTTCCTCCTCCTCTAAAGTCTGCTCCAATTGAAATTCATTGTTGTGACACCAAGAATTTCATCCATTGATTTAGTTTTCTTAGCATTTGAATCAGAAATCGGTCCAGTTGGCTTTCGATTGCTAGAATTTAAGGTCTACTGAGCTTTAGAAGTCCTCGCCATGGCTGAGGAAATCCTAGAGAGAGAAAAACCTAGCTTGCTTATGACTCGGTAGTTTTTTTCTTGCAAAAAGAATCGTGTTAAGGTATTTTTACATCTATATCATATTGGAAGAAAGACACTATAAATCTAAAAAATCAACAACTGTATAAATGTTTCAAAGTCAGAGTTCCCTTAGAAATTGGTGAGGATACTACTATGTTGTTTGTTACACTATCTGGTCGTTATACAAAGAGAATAATTAGTTGATATGGTTCATGTGTTACAGCCCGAGGCCACGCATGTAAGTATATAATTTGCTGATTTTAGTAAGACATATCTCAACATGTATTAACCATAATCTTTTATTCATAATAAGTCGTTTGGAGACAACATTTTGAAGCAATATATAAGGAAGCTTCTTAAAAGTTCATTTACTTTTAACCTATGTACTCAACAAGAAGAAAATGGAGAAATAATGGGGTCAATTTTTCTAATGTATACAAGAAAAATGACTTATTATTTACAGTATAACATTACAAATTTAAAACACCCACGTAGTCGATTTCTTTATTGTGATTTGTCATAGCCACCATGGTTTTGTAAGACACAAAGTGTTTGGTGTAACTGAACTCATTCATAACCTCCCTCCTTTCTTCTTTCTCCTCCAGCCACTTTCTCTAGCAATGACAAACTTTCATTTTCTCTCTTACCCGCAGCTCTTTTCTCTCCCACTTGCACCTCCTCTTTGCTGCTCCTCACTGGTGTTTTCGTTGGCTTGATCAGCGTTGTGCTGGGTAGTGAGTCATGAAAGACATTGTCATGTTCAAGAATATGCAGACCTAGTTCGCCGTCACTTTTCTCTCTCACTCACACCTGCAGAAATAATGATGGAGAGAGTTTCAGGATGCGAACGCAGATGTGGTTCGCCGAAACCCTAGCTTCGCTGATGATGTCGCCGTTTGACGCAGGAGAATTTTGTGAATTTTTTCTAGATCTGGTACTTGATTTTGAATATAGTTCTCCAAATTGATTTTGGAAACATAATTAGTCCTCCTTGTTTTCGGAATTGATTTCGAAATGAGTTTGTTATCGGAACTAGATCTGGTACTTATTGATATGCAAATTGATTCCACTATTGCCTCCTCCTCTCGCGATCACTTCGGTCATTTCTCCGCCACCGCCGCCAATGAAGAGGAGGAGAGATAATTTTTTTGAAGAGTTGGGTGGTGGCAAGTGGTGGAAGGTGGCGGGGGAGGTAGGTGGTGGCGGGTGGTGGCATGGGTGGCGGGTAATGGAAAAAGAGAAGGAGTAAAATAGTAAACTAAAAATGGACCCGAGGAATATTTAAGAAATATTCGGGCGGTGATTAACAATCTTCTTTGTGAGGGGAGGAGAGAGAAAGAGAGGAAGAAAAATAATGATACAATTTTGCTGGAAGATGACATGATGATATATTTCTCTTATAAATGACATTTGTTTGTGCTTAAATGATACAAATTTGTTGAAAAATAAAATTAACGTGAGTAATAATGATAAGGTATATACATAAAGCATTGACAAATCATAATGAAATAGTGGAAAATAATACAAGTTTGCTGAAAAATAAATGATAGAAAAGTGAGTAATAATGTTATCATTTCTTTCATAAATGAGATCGCTTTGTGTAATAATGATAAAGTATAAAGAGTTCACAAATGATAATGAAAAGGGGATATTAAATGATACAAAAATGACATAGAAGTCTGTAATAATGATATGATCATGTCAAACAATGACATGAAACAGTTTAATAAATGACATGAAACAAATTTAAAAATGACATAAAACAACTCCAAAATGATATGAAATACACCAATAATAACATCAAGTTTTATAATGACATGAAACAATTATATTGGTTTGTACATGTGAGATGTTGTTACTTGTTATACAATAAGTTATGGTGTAACATGTTACACTCAAGATGCACTCTTTATAAAATTATATTAAGGCTATTCATTAGTTTTATAATATGAGTTTTCGGTTTTATATAAGTCCAAACATCGTATTGATTAGGTCCACTGGTCCACTATGACAACTTTTTTCAATAATCTCTGTTAGTTATATTGGTTAGCACGATTTTACTCTTATAATTATCCGGGCATATACTGGTTACTCATGAATGAGAATTCACTTCTTTCCCTCTTGTATGTTTTCCCATGAAAGAAAAATCCACGTCTTTCCCTCTTGTATGTTTTCCCTTTAAATAATCTGGGACATTTTAAGATTTACTTGAAATAATTTATTTTTACAATAAACAAGCCTACCCCAAAGTGTATGGTGATTGGTGATGCATGGCTTTTAAACAAGAAAAACCATAAAATAACTAATAATGTAAACTATACTTGTTTAATATCCACTCGTCTATATATAAACTAAAACCATCCGCATTATGTGCTTATCACAAAATCCAATATTTTACATTAACAGTTCTCTTTATCATCATCATTAATTTACTTGATCGTTCCATGCATGCAGCAGAATCGTAGAAATGTGGAGAAATTTAACATATTTTGTGCTCTTACTAATTACTATCATCAAGCTAGGAGTTCATGCAAAAACTTTAGTACCATGTTTCTTCATTTTTGGAGACTCCCTATCAGACCCAGGCAACAATAACCCCCTTAAGACCAAGGCTAGAGCCAATTATCCTCCCTATGGCATTGATTTTCCAGGCAAACGAGCCACTGGCCGTTTTTCCAATGGAAGAACCTCCGTCGATATAATTGGTTGGTTTTCTCTACTTTGATTACCTTATTAGTTTATACTAGTTTTGAAGCCCGTGCGTTGCACGGGTTGTTGCTTATTTTATCCTTCTGTAAATTTTTTTGTTAATATTATTGTCAATTTTGAGTTGTTGTGAAATGAGATTTTTCAACACTATTGTATTTATAACTTTCTCCATTCCTTTTCTATTACAACAATTACCGCTTTGGGTAGTTTCTTCTTTTGGAACCATTTCACTTTTGGTAAAACAAAAGCAACTATTGTTGACAATATCGCCTTTATTTTATGTTAATAAAACCCTCATTAATTATCTAAATTAACTCATAAAGTTGTGTTTACTTTATTAAGGATTATTTATCCCCTACTCTAGTTAACTAAAAGGGTACCTCTATGCTAAATCACCCATTTTTTATTTCCTTAAAAACCATGCCCACGCCAATTGTTGTAGTAGAAAAAGAACAGGGAAATTATTTGTCATTATAGTATAATTTCTAGATTTGTTATTACGATATATAAATTTTATAATTTTTAATATCCAATTAAATATTGTAACTAACTCTATTATTAAATGGTATCCTAATAATAGGTATGACTAACAATAATTAACACAGTTTTAACAATGAATAATACCCGAATAATTTAAGAAAGTAGAGCGATGGTAATAATTTAATAGATGCATAACATAAAGAATAGAGAAAAACATGAGTATCAGCCACAACTTCAACTTTGAATATAACACATAAACACTAACGCTTATAGAATGGAAGATGAAAAAACAAAAAAGAAGATCATAATGATAGTTTCATGAATAAAATTAATTAAATGTAAAACTAACCTCTATTAATAATTGAAAACACTATTTAAGAGAGAAAAAAAATACCTCTTCATCAATCATGACCATATCAAGACTTATCAAACTTCCCCCTTTTTTATGATCCGTGACCTTAAACAGTCTAGAAACGCGAATCTTGATTTCCAAATAGTTTTAGTAGAATTAAGTTCATGGAGAAAAGAATAAGATCTTACATATAGATATATGGAACAAAACATAAATAATAATGTATGCAATAAATATTCTAGGAATAAAATAATTAGTTAATTGCATAATACCTCTGCAATCTCGATGACAAACTTTCATTTGATTCTTCATGTAATGCCATCATGGAATGCTATAGGTTCAAAACTATGGATATGAATTTTTTATCTTTATATAACTCAATTTTTAAAAGTATGATTCTTAAAGACATAATTAGTATTGTCATGTATAATACGCTATTTTTATATGTTTAAAATAAAGAATAAATAATATGTTATTATTCATCTAAATAAATACATTTTCATAAGTTGTAAAACAATATTGTATATAGATCTTATTTCAAAGCACATCTCGAGCACTCTCCGACGGTAAAAAAAAACTATACTATTGCGAATTATGTAGCAAAAGTTATAATCAATTTACATTGTATAATAGTTTAGATTTTTTATTTAAAATCAGACTATCAATTTTACATTGTTGTTTATTTTATTATATTTCAGAAGTTGTAGAACTATATTGTAAATTGATCTTATTTCAAAGCATATTTAGAGCACTATCCAATGGTACAAAAATTATTATACACAACTTAGATAATATAATAATTTAGGTTGTTAATTCAAAACCAAACTCTAATTTTCGCTTATTAAAAGCTCCTTATATGCATTTAAATCTATGTAAAACTCTATCCTTTAAATATTTTCATGATTTGTGACCCTATATTGTAAATGGATCTTACTTTGAAGCATA
Organism: Beta lomatogona; assembly: GCA_947646795.1. NCBI lineage: Eukaryota > Viridiplantae > Streptophyta > Magnoliopsida > Caryophyllales > Amaranthaceae > Beta > Beta lomatogona. The sequence continues at coordinate 1,737,724 of CANSNZ010000271.1, forward strand.
TTTCAAGCACTCTCCAATGGTAGATGAATTATAATGTTTTGAATTAGGTAGCAAAAGTTATACACAATTTACATAATATAATAATTTAGGTTGTTTTTATTCAAAATGAAACTCTAATTTTCCCTATCCAAAACTCCTTTTAGGTATTTAAATATGTAGAACTCTATTTTTTATAATATTTAAATTTAAGACTAATGACATGGCAATCCTACGTGGCGCTATCTATTTCATAAGTTGTCGAACTATATTGTAAATGGATCTTATTTTGAAGTATATTTCGAGCACTATCCAATGGTACAAAAATTATAATATTCCGAATTACGTAGCAAAAGTTATATGCAATTTACATAATATAATTATTTGGGTTGTTAATTCAAAATCAAACTCTAATTTTCGCTTATCCAAAACTCCTTATACGTATTTAAATTTTTGTAGAACTCTATTTTTGTAAAAAATAAAAATAATAATTAATGACATGACAATCCTACGTGGCGCACTCTATGGCCTCGAAATCTTGAGGAGCTCCCTATGCTCCCGAAAAGTTCCTCCTTTATATATATATATATATTGATATTGATGATTTGTGATTGTGCACGAAATTGGCCTTCATTATTATGCATGCATGTGATAGCCCGTGATTCTTAAAAATTTATTGTTTGACTTCCTTTTTGATAAACCATATTGCAAAATTTTACATGCATGAAAGGAAAAACACGTAATTGCATAAAATATTGAAGCCTCATTTCATGCGAGAATTCAATGTTTTCATCTCTATCTTAATGTTGAGTGCAAGAAGTTCATGTTTTTTGAGTTGGACATTGTCTAAGCGTTGCTCTGTTGTTTATTGTTGTTCTTCATTTAGCATTATAGGCTAAATCATGCTTCTTTCTGTTCCCTTTTATTTTCCCATATTTGTTGGTAAGATGGCCCATACCAAACCTTATATCTTGAACGTCAAATTTATGGAAACAAGTGCTCATTGGTTGAAAATTCAAGCACAACTAGAATGAGTAAAACATACAAAAATAGAGGTAGTATTATCTTATTTTCCTATAAGTATTTATGATACTATTTATCATTATGAGTGTCTCGCAAATTATATATGAATAATATTATTTTTTAACTAAAACTTCTGGGGCTACCCAATACCTGATGTAACCAAAAGGAAATCGTGAAAAAACACTATAAGGATTTATTTTTGGAAAATTCTAAATGGTAACACTGTGTTTTGTTAAATTTTAGATGGTGAAAATTTTCTTTACTTATTTTTAGCCCCGTTCCAGAAATATTATGGGACCTAGGTGAAGCGTGAAAAATAGACCCCTATACTGTTTTTATGATTAAAATTATATTGCAATAAATGACAAAAAAAATTCAACATAACATGTCTTACTACATAGAAAAGCAAAATTTCTAAAAAATATATTTTTAAAAAGTTATATCTTTCCCGACAATTATGAAAAGCGGTTTTCGCGAGCATTTTGAAATTACAATACATTATTAATCAGAGAACAAAATATTACATCCCATAAAAAACATATTACATCACATTCTGCAAATTTCTTTGTTCCACTTTAAATAATTATATCAACATTGCACACCAGCAAATGAGATAAATCAACATCTAGAACTCATTTCGAATTTTTTAACCTCTAGAAAATGAATAACATAAACAAACCCAAGTAAATCAATAAATTATTTCGAAAACATTCAACAAATCCAAGTTAATCAATCATCTATTTTACTGAAATATCAAATTATACATACTACTAACTACAAAAAAAATTCTACTGATTTGCAGATTTACAGAAATAAAAAAATTACATAAACAAGTCTCATTTGTTTTAGATCAAACTCATCTAAAAAATGGAAAATTAGCAAGAACACAAGACTTACTAAAATTGCTGAAGATACTTATAATTCCATATCATTATTTTCTTTCACAACTTTAATCTTTTTCTGCCAAAAATTAGAACTTCGCTAGGGGATAGGGGAGTAAAATTCCATTAGAGAAATACCCAATTTTTGCCAAATTATCAAATTTTCGAACCCAATAATTGCGAGAAAAAGAAGATGAAAAAATAGAAACTGGTTAGATATAGAGTTCGTAGAAAGAGCTTTTATATGTGATATTAAGCTCGTTAGAAATTTTAATACAAAATAGTTGTTATGAGGGAACCCATATTCAATTATTAAGATCAATTAGAGGATTAAGTGATTGATTGAGGATGAAAATTGGGAACGACAATATTAAAGAGGTTGAAATTTTCAAAACATGGAAAACTGAAAAGAAGAGATTGATTTTAAGACATTGATTTAATCTTGAAGTTTTTCCAAAATTTAATTTGATAATTGGATAAGATGGAATGGTTTTGAGAGATTGGAGAAGTAGGGAATTGAATGAGGGATAAGATTAATGAAGGAAAGTTGAAGAAGATATGGAGTCACACTCACAAACGAGCCTGCGTATTCTTTTAACTGGGAAGTTTCCAACTCATTTTTATTTGTAAAATAGAAGCTTCGAATGAATTTGGGCTTTCTTTCCATGGGTCCTAGGCAGGCGCCCCTCCTGCCCAACCCCAAGGACGGTCCTGCTTATTTTAGATGATAAGCCTAAACTTTGTATATAGTATTTTTCGATCCCATTTTCTAGATTCCGCTATTAAACCGTTATTTAATTAAGGAAAAAGCTTTATTTAAAGAAAAAAACACCTCTTCCCTTTCTATAAATATTTTCAATGTGGTGGGGGTCAATTTACTAAGTTCTAATCTTCATAATTATATTAGATTTCCCTAAGAATTCAAGAATTTCACAAATTGTATGATTTATTAAGAAATTTATATAGTTATCAAAGTTATTTTTATACACTTTAATAATAGAATTTTTATTATATTTTTCATAATCAAAACATAAGTTAAATCTTTTCTTCTGAATTAGATAATATCTTATTAACAAATTTTAGTAAATAAGGTTAGGGAATTTACTTTATAGAATGTTAAGGGACACCATTTAAAGTCACATAAAAAAATCACCATTTAAAATTTTACAAAGCACAAGGTCACCATCTAAAATGTTCCATTATTTTAAAGTCATTTCCTGTTTTCAAATTAGAGCTTGTTTTAATTGGTAATAAAGAAATGAGCACAAAATTTTCTTACATGTACCTTTTTTAGTTACATCCACGCATCTAATCGAAACATTGTAATGCCCAAGTAAAGGGGTGCTTTAGACAAATTCTATAGTAATACATAATTGCCCTATGTAGTCTATCATATTGTAGAGACCTAAATATAAAATTATCGCGTTCAATGACTATTAAAACAAAATATTGTTGTAAATCAACCCCAAAATATTAACGAGTCACTATATTAAATAAGAAAGTTATTAGGTTTAAAAACAAGAAAAATTGAAAGGAACAATCTTAATGATGGGATTCTGCTATTTCCAGTCTCAACTTTTGATTATTCCTTAAAGGTCCCAACTATTGTTCATTATTTATAAAAAAATTTTGTGTGAGGACTAGTCACCAATTCAATCAGTTATTTTTTTTGTTTACATTTCTTATACCAGTTTTTCTCTTGTCTTCCTCCTCTTTCTCTCTCCTCTCTCCTTCCTCCCCTTCCACCCTCGAAACCCCTTCCCCACCCAATCTTTTAATTTTCTCTTTCTTCCAAACACCTTTGTGCTTGCCGACTTGCCACGCGGTGTTCGGTTTTTGTCGAAGCTTCGCCGCTGTTATTATTGCCACCGCGCTCTAACAGTGTTGCTCCCGTCATGTTGTTGCCGCTCGTTTCTCTCTCACTCTCCTTTAGTAAGGCCTAAGGGTTCATGCCCACATTTCTCCCTCGGTTAGTATCTGTGCTGCTATTGTTGTGTTGTTGCTGTTGGTGATCCCACTAGCGCACATGTGTAGCCTACTACCATCACGAACAATACCAATTTTGGGGGATGGGGAAGGGGGTGGCAAGGGTGGGGGTGGCCACTTGGGGCAGTTTCTGGGATGAGGGACAGGGTGGAAGGGGAGGCGGTTGCTGCTTGTGGGGGAGGAAGGAGACAGTGGTTTCAGACGTTTTACCTGTTGTATCAGGTTATGTGCCTGCTATGATTATTTTTATAAAACATACCCATAAGCTGGTACCACTAAGAATCAAAAGGTGGGACTGAAAATGGCAGAAAGCCCATAATTAGAATTGTTCCCGTCAGTTATTTAAAAAAATAACGTAAGCTAACATTATAAAAAAAAAACAAATATGAAAAAAATACTTCCTCCGTTCTGTTTTAAATGAAACGTTTGTTTTCTCACGCAACCCAACGCGCTTCTTTAATTGTTAATATCTTTAGTTGTGTACACGTAAAAAATATATAAAAAAAAAGTTATAATTTGATAGTATGCATCGAGACGAAGCTAACAAGATCCCACTTGACTATGTTTTTCTTTATATAATGGCGATAAATTGGAGTCAAAATTGATCAATGAATAGTGTCATTTCACCCAATGTTTCATTTAAAACATAATGGAGGAAGTATTAGAAGTTTTAATTTTATTATCCCCACAAAAACATATATTTAGTTTCTAAATTCTACCTAGTTCCTAACCATGATTATAAAATTGTCAAGGTCAATTTGGCGAATTTCAACTTTTGATGAACTTTTCTTTGCAGCTGAGAAATTAGGATTCGTTGGTTACATTCCACCATTTAGCACAGTAAAGGATCGAGAAATTCTCAAAGGTGTTAATTATGCATCAGGTGCAGCAGGTATTCAACCTGAAACTGGTCGACATTTGGTATGCTCTGATTTCCGTTGTCTTAAGAAAATTTATTTCTTGCAATAGCACTTATTTATATTTGATACAAAATATATTTAGAATAATATTTTCTCATTGATTTAGGATATATTTGTATAGTATTATCATTATATAGTTAGGATTCCTAATATGGTTAGGATTATTATTTTGTAATCAGTATATATATTGATTAATGGAATTACTCCAAGATTACGGAGTTTTACACAATCTAACATGGTAGCTTAGGTTAGATCCAAACTTACAAAGAAATGTTTTTTCTTCTGCCTTACCAGGACCTCACGTCCAACAATTCAAAATTAGAGTTCTCTTCCCTTGGTCTCACGTCCAACTTGCAGACCCAAACAACAATTTTTAATTCGTCCACAATCTTGTTTGTAGCCCAACTTAGTCACACTTACATGATTCCTTTGTCTCCTACCTACTGCCATGACTAAGAACGCACAAGATAAAGCCGAAGGTTCACCTTCCAGTCCACCTCCTCCCACTCCAACTCCAACCACGTTTCACCCCACACAAGCTCTGACTAATATCAAGAATGAAATCCTCATAATTCTTGATCGAGAGAAGGCTCAATATTCATATTGGGTCAAGTTATTTGAAATCCATTGTGTAGGCGTGTTTTTATTTCGCCTACGCGGTGTGAGCGCGTATTAGATTTGACTACCTCACTGTTAAGATTTTATTGAAAATTGTTTTGAAAGAAGTCGCCAACAATTCTTTTTAGGAAGAATCATAAACCTAATTGGATATAGGAAATCATAGGGACAAATTATCCAATGTAGATTTTCCCATCATGACTCCATAGATGGTCAAAATGAACCAAAGATTGAGTTCGGGGGTGAGGGTACGAATATAGTCATAATGAACCACATTAGCCCAAAGTTGGCCTCTACTAAATATCGATTCATAACAGATTTTATGCCCAAGAATAATCAAATAATGTTTTAAACACCCTAAAAATATTTAGTCTAAGTAGGTTCAGGAAACACATAAAAGACAAATTTTTAGTGACAAGTTATTATGCAATCAATATTACAGGAAACCTAGCAGGTTGTCCAAATTAATTTGATTAATATTAGAACAGTTCTTTAGGTCTTTGATTAGCAAAAATAACATGTTAGGTGATAAAAGCATTAAAGCAAGACAATCATAATAGCATGCATATAATGATCAGACAAGTATTATAATAATAATGAAAAATAAATAAATAAAAAGAAAAGAAGAGGTTAGAATATACAGTATAGCGATTATTACTTAAAGATCTACATCATGAAATAAATGGTTAGTAACTTCAAAGCAATAAAAATAAAGAATTGATTCAAGGACCCTCAGGATTATATTGTGGCTTGGGACTGAGAGATTGACAACCTTCGGGACGAGCAATCGTGAAGCCTGAAAATCTGAGTGTATGAAAGTATGTAGATTGAATGTATTTGTGTTTGAAAGTATGAGTTTTTGTAGGGAAGTTTTGTAGTTTGTAGAGAGGAATACGCAATATATTCACCGAGTTCAAAGTGTGTTAATGTGTAAAATCCGTTCTTCTATCTGTACGGAAATCAGGCCTATTTATAGGGAAAACGACACTGCGCCTCACGCGCCAGATGCTCTTGGCGCAGCTGACGTGGCAAGTGTATGACGCGGCATGACCAATAAAAAGCGTATACGTGGTACGCGCTTTGAAAAAGATAAGAAAGAAACTTGCGCTTCACGTGTCATGAAAAGTAGCGCCTGACGCAACATGGTGCGCCAGGCACAAGGCTGTGCGCCAAGCGCACGGTGGTGCGCCAGGCGCACTGGCCTGGGTTTTGACACGCCTTTGCCAGCCTTTTCTAAAACGCATTTTCAAATATTTCTTTTATCCTTTAATTACGGAAATCTGATTTTACGGGATAAAATCTGATCTTGACTTAAAAAATATATCTTTTGAAAATATTTATTTATTAAAATAAATCAATTAATTATCAATTAATTGGCCTTTTTAAAGAATTGGGTTCTAATAAAATTATTTATCATGAATAATTAATTGGGCTTTAAAATAGGATTTTAACACTTTTCGAAATGGTCTTGAATGGCTCTTCGGACTGCTCTGCCCTTGGATCGGACCAATTAAGACCACGGTATGTTTCATCATCGGATCCTTAAATGGGGAGACACAATTATGTGTCTACAAAAGCCCCCATTTTTACTGAGGTTTAGGACAATAACTGCGGTCTAAATGCTCTACAATTTAGAACTAATCTGTAACCGCCGGTCTCTGCAAAACAAAGTTAGTATGCAGGACAATAACTGCAAGCAATCTGATTACCTGCTGGGAAAAATGTTAACAGATAGGTGCAAACAACTCACATAAGCACATAGTGATGCAACATGCAAACTTAGACTCTCTAAGGATGCATGGGACGCAATGCAAGGATTAAGGTTATGCAAAGCTAAGGGATGGCACGTAATGCAAGGTCAGGCTTATGCAAGACTATAATGTATGAAATGCAATGCAAGGCCAGGGTTTTGCAAAGCTAGAATGTATGAAATGCAATACAAGGTCAGGGTTTTGCAAGGCTAGAAGATATGGATATGTAGAATGATAGAACGATCAGAGATAGATAGAATGATTTTCGAAAATCGTTTTTAGTAAACAATTGGAGTTCGTAAACGAGGTCCGCGGATTACAACTCTTCGGGAGTTTGATTTGAATCGGAGGAACCACCACACGTAGGAAGCCCCCACTTTGGGTGAGCTTGCCTTGAATTAGGCATTATGAGGCTTGATTGAAAAGTACTTGATCTGATATTGGAATATAGTTGATCTGTCTTGAACGTTGCAAGTTGTCACTGGGGATTGTAATGGGGATTCTTCTTTGGGAAGATGATTAGGCAAAGTCAAATATCGCCAGAAACCATGGAATTGTCGGAGAGTCCTTCAGGGACAAGGAGAGCATGGATTGAAAAATAAAAAGGTTGAAATTTGTGACTCAAATGAATGTAGGTGGGAAAAGGCTTGGACGAGGCTAGGTGCAGACTCGAGTCTATGTCGGGATCTAGAAAGAGATTATGCTCCTAAATTCTAGAAAGTTAAATCATTAGACCATGACTAATTTTATTTTAATGAAGCGGTCGGACCTCGAGATGAGGATTCTTACGTATCATTGCGGAATCAGACCATTCGTAGTTCTGGATCTGATTTCTTTTTTTTATTATATTATTTTTTTCGTGCCCTAACTTTTGCCTAGGCCGCCCTTTCGGGTTTTCAACCTAGCGGGCTTGGACATACATTGAAAAAGGAGTTAGGATTGATGAAAGGTTGAAAGGTTTAAGGCTTGAGGTTTTGATGAAGGTTTAATTGGTTAGGGGAATGAAGAGTCATGGATTTGGATTAAAGGTTAAGGGTTTTGAATGATTGAAGGATTTGAATGAGGGGTAGAACTTGTGTGCAAGCCCCCTAGCTTGACTTTTATTTCTTTGCCTTTGGCTCTTTCTTTTTTGTACTTTTGTGCGTTTTGCTTTTGCTGTTGCTTTTTTCGCACTTCAAATTTTTTATTCACTTTTTTTATTTGTTTGCCTGGCATTGATATTTCTTTTGTGTAGTAAGGCTTGCGCACAAGTTTGGTTTAGGGTAGTGGAAGGCTTGAAGGGTATTTACGGAGCTTTGATTTTGAAAGGATTGTTTGGTTTATTGGAAATGATGGTTTGAAGGATTTTTGGTTTTCCTTAGTTGTTTGAGGACGGTTTATGAAAGGTAATGGAAGGGAGAGGGGAATAACTCCTGATCCAAAGTATGGCCTCTTTTTTTATTCTTCACTTTTTTATTTCAAATCTCTTTTTGTTATTATTAATCAAGTTCATTATGTGATTCGAGTTTCATCATTGAATGAGAAGCATAAATAAAATGATGGAAGGCCAATGAAAATGAAAAGAAAACGTGATTGAAAATGAATGAAACAAGGCATATTAGAAGTAAAAACCTATATGACATAGACTCGACTGGAAAAGAAATGAAGGAGCTAGGGGAGGGACTCTCCGACTCAACCTAGAAAATTAGCGTTAAATGACTGAGCCTCCTGCACTGTTTTGATAATTCCCAAGGGGTTGTTGTTGTTATTGACTTTTGCTGCCGGCGGGATCGGAAGTCAGCCACTTTCAACCATGTCTTGCAGAGTATTCCTTAAGGCCGAACACATAGATGTTGGGTGTCCATTCCCTCGGTGGTACTTACAATAGGCATTAGGGTTCCACTTCTTCTGCCTATTTTCAGGTGCCGGGTCTGGAGTGGGACTGATTGGCTGTATTGCTCCTTTTGCATGAAGCCGAGTGAAGGCTTCTTCCAAAGTCATGCCCAATGGAGTGAATGCTCGTTGAGGCTTTTGATATCCTTCCTTTTCAGTAGTTAGGGCATTGACATTAGAGCTAGAAGGGTTGTTACTACTCTTCTTGAAAGAGTTGTTGTTATTTGGAACCCTTGTTCTTGTTGGCCTGTACCTCCTCTTCAATCAACAGGCGTACCTTATAGAGCTTCGTGAAAGACTCTATGGGTTGGAACTTGATATGATCCCCATATTTAGGCTGCAGGTTACGGATCACCAACCGGACTTGTTTCTCTTGGGATGGCCTGTTAGTCATTTGTGCATCCTTTTCCCTCCACCTGTTAAGGAAGGTGACAAAGTCTTCGTTGGAGTTCTGCTTAGTTAATTCCAACTCACGAAGGCCAATAGGAAGCTGAGTATTGTAGATGTATTGCTTGTGGAACTCTTCTCTGATGTAGTCCCAGTCGTTCAGCTTAGCTTTGTTCAATGATCTGAACCACTTGGATGGATGTGCATCCAAGGTTAAAGGAAAGACATAAGCAAACAGGTCCTTACTCATGCCCTTGAGAGACATAGAGATGGAGAAAGCTGTCAAGTGATCATCTGGGTCTTCGACCCCCTTGAATTTTGGGAGGTCACCCAGTGTTACCTTTTTAGGGAGTTTTTCCCTTAGTTCAGGATCAATGATGCCATGGCCATGAGCCTGACTCTCGAGCGCAGGAATTGACTGGATCAATTGCTCGAGTTTTTCGAACCTCAGTTCTGTGTTGGTTTTGATCGAGTTATGGCCAATGGGAAGCCGAGTATTGTAGATGTATTGCTCGTGGAACTATTCTCTGATGTAGTCCTAGTCGTTCAGCTTAGCTTTGTTCAATGATCTAAACCACTTGGATGGATGTGCATCCAAGGTTAAAGGAAAGACATAAGCAAATAGGTCCTTGCTCATGCCCTTGAGAGACATAGAGATGGAGAAAGCTCTCAAGTGATCATCTGGGTCTTCGACCACCTTGAATTTTGGGAGGTCACCCAGTGTTAACTTTTTAGGGAGTTTTTCCCTTAGTTCAGGATCAATGATGTCATGGCCATGAATCTGACTCTCGAGCGCAGGAATTAACTGGATCAATTGCTCGAGTTTTTCGAGCCTCAGTTCTGTGTTCGTTTTGATCGGCGGTGGAGTGCCGCCTTGCTCGTCTTCCTCAGTGAGCTTCTCCCTTAGTGCTTTGATCTCTTTGCCTTGTTCCTCAAGACGAGAGTTCATCAATGTGAGTTGAGCCATAATGGCATTAAGTTGTTCATTAGTGTCCCCCATTTCAGATGACGATTCAGAAGAGTCGGAGGATTCGTCTGAAAAGGTGAGGATGCGCTTGACGAGTCTGGGAGTAGGTCGACCTTGTTGTCTCTCTGTCGGACGTTCCCACGTTATAATCTCACGACCTGTCCTGAACAGAAATCGAATGGACCTCGTAAATTTTTAGAAATGATGCTTTTGAAACAAGAAATGGAGATGAGAAATGAAGATGAGAAATGAAAGTGGAAATGAAAATGGGAAATGATTTTGAAATGGAAATGGAAATGGAAATGGTTATGGTTTGGACTAGTGTAGACTTGACCATGATGGAGACATGGGCCTAACTATATGTAAATGCAGACATGGACTGGACTGGACTACGCAAACAGACTGAAAGATTGCCTATGCTAGCTTCGCTAGACTTAGGGGATGAACTTTTATAGTCCGTAGACTGACTACGGTTTACATATAATGCAAACTAAACCTAAGGAAATTTTATAATCCTAAGACTGAACTCATATAATGCAAACTAGATATAGGAAAATTTATAGTCCTAAGACTGACTTTTATAGTCCGAAGACTGACTAGGGTTTACATGTAACGCAAACTAGACCTAGGGAAGTTTTATAATCCTAAGACTGACTTTTATAGTCCGAAGACTGACTAGGGTTTACATATAATGCAAACTAGACCTAGGGAAATTTTATAAACCTAAGACTGACTTATATAATGTATACTAGATGTAGGGAAATTTTATAGTCCTAAGACTGGCCTTTTATAGCCCGTAGATTGACTTTATTGTCCGTAGACTGACTTTTATAGTCCTAAGACTGGACTTTTATAGTCCATAGACTGACTTTATAGTCCGAAGACTGACTAGGGTTTGCATATAATACAAACTAGACCTAGGGAATGAATTGGGCCTAAATGCACCTAAGATCTGGATTGGACTAGACATAGACTTAGATTGGAATTGATTAGGGATAGATTTGGACTAGACTTCACATAAAGATGCAGATGGGGCTAGATTTTGACAGGAGCTAGACTTATATGGGCCTAAGATGGACTCTAATGCTAGCGGGCATAGTATGAATGCATGGACTCGAATTAGATTGACTTTATATGAATGCAAAATGGACTCTAATGCATATGGGCCTAGAATGAATGCAAGTGAATTGGGTCGATTGAATTGAATTGGATTGAAGATATTTGGAATGGGCTTAGAATATTCGAAATTCATTTTTGAAAGGAACCCCTTGTTTTATCTTTTGTTAGGAAAAGATGATGGATTGATTTTGAAAATGTTTTTTTTTTTTTTTTTTTGAAATGTCGTGGCATGATGATGATTAGTAAATGTTATTAAAGAAGAGTAGAATAGAATAGGTGTAGGATTGATTTTGAAAAATATAAGTTTTTGAAATTGATGAATATGGTAAGGTAGAATTGATATGGAAGATTAGTTGAACAGCAGGGAGAAAATGGGAGGAGGTAGATATGCATGACAACGCTAATTCTACAGTGACCCTTTAGATGCATTTTTTTTGACAGACTTGACCTTGCATGAAAATACTGATTTTTTTATTATGTTGAATTAGGTGAGACGCCTAATTAACCAAATTACGCGAATGTAGACAGACAGACGCACATAGGACTAAACGTAGGATCGACAATTACGACGGCTAAATTAACGAAAAACGTGCGATGCACTGACTGCGCGCGGCGCACAGCCGTGCGTCTGGCGCGGGAGTGGTGCGCCAGGCGCAACTTAATGCGTTTGGCGCACTACTCCCCGACACGTTTTTCGGGGATTTAGGCGACGAATTTGCAGATTGACAAATTTTTTTGTTTGTTAGACGCGATTTTTAGGAACGACACATAATAACGACAATTTGACCAATATAGTAGCAGGCAAAAATTGCAATCACAGGCAAATGTCATATAACATGGATGCAAAAGTTCCAACCTAAAGTCCAGTTCTATGTTTCAAACTATTGGTCAGGTTTAGGTTCAGTCTGAAAAGGGTCCATGACTAAGAGATTGATCCCACGCTTCGTACCCCTGCTTAAAGAGGTGGCCACGTGTAAGACGCACTCTAGTCTCAAGTCAGGAACAAGAGAACAATGCCATGGTTGGGTATGTTTGATTATGATGAAGATCCAACACTATCGCTCAAGAAGCTTTTTGGAAGGACAAAGCGCAAACCCCCCGGGGGTGATCTCACACATAGAACATGTGCTAATGAGGCAAGTTCGATTGTCCTTATGGTGGCTGAACAGTAGCCATGCATATGGAAAACAGTATTTTATTCAAAGGCATAAAAATAAGAATGCATCGTATTTTTCAAGTTTCACCACTCATTTAAAAAACTAAATTTTTTAAAATCCTCCCCAGCGGAGTCGCCAAATTGTAGGCGTGTTTTTATTTCGCCTACGCGGTGTAAGCGCGTATTAGATTTGACTACCCCATTGTTAAGGTTTTATTGAAAATTGTTTTGAAAGAAGTCGCCAATAATTCTTTTTAGAAAGAATCATAAACCTAATTGGATATAGAAAAATCATATGGACAAATTATCCAATGTAGAATTCCCCGTCATGACTCCATAGATGGTCAAAATGAACCAAAGATTGAGTTAGGAGGTGAGGGTACGAATATAGTCATAATGAACCACATTAGCCCAAAGTTGGCATCAACTAAATATCGATTCATAACAGATTTTATGCCCAAGAATAATCAAATAATGTTTTAAACACCTTAAAAATATTTAGTCTAAGTAGGTTCAGGAAACACATAAAAGACTAATTTTTAGTGACAAGTTATTATGCAATCAATATTACAGGGAACCTAGCAGGTTGTCCAAATCAATCTGATTAATATTAGAATAGTTCTTTAGGTCTTTGATTAGCAAAAATAACATGTGGGGTGATAAAAGCATTAAAGCAAGACAATCATAATAGCATGCATATAATGATCAGACAAGTATTATAATAATAATGAAAAATAAATAAAAAGAAAGAAAAGAAGAGGTTAGAATATACAGTACAACGATTATTACTTAAAGATCTACATCATGAAATAAATGGTTAGTAACATCAAAGCAATAAAAATAAAGAATTGATTCAAGGACCCTCAGGATTATACCGTGGCTTGGGTCTGAGAGATTGACAACCTTCGGGACGAGCAATCGTGAAGCCTGAAAATCTGAGTGTATGAAAGTATGTAGATTTAATGTATTTGTGTTTGAAAGTATGCGTTTTTGTAGGGAAGTTTTGTAGTTTGTAGAGAGGAATTCGCAATATATTCGTCGAGTTCGAAGTGTGTTAATGTGTAAAATTCGTTATTCTATATGTACGTAAATCAGGCCTATTTATAGGGAAAACGACACTGCACCTCACGTGCCAGCTGCGCCAAGTGTATGACGCGGCATGACCAATAAAAAGCGTACACGTGGTACGCGCTTTGAAAAAGATAAGAAAGAAACTTGCGCTTCACGCAGAGCTGTGCGCCAGGCGCACAGAACAGTGTGTGGCACAGTGCCACGTGTCAGGAAAAGTTGCGCTTGACGCAGCATGGTGCGCCAGGCGCAAGGCTGTGCGCCAAGCGCACCAGCCTAGCTTTTGACACGCCTTTGCCAACCTTTTTTAAAACGCGTTTTAAAATAGTACTTTTATCCTTTCATTACGGAAATCTGATTTTACGGGATAAAATCTGATCTTGACTTAAAAAATATATCTTTTGTTAATATTTATTTATTAAAATAAATCAATTAATTATCAATTAATTGGGCTTTTCAAAGAATTAGGCTCAAATACAATTAATTATCATGAATAATTAATTGGGCTTTAAAATAGGATTTTAACACTTTTCGAAATGGTTTTGAATGGCTCTTCGGACTGCTCTGCCCTTGGATCTGACCAATTAAGACCATGGTATGTTTAACCATCGGATCCTTAAATGGGGAGACACAATTATGTGTCTACACATTGCCATGCATATGATGTTTTAAACCATATTAATCCCACAATTCCGTGCCCAAATATCCTAATGAAATATGGAATCGTCTTGACTCGATTGTGAAAAATTGAATTTATAGAACTATCTCACTGGTTCTCCTACAAATAATTCTCTACCGTGGTGCTACCGCCCAAGCAATTTTCTAAGATAACAAGCATACTTGGGCAGTATACTTGGAAAATCAATTCAATGCCCTTCCTCTATCTAATTTTACCGACATCTCGGCCTACTGTCAACAACTCAAGAATCTCAAAGATCAATTAGCCAACGTTGATAAAAAATTTCTAAACAAAAGTTTGTCTTGCGTTTGGGTTTCAGGCTTGTTAATACGAATTTTGATTCCTTGATCCAACAAACCCTCTTCCTTCGTTTGAAACAGCCGATCTCGCCTTCTTCTTGAGGAGTCCTGTCGTGCGCAAGAATCTCCTTCCATGGTGCAAACTTTTGTTGCCCAAGAAGATTATAGCTCTTCGGCCCACTCACAACAGGCCAACCAACAATAGCCACCATGGAGCTAGTGGTGGCGATGGTGGCCGGGGATGGTCCGACGGCCTTGGTCGTGGCGGCAGGAAGGGGACGTGGACGTGGGCGTGGTCGGGGTAAACTAGTGGTAACGTCCCAGTAGCAACAACAAAGTTCATCTTGGCCTGGACAACCCTCTTGGACCCAAACTCCTCAACAGTGCACTCACTGTACTCCCTCTCAACCTCACGTCTGGGCCCAACCAGCTTACCCCTTCCCTCATTCCTTCCCTCAGCAGCGCCCAATAGGCCCAAGTGTATCACAGCAGGCCCAACTCCCCCTATTGCTCCCATGCAAGCCTATGTGACTCATCCAGCCCCACATGGGCCTCCCATGACCCTAACAGACCTGGGCCATGCATTTTCCACTATGAAGTTGCAACATAATGATGATGGATGGTATATGTATTACGGTGCTACATCCCATATAACAAATAATTCGATCAGCTACTCTCATGCCCTTGTTTAATTTATGCACTAATAATCATATTTTAGTTGGTAATGGGGGTCGCATTCCAATAACGAGTTATGGTCATACCTCTATCTATTAAAATAAACTAGCTTTACGTGATGTTCTCCTTGATCCTCAAATTATCAAAAACCTAATTTCGGTTCGCAAATTCACCACTCATAATTTAGTATCCATTGAATTTGACCCATTTGGTTTTTCTATAAAGTATCTCAAAACGGGGAATATTATCACGAGATGCAATAGTTCAGGAGACCTTTATCCTGTCATTGCTAGCCCGCCATCCGCCTGCATTGCAACCGCCCTCACGGCCATACCTCAAACCACCTGGCACAACCGTCTTGGTCCCCCGGCACTCAACCTTTAAGCTTTCTTAGGAGTAATAATTTCCTAGAATATAATATTGAGCATGGCTCCAATTTTTGTAATTCTTGCCCCGTTGGGAAACATGTCTGACTTCCATTTATCACATCTAATAGCACTACTTCTTGTGCTTTTGACATTATTCATGTTGATATATGGACATCTCCTACTCGGAGTTGTCATGGTCATAAATGCTACTTAGCCTTGCTTGATGACTTTACTCGCTATTTGTGGACTATGCCATTAACATACAAAATCTGAAACCTACCAAGCCTTTGTCAATTTCCAACAATATGTCACTCAATTTAAACGACCTATGAAATCCTTTAAAAGTGACCATGGGCGGGAATTTGACAATGACCCTTTCAACTTATTTTGTGTTCAACATGGAATTATTTTTCGTTTCTCTTGTCCCCGTACATCCTCTAAAAATGGGAAAGCTGAAAGAATGATCCACACCATAAATAATGTAATTCACACCCTACTATTTCGTTCCTGCCTCTATTCCATCATTATATTGGGTTTAGGCTTTAGGGACCACCACATATCTTCTTAATATTTTGCCCACAAAAGCTCTAAAAAACAAAACCCCTGCTCAAGCATTATTTAACGTCACCCCATCATATGATCATCTTCGTGTTTTTGGTTGTCTTTGTTTCCCGAATCTCATAGCCACTGCTCCTAATAAGCTTGCCCCTCATTCCAATCCGTGTGTTTTATTGGGGTACCCCCGTAACCACCGTCGGTATAGGTGCCTTGATCTTGCCTCTACCAAAATAATCATATCCCGTCATGTGATTTTTTATGAGAAAACGTTCCCATTTGCCACATTCACTACCATCCCGTTATCTTATACAATCATGCGCTATGGCCAACCGAGCGCCTTACCAAATCAAATTGCTAGGCCCCATTCCCCACAAATCTCGCCCCACATTCTTGAGACCCCCACGCCTCTTTACCTAAGCCCATTACCCACCGCCTTATGCGCTAGGACAATAACGATGTCTCCCACTTAAATCCCATTCCCGTTGACTTGGGCCACACCCTTCTTCAGCCCAACAGAGATACACGCCCCCCTCCAACGTGGCGTGTTTTACACAATCTTACAATGTTTATGTATATGTTGATTTTTATTTTGTCTAAAAACACTTTTTTTTTTTTTTTGCTAAGTAAGTAAGTATATACTACATTCACTATCAGGGGAACAAATACAACCTAGCTAAACCCAAGCTTTAATAAACCAACTAGGTTGGGCTCCTAAAGACAAGGGCATGCAAACAAGAAGAGTTCTACATCATCTAGCATTAACTATTTCTAACCAATTATCTCTATCTTTGACTATGATTTTTTTTTTTTTGGTGGAATGACTGATTATATACTCATTATAACTTCGCTTTTCAAACGTTGTACAATTTTTTCAGGCATGCACACTACTTGGTTCCATAGAGCTTCATTCGTAGCCCAGCACATAAAGTAGGCTACTACAATGAATGCTACAATGCCCTTCTTTAGGAACTGAGATCTCCTTTTATGCAAATACATAATCATCCTTTGAAAGCAATTCTAAGAGCTCTTGATTCTTAGCAAATACATAACCAATTTCAAGCATTTTCTAGCATAGTCACGCTGAAAAAACAAATGATGATGACTTTCATATCCATTTAGACGTAATTGACATCTTGCATCATCAACAACACCAATACCCTGTAATATATCAACTATATAAGTCTTTCATGCATCACAAGCAAAGAGATGAGTCTATGCTTTAGATAGCCAACTTGTTGCGATCCAAATGTACTTATCCTAGTAAACCTTCTCAATCTCTGCCATCAACATCTAATAAACCATCCTTACATACTGCTCATGCCCAAACTAGGTTGCTGAATGATATTTTCTTTGAGCTCTTTCCTTGACAACATGTATTGCTCTCCAATATAAGCTGCTCCCATGTGGTGGTTTTATGTTTCCCCTAATGCTAATCTCTAATATACATTGAATTAACCCATTTTATCTATAGGTTATCATGTTTTGTAGAGATGGCTCACACATATATAGCCACATGGCTGCTCTGTTCCATAAGAGGATCTGCCTGTCGCCCTACAAACTTAGGGAGACAAACTATTGATCTAGCTATATTCCCAACTTCGTTGCTATAAAACAACCACTCCAAAGAACGGCCCTAGATACCTTCTCAATCTCATTCAACACAATTTTAGGCAACATTTATACTTAACCGAATACACATGAACACAAAGAAGAACACTGTTGATAAGTTGTAGTGTGCTTGCATAAGAAAGGTTCCTACTACTCTAGACTTTTATCCTAACACACATTTTCTCCACAAGCACATTACATTCAGCTATAGAAATTCTTTTAGCACAAATTGGCACCCCGAAATACTGAAAGGAATGGTACTATGAGTGAAAGCAGACTCCACTTTCACTCTCTGAATATCAAAGCACTCATACCAGCAGTGTAGAAGTCATATTTTCACTCATTAATACACATTTCAGAGGAGTCAGGGAAAAGTTTGAAAGCTTGCAACAATATGACATCCTCAGCAAAAGCAAAATGAGAGAGCTTGATGGGTTTACATCTAGGATGAAAGTAAACCTTGGACTCTCACTCATCTTCCTCAAGATCCTAGAATGATATCCCACGTAAATGACAAAAAGAAGATGAGAAACAGGATCTCCCAATCTCAAAACTTTTTTTAACCATAATGAGATCCATTAATCATCAAAGAGAATGTAGGATTTCTCACACAAGTTATAACAAGACCAACAAATCTGCTAGGAAACTGCAAAAGCTTCCCTCATTTCCGGCAAAAAAATCCCAACCTATTGTATCATAGGTTTTTTCATATCTAACTTCATCAGACAACTACGCCTAACATTATTCCTTTCATAATGTCTCACACTATTCTCATAAACTATAATATTAATTAATGGACAATATATCTGTCATGGACAAAATCCCCCCTGATTTTTCAGCAATAACATCATGTACATCCTTTTTTAATCTACTAGTATAATATTTTAGTTATATATTTTACACAGAACATTACAACAGGCTTTAGGTCTAAACTCCATTACTACTTGGGCATATAACCTTAGGAAGAGTAAGAATAATAGAGTTAATGTACTAGAAGCTCACCAGTAGCAAAGACATTAAGCATATATTGGTTACCTTCTCACCAATTGCATGCCAAGAATCTCTAAAGAAATTAGCTCTAAAACCATCTGGTCTAGGAGACTTATCACCTTTGATTAAAAAGATTGCACTATTCACTTCTTCATCAGTCTAAGGTCTTTCCAATGTTTGCACATGATCATCGTTTATCACAGGTCCCAACCTCACAACATTCTTCACTTTCACTCTGCAGATGGACACAAAGAAGTTGCTTGTAATAACACAAAAAGGCTTCATTAACATCCTCATAACTATCCATCCAACCATCTATAACATTATGAATAACATATATTGTATTCCGCATCCTTCAAGCCTTGATAGATTGGTGGAATAAAGCAGATTTCTGATCCTCATTTTTACACAGAGCCATCTTAGCTTTCTGAGCTACAAAAGAAAGGTATTGCTTGTGCACAGTTTTGGACTTTACAGCATCATTAGCTTCATCTTTACTAAGATCTTTTATTATGAGGTTGAGCCTACAAGGCATCCTGACATTATGTTATGGCCTTAGGGGTAATAAGATCAGCACTATGGATACTTCATCAAAGCCTTCTTAATCAGCTTCATTTTTTAAAATAATTGTATACATTAGGTCCCCAAAACACTCTCCCCCCCCCACAAGCTGAAATTATCTCATTAAAAGAAGGGGATAACCTTCACATCTTAAAATACTTAAAGGGATGTTTACCATATTCCACTTGAGGAACATTCACAATGAAAGGAGAGTGGTCAAACTAACCTTCAGGCATAGATTGTGCAGCTGCTGTAGGATATTGTAATCTCAAGTCCTCATTGACCATGACACGATCCAACTTACCAAAAACTCTTCTATCACCTTTTTACTGGTTATTCCATGTGAAAAGACAACTTGTATTTTTGAGATCCTGTATACCACAATTCATCATGCAACATCTGAGAGCCTCAGTTTCTTAAGGTCTAATTGTATCCCAAATGCTTTCTTCCTTTTCAGAAAACAATTTGACTCACATAATATCATCCAAGGACCCTCAGTATTTTCGGTGGGTCAACGCCTGAAAATAGGGTACGCGATAAGGTTGTATCTCGCAAAAAAATAAAACTTTAAGGCTTAAGTTGCTAGAAAAATTATAAAATATTTATTATGATAAATTATCCTTATCTCTATTATATAAGGGAAGGGGAGAGCTATGGTGTCCCCTCTAAATTTGCTTAACTTTCCATTAGTAGATCAACTACTACCAAAAAAAGGGGGAAAACAAAGTCAAACTCAAATATAGCATTGAAAAATTAACTTAAATGTTGAAGGCAATCAAGTTATAATTGAGTCACCGAAAAAAGAAACATTGAATATAAGATTTAGTATATTTATGCTGAAAAAGTAAAAAGGAATATTACATCAATCAAATATCTTATCAACAATTTACAAACACAATCAAGTATTACATAAAAACAGAAAATCCAATAAGTTAACAAAGTGAATGATTTATTTAGCACAAAAGACTATGTTAATACAACATAAGAAATTCTATATAAATCTACTTAACATTCTTTTATCGGTCATCAAGATTAATTTTAAAAACCTAAAAGAAAGAATAAGTAAAAAAAAAATAGAAGCAGGGTTAAGTGGTAAGGCTTAACCTACGAAAAATAGCCAAAAAATGTCTAATATTTAATTTTTTACCCCTGTTTATCACCAAAAAGGCTAGAATTTATGTTTGAAAAAATTATAAAAAATAAGGCACGCATCGCATGCCTAATTTGCTAGTTAGTATTATATTATGGACCCAAATGAAATAAAAGTGTTTAATTACCCACTTTTCGTTGTTATATTAGGGCCAGATAATAAGCTTCGACATGCAGCTTCAAAATCACAGAAAAATAATGTCTAAAGTAAATGCAATGGTCAACGAATCAGCCCAAGCTTACTTGAATAAATGCTTATACACAGTCAACATAGGCAGTAATGACTACATCAACAATTATTACATGCCGGAACATTACAATAGCAGTAATAAGCACAACCCGGATTCGTATGCCAACGCCCTCATTGATCAATACCGTGATAAAGTAAAGGTATTTAAATAAGCAATACTTCAATTATTTATTACGTGTATTCTCTCTATTTTCTTCTATTCTTGCTATTTGTTTGTCAATGCATAATCATAAAATATTTTAATATATTACATATAAGGTAAACACAATAATAAAAATTTGATATTCTTAATGTACTTATTGAAACAAACCAAACAAGACTCCACATTATTATTTTTTCTCTTATATATTGAAAAGAATTTAGAAGATTCACTTTTCTTTTACATAGTGCCAGCATTCCAAATAGGAGGGATAAAAGGAATAGAAGGAGTATATATGCTTCATTAGTTGAGCTATGATGGTTTCATGTTTTATTTGGAAAATATATATTGATTGTTACTTCCTTAGTTGAAATTACATTTCATCTTGTTTCAACTTCACAATATATAGAAGATGCCCTAATCTTTTTTGAAAGGAAAAGATTTGTGCATAGATTAACTTATGGAAAGAGAGTCCATTAGTACATAAGGAGCAACCACAGCAAGATAATGAAACTCCCACCGTCGTTCAGCACCAAAGGGCACAAATCTAGCTAGGTGATGGGCTACACTATTGCCATCGCAAAGCATATGACCAAATAAAATTGAAATCTTTGCTAAACAAAAGAGCATCTTCTAGAATTATATCAATCTGAAATAAATAAATAGATCCCCTCGATAGACGGTTCACAAGAACTTCACAATCCAATTCAACAATGACATTGTGTTACCCATGGGTGCGAGCAAATTTCATGCCCAAGTATATAGCTTTACCTTCAGCCACCTCGGGGGGGACAGACACAGGTCTAGTGTAGAACTGCGAAGATAGTACTATCGGTATGTTTACGAGCCACAACTCCTAATCCCAACAATTCATCATCCCCCACCTAAGCATCTGCATTGATCTTAACGCATTCCACAGGGGAAGGGATCCAAACTTTCGAGCTTTTAGGCCCTATTGCCACCATTCCTCCATAAATACGTTTGCTGTATAAACCAAAGTCCCTAGCTGGCCTGCTCGGATACTTAATCACTTGCGCATGTTACCTCAGTAAGACTTCAAAAACAGTTTTATTTCGCCTAAACCACTAGTTATAGGCGAGGAAAGACACACTAGCCAGTACATCATCACTAATATCTTCCCATTCGTCACAAGCGTCCAAAAAAATACCAATGTCAGATTGCGGAATCACATCACAGAACCCAACTAGCTCCTATGCCTCACGGACAATTAGGCAATGAAAGAAAGCATGAAAAATGGTCTTAAGGGTAGACTTATAAAGGGGACAAGTGTCGTTCTTAATCACGTGACGGAACTTTTGGAGAAACATCTAGACTCCAAATCTTCACCCAAGCTTTGCAAAAACAAATTAAGATTATCCGATTTACCAACCATATATGTCATTTTAACAATATGAAGTTAGGTTTGTAGGCCTCAGAAGAATGGTGGTTTAGAGATTAGGGACTATTATACTTAGAATGTTGCAGTTGTTAGCAAATATATGTGTGGCGAATTTCACAAAAGGGGGACCTATTAAAGATTTAATGGGTTCATTGCGCGTACATTGAGGACCAGAGCTGGTAGGATTATGAATCCCCCACCAATGCTAGTTGGGTATGGAATTGATATGTCAGGTTAAGAACACTCTTAAGCCTACTTTTGTCTAAAATAAATGGTTAGATGGGAGTAAATGTTATTCAGCTAAGGATGATGGCTTACAGGATAGTTGGACAAGGTGACATGGCATTATTGGGTGTGGAATCATGTAAATTTGCCAAAACACTCATTTATATCATGGCTTGCTTTGTGCAAATTGAGAACCAGGGAGAAGCTATCTTGAGCAGGGGTTTATTAGGAAATTAGTTGCTTGCTTTGTGAGTGAGAACATTATGCTTGTGTGCATCTCTTCTTTAGATGTCCATTCAGCAATCAAATATGCAAAGCTATCATGGGATGGCTGGGCATGAGCGCTGCAGGCAGTGAGAAGTTATATGTCTCGTGAAAGAGATGGGGTAGAATGCATTATAGTTAAAAAAAAAAAAAAAAAAGGCAACAGGTGTGCTATGCTACTTTGGCAGCAACAATGTATCATATATGGAGATCGAGAAATCATTTATTATGGGAAGGGGTTATTTAGACACCTGAGAAGATAATCGAATGTATAAACAGTGATGTTTACTGTAGGGTGAGGATGAATGTAAAAATAAAGAGTGATTCAACAATTAAGTGAGAATTAAAATTAAGGTCTTGGTTGTTTGTAAAGTGGTGGTGATGTAGTTGTGTTATGTAAAATTGCTTGCATTAGGTAGTGAAGTATTGTTGATGTAGCATTCTCATTTTATGTAATAAAATCTTACATTTTACCCAAGATATATATATATATATATATATATATATATATATATATATATATATATATATATATATATATATATATATGTGTGTGTGTGTGTGTGTGTGTGTGTGTGTGTGTGTCTACATACATATATATATGTACGTATATATACCGAGTCATCGAGATAGCCTTTCGCTTAATGGGATTGCCATGATGGTACCGGCACTAGGCTCATTAAAGGATTCTTGAGCGACCTCTACATTCTATTCCATAGGCATAAAGTCAATCAGGTCACACACATATTCGACACCCTACACTTTATCTCCGACGATAAAGCGGTTGCCCTCATTTATACCCTAAGGACCCTCCTAAATTCTGATTCTCGTACCATTTCATGTTCTGCACAGCAAGCCTTCTTCCATTAAGGACTTGGCACTCCAAATACTTTTCCATGCAAAACTGCCAAGATGACCCAGAGAAGAGTCAAGAAATGAAGAATTGGGAAAGTACTTAGCTTTAGAAACACGACGAAGCAGTGACTCCTCCGCTTGAATTATGTGCCAATCATTACGTCCAAGGATCACTTCATTGAAAACGTATTAGTTAAGGAAACTAAGGCCTCCTAAGAATTTGAGGGAGCAAGGTGACGCCTAACTCTTCCACTGCACCGCGCCATGATAACCTTTCGAGCCCCACCAGAACTTGGCCATAGACGAACGGATGGCTTACAGAATCGCCACCGGAAACTTAAAAACCCCTTATGACATAGATTGGAATGGCCTGGATGACAAATTTCAGCAAAATTTCCTTACTGACCCGCGAGAGAAGCTTTTTTTTCCATCCCTAAAGCTTTTTCCAAACACGATCTAGAACATCCACCAAAATAATCTTGTTAGACCGATCTCATAGAGTTGGAATCCCCATATACTTAGGATATTTCTCAGCATGTCGCATGGCCAAGAATTATGTCAACTCCTTTTGCACAGAAGTGACACTTTTGCTAAAAGAGATTTTCGACTTTTTTATGTTAATTTTTTTTACTGGATGTCGCTTCATATTTGTTAAGAATATCAACTATTATAGTGAATTCCTGTCGGTTGGCTCGAGCACAGAGAGAATTGTAAGAAAAAAAAAAGAGGTAAGAAATATCGGGACCACCCTGAGTTGTCTTCATAGCGTGGAAAGTCTTGTCTGTAGAAGTTTCTTAATAAGGGCATAAAAAGCATCTACGACAAGAATAAATAGATACGGGGAGATAGGATCACCCTAGCAAAGGCGTCGAGACGGGGTAATAGAACCACAAATATCACCATTCACGACAAAAGAGTAGTGAGCAGAAGATACACAGTCGAGAACAATGTTAACCCAAGCAAGTGCAAACCGCAACATAAACATAAGACTCCTCAAAAAACCTCATTCACTATCGTACACCTTACTCATATCTAACTTCATTGCAATACAACCTCTTTTTTGCCTCTACATCTATATTTCATTGTATGAAGAAATTATCAGTAATATAATTATTAGAGACAAAGGCATGACAGCTTCAAGAACCTCGTCTATAGCCACCGCGGAGGGGCTACTGGTGGTTAAGAGATTATTCTTATAGTCACTGACCTTTTAGATATTCTCTTCCTTATCATGCTAGACACCAGAACAATTATATAAACCATTTATATGATTGCGCCGCCTTCTTTGTCAGGCCTTCTGATGGAAATAATTTGTATTTTTACCACCATCTTTTATTTTCGCAACTCTTGATCTCAAATACCGCATAGCTTCTTGTTTCTCCCACAAATCATCGAGCTTACCTTTGAGCTAAGAATAAAGAGAGTTGTTCTTTTTACTAGAACCTTGTTGGAGGAGTATTAATTTAGCTTCATGGTCTTGAATTTGTTTACCCAAGTCATCGACCTTCACATGGATCTACCCCTACAAATCATTAGCTACCGTTTTTATTCTGTCATAAAAAATTTCACCTGTAGAATCATTCCAAGCTGAAAGAACCCACGCCTCACCCTCGTCATCTAAGAGCCAAGCCGTTTTAAAGCGGAATGGTTTCTTCTTTTTCTTTTTACTCTTTAGCTAATTTCCCATAAGACGAACAAGCTAAGGATGAGCATGTGATCATATTTTAACGGGTCATATGTTCAACAACCACATGTAAGAAATGAGTACACCATGCAGGGTATTAGAGTTAATATATGTAATATATTTAGTATCCTTAATTAGAGTTCATGTAATTATGTTAAGTAGGTTTTGTACTCTTCATATATATAGTGTGAATAATATACCCATCCTAAGGGACAATTTCATATGATTCATACGTCTAACATGGTATCAGGCCATTCAACCTCGGCCACGCCGTTGTCTTCTTCTTCTTCCTCCACTCTTCTTTCATGGCACCCGAAGTTTCTTCTCCAAACCAGGACCATCCGTCCTCGGTGAGCCATGCTTTTCATCCTGCTTTGAGCGTTACAAACATCAAAGCTTTGATCCCTTTGGTTCTTGATGTCGATAAAGTTCCGTACACTCCCTCGACAACCCTCTTCCGCAACACCGCCAAGGCCTATAATGTCTTGGATCACTTCGACAACACGGTAAAGAAACCAAAGGACATTAATGATGCTTTATGGGATCGTTTAGATGCCATTGTTTGCCAATGGATGTATGGCACAATCACTACCGATCTCCTTCTCAAAATTTTGGACGACAAATCCACGGCAATGGAAGCATGGGAATGGTTACATAATATTTTTCAAGATAATAAGGGCACTCGGGTGGTGCATCTTGAGAACCACTTTGGTACTATACATCTCTCTCAGTTTCCCTCTCATGCTGATTATTGTCAGGCTCTTAAGGCCTTATCTACCCAACTTGCGGCTATAGATGATCCTATTTTCGAGGAGCGTTTAGTTCTTCAACTAGTTGGTAAATTGACTACCGACTACCGTATGGTTGCTACCCTTATTCAGCAATCATCTCCTCTTCCTTCGTTTGATAAGGCGTGCTCCATGCTTGAGTTGGATTGCGTGAGTCGTAAGAAAACCGACATTTCTTCTACACAACATGATGTGGTTCTTCTGGCCGGAGATTATGGTTCAAAGCCGCCATCTCAGACGGTCCATGGTGGTGCTGGCGGCAACCGTCAAGGTGGTGGCAAGCATGGCAATGGTTATGGCAAACTCAAGGGGAAGTATAAAGGGAAAAATAATTCCCACCATTCTGGGTCACAGGGGCGTGATACTCCTCAAAATCAAGCCCCACAATTTTATTTCTCTCCTTGGGCTTCTCAATGGGCCCAGCAGATGATGTATCCGCCTTGCCCATATCCATCACGCCCTCCAAATCAGTGGTAGCAGGTTCTGGGTCAGCAGCAAGGGGTTTTGGGCCCTAATCCACGTGTTTCTCAGCCCACACAACAAGCTCTGCTTGCTCCAGGCAGCTTTCAACCCACCGAATTGCCCACCTTTTTCAACACTTTGTCTCTTCAACCTCCGGACTCCAATTGGTACATGGATACTGGTGCCACCTCTCATCTTATGAATAACTCAGGTATTGATTCTTCTATTGTCAATTGGCGTACTTTTAATTCTCACATATTGGTTGGTGATGGTTCTAAAATACCAGTTAAGGGTTCAGACACTTCTTTTCTTCCTCTTTCCAATCATTCCCTCACTCTCAAAAATATTCTCTATGCTCCTAATATCATCAAAAATCTAGTTTACGTCTGTCAATTCACTTCTGATAATTTTATTTCTGTTGAATTTGACCCGTTTGGTTTTTTTGTGAAGGACCTACGGACGGGGACAATATTGACCAGGTGCAATATTGTGGGCAAGCTCTATCCTGTGTCTTCCACTCCATCCACTTCATCCTCTTCTGCGTTTGCTGCTATCTCTCCTCAAGTGTTGCACAATCGTTTGGGACACCCTCGAGATCAAGTTATTAGTTTTCTTAAGAATCATGATTTTATTCGATGTAATAGTGTTAAGAATCTTTCTGTTTGTCATGGATGTCAATTAGGCAAACATTGTCGTCTTCCTTTCTCTATTTCATTGACTAAGACTTATGCTCCTTTTGATATTATTCATACCGATTTGTATACCTATCCTCTTAATAGTCCTACTGGTTTTCGGTATTATCTGCTTTTTCTTGATGACTTTTCTCATTATGTGTGGGTGTTTCCTCTCAAAAATAAATCTGATGTGTTCTCCACTTTTGTGCGTTTTCATACTTATGTTAAGACTCAATATTGTCTTTCCATTAAAGCTCTTCAATGTGATAATGGACGTGAGTATGACAATGAGTCTTTCACTTTCTTTTCTTTTACCCATGGCATGGTTTGGCGCCATTCATGTCCCCATACATCTTCTCAATTAAATGGAAAAGCAGAACGTATGATACGCACTCTCAATAACATTTGTCGTTGTCTCTTGTTTCATGCATCTCTCCCTCCTTCCTATTGGGGAGAATCTTTACATATGGCGACATATTAAATCAATATTCGTCCTACCCGTCTCTTAAATAATCTCACTCCTATGCATATTCTTTTTAACAAAGCACTTTCTTATGATCATATTCGTACTTTCGGTTGTCTTTGTTATCCTAATCTTTCATCTACATCTCCCCACAAAATGAGTCCCCCTTCCACTCCGTGCATTTGTCTTGGTTATCCCCTTTCTCATAGAGGATATCGGTGTCTAAATCTTGCGACAAATAAAGTAATCATATGAAGACATGTTGTTTTTGATGAATTTACTTTTCCTAATTCTTCTACCTACACTCCAAAATCTTCAGATTATGATTTTTTGACTCCTGATATTGAGTCCACTCCGCTTCTTATTTTGCGTCCCACTAGTTCTGTGGTCCACCTCCCTCCTAGCCCAAACAATTATCTCTCTAACATTGGGCCGGATCAGCAGGCCCCCCACACTGATCCTACTCCCTCTTCTGTTGGAACGGACATGCGTGCTGGGCATTCTATGCCTTTGGATTCTTGTGGGCCTGCTGCGTCAGCCACAAAATCTCCTCCCAGCCATCATTTCCCTTCCTCTTATCACCCGGTTTTGGGCCCTGCAGCCCCTGGCCCATTTCCTGCACTTAGTGGCGCTCCAGGCAGCCCAGTTTCATCTCTTTCTTCTCCTCTATTGCACTCTGAGTCCAACTAGCCACCGCGTCATCCTATGCGGACCCATTCCCAATCTGGAATAGTTAAGCCCAACTCTAAGTATGCTAGCTTCGCTCTCGTTGCTTCTTCTACAGCACAAATCTCTCCTATTCCTCGCTCTTATTTACGTGCCCTTGATGATCATAACTGGTACAACGCCATGTGTGAATATAATGCTATGCTTGACACTCATACTTGGGATTTGGTTCTGCGTCCTCCTGATGCGAATATTGTTCATTGCTTATGGGTTTTTGCTCACAAG
Source organism: Beta lomatogona (assembly GCA_947646795.1). Classification (NCBI taxonomy): domain Eukaryota; kingdom Viridiplantae; phylum Streptophyta; class Magnoliopsida; order Caryophyllales; family Amaranthaceae; genus Beta; species Beta lomatogona. The sequence goes on from CANSNZ010000271.1 coordinate 1,766,489, forward strand.
GAGAAATCTGATGGTACTTTTGAGAGATATAAGGCTCGTTTGGTGGCTAATGGTAAAATTCAAGAGGTTGGGGTGGATTGTGGTGAGACTTTTAGTCCGGTGGTGCGTCCTACTACCATCCGTACTGTATTAAGTTTGGACGTTTATCGGCACTGGTCTATTCATCAGCTTGACGTGAAGAATGCTTTCCTTCATGGTGATCTTCAAGAGACTGTTTACATGCATCAGCCTCCCGGGTTTGTTGATCGAGACAAGCCTAAGCATGTTTGTCTTCTTCGGAAGTCTCTTTATGATCTGAAACAGGCTCCCCGGGCTTGGTATCAGCGATTTGCAACTTACATTCTCTCTTTGGGATTTCAGAACAGCAAATGTGATACTTCTTTGTTTATATTCCAGCGGGGTTCGGATACAGCTTATCTTCTCCTTTATGTGGACGACATCATCCTCACTTGCTCGTCTGATGCTCTCCGCACTCGTATCATTGCTCTTCTGAAATCTGAGTTTGCGATGAAGGATCTTGGTCCTTTGTCATATTTCCTTGGTATTTTCGTCTCTCGTACCAAGGATAGCATGTTTCTTTGTCAGAGAAAATATGCTATGGAGATCCTTGCTCGTGCTGATATGACTTCTTGTAAGTCCACTGCTACTCCTGTTGATACTAAGTCTAAGCTTAGTGCTACTAGTGGAAAGCCACTTGATGATCCTACTCTATATCGGCAGCTTACTGGAGCTCTTCAATATCTTACTTTCACTCGCCCCGATATCTCTTATGCCGTTCAGCAGGTATGTTTATTTATGCATGCTCCTCGTGAGCCTCACTTTCATGCTCTTAAACGTATCATCCGATATCTTAAGGGTAATGTTGACTATGGCATGCACTTCTCCTCGGCTCCTACTACGGGCCTTGTCTCTTACACTGATGCAGATTGGGGCGGATGTCCCGATACTCGTCGCTCTACTTCAGGTTACTGTGTGTTTCTTGGTGATAATCTTATCTCTTGGTCCTTTAAGCAACAAGCTACCTTGTCTCGATCTAGTGCTGAGGCTGAATATCGGGGTGTGGCTAATGTGGTTGCTGAGACGGCATCGATTCGTAATCTTCTTCTTGAACTTCAATGTCCCTTGAAGCGGGCTACCGTCGTCCGTCATCTATTGTGATAATATTAGTGATGTGTATATGTCTCATAATCCTGTGCAGCACCAACGTACTAAGCATGTGGAAATGGACATCCATTTTGTACGTGAAAATGTTGCCCTTGGTCATATACGTGTTCTTCATGTGCCCTCATCTTCTCAGTTTGCTGATATTTTCACCAAGGGCCTTCCTCAACCTTTGTTCACAGATTTTCGGTCCAGTTTGAGCATCTGTGCTCCTCCTGCTCCAACTGTGGGGGTGTATTAGAGTAAATATATGTAATATATTTAGTATCCTTAATTAGAGTTCATGTAATTATGTTAAGTAGGTTTTGTACTCTTCATATATATAGTGTGAATAATATACCCAGCCTCCTAAGGGAGTATTTCATATGATTCATACGTCTAACACAGGGGACACAACATAGCGATATAAACTTTCATGGAAACGCTTGCAGGGACTTTTCTCCCGTTCCTCAGTATACCACGAGCCTAAATAGCAAAGGTCCCTCAAGTTCATGAAATCCAAAGTTTCTCAAAATTCATACATACTTCTATGCTCAGTAGTCAAGATCCCCTTTGAGCTCCCATGTGCTCAAAACATCATTAAAATCCCCACCAAACAAAATCGAGCCATTAAAGGAGGCGAATGACTTCATCAACTCCCACGTTTTATGCTTATGGGAGGTGTAGGCCCATCCATATATTCCAATAAAACGCTAAGCCACTCCATCTTTCCCTTTCACGTCCCAGCAAATGTGATGTTATGAGAAAGAGACCAATTCAAAATCAATTTTTTCGAGCTCCAGTAGATACAAAGGCCCTCGAAATGACCAAGACTATCAACACCAATAGCACAATAAAAGCCAAGGCACGATCAACCTTTGATATTTTCCACAATATCTCCACTAATCAGAGTCTCCAAAATAAACGTCATAGAAAGGTTAATAACATTGCTCCAACGACGGAGCACTCGACCTACCCGTGGGTTACCCAAGGCAGTTCCAACACATGAGATTTATGATGCCCAGCAGGGTTGGGGCTCACCAATCGCCTCCTTAACAGTTGCCGTACTATTGCCAATAATCGAACAAACATCAACTTTAGGCTTTTTGGCCCCAACTTCTAATATGGAGCTCTCATCATTCACCACTATGTTTTCGGGCAGCTTTCACTTCCCGCTATTCTCACCACCATCTACAAAACCATTCTGTAAACCATATGTTACTCCCCCAACTAGGTTGGGACGTTTCGAAATTTAAATTTTGCGAGGTTTAGGAGTAGGGGTATTGTACCCAACAAAGAACGAAAGGTCAGATGGACTTAATGTTGAGCGGCCAGTGGATACTTTCTGTCTATCTAGAACATCACAGTTCGGCAAGAAGGTGCTAGAATATCCTCTTACCAAGACTCTGCTTCATTTTGGCCCCCGTTAGACTAGTCATCTGTAACCCGCAAGCGAGGAGAATTCTCCTTTTCCATGGGAACCTGATCAGCCTTTACAGTTTTAGGGCTACTGAAAACCAAATTGCGGGCATAGCTAACGAAGGCTTTGGCTTCTTCTTGCATCTATAACGGCTCCTCCGAGGTGACGCATGGAGCCATGACCCCCACTTTTTTTCATTCTCTTTATCCTCCTCATAAGCACTCAAACAATCACGTTCAATGTGGCCGATAACCCTCCAAAACGTAACGAAAAAAGCGGGAGACATTCATATTTAACTTCAATCACGACAGTGCCTCCACTCCATCAGTTCGTATTTTCTGGACCCGATGTAGGGGTTTATAACATCCATCATGAGCTTAACTCTACAGCTTTGTCCCAAGTCCCAACCCACTCCATCAGATTCAATTTCTAGAAACTCTCCTCCGATGAACATCATGTACTTGTCAAGTTGTCAGATCGACTGTCCATTGGAAGATTGTATAGATGTATCCAAAACGGGCAGAGAGTAAGGGACATATTTGATGGTTGTGAACTCCCATCAATTTCATTCAACAACACCAGATGATTGTCAAAAGTCCACGCACACTCAGCCATTGCCTTAGCCCTATCTCAAGACGTAACAGATTGCGCAACAAAAGTGTTCTCGTTTGGGTAGAAAAGAGCCCCTTTTAAGATGGCCCAGATTTGATTCAGAGTACATTTAAGGGCTTCAAAATTATAGGGGCGAATAGATAGTACCTTCCCTACCATAGCCAATGGTGATCCAGGAACTTCGTTATATATATGTATTTCATCCAATGAAACAATTTCATCTCTTCTACAATAATTTTAGGTTCGAGCACTTATTGTTGAATTCATCAGCCATGGTGACTAACAACAATCCCAACGATATTTTTTCTGGAGAACTCAGACTCGCTACTCTTAGCCTGCCAACCATAAAGGAGAGACTTTTTTCTTTCAAGATGCCTAAACCTTATTTCCCTTTAATTTTACTCTGTCTGTATTTCTTAGATGTAGTTATTGTCAAAGAAATAAAGAACTTTATTATAGCACAAATTTATAGTAATTATCCTTATTTTATATTCTTGTCATGTCTCACTCAAGAAAATACTTCATTGTTATTTTATAATTACAATATTTTGACTTTTACAATATTCAAATTCTAACTTTGACCTCTTTTATATATATATATATATATATATATATATATATATATATATATATATATATATATATAACACTTCATCTATAGCTTTTTTTGTTTGCCTATTTCATTTTTGCACAGTATGATGTAATGTAAATCTTGGACCATTATCATCTTTTATTAGGTATTAGTAGCGATTAGTGAAGGATATTCAAAAAGTACGTATCGAAACAAATCCAAAAACATCTCAAACGACTATATATTTTTAGATATAGTAATTAAACTTGAAAATTTTGACTAGCACAATATTCCAAGTGACTAAGAAAAAATAATACAGAGCGGAGGAATAATATTATCAAGTAATATATTTGCTATTGGTTTTATTCTCAATGTATGATTTGAAAATATCAACCTTTCATACCATGCAATGTGTTGTAAAGCATGTGAAATTATAAAAGAGCAGAGGAAGTATTCATTGATAGTGATATTATTGACTTTTCCATCAACCTCAAAATTGTATTTTCTTAGCAATTTCTTTAAATTTCATAATAATTATTTCCATCACCTTAGCAATTAATCGAATAACTCATAGCCTTTCACAAGCTCAAACTACACGAGTAAATTCACTAAACTTTTCAGACATAATATTCAATCCCCTCATTTCTTTGAGTGATTAATATTGGCAACTAATTAATTACCCATTTCCTACGACTTTTCTCAGAGAAAGTTTCCAAAAGTTCCACCAAATAAATTACCTTAAACATGAGGGCTCTTACATCCTTGATAACTAAAGTTGTTTGAGGTCAAACTAAGGTTAAAAAAAAAAATTGAACCGGAAGCATCTAAGACTTATCGGACTACTAAATATCTTCCTATCGATTGGTTTTTTGGTATAAAATGTAAGTTATATTACCAAAAAGCAAGAAAAATCACCTTGCAACCAATACAACCTAAACCACTAACATCAAAGTGGCAAAACAACTACGACTTACAAAAACAAATAACCAGACCCAACCAAGCATCACCCTACAATCACTAACAAGTTGTTCAAATCATTCTCTTTCCTCACTTGACCATTTGTCACTCAGAATAGTTCTCACTCTTGATAAGCTTTAAAACACTACTAGGCCTAGGAACCTTATAATCCCATAGAGCAGTATTCCTTGCCCTCCACACATAGCAGATAGTAGCAGCCAAGGCAGCATAGCAGACTTTTTGCTTCTTCTTGCTTCTATACTTCCTACCCTACTTCTTCCAGCAAACACACTCTTCAGCAGCAATACTTATACCAATTCACCTCATAACACCAACACACACATCCCTGCTGAAACAACACCTAAGGAACAGATGCTGACATGAATCTTGCCCCTGGCAACACAATAAGCATTGAGTATCAGTACACACTCCTGCAATTGCAAGTTTATCTCTGGTTCTCAGTTTATACAAAGCAACAAGCCATCCTATAAACGAGTTCTTAGGCACATTTAGTGTATCCCACACCCAATGATGCCATCTCACTTTATCTCCTTCCACTCTGAGCCAATGATAACCCTGCTTTATAGTGTAAGGCTATGTTGCACCGATACGGATACGGGGACGGGTACGGGGACAGAAAACGGCAAAATCAAAATTTCTAAAAACGGGTACGGCTTGGATTCGGCAAAAAAAAATATATAAAAAAATATAATACATTTAATGAATAATATTACCTTAAATTTTAGTTTTTGTAAATTAAATGAAAATAAGTTTATAAATTTACACTATTTCAATCACAATTAAAATTAGATTATTAAAGAATAATGTTTCATACTTATCACTCGAAAAATAAACTGTGACACTCTTTAATAAAGGGACTAGAGAGTTTCCCTTAACAAAAACTAGAGACATTAAAAGTCATCTTTACTTTAGTGGGTAACAACTGTATTCCCCCAAAAAAAAAAACAGAAGAAAAGAAAAAAAAGGTAGGTGTCAACTGTGATTGTGTACAGTGTAAACAACATACTTATTGTAAATGATGAAAAATGAAATGCATGGGTCTTCCTCTCCCCACAGACCACGAGATCCCCCTCTCTCTAACTTTACTAAAGTAGATCTGTGCGACGTTCTTCTTCCTCCTGCGCTTCTTCAAGAATTAGGATTCCAACTAGAATTCGAAAATAAACACTCACCTTAGAATCGAGAAGAAGACCGGTGAACTTCAAAACAGCCGGTGACCGGCGGGCAAAGAGGCGGCGACGAACCCCAGGACTTCGCACTTTTCGTAGGTGAGTTGAGAGAATTTGGGATTTCGAAAATGAAACCCTAGAATGTATTGTGTATTTGCCTATTTGGGCTGCTGAAATTTTATTAAACCTGTTGGTTTATACTTGGGTACGTGGGTTGATTCAAAAAAAGTCCCCAGCCCGTCCCCGACTTCTAATCTGCCGTCCCCAACAACAGCCCACGTACCCGGCCTGTTGGATTCGTTCTGGGTACGAATCCCAGGCGAATCCGTACCGTAGCCGGTACGTACCCGTACCCGGTACGGGAAACGGCCCCTGGGAGGCGTACCCATGCATCATAGGTGTAAGGTCTTCCATTGTCAAGCCACTAGTTACCATTCTTGTACCCTCCTCTAAAAGCTTCCTTAACTTTACAAATATTCTTCCACCCCCAACTAGCATTTGCAGGAGAAGTATACTCCCACCAATTGGTATATTTAACATACACTGTATGCACCCATTTTATCCACAATAAGTCAGCCTTCTTAGCAATCTGCCAAACATACATACCAATTGCAGCCATATTCCAATAATAACAGTCCCTAATCCCAAGCCCTCTTCTATTTTTTGGGAAAGAAACCTCTCTTCAAGCTATAGGGGGGCTTAGAAGTATATACTTGCCCCTCTGTAAGAATAAAAACTATTACCGCAAGTGCACGGCGTACAATATAGTATCACTAGCAAATACGGGTCGAACCCACAAGGATGTCGATATCAAATCGTATCACCCACTTAATTATATGAACTTGACCAACTATAGAAAAAAAATTACTACTTGTAAATAAATAAGGAAATAACAGATGAAAACAGAACATGTGGATCACTAAGGCAAACTAACTAAAAATAGAACTAAGATCAATATTATATGAAAAACAAAACTAAAACTAAACCTAACTCTACTGGAATTCTAAATCTAACAAAAGTCAACTGAAGCACTATATAACATAAAGGACGAAATCTTTGTTATATCATAGAAAACTAGATAACAATAGAAACTAGAAAAACCCACTACTGATGCACGATGGAAAGTAGACTTGAGAACATAACTATAATAATATGCTAGAATTCAAAGAGCAAACCCAGAAATACAGAGACTGAAAATTCATGAAATAAAACCAGAAAGAAGACAAAATGACTACTAGATTAGATTCTAATCAAACAATGGAAATATGGAATTGACAAAACAATTGAATATGAAAATAAGCAAAAAGGAATGAATATACCAGAATTCTTGCAATTGAAGTAAATAACAAAGAAGAACAATAAACTGATTCCGCCGCTGTCACCGACGGATAGACAAACCAAGACTGAATTAAAACTAAACCTAAAACTATTGTGTGTGTTGTTGTTTCTTTTTTTTCTATTTGCTCTGCTGCTGCGTTTTATATATCCCCCTAGATCAAGGGTTTTCTTTTCTTCCTTCTCTTCTAATCCCCTTTGAACTTTAAGCCCAAAGAGTTCTTTTGTCCTTTTCTTGTTTCTATTTCTTGGCAGCATCATTTGATGCGTGAGTGTAGTAACTAGTAAGTAGCAACATTGGGCTTGTACTCATTTTTCCCGAACCGAACACCTATCACAAAATAAAATACTAATTAAGCTTAATAGGTGGAAAAAAATATTAACTAAAAAGAATAAGTGTGCAATAATAAAAGTCATATGAAAAACCCATAGATAGATATAAAATATATTCAAATAACTAAAATATAGGGGCAAAAATATGCAATATAATGAGCTAATCAAACTCCCCCACACTTAGTATTTGGTCGACCTTGAGCAAAATAACATTATTAAACCAAGTGTATCACATAAAACAACACATTAGTAAACTACCCAACCTCAAATGAAACTAAACTAATAAGCATGACAATAGACTAAAACATTTTTTATTTATTTATTTGAGAAATCATACGTTAGTCATGAAAACGTTTTCGTTAGGTTAGCAAGGTATGAACACAATAGAGCTGTTATACTCAAGCACCATTTTATAATTAGGTTGATCTCATATGTAATCTAGGTGCTCAAGTGCAAGTGTATTGAATTTCGAATATGAGGTACTTTAGTCGGACTTGATTATTATTCCAGTTGATTTTACCTCACTTTCCTGTACATTAGCACTTAGTACCCGTACAAGGATCGTTCCTTTTCATATGACATTGCACTTGCCACTCATTGGTCTCAAAGGAGTACTCGATACTTTGCTTTTTGCTTTGCTTGTTAGGCTTTTTAATTTGCTCTTCCAAGTTCTTTTATTTCAAGAACTGATTAATATCACTCTGTTTTTACAATGGTTCAACATCTCACCTTTTTGGGATTACTAATCCATTTTTTTTTTCAAACCATTATTCTCTCGTTTATTTAACAAAGTCAAGTAATTCTCCAGTAACCAAGAGCAGTGAAAAAGTCACCAAGGAAAGTAAGAGGTACTAGTTAAGTAGATTAAATTATAAAAGTCTTTCCTCCATACCCCGCATCTAAGCCAATAAAGATAGTGTGCTAGATTACATATAAGCATAGCATTATTAAGATATATTTAGGAGTTGCTAGAGATAATGTCTTCATGTTCATAACTTCAAAAACTTTTTTTTTTTTTATTTTTTATGAAAACAAAGTTAGATTAGAGTCTACTGTCAACTATCTTATTAGTTAGTCCTATAAAAAAATGTATGGAGGTGGCTACTATGTTTATTAACACTTATATTTCTAATGAGTATATTTTATGAAATTGCAGCACATTAGTAACAAAACACAGCAGCAGCAGCCATAAACATGTTAAATTATGCTAAAACAAAGTCGTAAAGAAATTTCAGCAGCATCTCCCCATAAAAGTGACTAATCCAAATTTTAAATAACCTGTAAAACATGTATATAATTTTCAGCAAACATAATCCATCACAAATCAAGATATTCCCAGCTAATATTGTCACAAACAGAGCAAATATTTTCAACTGCCAGCATATCCAGTTATAGCAAGTAAAATCTTCAAAAATTGGCAAATAGTAGTCACTCCCCCACACTTATCTCTTACATTGGCCTCAATGTAAGCCTTAAATGTAGAGAGAAAAACAAAAAACGGAAACACACAGAGTAGTCATAGACTTTATTCCTGATAACTAGAACCAAAATAGACTAAAGAAACTTAAAACAAAGAACGAATTTACCCGGGATGGATGCTGAGGTACATGCAAACAATGCAGCAGTAAGACAATCCTCGTTCATTTCTCCGTGAGCATAGCAAAGTCTGTTATCAATCACTCAACCGAACTCAAAATTACCAACTCAATTTATACCGAACCAAAGCACGCAATAACCTGTCGAAGGTAGCAGAATGGTCCTTGCAAAAATGCATATAACAGAAGTTAGAAACGAGATGGTACAAGGACATAAAAATGTAAGTTGAACCATGAAAAAATGATTTAAAAGAGCCTTTGAATCTACTAAACCTCATAATATCGTAGTGTGAGTTGACATTTAAGGCTCTTTTTAGCTTATCAAATGCAGAAGAATAATCATGGGATGGGTCTAATGGGCTGGCCCACTTATTCGCGTCAAGTTGGTGGTTTAAATGATTAAAGTAATATGCAATATCAAGAATAAAACTATTTTGAACCAAGTCAAAATCTGTTATGTCATCTCTAGAAAATTTTGCCAACTTTTGGTTCAAAGAAGGATCACCAAATGACAGTGAGAGGGTGGTAGGACCCAATGCATAGAACTTCAGGGGACAATTTGAATATCTAAATCTAGGTACAGGAACAATTAGTAAGGTATAGGAAAGGACTAGGCTAGTCTCATTCGAAATAAAGTCATTATACCCTAAATCACATGTAATTGGTAGATTATCCTCGAAAACAGGACAAACATTATGCTCCTGCAAATGTGGTGCTCCTAAAGTGTCATTGCCTACACGCTCAAAATCCACAAGAGAATCAAAATTTGTGACATTTGGTGAAATCTCACTATTATGCTCATGACTTGCACAACTCGTAGAATACTGTTGGACCATAGAAAAGTCATTTTCAATACAAGAATCATCCTTAGAAACTTCAATCAAATCAGGATCATTTGCACTTGTATTAAAACTATCAGCTATACCATAACTAATGGGTATAGAATCACCATTGGCCTCAATATTGTCTTTCCGATTCTCCTTAGTATGCTCTAAAGAATCCTCCTCAAAGGTTGGTAATATTTGAGACTCGCAAAACTGATTAGGTTCTTTTAGCTCTTCCAAGAATTGAGTTGAAGTGGCAAAATCAGATTCGCCAGCTAGAAAATCATTGGACTGCCCCAAAGAATTGTGCGTGTTAAAATCACTCCTCCTTAATTTGGTCATTTCTTTTACCTCCCTAGCTAAGGCCTCAACTTTGGCTTCTAAATCCTCATTATAAGTAGAACTCAAACACTGCTCATTAGTATAACTAGGTGAAATATGTGAGTCAGAATAAGGATGAGAACCCAAAAAACCTTGGTCAATAGAATAGAATGCATAATTAGACTCCACTTCAGTATTGAAATTAATTGGTGACCATTGGGTATAATTATAAGGGCAATAAGAGGTATCATGGTCCGAGGAGTGGCAACAAGAACACCAATAGACAGGGGAAAGTGGACGTTCATAAAAGTTGAATTTTTCCAGAGACGGTTTTACATATAAAGGTCGAGAATGTAAATTAAAATACATCGTTGACTCCCATTCATAAGTCTCTTGTACTAACCATTCAAAGAAACACCAACCCTCATCTATAGTCTTAGATAATAGCCCACCTTCACAAAGAGACTCTACATTAGCTCGAGTCTCATGATTTAGACCCTCATAAATAATTTTCATCACTTCCCATCTTTCTAAACCATGATCACCACATCGAGCAAGATAAGCTTTAAGTCTATCTATGTATCTCCAAAAAACTTCACCATCATATTGGGGAAATGAATATAATGTCATATTGAAGCCCCTTTAAGATAAATATGAATATAGATATAAATCAAGATAAAACTAATAAATATAAAACACAATCTACTAAAATAAATTACTAAATAAGAAAAATGACAATATAATGAACAAACTACTAAAGGCACTAATAAGTAATAACTAAACTACATCATGTAACCATTAAATCTAACACTAGTGAAACATACTAGTGACGACTACTACTAATAAAAAGCAGATAAATGAACATAGAACAATTAGACATGAAAATAAAAGAGGAAATAAAATCAAGTGAGTAACAAAACTCAATATACAACATCCCCGGCAACGGCGCCAAAAACTTGTAAGAATAAAAACTAGTACCGCAAGTGCACGGTGTACAATATAGTATCACTAGCAAATACGGGTCGAACCCACAAGGATGTCGATATCAAATCGTATTACCCACTTAATTATATGAACTTGACCAACTATAGTAAAAAAATTACTACTTGTAAATAAATAAGGAAATAACAAATGAAAACAGAACATGTGGATCACTAAGGCAAACTAACTAAAAATAGAACTAAGATCAATATTATATGAAAAACAAAACTAAAACTAAGCCTAACTCTACTGGAATTCTAAATCTAACAAAAGTCAACTGAAGCACTATATAACATAAAGGACGAAATCTTTGTTATATCATAGAAAACTAGATAACAATAGAAACTAGAAAAACCCACTACTGATGCACGATGGAAAGTAGACTTGAGAACATAACTATAATAATATGCTAGAATTCAAAGAGCAAACCCAGAAATACAGAGACTGAAAATTCATGAAATAAAACCAGAAAGAAGACAAAATGACTACTAGATTAGATTCTAATCAAACAATGGAAATATGGAATTGACAAAACAATTGAATATGAAAATAAGCAAAAAGGAATGAATATACCAGAATTTTTGCAATTGAAGTAAATAACAAAGAAGAACAATAAACTGATTCCGCCGCTGTCACCGACGGATAGACAAACCAAGGCTGAATTAAAACTAAACCTAAAACTATTGTGTGTGTTGTTGTTTCTTTTTTTTCTATTTCCTCTGCTGCTGCGTTTTATATATCCCCCTAGATGAAGGGTTTTCTTTTCTTCCTTCTCTTCTAATCCCCTTTGAACTTTAAGCCCAAAGAGTTCTTTTGTCCTTTTCTTGTTTCTATTTCTTGGCAGCATCATTTGATGCGTGAGTGTAGTAACTAGTAAGTAGCAACATTGGGCTTGTACTCATTTTTCCCGAACCGAACACCTATCACAAAATAAAATACTAATTAAGCTTAATAGGTGAAAAAAAATATTAACTAAAAAGAATAAGTGTGCAATAATAAAAGTCATATGAAAAACCCATAAATAGATATAAAATATATTCAAATAACTAAAATATAGGGGCAAAAATATGCAATATAATGAGCTAATCACCCTCCCAAAGGTAGGCCCTGCAAATTTGATTTATCCTAGCAAGCACACCTTTAGGGATAAGGAACACCTGAGCCCAGCAAATAGAAGGCTCATCAACACTGCATTCACCAAAGTAATTCTTGCAGCATGTGATAGATGCCTATAGCTCAAACACATGATCCTCTTCAAAACTTTTTCCACTAAAAGATCACAATATGACTTTGCCAGCCTTTTTGATGTAATAGGGACTCCTAAGTACTTAAAAGGGAAAGCCCCTCTCTGATAACCTGTAACTTGCAAAATTCTTTCCTGAATGTCCACATTGCCAAAGTAGACTGCTGTTTTCTCTTGACTAGCAAATAAAACAGAGGTTTCAGAGAAAGTCTTCATAACTCTTTTCATCAAGATGGCAGATTTGACCTCCCCCTAATCATATCGATTGTTGCCTTAATCATAACTAGGATAGTGTGAGAAGCATAATTCGTAGTTCATAGGACATGTCTTAGAAACTAATCTACCTTTTTTCTATTGTGAATGACCAAACATGATATGCAGTGGCGGAGCCAGGATTTCAAAATCGCGGGGTCACGAAAAAAGACAAAAGATATTCAATATTGAAAATTTTACAACGCAAAGAAACATTGTCTAATATTCATTGTCATACATCCCAAACTAAGAAAAAATTACATAAATTAAAAAAAAAAATTACAAGTGCATTCGACGAGTCTTCATTTTTTGGAAATGATCAATAATATCATCATCGGAAACTTGAAGAAACACTTCTTTCTCAAGAAAAGTGACCAAACAATCATTCAAAAATTGATCACCCATGTTCGCAACTTATTTTTTATGTAAGTCATTCCCGAAAACACTCTTTCCACACTTGCCGTAGCAACCGGAAGAATCAACATCAACATAATGAGCAAAAATACAAGTGGATAAGCTTCATTCCTATTTGTTTCAACAAACTTCATTGAAAGGGAAGAAAGATCATTGACATCTTGTAATTCACCACTATCATCTCGCATATCTTCCATGAATATATCAAGTTGACAATCAAGAGTATCCAAATCATTATTTAATACAAATTAACACATTACACATATGAACTAACTATTAAAATATATGAAAAATCAATCAATAAATTACCATCAATTTTTTTTTTTGTTCAGGAAAGATAATTGGTCCGAAGACCAACCCCTGTTAGGCTACTAGCCTGCAGGGCACACCAGCTCATTGGCTAGGTAGAGGGGATTTATACCCACAAGCAAACATTTTTACACAAACTCCCCAAATTAGGGAGTGATGAGAGTCGAACACCCGACCTTACCATCATAAAGAAACTAAATCATCATAGAAAATTATAAATTAATTAACACTACTTAATTTATACAAATTCACATTTCACAAATTCACACATTCACAAAATAAATTAAGTAATTAACAACAAACTATGAAACTAACAACGTGCATTAATCACATGTATGAAAATATTACAATTAATATCAAGTTATCAACCAAATAAGATTTTAAATATACAATTTAGGAATTAGGAAATAAATAATGTAAAAGAAATAAATAATGTAAAAGAATTAAAATTCAATACCTTATGGCCCTGACTGAGCGTGATACTAATACTATCATACTGAAGTACTGAGGTACAGAGGTAGGGAGGTGTATCGGGAAAAGAGGGAGGGAGAAAGTATGATGGGAATTGGCCAATTGGGAGTTTAGGACTCACTACCTTTAATAAAGTAAAACAAAATATGCAAGTGGGCAGACAATGCCGTTGAGGACTAGTCTAGCGCTTCCTCTTTTCTAGCGCTGTGATGCGTGATTTCTGATTTAACCTTTTTTTTTCGAAAAATCCTTAAACTTTTTTTTCAATTCGAGGGGTCACGTGACCCCACGTGACCCAAATTAGCTCCGCCACTGATGATATGGTCCCTCACGATCCCTATCCAATCTTAACGAATCAAATCTCTTAGTTGGGAGATAAGAATCGATCAGGAAATTAAATCTCTATGATAAAAAAGAAACTAGTAGGATCTAGTCTCGTGATTTTCAGGTCACGACAGAAAATCCTCACTAGTAGGCAAGACATTTCTTAGTTATAACTGTAAGAATAACCATGTTTTTAGAAATGTAACTGTAACACCACGTCCTTCTACTACTAAGATACTAAACAATATCTAATCAAGAATACTAAAATGACGTTAGCGGAAATAACGTCGGGACGGTTATACTACTCTAAAACAATAAATAAAGATAATAACTCAAAATTTCATAGCTTAAAAAGGAAATTAATATCCGAGTAAGCAACATAGTTCTAAAATAAAAGGAAGTATCCCAATTGTATCATACTATCAAATCCAAAATACCATGAGACATGCAAGTCTCCCAAAATAAACTTAAATAAAACTAATGTCCTTGAAAGCTATCCAAAAATAAGTCTCCCTATGACCTATATAAAGTTCGTCTACCAAAAACAGAACTAGAAGCTTCTTCTCACAACCAACTCTCACATTGCTAGCCCAAGCAGTCACAAGCCTAGCATTCATTTCCATCTGCAAGATTATATTACATATTTCCACAGTCAGTGGGGAGTAACTAGCAGTTCTCCCAGAACAATAGCAATCAAAGCACCATTCAGAGGTAGATTATTAAGAAAGGAATAACATGCAATCATTACATCATATCATGCACATAGAAATCATAAAGCTCATAGATAAATCAAGAGATCATTAACAATAAGTAAACATAATATAGTGGGTGACATAATTCCAATATAAATAAATAATAATAATTAATCAAAATACAACAAGTTATTGAGTCAGAAACCGAACGCCAGTGATTCGCAAATCACTTCCTAAGGTTTGTCAGATCGCAATCTCCAAGTCAGTCTATGGGCTTACGTTCCCCACTGCCTGTGTCTAAGAATGGCCAAACTCCCGATGCCGGGTAGAACACGCAGAACTCCCTGACTCTCGGACGACAACAATTAACCCAGGTGTACCCCTAGTTCGCAAACCAGGTGGTTGGCATGTTCTTAACCGGGGACTACATCTATCCCACCGGATATTCTTATCTCAAAATACAATCATGCATACAATCTAAGTATCATTCACCAAAAATATTCATCAAAAAGAGGATGCCACCCGGCCTTATACCCACAGTTCATCAAACAGTTCTTCATAAATCCTCAAAATAAATCACTTATAAAATATTCAACAAATAACTCTCACAATAACACTTGAACATTCCCAAACATCAACAATGATAATATACTGGTTTTTACAGCAACCACACTCAATCACAAATACATCACCAATTAACTCTAAATCATATTCATTAAAAGAGTAATAACAATTAAATCATTTTATTTCATAAATCAAACCTAAACATGTGGTTACCCAAATGATGCATACTATATACTACTGAAAATCAGCAACCCAGAATATATTAAATTATAAATTATATCTGATTTACAAGACCTCAAACAATTTAAAAGTGTATCCTCAATTTCATCACAAAAATACCATAATAATTATGAGACTAACAAATTCGAGCAGTAAAATCCCACAAAAATTATCATATGACCCTAATGGCTCTAATGACATGGTACAATTTTTATTTATAATTTTCGGACGCCAAAAGTATTTTTAACAGTTAATATACAGATTCCTCAAATAAGCCATTATAATAATTAAAAATATAAAAAGACGCCCAAAAATTACCAAAATGTTAAATAACATGTAAAAACTCTCGGAAATACATATTATTTAAATAAATTAATTTTTATGCCTCTATAAATAATTTTCATGAATTATATACTGACTGAATAGAAATTACAAAAACAGACATATCAATTAACTAAAATAGTAAAAAGTAGATAAAAATTATTCTAAGGCATGGAATACAATAACATGATCTAAGAAAAATGATTTCATCAATTTTAACAGCCGTTCAATAATTATTATGAAATTTAGCCAAAAACACACAAAATACTAATTAAATCAAATAAATATTAAAAATCATGCAAAAATTACTTTTCTCTACACATTATTGACATAGCATGTGTCACGTATGTTCATATCAAATTTCGTCAAAAATCTCATTCAAAAAGTATTTTAGATAATTCCTAACGTATTAATCTAATACCGAATACTACTCTAATCGCTATGATTCTAAGATAACAACTAGTTACCTGGATCATCGGAGGCGAGCTGAAAACTTCTGGAAATCCCCACAATAGGCGTGTGACCCTCTTCTTCTTCAAATCCCAAGCACCAAGTATAAGGAAAAAGCCACAAAAACAATTAACGAACAATTAACAAAGAGTAGAAATGAAGAAAATTTGAGAGAATGAAAATGGTGATGATGGCCGAAAATATGGAGAATGGCAGCCAAAGGATTCTGATTTTCTAATCAGAATTTGAAGTGAATTAAGAGGTTTAATGAGGTTTTAATTAAAGAAATCATTAAGGGGGGTTATGGGAGTTATAAGGCATCAAAGAGTCTTAAGGAAAACAAAAGAGAAAAGAAAAGGAGAAGGCTCTCCTATTACTTCACTTGGCCGGCAGCCCCAAGCCCAAAACCCACACAAAACTTTCGGCCCAAATTCAACAACGATCCATGCTCCGAAAGCCCGATACGCGATAAAACGGTTAATCCCTAAATCGCGCCTAAACTTTGAAAATACTTAATAATAAAAATAATTCTAATAAATTATATTATAAATATAAATGAAATAAACACATTAACATGCCATAAAAATAAAAATAATAATTCGGCTCCCAAAATTATAAAATAAAAATAATTAATTTAGAGAAAATAATAGTTTTAGAGAAATTTCTTGCGAAAAACTAGGAGCAAAATTATGGGTTGTTACAGTAACAAACTTGTTTGAAAAAAATTATAACATGAATTAGCACGGTAGTAAAGTTGGTATCCAGTTACGAGCACATGACCTCTTAGCCATTAAAACTCTAGGGTTCCACGACTTCTACCTCGTCAATGCAATACATAAGATAAAGGAGCGCGCACTTCCTACAAAAGGTTAGAGGTATGAGAGTTTGAGACAATTTTTGTAGAGAATATTGTGATTTGAGTCTTTAATAACAAGGACCTTCTATTTTTCATACTTGAGAAGCTAGAGGGAATAAACAGAAGGAAATTCAATTAGCCTCAATCAGAAATATAATTGAAGGCATGAATCGGGGAATGAAATAAGCAATGAAAATCATGGAAGATATCCTTTAACGGTTATCAAAGTAGCGAAGATAAAATGCTAATTTATTTTCATCAAAAATTATTAGCGAGCAATATAAAATCTACTATCAGAAATATAATTGAAGGCATGAATCGGGGAATGAAATCAGTAATGAAAATCATGGAAGATATCCTTTAACGGTTATCAAAGTAGCGAAGATAAAATGCTAATTTATTTTCATCAAAAATTATTAGCGAGCAATATAAAATCTACTATCAGAAATATAATTGAAGGCATCAATCGGGGAATGAAATCAGCAATGAAAATCATGGAAGATATCCTTTAATTGTTATCAAAGTAGCGAAGATAAAATGCTAATTTATTTTCATCAAAAATTATTAGCGAGCAATATAAAATCTACTATACCACACCTAGGGGTGTTAATTAGCCTAGCTGGCTCGCAAAGTATTCGAGCTAGGCTCGAAATTTTCTAGAGCTGAGCATAGCAAAGTTCGATTCGAAAAGTTCGTGAGCAGGCTCGAAATATGTTTTAGCTATATTATTTTCCATATTATAGAAATTATATGAAAAGTTATATTTAGATTTTGTACAATACTTGTGAAAAAAACTCAAATTAAGTAGTGTAAACCTATTTATAGAATATATGAAATATAGTTTTTTAACGCAAGTTTAGTTTTAAGGTAAATTAAACTAGAAAATTTAAGCTCGAAAAAGCTCGATACTCGGCTCGAGTTCGAGCAAAATTGTAATGAGCCGAGCCGAGCAACCCCAGGCTCGGTCTCGGTTCGGCTCGTCAACACCCCTAACCGCACCTGTGCCTCTCTCTCGAAGCGCACATATGTACGATTACTATACTTCGTTCCCTCAAGCCCTCTAACAAAGCTTAAAGGAAGTTTGCCCATTATAAAGAAGGTAACACTCTTGTATCTTCTCAATGTGGGACTTTGCCTCTTTTATTCTTTTGAAGCAACAATTTGGAGTTTTAGATTTGAAACTAGTTGTTGGCCCGAGCAATGCCCCAGATTATTTTACTTCCTAATGTGTGAGATTAAATTTTATACCATTATAAAATAATCCAAAACATCACATTTTATGATAGTTGCAGTAGTGTAATAGTTTAATTTGAATCAATTACCCATCTAACATTAAAAAGAAAAATTGGATGCTAATTTTACGGGACAATCACTAAATTAAAACCTTTATTCATTTATTTTTGGTTAAAGGCGGACTAAAATCTTTCAACAATAAAGAAATGACGATAAGTTAATTTGATACACACTTGTAAAATTGTAGTTAAAAAGCACTTGTAGCTTAGACTCTATCGATTATTTTAGACTGATCTAGCAAATACAGTCATTATTTTAATTAAAAATGATGATGAAAGCTAAACTTGCGATTGATAGTTATTTGAAAAGAAAAATACTCATGCAAGAGATTAAATGAGTTCTCCTCATACTTTTAAAAAGAACTCATCATAAGTTTATTTTATTCAAATTACTTGGTTTTGTGTTTTAAGATATGACATTGTCATTTGGGATAATAGGATGTAATTGTGAGTTTTCTATTTGTTACTATTTACTGATTTCAAAAACTTTGGGATGTATGTTATCTTCTCTTTAAATACTTTTTTTTACAATATAAACCAATATGAGATTGTAGATTAGTTGGTTAGTGTCTTTGTATGTAGAAATGAAATATTATGGGTTCGAGTTTTTCTGCAGACATTTTTATTGTTTACTTTGTGTCATTTGTTTAGGAGAGGGGAATACATGTGGCAATGGCAATTATTTGCCTTAGGTTATATGTATATAATATATAGTAGGATAATAATTCCAACAATAATGCCAACTTATTCACCCTCTTCTTCTACATCAAAGAAAGGTTGTCACCTATCTGCAAAGCTGTTTTATCCCTTATCTCTAAGCTTGTGGACTGTGGTAATATATAGGTCGTTATCCTTTTTTAAGTCATATTCAATTTTAATTTTTATGATAAATCGTGACATATCTTGGTATATTGTATGTATACTGTTAGTAGTATGCATATTCTTCAGACTTCATGTGCTTTTCTAATAAAGTGGAAAAAAATTGTTAGTCAGTTAAAAGTCTTGACCTAAATAAATAAATCATGGTTAGTAGGGCTTAGACAAAACTTAACAAAAGTATTAAAATTAAGCATGAAATAAACATTTACGCCTAATTAATGCTACATTTGGGTAAATTAGGAAGACTGAGGCCTAGCAATAGGAAGAAAAAAAAGTTGAATCTACCATTGGGAATTCTAAAAAATAGGAGCCTATTATTGGAAATTTCCCTATAATTTGCTGTTAATAAAATGAGTAAATATTGGGATAATAATCATGTGTAATCATGGCAGTGAAACATTGATGAAGTGCAAAGGGTATTTTTCGTGGCCTCCATTGATGAAGAGAAGAGAAGAAAGAGCGATGTGAATGGAAATATTTACTTTATTTCATTTTATTTTGAGTTCTTTTGGTTCTTTTTTATATTCTCTACCGTATTCTCTGTTTTAAATGACTTTAAATGACACACAAATTGACAATGATGATACAAATCCCAATAAAAATGATATAGATTAATATCATACTTGTTAATGATATAAAAATGTATGGTAAAATGATACATGAATAAGTATAAATGATATAACACGCAAGAATAATGATACATACATAAAAGAAATGAAATCATACAAAAGTTAACAAAACTAATATCAAAAATGACATGAAAGAGTTAGAAAATGACCTAAAACAGTTTCAAATTTAAATGATATACAACATACCAATCATCATATGAAAGAGTTTATAATAACATTAAACATGTTTAAAAATGACATGAAATGGTTCTAAAATGATGCAACATACACCAATATGACATGAAAAAGTCCTATAATGACATGAAACAGTTATATTAGTTCGCACGTGTAAGACTTTGTTACGCAATAAGCTATGGTGTAACATGTTACACCTAAGACGCACTCTTTAACATATATATACTTCTTATATTAATTAAAGTTTTGAGGCTATCACAATTGTGTTATATTTTTATACTAATCATAATCATACTAGCAATAAGTTAGTAATAGCACATAATTTCATGTTTAATTCAAATAGTTGTACCATTGTCTGTATTAGCTAAGGTTATGAGAGCATTTGATGCTAATTACTTCTCTCTTTTATGTGAGAGTTTTTTAAGAGAAGTATTTCACTTATTTTAGAACGAATGAAGTAAATAAAAGAGCATGTTGTTTATAAGCTGGTATAGAAATACACTTAAACATTTGTATTAATTGAATATTCTTGTTGTGACCTTGAAGACTTTGTACCAAAATGGAGCCAGAAAGGTTGCGATCTTTGGACTAGGGCCCATAGGGTGCACCTTGGGTCAAGTAAAACGGAATCACCCGTGGGGTCTTTGCGTAGATAGTATCAACATCGCTATATATTTGTTCAACACCAAGTTAAGGACACTTGTGGCGGAACTCAACCGAGTATTTCATGATGCTAAATTTACTTTCATAAACGTTCAAAACATGGTAGTTGGTCCATTAGAAGGTGAGTGACATCTATCTAATTATTAATTATATGTTTCCTCTGTTGTTTTCAAGTTGCATCATTTGATATTTGGGCACTGTTTGTCAACCAATTTTGACAAGCTCTCTCTCATCATTATATAAGAATAAACATTCTCAAGTGAGATCTTATTAAATTTGTCTCAATGCGATGATTCTAAATATCAACTTTTACAACTTTTACTTATACGCAATTAGATATATTAATGTTCAATGAAGCGTCTTGGCATACATGAATAAAGCAAATAGTGCAAAAATAATTATATATATATATATATATATATATAACGCAACTTATTTACTTTTATTTCCTAAAATTCTTCTTGTCTACTACAGCAACATATACCAAGGTAATGAGGAAAAAAATTGAGAATAAGGGTATTTTTGTTTTTGTAAGTAGGAAAAAAATTGAGAATAAGTGTTGGAGCTTGTAAAAATTATGTGGGTCAAAGAGGGTATGGTAGTGTGGAAAGAGAACAAACCTTAACCAAATAAGTAATAAAGTAAAAGTAAGAAGATTTTTTGAAAATTTTATGTGGCGACCTGATAGGCTAAAGTCGTATCAACTTGTCAAAAATAAACCTAAGATCCACTAACTAGTAGTCAGGGAAGTCATGATCGAACAGGGAGATAGCTATACTATAATGTGATCTGAACTCTAATATTATACTAACTAAATCAGATAAAAAGGAAGTTGGTTTACTGAACTAAGCAAATGATCAAATCAAGAAATCAAACAAAGGAAGACTAGGGAAACGGTTCACCATACATGTATGTAATTCAAGATCTCAAGAATGATAAAAGAAACTCAATAGAACAATCTGACTAGGGCACATGTAATTTCTCTCGAACATCTCCCTCAAAGCTCACTAACCCGCTCTTGCATGGTCATAGATTGCTAAGCCTACTATTAAGAGCCTACACAGAATCCTACCTCTCGGTCTATAATTTTTATTGCAATAATAATCAACTAAGTTGGTCAAACTTGCAGAATAACACAAATAACTCAATAGCAAGAATCAAATAAATCAATAAAGTAAATAATCAATCCCTCATATGCATACATAGATCCCCTATATCATAGAAATTAAACAACTCTCTCATAATTAGGGAAAACATAATCACTATAATATAAGCAAGCATGGTGCAATAATAATGAAGAATTCAAATGGTAAGGGATGAGAGACAATACCAATTGAAGAACGAATATTGAAAACGATTACTCTATTGAAATCTGCAATGTGCTTGCAAAATAGATTAAAGAGAAACTAGGGTTCTTGGATAGAGAATAATAACTAGGTCTAAAGCTAATAAAACTGAATAATAATATCAAAGCGTGGCCTCTCCCCACTAAACGGAGAGTTATTTATATTAAACCCGTAAATTGCACAACACGCGCACTAAAATGCATAAAAATCGACTTATGGGTATTCTGCCCTGTAGTGCGATTGTCAGGTCATTTTCCATGGAACTAAGTGAAACAGCGACCCACCCCACAGGGCAAGATCCCGGCCGGGCCCCAACAAACATCAAAACTGCTCATTTTAAAACTTCATAACTTTCTCGTCGCTCATCGAAATTTAGCGTGTGACCAGTCGTTGGAAAGATCTTCAAGTTTACTTTTCAATACAATTAAAATCGCTCAATTATCATTTGTATATCAAAAGTTACGAGTAAAAAAGTGTACAAGAGCCTATTTTGCACTTCTTTCAGTAATGATTTACTTCATTCTAACCCAAATTCGTCCCATATAGATGCTTTGTGATTCTCATGCAATATACCTTCTTTATTCATGTTTGTTTAACTCAAGCTTAGCCAACCATAGTCTATTTGCATTAAAATCACCTGGAATTCATCAAAACAAGCAAACATAGAGTAGTAGAGCAAAATTTAAATAAATCATGCAAATACGCACCTAAATGCTCTAATATGAGCTAGAAGTGCAAGCTAAATGCACCAAAAATCTATGTATAAAAAACAATAGAGGGTTACTCGAGCAATCTATGTACAAAGATCTTTAGGAAACAGATAGAGTAGCACAAAGGAAACATAAGAATTAGTACTGCAGATGCTACCCTCCACATCATAAAATATTTTATCTTATTTAGCTATCTAATTTAATCGAATTCAGCATTTCATAAGCAATTTAATATTATTTGTCACATTAAAATATAAGTGTGCTAACATATTGCTAATTTTGAATAAAAAAACATGAATGAACTGGGTTCGCAATAACTTATTATTGTGCATCGGAAACCATATAATATAGTTAGTTTTCATTTAATATACTAAGTTTTCGTGTGATATATTCACCTTTTATATAGTCAGTGTTTGTATGATATATTCAAATTTCTGATATAGTCAGTTTTCGTATGATATAGTCAGTTTTTTTTTCTCATATAGTCAATTTTCGTGTGATAAAATCAGTTTGGGTGCACAATACATTATTGTGAACCCGGTCCACCCAAGAAGTATTGAGCTTTGAATCTTACGCAATATAATTTTGAAAAAAATTAAACAAAGACTTTATGGTTATTTTGCCTCAAAATTTGATATACCTTATTACGTAGCATTTGATCGTTAATTATATATTTGTTTATTTTTGACGATGATATATTCATCCAACTTGTAGGAGTTTTTGTGCTAAATACCCCATGCTGCCAATTAAGGGGTGACTTTATGTGCAAAGAGTCATCAAGCTATTGCAATAACAGGAATAGATATTATTTTTGGGACGGGTATCATCCTACTGAAGCCGTGCAAAAAATTTTTGGTGCAAGAGCTTTCCACGCCTCGACTCCTTTAGAAGCCAATCCCATGGACATCGAATCCCTCATTAAATATAACACTAGTGGAGAAAAGGATAATTGATTCGGTTAAATTGTGTTTAACGAATGTTGAGCTAAGTCTTCTACAAAAAATTGTTACCAGATATTTTAGTTAGATTAATTAGATTAGAGAAGTTAGATATTTTAAAAATATTAGTTTTTGAACCCGTGCATAATGCACGAGATTTTTTTATATTATTAAGTTATTGTTTTTGTTCCAAATTTATTGAATCCATAATTATTAGAACGGTTTTTTCACCATATTACCCCTGACAAATGCGATAATTCACCGTAAATGCACCATATACCCCCGACTTTTGAAAAAATATAAAAAAAACCCTTAATGACTAACGAAAGTTAACTTTGTTAGTCACTAAGGATAATTCTATTAATTATCCCTTTAACCCTATAATTAACCTCTAACTAGGGATGGCAATCGATCCTGGATCCGGTCCAGATCCGTGGACCCGGGTCCATTTTCTCGGATCTAGATCCAAAATTTTAAGACCCTTTGCATCCGGGTCCCATCATAAAATTGCGGGTCCGGGTCCGGATCTGACTTAGGACCCGGATCTGCAGATGCGTTTTTTTAAAAATACTAGTTGGACTGGCAGGGGGCGCTCGAATTCTAACTCTCCAAAAGCCCATCACATGTTTTGTGACTTTTCTCTCACGCCCTTCTCCCCTTATATATATCTCTCTCTCTCCACTAGCCCTACTTAACCCTAACTCCCTCCCACCTCCCTTTCTTTCTCACATCCTCCGATCCCATTCTCTCTCTCTCTCCAACAGTCACGCTCGCATTCCAGTAGCCTGCCCCGCCGAACACACCCCCACCAGCCGCAATTCCACCGCCGAACGTCACTCGCAAGCCCAGCACACTTTCATTATTTCTCGTCACTCGCTCGTACCCAACATCAGCACACGGCTCTTGTTTCTCTACTAAACAACCGTTGCCTTCTCCATCTACAACCGACAATAGCAGCAGCCTAGCCCCCTAGCCGCACCATTCATCACCTGCAGCACCACCAACCTCACGCCCTATTAGTGTCTTGTTCATTTAATTTTAATGATTGTAATTTTTAAGATTTACTTTATTTTTAAAGTTCCAAATTTATGGAATTAGTTGTAAATTGCGACTTGTGCTGAATTTGCTGATTTTTTATTTGAATTGAGGAAAAAAATTATATTGAAAAGTGGTAAAATAGTACAAAGTATGGTGGATCCGCTTTGGATCCATTTTAGATTTGAATCTGTGAGATCCGCAATATTTGGATCTGGATCCTATTTTTTCAGACCTGTTAGATCCGGGGCGGATCTGGATCCAACGACTGAGATTCGGGTCCATAAGGACCCTGTCCAAATCGAACCCGTTGCCATCCCTACCCCTAACTAATTACCTTAATTAATCCTAATTATTAGTATTTTTTTAAAACACCATCCAACTACCACCACCACCCAACCACTTTTTGCCTCTTTCCACTCCCACCCCACTGGAAACCGCCCTCTCCTCCTCCCCCTCGCCCACCCCACTGCAATCCTTTCGAGATTCTCATATTCTTTTTGTACTTCTAGATCTAGTGAGAGCTGTCGAGGCCTTGCCAACCCACATCAAGGATATTCACGAAGTTTTGGAAGTAAACTGAAATTTAGGCTTACAACATCTAGAAAAAGAAGCAAAGTAAATTCAGAGAAAATGTTTTAAAAATCTATAGCAATAATAAGATAATAAGGGTATGAATTTATCATAGACCATGTAGTCTATAAAAATATGTCAAAATCACCCCTTTAAAAAACTAAAAATCTCATAAAGATCTTCCTAAATCTAAAAATGACGCATATTCCTCCTGCAATTATTGTTGAACCTGCTGCTATATGGCTTGGTCTAGATGAAGCGGGAGCAATAAGATCTCTTGTTGGATCTCACTGGTGCTGGTTCCCAAACCAGAATGGATATCATCAGTCACTGGATAAATATTGATGCATGGGTGGGGGTTGGTTGAAGGGGTGGGGGTGGTTCCCGGTTGGCGGGGGTGGGAAGGAGAAAGGGGATTGATGGTGTGGTGGTCAGTGGCGGAGCGTCAAGGCTGATGCGGAAGTCGATGGCTAAATAGACAGCGTTGTCTGCATCCGGTGGCTGCTACTACTGTCCCTGACTTGCTTTCTGAAAACTCAAATCAGTAAGAGGAAGTGGCTAATGCAGTAGTACGGTGCAGGCGTGTCACATACATTGATGGTGCTCCAGACTGCCGTACTGACGCGACTAAGTTGTTGTTGACATGTTGTCTGCTTGAGTTGAGGGATAGTTGGCAGTCACACAAAGGTAGTGTGAAAGATGTATGACTGTGTGGATAGGTTTTTTTTTCCTTACAATATCTCGATCACTTGTTTCATCTAATGTAATTAAGTTGTTAACTTATAGTATTATGTCCTTTGCAATAGTTTAGAATAATATATTTACGCTTCTCTTTCTGGAGGAATCTGATCCATTCACTTATTTTTTGTGTAAATTTCTTTCTTTGGCAATTTAAAATTGTAGGATTTATGAATTGTGAGAATTTATAAATTTGTAGCCATGTGGTAATTGAATTGTGAAATGTGGATTTATAATTATGACTTGTGAATCGTGTGAATTGTTAGAGAATGACAATTTGTGAGCTATTGAGTAATATACAATAAAAGAAATAGTGTTCCCATGTTGAACTACAATGGGAGCAGTTTTATGTTTTTTTAAAACCAAAAACAAAAATATGAAAACCAGAAAAAGTAGTTTCCAGTTGTCAGTTTCAAAATTAGCATGTTTCCTATCAATATGACTAATTTAACGTTATTATAGAACTCATATCATATACTCCCTCCGTCCCAGAATAGTCTGAACACTTTCCTTTTATGTTTGTCCCAAATTAGTTTGAACACTTCCATTTTTGGCATGGACCCACTATTAATATATTATTTCTTTTACACATCTTTGGCCCACACTCTACCTTTTATCAATAAAAAGTTACCCAACTTTCTCTCTCCTCTAATAAAAAATACACCACCAACTCCTATCACATCTACTTTTTAAATAAAATAACATTTGATAACCACACTACAACTTATCACCTTAAACTACGTGTCCCAACAAGTGTTCAGATCTTTCTGGGACGGAGGTAGTAGTTCTTAAATGATAAAAACCAAAAACTGGAAACTGGCAGTGATACCGAATGGACCCTAAGTGAATGGTTTCAATATCTTTTCTTCTCTATGCCTCATATAAATAGTTATCAAAATCTTTTATTTTAGTATTTAGTTCCATAATTTTAATTTGTAAAGCAAATTCTCTAATTTCTATATTTCTCTTAACGTTTCTTATTTGTGTTTTCATATTCTAAATGAATATTTTAGCAAATTCTCTTCTGAACGTTGGTTAAACTCAATCCCTTCATTTATAATAAACATCAATCAGTGAATAATAATTCTATCAGCCTTCATATAAGTATTACTAATCCGCTCTTTGACCACTAAGCATTAAGGCAGAATTAAACAAGATCACACTCTTTAACCTCACCACATAGGTTTTACGCATCATGTCCACAACAGCCTTCTCATTCTCAACTGCATTAAATGGACTACTGCTACCAATTGTCTCTTGGTTTATAAGCATGACTTTATTCAATCTGGGAGAGCATATTTAAGATAGTACACATCCTATATGAAGTTCTAGAATTATTATTGCAGATCCTAGTATTATTATAAACTAAAGGATTGAATTTAAACTTAGTTCATAAGATAGAAATTGACCTTAGCTTCTTCCATAATTGATGATGAAATATCTTGAATATAAGATTAGCTTAATCTAGCTCCTACGCTCTGATACTAACTTTGCCCAGTGCGCGGATTTACTTATTTTGAAGAGAGAGAAAGTATTTGAGAGGAAGCGAGAAAAGAAGTTATGGCAAACTGCCTTGATCCTTTGCTAGATCCAGGTCTCTCTTATTTATAGGAAAGATTTTACAAGATTCGTACAAATTTTTACATACTATTTCATACTATTCCTAACTTTCCAGCTGTCTAACATATTACAACTCTTATCTCCTAAATCTTATCTCTTACATACTTTAACTATTACTAGATTTACAACTGTTATTATTTTATATGTTATAGGATATCTACTTTATATTGTTACAAGATAATAACTTTGCTAAATTTCCACCGTTGATGCTACTTCTGGTATGCTTCCTGAAGATTCCGCCCTATTTTCACCATCCATATCTTCTATAATTGGAACAGTTTTTTGGCGGCTTTTACGTATCTAGCATTTGTGGTTATTCTCCTGTTGCATCCAGCTACAATACTTTTTCATGGTACCTTAAGTCATGAAGTTTCTCGAAATATATCTTGTTACTGGTTCTTCATCTGGATGTAGTAAACTCCATATCCATGACTTCATAGTTTTAACTGCTTCAAATTATGTATTCTCTACTTTGAGATGTAATCAATGTGTTTAACTCTTTGTGATATATCCAAACCGGAGTTTTAAGTATGCTGCACAGTGCTTCATAAATTATTTTGATATTAACTACTCTTTTCTCTCTAAGAATATATGGTACATCGTTGAAATTTATTTCTGGCTGGGCCATTATCTTTTCAGGGAAAATAAAATTTGTAGTACATCCCATTTTAATAACTCTAATACATTGTTTTATTTCTTGAAATGTAACTTCACCAGGGGCTGTGTAACATCTTATAAAAATCGCAGGTGATTTTGTAATAAATAGATAGTTTTTAGCTGATTTATATAAGCTAGGAATTGAAGATAGTTCATCTCCATTCATGGTATATACTGAGTTTAAAAGTCCATAGTCATATGTTGCTTTTACTAAGTTTGCAATACATCCTGGTAATGCTATTAACTCATTTATCTTTTTTAGAGGGTTAGTAATATATCCTCCTTCTATCTCTGCATTACTATCTTTAATAGTAACCTCAGGGGTTAAATTTAACTTATTAGCAATAGTAAAAAAATTAGCAATATATTGTCTAACCAAAGGGTTCATAGTTTGTTTATTCCAAAGGGTTAACTTTTCATTGAATGAAGTAGTATCTGGTACGAGATTAGGAAATTCAATCTCATTAATAATTGTTTTTGTTCAAAGGAGTATTAACTTTTTTGGTAATAGCTTTGCTTTCATAATGTTGGCTACAACCAACATTTGCTTGCTCCTTAACTGGATTGGAAGCTTCTCTTTTCATAAGAGATAATTCTTCCATTAGCTCCTTTATCTTTAGCTTTTGCTCTTGATTCTCTTGAATCAATTGTTGAACTAGTTCTGGAGAGATAATCTACATAACAATTTTTATTAGTTTTCAATAATTCAACAGAGAACTCATATTGCATAATATCTGCTATAATTCTATTTATTTCTTTTCTTGTAATAGAATCTTGTAACTTCTAGGTTAGCCAACTCTTTATAGTTTTTTTTATCTGTTCTAATTATAAATATTCTATAAACAATAATAAATTTTCTATAAACAATATAAGGTTCAAAGTTTTTAATTTCATATTTTACTGCTTTTAATTCTTTTTTATTTATATCCCAATTGATTTCATTAGCTTTAAATGTTCCTGAGTGGTATCTACATATAAATTCTTTTTTATCATTGTTATATCTATACTTTAATACTGCTCCATAGCCATTATTAGTTTCACTAGCATCTGTTTCTACTATCCATATAAATTCTTTTTCTTCATTGGGAAAACTTAATTTTGGTAATTTTCTAACTAATTCTTTAATTTTTTTCAAAAATTTTTGTATCAGTATCTGACCACCTAAAATCATAATGTTTCTTTAATTTTTTTAGTAAGTGATTCAGTATATTGTGATAATTTTGGTACAAATTCTCTAACTTGATTTACTATGCCTAAGAATTTTTGTAGTTCTTTCTTAGTATTAATTTCCTTTTGAAATTCTATAATTTTCTGGGCTATATGGTCTTGCATTTTTATTCCAGCTTTATCTATTTCAAATCCTAAAAATTCAATTTGTGTTATAAATATTTCCATTTTCTTTTTACTTAAAACTATTCCACTATTTTTTACTATTTCTATAAATTGTTCTATCAATTTGTATGTTCTTCTTGTGTTTTTGAATATATTAGTATATCATCAATATATACTACACAATTTGGTAATTGATTTAAATATTTATCCATAAATGCTTGGAATCTTCCAGGGGCATTTTTATATCCAAATGGTAACACACTCCATTCATAAAATCCATTCGGTACTTTGAAAGCAGTTAATTGTTTAGATTCTTCTGTTAATTTTAATTGGTGAAAACCACTTTTGCAATCAAACTTTGAAAAGAAACTATATCCTTGTATCTGTCTCATTTTAAGTATTCTATTTGGTATTGGATAATTATATGTACTGTTTTTTCATTTAAAATTCTATAATCAATAACCATTCTCGTTTTTCCTCTTTTTTGTTCAGAATGATTAATAACTATAAATGCACTACTACTATGTTTTGAATTACTTGGTCTAATTAATTTTCCAGCTAATAACTTTGTTATATGCATTTTAAATTCTACTTCATCTTTATGAATATTATTAAAAAGGTTTTTGAGATATTATACTATTCTGATCTTTTAATGTTATTTGTATTTCAGTTTTATGTTTATGCCAATTTGCTAAATGATTTTCATTACATAGTTCTTCTAATTTGATTTTTAAGGGAGTAATTTTATCTAAGTGTAATATTCCAATTTCTATTGTTGCTAAATTGTTATTATCTTTTTCGGTTGTCATTTTTTGGACTAATTTTTCTTCTTCTCCTTTTTTACATTTTTCCCATTGTTGGGTTATTCTTTCCCTATTTTTTACTACTTTAGCTTTCAATTTATGTTTACATGGGGTAAATAATGTAAGAAATTATTTATCTATACTAAATGGTTTATATTAATTGATTAAGAAAATTAGTTCCTAATATTATGTCTTTTCCTATTAATTCAAAGCAATATACTCTAGGTATAATTAATATTTTGTTCCAAATTTGTATTTGTACGTTAGTTTGATAAAGAGTAATTTTACTACTATTGTTATTAAAACAATTTATCCAAAATGATGTTTCTAGCTTTTTCCATACTGGAAAACAATTTTCCTTCATCATTGTAGTAGCTGCTCCTGTATCTACCATCGGTGTACAATATCTACTTTTATATCCTTCAAAAATTATTTTTATTAGTATGTAAATTAAACTACTCATCAATGATTCTAGTTTTGAATTGGATTTGATTATAAGTAAATTCAAAATGTTCTAATTCAATTTTCCAAGGTTTTACTTTATTTAAGAATTCTTTCCCTAATATTATTTTATTGTTTAAGGTTATTACATATTCAATATTTATATCATGTGTTGCAATTTTCGATGTAATTGTTATTAATCCTTTAAATTTTACATTGTTGTTTGTTATTTTGTCTGATAATTTTTCTAATGCAATAGAATCATTTTCGGAATTTATGTCTATTCTTGCTTTTAGCTGTTCGTTTCCAATGTGTGTGTATGATAATATAACATTCTTGTGATCTTATTGTTTTGGCTTTTATCTTTTTGTTCTTTAGCTCTAGAAACACTTAGTCTTCTGTTTACTATGTCTAGTTCTCCATAACTTGGTTTAGAGTATAATTTTAATCCTTTATCTATTGGTAAAAGAAGTTCAGTAAAAGAAGTATCTATAGTTATAGGTCCTAGTTTATTTTTAGTATATACTTGGTGTTGGTTAGTTAATATATAAGCATTTTTACATTGAACTGTCATAACTTTAGATCCGTTTACCATGCTAATTCCATCTAATTTCCAGTATAGAACTAATGCTTTTTCTATATTCATGTCAGTTAAGCTTATTGAATAATTTGGCTTAATTATAAATCTTACTTTTTAATAAATGAGGTTTCCTTTAAGTTGTGCTATAATAGCCTTTTCTTGAGGTTCTTTAATTCTATCATCTGCTAGTTCTAATTCCAATGGAGTATCTATTCCTTCTTTAAAACAGGCTTTTATTATTATTTCTGTAGCTGATAGTTCTACAAATCTAAATGTAATTGGTTTATTTCCTAAAGATCTATTAATTTTTATTATTTCTTCATTTAGCACTTCTTGTGTTATTAATGGGACTTTTGTATTACCCTGTACTTGTATTATATCTATAACATGTTCTCTATATGATATCACTAAATATTCTTTCTTATTCTTTTTAAAAACGTTTCTGATTAAATCAAAATTTTTCTCAAATATCTTATTTGGAGATAAAGTAAATCCTTCATATTTCAATTCATTATATTTTTGTAAATCGAAAATAGCTCTTTGATTTTTATGTTGAGTAATATCTTCATCATAATCAACTTCCTGTAATTCTTTATCCATTACTACCAGTTTCAGTGTTATCTTCTTCTTCACTACTTATTATTTCATTTACTTCATTACTATCTGTTTCATATTCTAAAACATATATTTCTTCGTCTGGTGGTATATTTTGATTTCCTATTTCATATTCAGCTACATGTAATTCAATTAAATTAATATTTTTATTATTTACTTTGGTATTTTTATTTACTTTAGTTTTACATTCTCTTGCTATATGACCTATTTTTCCAGAATTATAACATCTGCACTTTTTTGGATTATTTATATACTTGTAAATTTTTCTTTTAACAAAGTAATTCGTATTTGATTTCTTTTTATGTCTATATTTTCCATATGGTTTAAACCTTTTATACCTTCTTTGTCTTAATTTTTGTCTTTTAGTTTTATGGTTTTTATTTAATCTATAACACCCAAATTTAGGTATTTCGTATTTTTCACAACAATTACTTATTTTAACTTGTTTTCTAAATGCTTTTTGATTATAAATTTCTATACAATAGTTTTTGTACCAAGTTTGTAAAAATGATATTTGTTCTCCTAAAGTTCCTGATTTAGGTTCTTTAGCATATGCTTCTTATGCCATAGTATTTATAGGTATTGGTAATTTTTCAAAATATAAGTTTCGAAATATAGCTAATTGATCAGCAATTTCGGTTCCTAATTCATAATAATTTAGTTAAAATGCATTGTATCTTTTTAAATCTTCTGAACACATAGAACATATTTTCATATTGTATAATTGAGATTTACTATATTCTTTCTTAACTTCTATATGTTTTAAATCTGCATTTAAATTTCCAAATTCCCTTCTAATAGCAATTTCATATTTTTTCAACATTTGTGTTGATTCTGTCATTTCTTGTCCTTTTATCTTGGTACTTCTTAGTTCTGTTTTATCTATTGTTCCTATATAAGTTAACCAATTTCTGACTATTCCTATAATAGTTAATTCAATATAATTAGATGCCATGCTAACTGGTATTTTTGCTTCTATTAACTTTGCATTTATTTTAGCTACCCAATTTTGTATATCTAGCTCAACATTTGTCGAACAATCTAAATTTAAAGTTTCTCCTGCTTGAATATCTTTGGTGTATAATTATCTTCTATTTTACTTCGATATTTCCATATATATCATTTCCATATATATTCATGAAATTTATTGTTAGGATTTTTATTGTTATAATTTCTTTTTCTTAATGTAGGTTTATACTCCCTCCGTTTCTTTTTAATCTACACACTTTCCTTTTTGGTATGTTTCTTTTTAATCTACACACTGTTGCTTTTTCTATTTTAGGTAACATGTCACATCTACTTTCTCCTCTTTTTCCACCCATGTCATCCACTTTTTAATATTTTAACCCACTTTTTATTTTCTCTCTCTCACTTTTCAGTTTCTCTCTCCACCTTTTCAGTTTCTCTCTCCTACTTTCGTACTTCCTCTTTGGTTCTCCCCCAATTGAAGTGAGTAAATTAAAATAAAACGGAGGGAGTAGTGTCTACTAGTTTCCATATAATAGTAATCATCATCTTCAGTTAGTACATTAAGTTCCTTATCTTTTTCTGAATTAAAATCTGATTCTGAATATTTTGAATATCTAAATTCTTGACTAGATTAATCTGAATTAAAATCTTCAATATTTTCCTCTATATTATTTACTTCAAGTCTTTCTATTTCAGTATTTAGGGCTTCTAATGTATTGTTATTTATTGTTTCTTCATCTGATTCATGAATTTCTGATATTTCAATCCTATCTTTTATATTAAGTATGAGTTGTTCTTCTATTTTATCAAATCTATTATTATATTCTATTTAAAGGTTTTGTATCTCATTAGTAAAATTATGTTCTACTCTGTATACTTTATCTAATATTTGTTTTGTATTACTATGTATGATTTTCATATATTCTTCCATTCTTCTCATTCGTTCATCATATTTTCTTTCTAACTTTTCTAATTTTTTTTATATATCATTAATTGTTTTGTTTTCTTGATAATTACTTTCTATATTTGTAATTTGTACTAAATCATTTTCTTTAGCTAGTCTCCTTTCCCTATCAAATTCAGTTTCTAATATCATTTCTTTTTATCTTTTATCAAGTATAATCTTCCTTCCATAATTTCTGTAAATTGTCTATTTTGATTTGTTTTATGTATTTTGAAATGGACCATCATGATATCTTATTATTTCTTCATCAATAATCTTTTCAATTTTATTCATTATACCGGTTGTTCAATTATTCTTTGATATTCAACTTCTATTCTTTTTCTTAAAAGTAATTCTGGAAATAACTCGGAATATTCTTTATCTAATATTTGTTCTCTCTAAGAATATCTGGTACATCGTTGAGATTTATTTCTAGCTTAGCCATTATCTTTTCAGGGACATTAAAATTTGTAGTACATCCCATTTTAATAACTCTAATACATTGTTTTATTTCTTGAAATGTAACTTCACCAGGGCTGTGTAACATCTTATAAAAATCATAGGTGATTTTGTAATAAATAGATAGTTTTTAGCTGATTTATATAAGCTAGGAATTGAAGATAGTTCATCTCCATTCATGGTATATACTAAGTTTAAAAGTCCATAGTCATATGCTGCTTTTACTAAGTTTTCATTACATCCTGGTAATGCTATTAACTCATTTATCTTTTTTAGAGGGTTAGTAATATATCCTCTTTCTATCTCTGCATTACTATCTTTAAAAGTAACCTTAGGGGTTAAATTTAACTTATTAGCAATAGTTAAGAAATTAGCAATATATTGTCTGACCATAGAGTTCATAGTTTGTTTATTCCCAAGGGTTAACTTTTCTTTGAATGAAGTAGTATCTGGTACGAGATTGGGAAATTCAATCTCATTAATAATTGTTTTTGGACTAATTTGATTAGGAAAATAGCTTTGTAGAGACATATTCCTTTTGTTCAAAGGAGTATTAATTTTTTTGGTAATAGCTCTGCTTTTATAATTTTGGCTACAACCAATATCTGCTTGCTCCTTAACTAGATTGGAAGCTTCTCTTTTCATAAGAGATAATTCTTCCATTAGCTCCTTTATCTTTAGCTTTTGCTCTTGATTCTCTTGAATCAATTGTTGAACTAGTTCTAGAGAGATAGTCTGCATAACAATTTTCATTAGTTTTTAATAATTCAACAGAAAACGCATATTGCATAATATATGCTATAATTCCTTTCTTTGGCAATTTAAAATTGTAGGATTTATGAATTGTGAGAATTTATAAATTTGTGGCCATGTTGTAATTGAATTGTGAAATGTGGATTTATAATTATGACTTGTGAATCGTGTGAATTGTTAGAGAATGACAATTTGTGAGCTATTGAGTAATATACAATAAAAGAATTAGTGTTCCCATGTTGAACTATAATGGGAGTAAGAAATTACTAGTTGAATGGATTAGCAAATTCTTGTGTTATGTATAGTGTATATATATGTAGTTCGGAATCATGAAAAGAAAACAAGAAAGGGATATTTCAAGTTGTTTTTCAAAAGGGACACCTAAGAAAAATCGAGTCAATTCTAATCCAAGGTTTTTTTTCAATTGTGAAAGTTGATGCGATTGTAAATCAGTTCCAAAATTTAAAAACTCATATTGGACAATGATAATTGCCTTTTATAAAGTATTTTGAAGTCATATTTGGATTTTGTAACATTTGAATTTAGTTATTTAGGTCCTTTTTTTTGGTATTCGCTAATATCGCAAAATTACGTGACCCCTGCTCCAAATCCTGGATCCGCCACTGGTGGTGGTTTGGGCGGAGGGACAAAAAGATAGAGGGAGAGAAAACATTAAAAAATATTAATAGTGGCAAAGTCGTAAATAATCGCAAACGGCGAGTTAACATCCGTTTAAAATAAGGCAAATGGTGACTGTTTTAGGAAATTCAGGGGTATAAAGTAAATTTATGAAACAATAGGGGTATATGGTGAATTATCGCATTTGTCAGGGGGTATATGGTGAAAAAATCGTTATTAAAATGCATGCATTTAAAGTTGAAAGAATATAATATGTAAAGTTATATTTCATGATATATAAAAAAACCTTTGTTACAACATTTTAAAGTTCAAAAATCTTACAATCGTGATCTATAAATTTATGAATACGTGAATGAAACAAAAAACACATCATAGTGCACTGAAATTTTTTGTTTTATAAATTAAAGATTTTAGGATATTTCTACGAAAATCATGGTGTAAATATTAGCTCGTAATTTAAAATTTTTATAATCATATCGTGTATTTAGAATATTCTAAAACGGACTTAAAATTAGTACATTCGTTGGCTGATGTAGTTAATATCATGGTGAAACATGTGACCACCCTTTTCTCCGAAATAAAAAAGTTGACTGAAAAAGTTTTCGCTCTGCCCATTGATTCACTTAGAGGCTTAGTCAAAATCACAATTCGCACCACTATTGGCACTAGCTCAATCATGCAACCATTTCCGCTCTTGCTTTTCAGAGTCCCGCTCAACCCCTCTCTCTTTTTGTCTTTCACCATCACTGCACTGTACCAGGCCACCCACTGACCACTACCCACCAAGCCACCACTACTTGCACCCAGAATTTTGGCATGCATTATCTATTTAGAAAATTTTAGCATATAGACAAGTTAAGGGAATGATTGTACAAAAATGAGAATCGTCAATGACCTATCACAAAAGTCTCATCATATTATTTCGTTATATATACTTGTTTAACTAATCACCTAATCACTTGCGAAGTTTTTTTTGCTAATTAAGTAAGTTGTATTCACGAAACATCAATTAAAACCAAAAACCAACCTAAAGGGAAGCAAAGCAACTAGGTTGGACTCCCTCAACCCTTAGGTTAGTTACAAGCTGGATAGGCCTACTTACAATCTAATGCAACATGAATTCACATAACAGACCAATCAATTACTTAGATTAGTGAACCAAACATAGTCTCTCCTAGCCACTTTCTTAGGCATTAATGCTAAGGTTCTAGCTCTCACTGTACTCTTAATCTGTTTACACACAACAGTAATATTAGGAACACACTGATTCCAGTACACTTTGTTCCTTGCTTGCCATATATAGTAGACCAAAGTTGCAATCCCTACTAAAAACATAATCCTCTGAAATTTAGACTTTATGCAGTTCTGCACCCAGCTAATCATCTTTTGCAAATCGATGTTTGTTGCTTGAATTCCCATCCAAGTTTTAATGCTAGCTAAACAACTAGCACTAAAAGGACATCTAAAGAATAGATGATGATGCACTTCAACTTCAGTCTCACAAATCAGGCAATTAGCAGTTGGACTAATACCAATAGTAGCTTATCTTTGCAGTGGTTTGAAGCTTATGTTGCACTGTTAACCATAGAATAAATCTATTTTTAGGCAAATTAAGTCTATTCTAAACTGCAGCATCCCAGTTCACTCTGATGTGCTCTCCAATCAACTTTTCATACACTGTTTTCACTGAGTATTTATCCATCTGACACAGCTTCTCTTGTGTAAACACTTGTTTCAATTGCTCTTTCACCAAACATATCTTCTTCCAACACTAACTAGCCCTTGAATTAGGCTGATACTCCCACCATGTTGTCCCTCTCAAGTATACTGCATTAATTCACCTCAACCAGACACTATCTTGCTTAGTAGATAAGGTCCAGACATACTTCCCAATGCTTGCCATGTTCCAGAGAATAATGTCCCTAAAACCTAAGCCTCCTGCTGATTTCTGTGAACATAATTTCTCCCAAGCTATAGCACCTGGTTTATGACTGAATGCTTGTCCCCCCTATAAGAAGGCCCTACATATCTTGTTGATTTCATGTAGAATTTTCTTTCTTAGGTAATATAAATACTTGAGCCGAATAGGCCTGTAGGCTAAGTAAAACAGCATTTATCAACAGAGTTCTTG
Organism: Beta lomatogona; assembly: GCA_947646795.1. Lineage (NCBI taxonomy): Eukaryota > Viridiplantae > Streptophyta > Magnoliopsida > Caryophyllales > Amaranthaceae > Beta > Beta lomatogona. The sequence continues at coordinate 1,804,802 of CANSNZ010000271.1, forward strand.
CTTTATAAGAAAGATTACGAGTGCTCCATATTCTTATTTTGGTTGTCATCTTCTCAATTAAGGCTTCACATACATTTGATATCTTCTTGGCACATATTGGGACATCAAGATATCTAAAAGGTAATTGATGATGAGAGAAACCTGAAGCTTCAGTTATTCTTTGGATATCAGCTGATGTCATGCCACATGTATCGAATGCTGAAATTTGTATGTTTGCTTTCAACCCAGATGTATCAGAAAATAGCTTGAATGCTCTCAACATCAAGTAAATAGATGGATATTCACCCTTACAACAAAGTATCAAATCATCAGTAAAGCACATGTGATTCAGCTTCACTTCTTTGCATCTAGGGTGATATTTAAACTGCTCTAATTCCCCCAATTTCATCAAAATTCTTGACAAATATTCCATACAAATCACAAATAGTAATGGTGACATGGGATCACCTTGCCTTAATCCTCTTGAGGATTTAAAGAAACCTTACATTGTACCATTGACCATGAGTGAGAACATTGGTGTAGTAACACATTGCATGACCAACTCAGTAAATTGTAGTGGAAAGCCTAAAGATGTCAGCATTTCATGAAGAAACTCCCAGTTCACAGTGTCATATGCCTTCTACAAATCAATCTTTAGCATACAACTAGGTTGCACTTGCTTTCTTCCATACTGCTTCACCATGTCTTGAATAACCATGATGTTATGTACAATATATCTCCCATGTAAAAACCCACCTTGGTTCTCCATAATAAGATCAGGAAGAATATGCCTTAATCTTGCTCATAAAACCTTAGTAACACACTTATACAAGGTATTACAACATGTAATGGGTCTAAAGTCAGTTACATCATTTGGGAATTTTGTTTTAGGAATGAGTGTAATAACAGTGGTGTTCAATTCCTTTAGCATTTTCCCACTTTGCAAAACATCTAAAACAGCAGCTATCACATCATCATTAACAATATTCCATGCATCTTTATAAAAGAAAGAGCCAAAACCATCAGTACCTGGGGCTTTGCAGCCAAGAATTGAGAATAATGCTCCTTTGACTTCACTTGCAGTATAAGGTGCATTGAGAATGTTTATGTGCTCTTCAGTGACCAAAGGTCCTTCTTGTATGACTTGCTGAATCACATTCCTTCTTCTTGCATTATCACCACTCAATAACTTCTCATAATAGCTCTTAAAAGCCTTAGCTGCTGAGTCAGGATTATCATGCCACACTCCATTTTCATCATGAATAGTATAAACTTGATTTTGCAGTCTTCTTGCCTTAATACTCTAATGGAATAAATGAGTATTTTTATCTCCATTCTAAATCCAAGCCATTTTGGATTTTCGTGACAAGAATTTCATAAAGGCTTGATGTTTACAATGATAATATTTCACTGCTTCAATCTCCTGTTCTGCATACTGTACATGCCCTGAGTTAGCATGCATTAGTTCCTGTGCTACAATCATTTTGTGTTAGGCTTTTAAATCTGAAGCTTAGATTTCAGAAACTCCAATCTTATTAAGTTCTTTAAAAGCAAAATTAACTAATTGTAGTCTCTTCAGCAACCTGTACATCTTAGTCCCCTATATATCAATCTCCCATGCTTTCCTCACTGTTTCTTCAAATAAGGGAGATGATCTCCACATAGTGAAGTACTTGAAAGGCCTCTTACCTTCCTTTATTTCAGTATACACAGCCAAAACTGCAGGAGAGTGATCAAATTCACCCTCAGTTTGAAATGATACTTCGGCTGATGTATATATATCTTGCGAGGATGATTTGCCATAACTCTATCTAGTTTTCGAAAAACTCTATTACTCCCTAGCTGCTTGTTATTTCAGGTGAAAAAATTTCCAACACTCTTCACATCTTGCATCCCACAACTCAGCATACATTCTCTTATATCCTTCATCTCAATCTCCCTCACTGAAGAGCCAATTATCTCAACTATGTTCATGACACAGTTAAAATCACCACACAATATCCAGGGTGTAGAGATGTTAAATGACATTAAATCTCTCTACAATTCTTCTCTTTTTGCTCTTTCCACTAGTGGAAAAAACACTATATGTCACAACACAACCGCTGCAGTCCTTAAGAGAACCGAATCAGTAAATCCTCGAAATTTTGGGTGGGAAACCTGGAAACACAATCGCTGCGGTCCTTAAGAGAACCGCAACGGTTAACATAAAATCGCTCCGGTAATCTATTAACCGCTCCGGTTCGCTTAACCGCAGCGGTTATTCAGCCTCAAAATCTTGAACCCGCGTTTTCTTTAGCGAACACTCATAACCCTCGCCAATTCTCTTCTCTCTCCTCATGATCCTTCATCTCTCTCCTCACTCAACCCTAATCCCTCCTCTCTCTCCTCTTCAGATCTGCTCCTCCCTCCTTATACCTATCTCTTTCTCTCACTCGTAATTATACCTATCTCTTTCACTCACTCGTAATCGTAGTTGCTGTATTACAAACCTTAGAGTGGCGAAAGTAGCAAGCAGCAACAACAATGGCAAACTACGACCTAACCCCGAGAATCGCTCCCCAACTCGACCGTCATCTCGTCTTTCCTCTACTCGAATTTCTCCAAAAACGTCAGTTATATCCAGAAGAATAGCTTCTCAAGGCTAAGATCGAGCTTCTTAGCAAACCTAACATGGTTGACTAAGCTATGGACATCCATAAGAGCCTCTACCACACCGATGATGTTCCTCAAGGTCTGAATTTCTCTCTCCTAGGTTTTTTTTTCGATTGATTGAATTTGATTTTGATTTGGAAATTGTTGTTTTTTTTAGTGTAGATATGGTGGATAGGAGAGTTGAGGTTGTTGCGAGTTTGAAGGTGTTGGAGGAAGGTGCAGCTCCTTTGGTTACTTTTCTTCAGAATGAAGATAAAGTTCAGGAATTGCGAGCTGATAAACAGTATAATCTTCAGATGCTGCAACAAGAACGTTACCAGGTAAATTTTTGCAATTATTCGGTAGTGTACAATTATGGATTTTCAGTGAATCAAATTTTTCATGTTATTTTTATTCATTACTGGTTGAATGATTGTCATGTATTGTTGTCTTATGTTTGATCTGATACATTAGAAGGATAATTCTAGTTGTTCTAGTTGCTTTGCTTGTTGATTTTTGTATGTGTATAATTCGTTCTTATTCCCTCTTTCGTTAGTATGAGGTGTGTGCTGTAATGGTGGAAACGACGTGCTCAATAGATGCTGACTTTGTGAAGAGGAGATATTTCTTTGATCTCTCTGTTTTTTGTGTTGCAGTAGAATTGGAAATATAGATATTGAATTTTTTCAGTGACTATCTGGGTAATTAGAAAGAGACCTCTCAATAACTAGAAACTTTTTACTAAAGTGTTGTTGGTTTTATTTGATGTTGCTGGATAGTGAAGTGGAGTTTTTATAGGTTTGAATGTAGGCTCAATTTGTTCTCCGACCAAGTAATTTGGACTTTAAGATTTATTTATATGCTCTTGGCTGTAATTGCATCAACTAATATGCTGCCTTCCACCTCCTATGAGTGCAAATCGTGTTGCCATATCTAGTTGGACTCAGGTACTCATGTAGTGTCTGGCACGGGTACTTGCCTCTACCCATTTTTTTTTCAAGGGATGAAAGCCTAATTAGTCATTTGTGGATGGTGCATGAACTATGTGGAAGATTTATTTGCAGGTTTTAGAGTTCTTGGCTGAGAAGGAGATACTGACTGTGGAGCGTGTGTTAATGCAGATTCACTACATCCTGGAGTAGAGAGGTCAGAGAAAGTAACATCTTTCATCTTTTTTATTCAAGTTCCTTGCTGGATTTTGATGAATGGATTTTTCTTTTGCCTTTATTGTAGCTTAGTATAAGACACTATGACTTATCTAGAGTACATGAAAGTGGAGTTGTTATGAGGTCGAGTTTTAGGATTTGCTAATTTCAATTTTTCCGGTTTGCCAAGTTCTTTTAAGCTAATATCAGTTCTCTCACGGATAAGTATGAACATGGATCAAAATCTCAGATATCTGGTTTCGTTTAGCCATTTCTTACTCCTTGTTGAAGAGATCAGGCTTGAGTCATTTACTAGTTACCAATCATCATAAAGTAGTTTTGTGTTGTCACTATGTCATAGTCTTCCATTTACTAGTGTTACCAATCATCATAAAGTAGTTTTGTTATTATGGTACATCACTTTGTTTCTCTTCATGAATCTGTTAGTACTGTCATTCCAGCCTCCATTTAGTGTTTTACACTTTCTTTCTTTTTTGGGCAGATGTGCATATTTTGCTTCCCAACATCAGCAGTCATTCCTCTGCATGATCATCCTGATATGACAGTCTTCAGCAAACTTCTGTATGAATACTTGGCTTTTTCTGTCTTGTGGGCTGTTATGTTGAGCTTGCAGGTGATTAATTTTATAGGTTGATGCTCAGGTATGATGTATGTGTATGACTATTCTGTTAGTAGTAGTATTGTGAGTTACTTTTGAATAAATGATGGTATGCAATGTCACTTATGAAGAGTTTGTTCGATCTTGGTTATATTTCGTGTGATCTTGATGGAGGCCACTATGTATTTTCTGTTGAAAGTTTTGAAATGTATCAGCTTATACAATTATTCAAATGCATAATTAGATATTTGCCTTTATTTAATCTAGAACCTTAGCATATTTATGGGTTTTGAAGACTGAAGTCCATGATTAGTTTGTCTGTTTGAGCTACTATAAGTGCCTCTCTCTTAATTTAATCTCCCTTGCACACCCCCCTTTTGCTGCCCCCTACACACCGCCCTCTTGCTTCCCCCCTACACACCCCCTCCCCCTGCTGCCCCCCATGATTAGTAATTTAACCTTAGCATATCAAGTTGCACTAAATGACGGTGGTGCCACCACCGGGCCACCCTTGTTGGTACTACCCCTTCTCTCTCTCATTTTTCTATTCTTCTCTCTGTATTTGCAAAGCTAGAATGCATACCATTGTTAATTTCTGAAATTTGAGTTGAATGAAATATGAAGATGTTGGTGTTAGATTAGTTGTTTATTTGCTTGGTGATTGAAACCCTTGTTCATTCCACCTTAAAACCTTTGTTCATTCCACCCTAAAGCCATTGTTCTAAAATCCCTCAACTTTTTTTCCCACAAAAAACTTTCCAAGATGATGAATTTCCCACAAAAGCAGCAGGCTGTCAACCCAACAACCTGTAATGAGAATTTAGTGATTTACTTGCTTACGTAATTGAAACTTTTGCTGAGATATAATCTAAATATTGGAGGGCTGTGTGGAATTGAAACAAAATACAGGGAGAAAGAAAAGATAATGTAGAGGTCACTGCATTTGTTCTTTTGTCCTGTAGTGATGGTAGAAAGAAGTGGCAATGTTGAACAAGATATGAGAACAATACATGATAGGAAATTAGCGTGTGGCGACACAAATGTGACACAAACAGATTTAGCGTGTAAAAAACGCAATACAAGATAATTTTCACAAAGTAAACCATCCAATAATGTGTGTAATGTTTAAACCATCAAGGATAGGTATAAATGAAGTGAAGACCCGACACCTTGTTGTGTATCGAACTGCTAATGAAGCCTCTAAGGGTGTGTTCTTTTCACCTAAAATCCACTAAATGAACTTATTTGAAACTTATGTGAGTTTATTAAACTTATTGTAGTTGTAAAATCGAGATTGATAGCCCCTCATATGAACTCATCTAAACATATTGGAACCTATCTGAACTAAACTAACCAATGTAAACTCATTCAAACATATTGTAGTTCTGATTTAAACTAGGGTGGCGCTTAATCTACACATTTTGAGAAAAGCTTCATTTTTTCGGAGAAAAAAATCTTTTTCCTCTTGCTAAAGACCCCTCTATGAAAGTTCTTTGTAACTTTTCAAGCCTTCATAGTGTACTATTTCAGTTCTTTCCTTCTACATACAACACTCCCATCAGTGCTTTCTACAGCAATCTTCATGATATTCTTCTTCTTAATGAGTACGGGTTAGCCCAGTGGATAACGACCTAATTAAAGAAACTAATAAAAAAAGGAATAAGCTAGTTAGATGCATTAGAGAAGAAAGAGGAAGAAAGGGATTTTGGTGGTTTCCTCTGGCACGATTAACCTGTTGATTGGGACTGTACTGCCTGTTTGGTAAAAGCGTTGAACTCCTTTATTCTCCATCAGTGAAAAGATCAATGAGATGCAGCCCATGCCTTAATAATTTCTCTTGTAAAGTTTTCCTCTTTGTCTGTATTAGTGTGTAATCTGGCATCTCTTTAAGTTTTGATCATGCAAGAAGTTTTTCTAAGTTTCTTTTCCTTGTTGTAGCTTGATGTTTGGACTAGATCTTTGTGGCACACAGGCCAAAAAGCTTCACCTTATAGTCTCCTATCTGGGGCAAAATTATTCCGTCAGGAAGGATCTGCAATGTGAAACTGACAAACTAACACATTTTTACACCTTCATCATTCGACCAGATGCAACATACAGTGTTTTGGTCGATAATCGTGAAAGAGATTCAGGAAGCTTGTATACTGACTGAGTGACTGGGATATTCTTCCTCCAAGAAAGATAAGGGACACTAAAGCCAAAAAGGTATGTGCTTTTGAATAGTGCATATATATGAACAAATCTTGAGCTGCTTCTTTAAGGAAGAAAGCCTAACATTCTACTTAAATGGTTTGGAAGGCTTGCTATCCGCAAAGTACAGATGTTTTATTAAATTTCCTAAGTAAAAATTTAAGTTAATTTATGGTCCCGTGTAAAATATGATGTAGAATAATGGAACACCAATTTTCTTACTACTATAACTTTGTACTACTACTGTAGCCTGATGACTGGGATGAAGGTGATGATGGAATATGGCGAGCCCCAAAGATCCCAAATCCTGCTTACAAAGGACCATGGAAGGCTAAGATGATGATGGAAAATGATACTTCTGTCTAGCGGCACATGATTTCTAGTAAAAGCGTATGATATTAAAATTATAGTAAATATTCTTATGTATCTAATTATTTATACTTATGCTTCAATTGAGCATAATATGCTTAATAATATTATTATTGATATATATTATTGATTTTGTATTGATTAATAATGAAAAAATGCAAAAAAAAAAGATTTTTTTTTTTAAGTTTTTGGGGTTGTTAACCGCTGCGGTTTAGGGTCAGAACCGCAGCAGTTAATAGATTAACAGCTGCGGTTTTGGGTCAAAACCGCAACGGTAAATGATTAACTGATGCGGTCCGGAACCGCAGCAACTAAAATTTGGTTACCGCTGCTAATCCAACCGTTGGGGCCAAAAACCGCAGCAGTAAGCCCGGTTTTGACCGCAGTGGTTGAACTTTATTCCACTAGTGTGTCATTAAATGCATAAATGAAAGTGCACAGGAGAACAATGTATGTATTGACTTGTTTTTTTTTTTTTTTGCTAAATAAGTAAGTTTTCATTCAAACAAACATCATACGTCCTAACCAAATTCTAAACCAAACAAACCAACTAGGTTGGACTCTTTGGAGAAGAGCAGGTTCACAAACTATAATACATCAATTCACCATTACAATTACATAAACCACTACTGGTCTTTACTAGTAATTTTTTGAGGCATTAAAACATTAATTCTAAGTCTAACCTCACTTTTGATTCTCTTAATACTCCTACTAACAGTAGCAACACTTTGGCTCCAATAACACTCATTTTCTGCATCTCCATATATGGTAGACAACAACAGCTACACCAGCTAGGATCACCTGTTTCTGAAATTTGGACTTTGAGCTTCTTCTAGTCCACCTATAGATCTGGTGTAAATCTAGGGCAGTGTTGGAAATACCCAACCAAGTCTTAATCTCCTGAATGCATCCAGTACTGAATATACACCTAAAAAACAAGTGTTTATGATTTTCGATTTGCAATCCACAAAGCAGACACATATCAGTATCACTGATACCCATTTGCTTCAATCTTTCTTTAGTCTGTAATTTCTCCTGTATTGCCAACCAGTGTATGAACCTATGCTTAGTTACACTCAGCCTGTTCCGTACTACTTTCACCCAAGGAACTCTACTATGTGCTCCAGTAAACTTCCCATAAACATCCTTCACATAATATTTATCCATGTTACTCAATTCATCTCTTGTATAATATGTTTTCAAGATTTCCTTCACTTGACAAATTTTCTTCCAATACCAGCTAGCATCAGCCTTAGGAGTGTATGACCACCAGTCACAATTCTTGATGTGAACTAAATACACCCATTTGATCCAAACGTTGTCTTGTTTGGAAGAAATAGCCCACACATACTTCCGCATACTAGCTATATTCCACAGTTTAACATTTCTAAACCTCAATCCTCCTTCATTTTTGCCTTTATAAACCTGCTCCCAAGCTACATAACCATGCTTTTAGCTAAGATGATTTCCACTCCACAAGAATGCTCTATAAATTTTCACCACATCTTGTAAAACCTTATGTGGGAAAACATAAACCTGAGCCCAGTATCTATGTATACTTATAAGTATTGAGTTTACTAGTTGAGCCCTAGCCATGTAAGAAAGGTTTCTTGAACTCTAGACCCTTATTCTTGCAACCATCTTGTCTAACAAAATCTCACATTGCGCAGCATATATTCTTTTGGAGCAGATGGGGACTCCTAGATATCTAAAAGGTAACTTGCTGAGTGTAAATCCTGATGCAGCTACAATCCTCTGTACCTCTATCTCTGGCATTGCACTGGTATACATAGCTGATTTCTATATATTAGCAGCCAACCCAGATGTGTTTGAAAACATCTTGAAAGCACCCAGCAAAAGATAAATTGATGCAAAATCTCCTTTACAGCAGAGAATAGATCATCAACAAAGCACATGTGGGTCAGTTTCAGTTCCTTGAATCTAGGATGGAACTTAAACTGACTGAGTTCACTCATCTTATGCAAAACTCTTGATAAATATTCCAATGCAAATGACAAAGAGGAGGAGAAACATAGGGTCACCTTGTCTCAACCCCCTTTTTGCAGGGAAAAAACCTTTCATAGACAAATTTATGAGCAAAGAGAACCTGGGAGTAGTTACACACTCTAGTGTCAGTTGTATTAACTTCATAGGAAAGCCTAATTATTCTAGCATCTACTTCAAAAACTCCCAATTCACAGTATCATAGGCCTTTTGAATGTCAATCTTCAAAAGACAGCTTGGAGTCACAGTTTTCCTCCCATAATGCCTTACCATGTTATGTATAACCATGATATTATGTGTAATGTATCTCCCATGCACAAAACCTCATTGATTTTCTACAATTAAATCAGGAAGAATAACTCTCAATCTATTACACAACACCTTAGTTATACATTTGTATATAGTGTTGCAGCATGAGATTGGTCTGAATTCAGCTATAGTTTTTGGACATTTCACCTTGGTATTAATGTTATTGCAGTTGCATTCTCCTCTTTTAGCAACTTGCCACTTTGCAAAACGCCACCAAAACGCCACGTTTGCCACTTAATTGATTGGTTTAATTTCGTGATTCGTCTTTGGAATTCTAAGCTCCTTTCTTTTATTACTCTTCTTCGTTCTCGTGAGATCTTCTTGTCTATTCTTCCCATGGCGAGTAAGGGTCCAACTGCAACTCTCTCATTTAAACCCTATTCTATCGTCATCGCTGTCCGGCAAACAACACCAACCGGCGAAGCAACCAGGCAACCAGCAGCCCACGCGTCTCTTTCTCATGCTTTAGATCTAGGTTTTGAGTCGCTTTTGTTTTCGTTTTTGGATCAAATTAAATTGTTGAGTTTTATTGTCATTAGTTTTAGATTTAGGGTTCTTTTAATATAATTGAGTTGCTGATTTTTTATTTGATTAGTTTATTTGTTGTAATTTTTGTTTTTTAATTCTTCAATTTATTTCGTTTGTAATGTTTGATAATATAATGTTGTTTGTATTTTTTTGAGATGGGCTGCAATTTTTTATTAAGATGGTTTGCAAATTATATTTGTTTGGCTCTCTGGATTTTTTTTTTTTTTCATAATTTGGCTGTGATTTGGGCGAACGCCAAAATTTATTGTTGAATGTTGCTGGATTTGGGCGAACGTCAAAATTTATTGTTGAATGTTGCTGGATTTGAACGTGGCTGTTGAATATGAATTTTTTTAGTTTTTAGAGATCATTAATTGCGACTGGAATGAAGGTGGCTATATGGTCTAGTTGTGGCCTAGACAATAGGCTAGACTTTTTTTTAAATGTGAATGGAGCTTTACACTGATGCGGTTCTATCACAAAACCAGATCAGTTCACTCACGTAACTGATCCGGTTTTGTGATACTCCGCATCAGTAAAGTGTCAACTGATCCAGTTTTACACCGAATCAGTTGATCACTAAGATCCGCTACGTGTCGGACCAAAATCGGATCTGTAAGTTCGGTTTTGACCGGATCGGATGAACTTTGTTCCACTAGTGTGTATTCATCTTGGACCCTTGTACATTTATGCTCCATGCCTGCACTATACTTCTAAATTGTGGAGATGTTTTCCACATTGTATAGTATCTAAATGGTTTACCTCCTGAATCCTCCCTAAATATAGTAATGAGGGCTGGTGAGTGATCAAGTTCACCTTGCTCCTGAAAACATGCTTAAGCTGAAGGAATAATAACCTGCCATCCACTGTTAGCCAAAACTCTATCTAATTTTGAAAACACCCTGTGATTCCCAGCTTGCTTGTTGTTCCATGTGTAGAAATGCCCTGAACATTTTATATCCTCCAATTCACATTCTAACATACAAGCCCTTATATCTGCCATTTCAGCCTCCCTCACTTGTGAACCTATTCTTTCATCTAGGTTCATTACACAATTAAGATCCCCATATAACAACCAGGGTTCTTGTGTATTTAACTTCCTCAAATCTTGCCATAACTCCAATCTCCCATTTCTATCATTACATGCGTAAATAAAAGTATAGTAAAATCCAGTACTTCTATTTAAAGGCTGAACAAAGCAATGTATCAGTTGACTAGAAACACTTACAATAGCCACATTGGAGCTGCTTGCTTTCCATGCTAATAAAATTCTACCACCATCATGAAAGCTTGAATTGGATGTGAAGCATCATGCTGAGAACAACCTTTTGCCTTTACCTTAGTTTCAAGGAGACTCACAAGGCCTGCAGAATGGCTGCTAATGTATGCTTTTACATCATTCTACCTTTTAACCAAGTTGAGCCCCCTCACATTACAGTATATAATCCTATCCATTAGGATTGGAAGGGACCCCCTCCTCCTATCTTCTGCCCCATACTCAAGATTACATTACCAACCACTTCACATGTCGCCTCAACATCCATATTCAGTGCCTGAAAAGTGTTTGCAATATCAGTTGGCTTGACTGATGACACCTTCACCCTAATGGGTTTAAGTGCTCTTTGAAACCCCTTTTGATCAACATCCACTCTTCCCTCAACCTGTTCTTGAGTTTCAGGTACCTCATTGTTCTCTTGCACAGGCTGAACTTGTTTAGGCACCCAAACTCTCTTAGTTTTCTTAACTCTAAAACTCTGAGTATCATGACCAATGCCTTGGCACTTTGTGCATAAGCCAGGCTTCCATTCATAATGCACAGGCACCACTACAACACTTCCATGTTCATTGACAAAAGAGATTGATTCTGGCAAAGGTTGATTCAATTTCACCTCTACATGAATCCTAGCATACTACAACTTTTCCTTATTTCTTGTTGCTTCATCTCTTTTAATTGGATCTCCAATTTGGGCAACAATTTTGTGTTGGGTTTTCTCCCCCTAATATTTCAATCTCAGCTTTAACTGAACCCAAATTGGGAGCACTTGAACATCTTCCATCTCAAAGTCCATATCAGGATGCCATGGTTTCATTATCACAAGTTTATTATCAAATAAATAATGCCCATGTAAAACTGAATCTCGAGAATCCATAGCATTGAACCAAAGTAGGAAAACACCTTTCTTGACCACAGCTACTTTATCCACCTTAAAACTTTTCCAACTTCTTCGAACAAATCCTTTCATAACTTGGATAGGTGGATTTGCTCCTATCACATAACAAACTAATGATGAATTCTAGTAATTAATCTCCTCCTCTATATCCTCCATTTCAATTCGAAATGGTTCACATTCATTATTATTCACATTCTCAATTTCATTCTCAATCGCAATTTCATGTTTGTTTTCAGTCACAATTTTTTGTTCAATCGGAACAGATTCAAATTGCTGTAAAATAGGCACATTATTCGTACCTGAATCAATATCCAGATATCTCCCTGGAGGTTTCGAGTGAAGTAATTGCAACCATCCATTGGATGTGTGTCGGATTTCACTCTGCTGTTGAATTTACTGGATTGAAGCGTTTGGAGTCAAAACTTTATTTCATCAATTGAACGAGATTTCAATGCATTTGAATCCGAAGATGGACCACGAGGCTTTCCTTTCACTTTTCTATGATCAGATCTTCGAGATTTCTCACTAATTTTCCTTGCCATGGCGACGGCGTATGATTAGAATGGGTGTCCTTATCGTGCGCCGAGGGAAAACAAAGGCGTACAATTCGTATGTATTGACTTGAACTACCTAGAATATTTACTTTAAAACTATTAGCCTTCCATGCTCAATGATTCTACCTCCTTCACGGAAACTAATATTAGAAGTAAAGCACCACCCATTGAAGAATCTTTTATATAAACTACCAAGGTTATGTGATTTTACCTTGGTCTCGAAGAGACCTACAATACCAACAGATAGCATGTGAATATAATTCTTCATATCATTCTGTTTTTTAATGGTATTGAGGCCCCTTACATTCCAACATAGCAATTTATCCATTGCTTATAGGAGGATCTCCCCATCCTTGTACTGTTATACCTTCTATTTCTTCAGCACGTATCTCACCTTCTGCCTATGAGCCTTCCGAATTCAGCATTTGGAAAGTATTTTGAGTATTGGTGGCCTTTGGAACAGATGATATGGCCCTTATAGGCTTCAAGGATCGCTAAAACTCTTCTTGATCCACATCTTGTTCTTTTTCTTTACTCTTATGCTATATTACTTTCTCAACTAGAACCTGGTCAGTATTTGCAGTTGGTGCAGCTGTTACTATTATAGGTTGTTGTACCTTTTTAGGCACCCAAATCTTTTTGTTTCAATCTGCAGTCCTGGCTTATATGCCTAATGCCTTTACAGTATTGGCATTGCTTTGGCTTCCATTCAAATAGCATTGGCACTTCAGTTAACTCTCCATACTCGATCCAAATTTAGTAGATTCAGGAAATTCCTGATCCAAATTAACCTCAATGAGAATCCTGGCATATTGTAACTTATCTCTGTTTCTTGTTGCATCAACACGCTTGATAGGATCACCAAGTTGAGAAGCAATTTTGTGCAAGGATTTCTCACCCCCAATATTTGAGATTTAGTTTCAATTGCACCCATATTGGTACTGTTTTCAAAGTTTCATTTTCAAAATCCGTCTCAGGCATCCAGAGTTTCATAATCAAAGGTTTCTTATCAAAAAAATAATGACCTGCCAATACTGTATCCCTTGAATCCATGGCTTGAAATCTTACCAGGAAAATTCTTTTCTTTACAATTGCTACTTTATCAATCTTATAGTTCTTCCAAATTCTATGCAAAAAACCTTCCATAACCTGAGCATAGGGGGGTTTGCACCAACCACATAACAAATCAAGGAAGATTGCCAATAATCTATCTCCTCTTGTATGTCCTCTAGTTCTATATGCACAGCATTCATGTCAATTTTATCAGCATTCTGATTAATCAGATTCGGAGTTCCATCAATGTTCAATTGATTCCCTACTATCTCCACATTTCCTACCACTTCTTCAATGCAATCAAAATTTTGTTGCAAAATCATAATAGATTGATTACCTATAGTAGATATTGTTCTATTGCCTACACTATTATGAATGGATTGGAGCCATTCATTGAAAGTGTAACGGATGTCAGATTGCTGTTAAATCTCCATAATTGACGCTCTTGGAGTAAGAAATTCGCCAATACCCAAACTAAAATCGAGTGCTTCGATTCCCATAATCTCATCCAATGATCTTGTACGCAAAGCATGAGAGCCCGATGAAGGACCTCACATCTTCTCCTTTTGTTTACCATGCTCACTACCTTGAGATTTTCCACTATTTTTTCTTGCGATGGCTACAGTGCACGTTAAGCTAACGTGCACCGAGACAAAACTTGGAGGAGGGTTTTCTCAAGGTTTCCCCATTATATCTTAGGTTTATCACCTGCTAACTTTATTTAACTTAATAGCTGCCTATTTTTCTTCTCATTGAGATCAAAATAGTTCCCTAATAATATTGTTTAACTGATGTGGCGTCTATATGGCGAAGATATCAAACTGCGTGAATATGTTGAACTTTTTTTTTTTTGCAATATGACCCATGATCGCGCAACAACATATGAGATCCCTATATTATTTTAATTCCACTAAATGAATCCTTGAGAAAAAAATGTTATATTTTCAAAATAAATGTTGATATGTAAATGTAAATGTTATATAAACTAATGTTATGTAAATTATATTCTCTTATATTTAAATCCAGATCCCTAAACATTTACATCTTTGGGGGCGTGACCCGAACCGTGAAAAGCGGTAACAGACCAGTGTAGGCCAAGATTTTTCAGCCCGCGGACCAACCTGCCAACCCATGAATTTCTCGGTCTGGTCCTGGGCTGTGAAATCTCAGCCCAGCCTGCTAGGGCCCGCAGACCGGCCCGCTCGGCCCGCACCAGTGGCCATTACTGCTTTTGCTATGTTTCTTCTTCATCATATGCTTCATAATCTATGGTGGCCGTTACATTTATTAACTCTTTGTTTGAACCACATTTGTGCTAAACAAAACCCTCATGCACACGTAGGGTCGCCTATATGCCAATAGTTTTCTTGAATACAAAAAATTTATGTAAAACACATAATCGCCTTCGCCTTTACAATATTTATCATTAATCTATAAAAATATGACAAGTGTGTCTGTTATGGATTCCAAGGCATCACAATCATCATCACTTGTATCATGGACCACGTCTTCTTCTTGATGTTAGTTATGCAAGCCCAATAGTCCAACACGGTGAGGAGGTCCCGAAGACACGTTGTGGGTTTCGGGAGTGTTAGAAGAAGTTAGAAGAAAAATTGTAGACGAATAGAAAAGCTAATATTTGCCCGCAGGGTCTGCGCCCGCGGGATTTGGCGATTTCCTTTCTCTTTTCGTCTATTTTTTCTAAGTCTTGTTATATTAGGATTCTTTATAGATTATTTATTTCCTAATAGATTGATAATTGTATTAGGAAGATAGATAATTATTATTTTCCTAAGTCTAGTTAGATTAGATCTTGTTATATGCTAATTCTACTAGGGACGGGATTTCACCCTTTATATAAAGAGGGATTGGAATCATTATTTTGTATGCTCATCAAATACGAGGAGAGATTACAAAGACTCTTAGGTTTCTAGTTAGCTAGAATTCTTGAGAGTGATTGTAATTCACAGGATTTGTGAGTTTGGGTTTTGCTAATATCCGTTGAAGGATTAGTGAAATGGTTTGTGGTTTTTCCTCTACTTGTTAAGGGAGAGGTTTCCACGTTAAATTTGCGTTTGTCATTGCTTTAATTTTCACTCCTTAAATTTGTTTATATTGTTTACTTGCTACTATGCTTCCACATAAGTCCTAACAACTGGTATCAAGAGCTTAGGTTAAATCTAGGATAGATGGACAATATCTTTAGAGGAAAGTTCGAGATGCAATTGTTCAATGGCAAGAACAATTTTGCGTTATGGCAAAGCATGGTGAAAGATATTTTAACTCAACAAGGATTGTATGAAGCCCTCGTAGACAAGAAACCTGAAGATGTCAAAGATCCCAAATGGGAATATATGAAGAGGCGTGCGGCATCGACTATCCGGTTAGCCCTTGCACCAGAGATTAAGTATTATGTTCTTGAAGAAACAAAATCCAAAGAGTTATGTGAGAAATTGGAGAAGATGTTTCAATCTAAGTCTTTGGCGAGTAAGTTGTTTCTTAAGAAAAATTTGTTCAGTTTGGAGATGGAGGAAAGCAGCGACTTGAGAGATCACATCAACATGTTCAACGGATTGATCACCCAGTTGGCAAAGTTGGATGAGACCTTCAAGGATGAATACAAGATAATTTTGCTCGTAGTATCTCTTCTAATAAAATTAAAAACTGTTATTACTCCTTTGTTGGTAGGTAAGACAACATTAACGTTAGATGAGACCGTTGTTTGCCTTTTAGAAGCCGAAAAGTTGATGAAGCAAGGAGGAGGATCCTCTAGCCAAGAGGGAGTCTTTAGTGTGTCGGCACGTGGTAAAAAGGGAAAGAAGGTGCGTAGTTCTGATGTGACATGTCACTAATGTGATAAAAGGGGCACTTCTAATCGCGATGCTCAAAGGCAAAAGCGGATTTGAGAAGCTCAAGGAGTCAAAGGGAACGACGGCCGTGGTTTGAGGGGGAAATGTATCTGACGAGGAGGAATATCCACATGACGCTTTGCTGGTTGCAAGTGTTGTAGAACCAACAAGTGAATGGGTTTTAGATTCGGGATGCTCGTTTCATATTTGCCACAAGGAACAAGACTTTGTGTCTTTGAGGAGATGTGAAAGAGAAACAATCACTCTACCTAATGGGGATAAAGTGAAGGTTGACGGGATAGGTGAGATCATGCTCGAGTCTCATGGTCACTGTAGGCGTCTTTCGGAAGTAAGGTACATCCCACGCCTAAATAGCAACATGGTTTCTCTAGGAAAACTTGTTGATGATGGATGCATTATCGAGATGTATCAAGGAGCTATCTTGGCTGTAGAGCGCGGCGAGACAATCATGAAAGCAACACTAAACACAAGAACCATCTTCGTAAGTGAAGCACGTGTCAAGCACGAAGAGGTCTTGGTTCGAGGCTAGGCATCGTTACCCCCAACAACGATGTGAAGCTCTTGATCGTTGATCGAAGAGGTTGGCCATATTTGGGCGTGAGGGAAGGATTGTTAGTTATGCAAGCCCAATAATCCAACACGATTCGGAGGTCCTGGAGACACGTTGTGGGTTTTGGGAGTGTTAGAGGAAAAATTGTATATGAATAGAGAAGCTTATGTTTGCTCGCAGGGTCGAAACTCGCACCTGCGGGATGGAACCTACGCCCGCGGGATTTGGCGATTTCCTTTCTCTTTTCGTCTTATTTTTTCTAAGTCTTGTTATATTAGGATTCTTTATAGATTATTTATTTCCAAATAGATTGATAATTGTATTAGGAAGATAGATAATTATTAGTTTCTTAAGTCTAGTTAGATTAGAACTTGTTAGATGCTAATTCTACTAGGGATAGGATTTCACCCTTTATATAAAGAGGGATTGGAATCATTATTTTGTATGCTCATCAAATACGGGGAGAGATTACAAAAACTTTTAGGTTTAGTTAGAGTTCTTGAGAGAGATTGTAATTCACGGGATTTGTAAGTTTGGGTTTTGCTAATATTCGTTGAAGGTGAAACGGTTTGTGGTTTTTCCTCTACTTGTTAAGGAAGAGGTTTCCAAGTTAAATTTGCATTTGTCATTGCTTTAATTTTCACTCCTTGAATTTATTTATATTGTTTACTTGCTACTACACTTCCGTATAAGTCCTAATACAGTTGAAACCTCAGTTGATTCATTAATCACATGTAATTGGTTGTTTTCATCGGGATATGCCCAATAATATGTGATCATGTGTAAGAGTAAAATATAGTCTATTAACTTGATAACAAAAAAAGTTATACTCGATTTTTTGCATTTATCAATATTAAATAATAGTTATATCAGGAAGGTCGACTTTGCAACAGATTCGAGCACCTTTCAGCTTCAAAATACATGTCTTTTTTATTGAACATAAGTATTCATTTAGACATAATTCATGACGTTTGTAGACAAATTTTTTTGTTCCTATTGTACATATATATAAGATGTAAATTACTTTTGAAAGTAACAAAAGAGCGACATTGCAACTACTTATCATTAGATTGCAATAGTACCTTTCATTAGAATGCCTTCATTTCTTTTCTCTTGCATTAATGACTTTCTTTAAAAACTGGTTAACTTTGATGCGCATATATATATATTACTACGAAAACACCTTTATAAGTCACCCTTTTAGTGTAATATATTTTTGATGTGCGACACAGAAACTTTATTTTGAAGTCTTATTGAATAACATATGCAACCCATAAAGTTGCTAATAGATATTCCAAAAATACTAGTGTGTCTGTAGGCATGTTTTTATTGTTTACGCGGCATGAGCGCATATTTGACTACCTCATTGTAAATGTTTTGTTTTCAAAATGGTTTGAGATAAATAAGTGGTGAACAAATCATTAAAGAAGATTCATAAACCTAATCGGATATTGGAAAACCATAAATATAATTTAGAGACTTATCCAATATAGATTTCCATGTCATAACTTCATAATTGATCAATGAACCAAAAATTGAGTTCGGGGATGAAGGTACGAATATGATCAGTAATCAAAGTCGCTCATTATTCAACTCTACTTAGTACGATTTATGTCTAGGTTTATCCAAATAAATAATCAATTAATATGTTCATGCAATATAAAATTTAATCTATGTTAGTTCATTAAACACAAAAAAGACTATTTTTTAGTGACATGTTTTTATGCAATTATACTATAGGGAACCTAATCCAATTGTCCAAATAATCTGAATTTAGCATTATAACATTTATTTAGGTCTTTGATTAGCAAAAAGAAACATGTTTGGTGATGAAAGCGTTAAAGCATATTGGCATGCTTATGAATGATAAATGAATAAAAAGATTAGAGTTTAGAAAAGAACATATCAAAAAGCATTAATTCTTTTAAGGATCTACATCATGACAAATAGATTGTTAGTAAAATAAGGAATTAATTAAAATTGACACTCGGGATTTATACCTTTTCACCTAGGTCTTAAATAACGATCCGTAGGAGGAGCAATATTAAAGTTTTAATGGAGCTTGAATGTAAACCAATGGAGTTTGAGCGTATTTTTAATATATGTTTAAAGTGTTTTAGAGGTATCTCGATGTGAAGTATATATGAGAGATAATGTCGTAGGAAAAGTTTGTGGTAAAAGTTTATGTGAAAGTGTATGTCGTGGTAAAAGTCAACACTGGAAACATATGGTTGTGCGTTGTTTCACCATACTTTTGCCTTTAAAATCATGATATTGAGTGTCCTGAGAACATAATAGCAACTAGGAACAAGAGAAATACTGAATAATAATTATAATGCTTCAAACAAATCAACAATCATTGTTATACAGGTTTTTGGCTTCTTAGCACCTTTGAGTTCCTGAACTTCTATTCGTCGCCCCTAAAGTACTTAAAATCGCCCCAACAACCTTGTGAATGTACCATTATGCCCTTAACTCCTTTTTACCATTTTACTTTACTTAAGCATTGAAATTTATCCTTCATTTGAAATCTGAATTTTACCAATTTACAATTCTCTCTAAAATCACCAACAACCAATCGCAACTCATCACCCAACGCCATCATCGCCAGCAACCTAATGCTATCATCGTCGGCAAGGATGTCTTCTTCAGACGAAGAGGTAAATTTTTTTTTTTTCACGTCTCTAAACATCGCCAACGTTTGGCCAGAACGTTGGATCTTTGGAACCAATGTCTGGCCAGGACGTTGATTCCTTGGATCCAACGTTTGGCCGTAACGTTGGATCCATGGAACCATCGTCCTGGCCAGACGTTGGTTCCAAAGATCCAACGTTCTGGCCAAACGTTGGATCCAAGGAATCAACGTCCTAGCCGAGATGTTGGTTCCAAAGATCCAACGTTCTGGCCAAACGTTGGAACCTTCTATATGTTTATCTCCTTCTGTTATTTAACTTTTTACAAATCAAATCGTTTTTAAAAAATTAAAATAAGATTAAACTAGTATTTGTGAATATTGTGATATTTTCGTGTAATAAAAGATGATGTATTTTTTCAGGAGCCTGTTGGTGATCGGATTAATTATAACCCGTATTTCGATAATAGTCCAGAATTTGAAACGCGTGATGCTGCTGCCGAGTGGTGTAGAAACATTGCCGTTGAGCTTGGGTTTTTCTTGACGATCACTAGTCACAAAAAGAAGTATCAACTTTTGGATTGTGATCGTGGCAAGAAGAAGGAACCTCGTGATTTCAGTTCGGCAATTAGAAGAAAAACAAAGAGAAAAGCATGTGGCTGTGAGTTTCGGTTGTTCCTAGTCCCAAAAAACGACTACGCGTGTTGGGTGGTCGAGACTAGTGTTGAACATGGGTTTCATAATCACCCAATGATGTTATACCCGGAGGGCCATCGACAAATCTCTGGTCTCAGTCCCGCCGCCAAGAAGTTAGTTGGAGAACTAACTTCATCCCGTGTGAAACCACGAAACATTATGAAAGCCATTGAAGGTGCATTTCCGTCTTTGAAGCCTAACATGAGGCACATATACAATTGCAGAGATATATTGAGACGGGAGAGATCAGAAGGCAGAAATGCAGCCCAACAGTTTCTTCAACAGGCTGTTGAAAGCAAGTATCTTTTTTGGATTCAGTCGGACGAGATGGGTAGGGTGACACATACATTCATTGCACACCCGACGTCCGTGAATTTAGTGCGTACATATCCGCACGTGATTCACATTGATGCAACGTACAAGACAAATAGGTACTTGTATCCTTTGGTGGAGATTGTTGGGGTGACACCAACCAACAAGAATTTTCTTGTTGCATGGGCATTGTTGCAACATGAGGATGCTCAGAGTTATCGCTGGATGTTGGACAGACGCATGGTATTCCATGTGCTTGCCATACTTTTTTCTCCTTGCAATCAGATCAACTCTTATACACTCAGGAGGTTGATGCATTTTGGTGGAGACTAGCCATTGGTGATGGGATAGATTCGGCTGAGATACTATTGGAGTGCGATCAGGACCGTCGGTTCTTCGATACATTAGTGAACGAGGTACATGATAAAGATCCTGCGGTCATGAGATCGATTTCTCGGGTACTCCATTCAGAACTCCACCCCGAACGATATTCCTTTGAGGAGCCTGATGTTAACGTGACGAGTAAGGGTCGTTCTAAGTTGAACAAGGGCTTGCGACGGGAAAAAAGTGGGTGGGAGCACGTTATGGGCAAGTCTCCTAAGGGTAAAGGCAAAACTTCTGGGTCGGCTCCTGGTACTAATATATTTGTGTATATACTTTAATTGTTTGTTTCGTATAATTGTATTTGCGTATAATTGTAGACATTTAATTAAATTGTTGTATATTAACTTTGCAGGGTGGAGATTCGATATGGAAAATTTTCCATACTTTCATAAACTTCCACTAGCCAACCAACACCACATAGAAGGCTGGCATGATGTAGTTGCTGATGGTAATTGTGGTTTTCGATGCGTAGCAGATGCTTTTTGTTCCGGTCAAGAAAATTGGGACATTGTACGCCGATCAGTAGTGAGTGAGTTGCATCAAAATGGTCGTCAATTTTATTGGGTCTATGGTCAGGACCTCAAAGAGGCAATTAGGCGTGTTCGATGGGAAGATAAAGGTTGTGGGGAGGAACATTACATAAAGGCCATTGCAGACTTGTACCCCATTGCGAACCACTATAGATGCACGATCTTTTTTTTCGCTCTTAATGGTCGTATTGATATGTCGACTACAGTTTTCCCACTTGATGTTGGGGGCATGAACGCTTTGCCACAAAGGGAGTTAGCCATAGCTCATCTAGGGAGTTACAAGCATTTTATGCGGCTTCAACTTCGCCGAGGTCATCCGGTCCCTACTATTCCTCAACAGTGGTTTCGAGTTGCTTCTCAAGCTGTTCGTCCTTGGGCAAGTCATTATTCAAAACGGATAGCACAGTGGGATGATTCATCTACCTCAACAACCCCAACAACTACTTCTTAATTTTACCTCTTGCTAGTTGTACTAATGAACCAATTGTGTTAATTTATGAACTAATTGTGTTGATTTATGAACTAATTGTGTTGTTGTATGAACTAAATCACAATATAACTAATTAAATATGCAATTACTCATAATTAACAAGCATTAAAGTGTTATGATTTAAAAAGCATACATAAACGATGAGTTCAAATTAATAGCTAAAAGTTGTTTAACATAACTAAAACCCGCTACTCATTCTCTTCATTCGTATTGTGTAACACTTTGTTCCAATCCTCAATGAGTTGCTCAACATTCGCACGTGCATCATCCCATTCAGATTCGTCCCGATGTTGCATGAATGGACGAGTTGCATTTATCCACCTATTCATCCACTGTTGCATAAAAAAATACTAGATCGTCAATATATTTAATTTTGGTACATTGATACAAATTATGAATCCATTAAAATACATTTACCTACTCGGTTGCGGTACGATCTGGTATGGGTCGAGCACTACTACCTCCATCATTCAACAAATATGGATGTGAATGTCGCTGATACCAAGACAAGTAGTCAGTGGCGCAAGTGGCCGGTGCAGAACCCTTCTCAAACATCTCAATGTTTACACAATTACCTGTTTGTAAACAAAATAACAATTGTAATATACTAACAATAATAATAAACATAATATTAATAATATATTAATATACTAACAATAATAATAAACAACATATTAAGATTATATTAATATACTAACAATAATAATAAACATAATATTAATATTATGTTAATATACTAACAATAATAATAAACAACATATTAATATTATATTAATATAATAACAATAATAATAAACAACATATTAATATTATATTAATATAATAACAATAATAATAAACATAATATTAATAATATATTAATATAATTACCTGTCGGGAACGAGAACCAGCCCGATTCACAATGGACAGCAGAAGATTTCACAGAATACTTTCCCTTGCTAGGCCTAGATGCAGACTCTGGAGCAATAATAGGAACAGGTACAGTCTGCATACGGCCTAACTGCCGCACACATCGATCAGGCATATATGGCTCGATAACTCCCCGATAACGAATGGTGCCCCTATATAATGTTCTCCGAATAGTGTTCGGATCAAAATGATGACCATAAGGCAACCAATCCACCTGCAATTATTACAAAAAAAGCGATTTTATTTAATGAAATACAAGTAAAAAAACAAACTGTTAATAATAGTACATAAATAGTCACTTACATCCTCTGCTTGTCGGTGTGTCTAAACTGTCTTCGATAGAACAAAGACGGTCATGAGACCTCGGCTCGGGTACGCAGTCCCAACTCTGCGCTCGTGGAGCTTCCCCACCAATAATATGCTTGTGCGCGCGCGGCCGAAGCATGGAAAATACTCATAAATCCATGCACGGAGTAAAGTCAAACAGCCGCTAATCCCGACCGTGGAGGTACGACTAGCCTCACCCAACCGACGATACAAGTACGCAAGTGTAGCCGACCCCCAGGAGAACGTGTGAACGATATCTGGAGACCTGGCCTCAACAATGTTAAAGGGTCTCAACCTCGATCCACTCTTATCTGGGAACAAACAGCATCCTAGAATCAACCATATAATACATGTCAGATGTTTCTCCAATGAAGCAGGTGTCTCCCCATCTGATAGAATATCAGCAACCCCTTGTGCAGCAATAGCACCATTCTCCCAAAGTGGACTCCCGAGCTCTGCAACTGTCCTACCGATCGAGTCTGCAACCAAACCCCTAAGAGCAACACTCGGAGTGGTGTCATTGACCGTGCACCCCTCAACTGGAATATGCAATATATGCCACACATCATGCATCATGATTGTCATCTCCCCAAACGGTAGGTGAAAAGAACTCGTATCAGGCTGCCACCGCTCGAAAAATGCTGAAATCAAGGGCGCATCAATGTGCGTGAACATAGTAAGGAGGATATGGTACAGGGACGATCTACGAAGACGATCCTGTATCGGTGGAGGCAATGCCCTAGCCCACGTCCTCAGACGTGCACAAATCCTCTCTCGTGTCTGACACTTCAGGAGAATTCTATCCCCCCCTCCCAAATCTCCATAGCTACATGTCCACCAAAACTAGGGATAACAGACCCAACAATAGGTCCTCCTGCAACTGGACCTGTGACCTTCCAGCTAAGGTCATCGGCATCCTTCCCCTTCCCCTTTCGACTCTCAACAGTCGATGAACTCCCCTCGCCGCGTATAAACCGCCCACCCCTACCCTTACGTACATTCCAACGATCACCGGCTGTAGGCTCTACAGCTGGATCTCTCTCAAATTCCCGCATAATTGCATCCTGAACATCATCATCGTAAAGAACATCAGAACCCGCCTCATATGCATCCCTCTCATCCTCCTCCCCCTCATCCATCTCCTGATGCTCCCTTGCATCGTACGATCCACCAACCCCCTCATCGTGTAACTGAAGCTGACGTCGCGGACCAGTCGGCTTCATCCGCGCCCTCCTAACTGAAGCTGAAACACCACGTGAGTGGGGATGTCGCGGACCTGAATCCTCGTTGTGTATACGAAACCCGGGAAGTGTCTTCCCGGCAAATTGTCGAAACCCAGATGGCTATTCAATACAACAATATTATTTAATAAAATAATTATTAATAATTCATAATTCAATATATTAACCATACAACAATAATTATTAATAATCAAAACATATTATTTATAATTTTTTTACTACCTATAATAATAATTATTTATAATCAAACCATATAACATTCTACAACCTACAATATTAATTATTTATAATCAAAACTTACTATTTCTAATTTTCTACAACCTACAATAATAATAATAATTAAATTAAAACATACTAAATAATATTATATGAATTATTTTTAGAAAATATTCAAAAAAAAATATCAATTACATTTCATGAATTAATAAAATAATAACATTTTAAATATGAAAATATAACATAAATAACAAAATTAATAATAACAGAAATTTAAAAGAAAAAAAAAATTTCGTTGATTCCACATAAGCAACGTTTGGCTGTAACGTTGCTTCTATGGAAGCAACGGGCAAGCCAGATGTTGGCTATTTTTTTTTAAAAAAAAAAATTACCTACGATGCTTCCGCCTCTGTTGTCGCCATCTCCGCCGCTGCCGCCGCCTCCTCTACAGCTTCTTGCCGGCGTCTTGCCTCTATAGCCCTAGCAACTGCATCCTCCGTTTGACGCTGGAGTACAATTTTCTTTCGTGGCCTTGGATTTTCTGACATTTTTTTGGTTTAGATGGTGGTGATGGTGGCTGTGGTGGTGGTGTTGATGTTTTTGTGAAGAAGGATGAGAGGGATGGTGAAGAATCTGATGAAGGATGAAGAATGGTGAGATGAGAGAGAAGATGGTAGGTGAAGTAAATTAAGTAAAAATCAAAAAAGTAAAATAAGGGTATAATGGTCTAAGCATATAATAATTGGGGCGATTTTAAGTAGTTTGGGGGTGATATTTAACAATCCCCTTGAGTTCTTTTGGATTTGAATAGTTGCAGGTTGCAGCTCAGTGTTGTCATTTTACAACAATGATATTTTCTTTTTTCACCTACCACTGTTCCTTTACATTGTTTAAGTTTTGCAATAACAGCTTATAATTTTCATCCTCTAACCCACAAAATCATTGAGTTAGTTTATAATTGAATTCTTCGGCTATGATGTAAAGAGCTTATAGTTTATCTGTGTATAGTAAGTTGTGTTGTCAAGTAACATGTAACTTCCCTCAAAAACCCTATTCTCTCTCTCAAAAACCTAAAAAAACCCTAATTCCTTTTCCAACCGAAAGGGGCTACCATCATCATCTCTTTGATGATGGTAAGCCCCAATTCTTTCTTTAATTCCTTAGTTTTCAATTGTTTAGTTTTTAATAATCCTCCTTCGTCTCTCTTTATGAGAGTTTTCTTCCCACTTTTTGGGTTTGTTATCTCCTTTAGTGAGAGTTTGGAGTATGACTTTCTTCTTTTCCCTTATGGAAGATTAGAATTTGGTAATTGCAGTTCGTGTAGAAGATTAGTTTCTTTGATTGTCCGTCTGGCGAGGAATGAAGATCTAGGGTTTCATAATCACTGGTTGCATGATTTTTGCCAGAGTTGCGAAGACTGCGGATGTATGTTCACCAGATTAATTATGCATCAACAGATAGAATGCCGAAACAGAGCGAACTCACAGAATCGTATTGCTTCAGATGAAGGGAAATTTTTTAAGGCTAAATTTTATCAAACCTGTGATGTAGTCAATTATGAAGGTTCATGTATGTCTGTTAGTTTTTTAAATTTGTCAGAAATTTTTGTAAGTGTCGTTTGGCCTTATGATTAATGAAATCTTTTTTCTTCCTGTCAAAAAAAAAAAAAAAAAAAAAAAGTTGTGTTGTCTCACAAGCATAGTTGATTATTTTTTGTTGAAGAATCACTATTTCTACAGATTTTACTTGAAAAGTTATATATATGATTAAATATATCTTTAAAGTTACTAGAATGATGTTCAACCACCTATAAGAACTTTTTAAGGGTATATTCTTAAATAAGCGGCCTCTTTAATTATGAAGGATATAATGTGCAATGGCTGTATGGTACCATTTTGACTATAGACGTGTAGAATACTTGTAAATTCATAGTAACTTCCTATATCATGTAATATCATATTAGGTGAATAATATTATTTTAGAACTTCTTTAACTTTGATATCACTACTACAAAATTAAAACCCCTTAATAAGTCGGATTTTTCGAGTTGCCTATCTATAAGGTGCAAAAACTTATAAACCTATCAAGTCACCTCATACATAATAGACGACTTATTAGGTGGGGGTCCAAGTCAACAACATACATATTAAGTCGCCTAATATGTATGAACGACTCGATAGTTTTATGAGTTGCACCTACGTGCGACTCATAAACCTATCGAGTCGTCTCATACATATTGGAGGACTTATGTATATATGTATATCCATAATCCATAACCCTTTAAAAGTTGGGAGTGTGACTACTGTTCACTTTAATAGTGAACTAAGTCACAATTCCTTGAAGTTCACTGTTCATAAGGCTTGGGCAATTTTAGCCCTCCATCTTCTCCTTCCATCTGAGCCGCACGATTTTTCTTCTCTCTCCTCTCTATCGCGTCTCTCTCCTTTTTTCTCTGTCTTCCGTCTCTTCTTTCTCCTGTTTCTCTCCACATCTTCTTTCAGGGGGCGTTTAGTTCATATAGTGGTATGGGTTTGGGATCAGGAATGAAACCAAGGTAGTATAGGTTTGGAACTTGATACCTAATACCATGTGTTTGGTTTTATTTGGGAATGAATTTTTTTCTTCTATTTGATACCTTGAGGTATTGGTATGAGCCATACCCACCTCCCCTTTGTGTTTATAAACCCCATACCTTATGGGTTGGAGGTATTGGTTTTAAATCTATTAATTTTGTAAACAAACACTAGGTGAGCAAAACCCATACCCCATACCAGAATCATATGAACCAAACGCCCTAGCATACTTTTCCCCAATTTCTAGGGTTTTTCCTTCCGAATTTCAATTTCAAGTTCGTGATCCCTAGGTTCGATCCGTTCATCAAAGCAATTACATGGTCAAATGGGTCAGGAAAATCCGACATTTTGGACTCCAATTGCAACAAGTTCGAGCCTCAAATCTTCTGGATTTAGGATGACATTGGTTTCTACTTTGTCTCTCTCTTCTACTACTTCAAGAATCACAGGTGTACTTGTTTTACTCATTTTTTTCTTCTTTCTTTCGTATTTAGTAATTTTGTTCATTTACTACTTCAAATTAATTTTGGGTCTTGAGTTGTTTGATCTTTGATTTTGTTTATATTATGTCCGGGTTTGTTTTGCGGAACTGCTGGATTTTGTCTGAATTTGTAAATTTCTACAATCCATGTTTGCAAATGCAGGTTTATATTCTTCATGCTATGTATAATGAGATAATCCCCAAATTTTGCGTTATTGCTGAAATGGGTGAAAATGCCATTTTTTTAAAACAAATTTTAGGTCGAATAATGCAAATTGTTGGTGTTTTTGTTGTTAAGGGTGGTAGTGGTGTTGGTTGCCATGGTTGTTGTTGTTGTTGTGACAAATTATTGTTGGCGTGAGCAATGAGCCGATGTCGCGGTTGGCGCCACTGCAAGAATAGCTTCATAGTAGCGGTCCTTTTTATGGCAAAACATCTTAAGATCAACCTAATATCTAAAGAGTAAAGACGAAAGTTTGAGTTAAATGGTGCACTTATTATTTTCAGGTGTAAAACCTTGGCTTAAATTAGTTAACTAAACTGGTACAATTATGATAAAATTACTTCTTTTGGGACTGAAGCTGTTGAACTTTTTTGTGTCATTGCCTTGTGTTGTGTCAAATCGTCGACTTTTTCTCCCTGTGTCTAAGATGGAGCCAGAGATTTTATTTTTTCCAAGTATATTCTCTGAGCTTGGAAGAACCAAAATAGTTGTCATAGAGGTTTTCATTTTCTTGTTATGTTAAGGTTTAGAATATAGGAAAACTCACACCTTCTCATTAAACTGTAGAGGAATATATATACAACCTAATATTAGGAAACCTTACTGAACTAGATATCTTAACTATATTACAGATAGGAATATAACATAAGACTCCTAATAAACATAGTACTCCAATACTCCCCCTCAAGTTGGAGCATGAATATCACAAATGTCTAACTTGCGGAGTAGAAAACCAAACTGACGTCTGCCCAAGGCTTTTGTCAAAATATCGGCTAACTGATGGCCCGTAGGAACATATGAAGTAGACAAATTACCAGAAGTTAATTCATCACGAACAAAATGACAATCTACCTCAATATGCTTTGTACGATCATGAAAAACTGGATTCATTGAAATATGAATAGCAGATTGACTATCCGAATACAAACGCATAGGCTTAGGATGCAAAACACCAAGAGAAGACAACAAATACTTCAACCACTTCAACTCACAAGTAGTAACAGCCATAGCCCTATACTCAGCCTCTGCAGATGAACGAGCCACAGTAGGTTGTTTCTTAGTCTTCCAGGAGACAAGAGAACGACCCAAGAACACCAAATAACCGGTAATAGAGCGTCGAGTCAAAGGACAAGCAGCCCAATCACTATCACAAAATGCAGTAAGTTGCATATTACCCAAAGGCCGCAATACAATACCCTGACCAGGACTTCCTTTTAGATAACGCAAAACACGAAGAGCAGCATCCCAATGACAAACCTGTGGAGCAACAAGAAATTGAGATAGAGTATGCACAGCATAACTTAACTCAGGACGAGTAACAGACAGATAGACCAGGCGACCAACTAGGCGCCTATATCTGTCAGGATACGCATATGGCGAACCTTCGGCGGAAGCGAGATGATGATTCTGCTCCATTGGCGTGTCAATGGGTTTACAACCTAACATGCCAGTTCTGTTAATACATCCAACGCATATTTGCGTTGTGACAAAAAAATACCATCCTTGCTCCTAGCAACTTCAATGCCTAAGAAATATTTCAATATACCCAAATCCTTCATATGAAAACATGAACTCAAATATTTCTTAAAGCGAACAATAACATCATGAGATGAGCCAGCAATAATCAAATCATCAACATAAACAAGAACATGAAGAGCAACATGTCCCTGAATGTAACTGAACAAAGAATAATCTGCAGCAGACTGTTTAAAACCATAGGATTTCAATGCCTGAGACAACTTTGCAAACCACTGTCGAGGTGCCTGTTTCAATCCATACAACGATTTTCTTAACCTGCAAACCTTCCCTGGAGGAGCACCACGATACCCAGGAGGAAGTTTCATATAAACTTCTTCATGCAAATCACCATGTAAGAAAGCATTATGAACATCCATCGATGCAATTCCCAATTAAGAGATACAAAGAACAGACCAAAAATAAACGTACTAATTCCCATTTTTGCAACTGGAGCAAACGTTTCATTATAATCAACACCTTCTATCTGGCGATTACCATGAACAACTAGTCTACCTTTCAACCGTTCAACCTCGCCAGTTGAAGTGTATTTAATACGATACACCCAACCACTACTAATAGCTTTCTTACCTGAAGGTAGATACTCCAAACTCCAAGTACCATTGCGCTCAAGAGCCGCAAGCTCCTCCTCCATGGCCTTGCGCCAACCAGGATGTTTCACAGCCTCCTGAAAACTTTGAGGCTCCTGTCCTTTAGTAACAGCTGCCAGAAAACCTCTATGTTTTACAGAAAAATTATTATAATCAACATAACAAGCTATATCAAAGGGCGTACCTGAAGAACGTAACAGAGAAGGAGACGCAGTAGAGGGGTTGGAGTCAATATTTTCACACACCACAGTATGACTCACAAAATCACGAAGCTTGCAAGATTGAACTTTAGTACGATGCCCACGTCCTAATAGTTCACCAGATGACGACGAACTCCCCCTCAAATCAAGAAGCGTGGAGGTATCACACATAACTTCACCAATACGCACATGAGTCGGAGAAGCATCATCAACTATGCTTCGAGTGGGGCGTGGAGGCGTGGTGACCACACCATCCATGCGCACACTAGCACCATCAGATGCACGCACCGCACCATCAACAACACTAGGAGCACCAACATCACCAATAGGTGCACCAACATCACCAATAAGTGCACCGACATCAGTGCCATAACCACTATCATCAAACAAATCTTCCGCCCAAATGGATGGTTGGGAAAAATACAAATCCCACTGCTTTTGAGCCACATCAGATAGAACAGTGGGATATGGGAATTGATCCTAAAAAAATGTAACATCCCTACTCACAAAAAAATCACACGTCTCAAGGTCATAAAGGCGCCACCCTTTTTTACCAAACAGATACCCAAGAAATAAGCAACGACGAGATCTAGAATCGAACTTATCCTTTATACGAGAACGATTAACAGCATAGCATAGACAACCAAACACACGAATTGAATCATAAGACGGTGAAACACCAAACAAACATTCATAAGGTGTTTTACCTTTCAAAACAGGAGTAGGGGTAATATTTATAAGATGAACAGCCGTAAGGACACACTCCCCCCAAAAAGCTTTAGGTAACTTAGCCTGAAACCTAAGAGCTCGAGCTACATTAAGGATATGACGATGTTTACGCTCCACCCTACCATTTTGTTGGGCAGTGTCAACACAAGATGTTTGATGAATAATACCTTTCTGGCGAAAGAAACATGCAAGACTTAAAAACTCCTGTCCATTATCACTCCGAAGCACCTTAATCTTCTTATTAAACTGGGTTTTCACCATAGCATAAAATTCTTGCAATAATTATTTTGCCTCATATTTGCCAATCATCAAATAAATCCAAGTAGCACGAGAATAATCATCAACAATAGTAAGAAAGTAACGAGCATTACCAGTAGACACAATACGATTAGGGCCCCAAATGTCACAATGAACTAAATCAAAAATCTCTGTAGCTTTATTATTACTTAAAGGAAAACTGTTTCGGGGTTGTTTACCCTTAAAACAAATGTGACAATCAAAAGAACAACCCTTATTAGAATGTTTACGACTAGCTACACCAGGAAAAGAGGAAATAACTTGCATAGAGGGGTGACCTAAACGACGATGCCATAGTATACCCAAATCCGGAGCCTGAACAGTATTTGCTTGCAAACCACGAGCACGAACAGGTGTGAAAATATAGACTCCATTAAACCGCGTCCCCGCTCCAATCAGGTTCTTCAAAGTGTGGTCCTGTATGACACAAAACTTGTCAGTGAAAATAATAAATAATTTATGATGCTCTAAAAGCTGAGAAACAGACAATAAACTACAAGTAAGAGCAGGAACATAGAGAACATGATCCAACACAAAACCATCCGACAATACAACTTTTCCTTCCTTAGTTGCAGTAGCTTGTTTACCATTAGGTAAACCAATAGGAGATGAGATAGACACCAAATCAGAGAACAACTCCAAATTACCAGACATATGATTTGAGGCACCACTATCAATGATCCAATCACTAGAACAAAACATACCCGAAGTCGCAGACACCTTTGAAGACTTCAATGCAGCAAGCAATTGGTTCCATTGATCATCAGTCAGCGTCGGGACAGTAGCCCGATCACCATCACTTACCACGGGAGTTGAGGAGGCACGAGAGGTGCTGGTGGAGGCAGCAAAGCCACCACGACCACAGCCAGGGGTGCGTCCACCGCGGGCGCCACCACATCCCCACCGTGAAGAGAGTAACAGGTATCTTTCACGTGACCCGTACGCCCGCAATGCGTACACTTACGCGTATCGGGGGGCGCCCCACATCCCCATCACTACGGCCAGACGAGGCGCCAGCCGCAGCAAACCCAACAACAGCAGTTCTAGACGAATCCTGAGTATCAGAAACAGCTTGTTGCCTTTCATCAGACACAACTTTAGCATAGGCAACATTAAGAGAAGGCAACGGATCCATCATCAATAGACCCGAAACCACTGTAGAATTTTTTTTGGAATCAAGTCCAAGACAAAATTGGTGCAACAACTCAGTTTCAAGGAGTTGTTGATAAACCGGTGCCGCAGCACACGTGCAAGTCGGTATTTTGCAATAGCTTTGCAATTCATCCTGTAATCGTCTCAAATCACCATAATAAACAGCTACGGGACGCCCACGTTGTTTACAATCACGAATTTGATTTTTTAATTCAAGAATTCTAGGACCATTACCAAGAGAATACCTATCCCTTAAATCATCCCACATAGATTTTACATGATCCGGAAAACGCATAGTAGAACGAACAGACACATCTAAAGTATTATAAATCCAAGCCACCAACATAGAATTAACTATTCCCCATTGAGCAAAATCCTTAGATGTAGATAAAGGTTCAAAAATAGTACCATCAATAAACCCCAATTTATTCTTTGCACGTAAATTATTGCGTAAAGAACGAGACCACTCTTCATAATTATCTCCCGTCAATAGAATAGGACTAATCACAGCACCAGCGCCCTCACTAGGATGAAGATAATATGGAGAAAAAGGTTCATACCTCGAAGCAGTAGAAGGCTCGGATGATGGAGTTTTATCGCCCATGGCAGAGGAGCCAAGGACGAGAGGAAAAGTCTGATGAGGTCTCGCACAAACAACAGCGAAGAAAATTGGATCGAATAATGTAGCAACAGCAGAAAACCCATAAACAATAGCAAATAAAGCTAGAACGATTTGCACCTAAAAAATTGGAACGAATGAGAGTGGGACAACGAAGAAGACAAGACCGCAGACAACAGCGGTACAGCAGCAGCAAACCAACAACAGCAGGAGACAAGAAACCCACTCGTAGAAACCCACTTGCACAAAGTTGAAACCAAAAAATCAATTCAATGGAGATTGGCAAAGCACTTACGCATCAGAGAGGATCGATCAAACCAAAAAAAATCTGATGAGATAAAAAGCAGGACTTGGAAAAAGATTCTCAAAATTAAAGTGGCTCTTGATACCATGTTAAGGTTTAGAATATAGGAAAACTCACACCTTCTCATTAAACTGTAGAGGAATATATATACAACCTAATATTAGGAAACCTTAATGAACTAGATACCTTAACTATATTACAGATAGGAATATAACATAAGACTCCTAATAAACATAGTACTCCAATATGTTATGCCTAATCTTAGTCTAAGTAATCAACTTATTTTTTTATCATCTTAATGGGTCCGTTACCCTGTTATAGGGTTGTCACATGCTTAATTAAAAAAGTGAAAACTGGGTTTAAGTCATTGATTGAGAATTTGAGATATTTGTGGCAATATATATGAACTAGTGGTGTCAATCTGGGTCACTGGGTGGGTTTGGGTTGACCCAACCTGGGTCGGAATGATTTGGGTCGGAATAATCTGGGTGAGAGTGTGCCATGGGTCGGAACTGGGTGGGTCGGGTGGACTTGGGTCGGGTTCAGCTGGGTTAGGGGATCTTGGAACTGGGTCGGAACTGGGTCGAATGGAACTGGGTCGGCCGGTATCTGGGTTGGGTGAATTTGGGTCGGAATGGAATAAGGTGAAGTCGGCCCAAATCGGCTTTCGGAATAACTTGGGTCGGAATAAATTGGCTTTCGTAATAACTTGGGTCGGAAGAAATCGGCTTTCGGAATGACTTGGGTCGGAAGATATCGGTATCCGAATGACTTGGGTCGGAATAAATCGGCTTTTGGAATGACTTGGGTCGGAAGAAATTGGTATCGGAATGACTTGGGTCGGAATAAATCGGCTTTCGGAATGACTTGGGTCGGAATAAATCGGCTCTCGATAGGACTTGGGTCGGCTGAAGCCTCACACCGGCGGCGTATTAACTTGGGTCAGAACAAATCGGCTCTCGGAATGACTTGGGTCGGAATGAATCGTCTCTCGGAACAAGGCGACATCGGGTGCGATTGGGTCGGCTTAAGGCCTTAAGCTGGCTTTCAGAATAACTTAGGTGGAGTTTGTTTGGCTGTAGCCGTCTTTCGGGCGGAATTGGACTCTTAGAGAGCCTAATGTTTACAATTTCCGTTTTGGCGTTTTCATATATTATATATATATATATATATATATATATATATATATATATATAAAGTTAGAAGTCGAAAGTTATAACAATTAACATGTGATATAATGATATACTGATATTGTGAATTTGTGATTGAGTCATTGTGAATTTTCTGATAACACATTGATACTAATATTACTAATTGAAAAAGTTATTAAACTAAGACTTATAATTTATATAGTTATATTATTCGCTATTGCCCATCGGGTTATTCTTATTCATGATTGCATATTTGCATAATTGCATTATTACGTACACATTAAAGATTTAAAGTTATTGAATTTAATCATTAAAGAATAATGATCAAAATATCAAATATTCAAATATCAATCATCAAATGAATGAATGATCACATGATTAATACTTCGAGTTGGTACTACTAGTTCGGATTTGTCATTTGTGACAACTAACATGTCTAACAAGTATTCAAGTAACAACCATAAGGACTAAAGTATGATCGTACGAAGATGGAGACATGAAGTGATGAAGTTATTATGTTGTCATTAATATCTTATTAGGTTGACATTAATGAAAGCATCGTAATTATAAAATTGTTAGACTTTCATCATTCATGGAACAAATAACAATGATCAACGTTAATCAAATATGAAGATGATAACTTTGATCAAGATGATACATAATCATATCAGTAGAAGATGAAACATTGAAACTATGAAAGTAGATCATAGTTAATACCAATCATATCAGTAGAGGATCAAGATCGTTGATATTTCGGTTGTTGATCTTACAAAGATAGTAACATATGAGGCGATCTTATTAAACGGTCCATATTTGGAAAACCACATTACGGTTATCTATCTTACAAAATAGGGCTCGATGTTATTACACGATTCACAATAACTGAAGCATCATTAGATTAGATTGTTATTGTATTAGATGAATACATCAATGTAAGTCGACAAGCTAATTCAAGATAACTATACTCTATTTAAGTTAATTGATTTCAAGCTAAAATCATCGAATTGAATTGAAACACGTTATCAAGTGAGATCAATGAGTATTAATGTGAGTCGGTAAGCTAATTCAAGATAAGAATAATATATTTGAGTTAATCATCTTTAAGTTAAATTTATTTGTGATCCAAAGCATCTCATTCAATTGAAACAACTTGTTACCGGATGAGATAAATGAATGTATTAATGTAAGTCTATAAACTAGTTCAAGATTCCAATAATCCATTCAAGTTAATTGTTATTAAGCTATATCCATTCGAAACTCAAAACATCTAATTGAACTGAAAAAAGTTGTTATTGAGTAAAATGAGTATATCAATGCAAGTCGATAAGCTTATTCAAGATAACAATACCTCATTTGAGTTAATCGTCATTAAACTATACTTTGCTTAAGTTGAATGACTTTACTGATGATCAAGGACTCATAATTTGCTCTAATATATAACCAACCACGACAACAATGAGTATTATATAGTGATTACTACAATTATATGATCAACTATAAGTTTATATAGATTATTCGATATTATAATTTTCTTTTAATTTGCTTGATGTTAATAATAATAATAATAAATAAATAAATAATACTACGACAATATTAACAATAACAACAGTAATAATAATAATAAAAGTAAAGTCTCCATTGAAATTTGTTACTACTATTATTATTAAATATAAATTTCAAAAAAAAAATATAAAGAACCAAAAAGAAAAGTAAAGTTGATAGATTTAATTTAAGTATAACATCTAATCACATCCATAGATCAAGTTGATAGATATGTAGAATCCAACAAAGAAAACATCACTTCATCTAAACCATTGATCAGGTCCAATCTATGGCTAAAAACACACTAGCACAACCACATATGGATCGCGATTATTAGCCGTCCGATACAACTGAAATCAATGATCCCCTTTTCTCGTAAATAAACCTAATCTCTTTCCTTTTATGAACCCTAAGCAGTCCGCCTCTGTCTAGCTTTCTCTTCTTTCTTTTTTCTCCCACCCGCCTCTCTTTTTCTCTGTTTTCTAATAACTTAATTTTTACTTCAGTTTTCTACATTTAGTCGATCTAATGGTCTAATTGATTGACAAACTTTGGTTTTTTAGGGGGTGAAGATGAAGGCTTAACGAGACTTCAAGTACGAGAACGACGCTTCATGTTATGTGTTTCTCACTTTCCTCTATTTTTGTATGTGAATATCTGTCTAATTTTTTTTAGATTTCAGTTTTTGCATGCTGGATTTATATTGTGCAATTTTTCATTCGTATAATGATTCAATCATGATATAGCTCCAGATCTTGAATTGAATTATGTTTTCTTACTGTGATGTTTAATTTTGTAATTTCCTTAAGAGCAACAATGTAAATGCCCTAATTTTTTTATACCAATGAAATACCCTAACCTTCTTTATATTTTAGATCTGACCTTTGGAAAGTAGCTGGTATTTTAATTTGCTTATCTTTTTGCTTGATTTTTTCGAATCGTATTCCGGCTGACATATTGGCAACGAAAAAGAGATAGAAATTTAGTCCCAATGCCTATATTTCCGGCCCAATTTATCTTTTTGAGGTTTGCATTTATTCTGTGTTCTTCTTTTCTTTTTCTTTTTCTTTTTCTTTATTTCTGGGCTCATAATTGTTGAACTTGATGAAAGAGAGTGGGGAAAATTGAATAGTGAAAGTTTATTTATGGTCTCATTATGGTTTTTCCTGATATTTGGCCTATTAGATCTAATGTGGTATGTGGTTTTAGTTCCTTATCCGGTCTTCTTTTCTATTCTTTGCCTATTCAATTATTTCTTGAGGTTATGGTGTATTGGTGTGTTCTGGTGCTAGTGAGTGTTGTAGAATATTCATATTTTTGCACCTGATATGATGTTAATGTTGTTCTTTTATGTTTCTTTATACTTCATATTTATGTTTATATAAGCCTCTTTTTTATTTATTTTTCCAGTGATGTGGACCCCTAAGAGGCTAAGAATCACTCAAAAGCTGAAAAGCCAAGTTCAAGAGTTGAATGAACCAAAATAGATGAGCGAAAGAATCAACTGATTGGACCTTGAACAAATTTTTTTTTTTTTTTTTTTTTTTGTGAAAGGGAGCCTAGGTCTTGAAGTTGGAAGGCCAAATTTTCTATTTATCTTTTTAGGTTATTGTTTTATATTTTTAGGTGAATCAAATTAATGAATTTTTTATATTTTTCGTTATTAGGCAGTTTAGCTACTCGGAAAGATTTTCTTTGTATATCACTACATCGATTGTTGTATATTCAAACTTAAATTAGGAATGTAATACAATACAAGTAACAAGTGGACTAAAGTTTGTATTTTGTATTTTACGTTTGACCATGATATTTAAGTACTATTTTTTTTTATTTGGTTCTATATTGTTTATTATAATAGTTCTTTACACATTCCTAAAATATCAAATTGCTTTTGCAAATAATCAAAATAGTACTTACTAGCATACGTGCCAGTTAACCGAAAAGAATTGTCTCATCAAAATCCTTCCTTGTAGATTAATGCTTACCTTTTCCCTTTTTTTTATATTTTTTTTATAGCTGATTAATGCTTACTACTTACTAGCATCATAGCATGTGCTGAGAGGAAGAAAAAAAATGAGGGAAATGGAAAATTAACACAAAACCACCCTTATATGAGGGTGTTACTTTTATTTTAAACAAGATGATTAAATCCACTCATAATTCTTCATTCACATCCACACATCCACCTATATCTTTATAACATGGTGAAGTTGGGTCGGAATAGTTTTGGGTCGGCTTTAGTTGGATCGGGTGGTAACTGGGTCGGTGGTAACTTGGTTGGGTGATAACTGGGTTAGGTCACAACTGGGTCGGGTGCTAACTGGGTTGGGTTACAACTGGGTTGGGTGATAACTGGGTGGGTTTAACTGGGTCATTGGCGGGTGAAGTTGGGTGCAGGTTAGTTTTGGGTCGGAAACAGGTTGGGTGTGGGTCGTTGTTCACGGGTGCAACTGGCCACGGGTCCACGTGGGTCGACCCATTTCAGGTTGGGTTACCAATTCCACGGGTTCAACTGGGCACGGGTGGATGCTGGGTCGGAATGGGTCGGCTTTTTAACCGACCACTCTCGGCTCGGAACAGGTTGAATCTGGGTCGCATGCGGGTTCACCTGTGGGTCGGCCCAGTTTTTGACACCTCTAATATGAACCCACCTCCTTATTGTGTCATAGAGAAGAAAATATTTCGACTAATCTTAATTGGTTCTGATTGCTATGGAATAGTGCAGTCTGGTGTCTTTTTCAGCATTTGTTTCCTTTCCTATACTTGAGTGATTACACGTTTTTAAAATCTTAATTGATTACAATTTTTCTTATATCTTTGATCGTTTAGAAAATATGGGATGAAATTGGGGAGAGTTACACTGAAAGAGATAAGATGCTTTTAGACCTAGAGCATGAATGGCTTGACATTTATAGAAGGAAGGTGGATAATACAAGGAAGTACAAAGCTGATCTTTATCAAGCACTTGCTGTGGGTGAAGCTGAAATTGCTCAGCTTAATTCAACACTTGGAGAGAGACCTATTTTGCACGGGTTTGCTTCTTGTTTAATGACATTACCATCTAAATTAGCAGTAGTAATTGTACAAGTAATTTAACTGAATTATATATTAACTTTATATTTTCTCTGTCTTCTTTTGAAGGCAAAGGGTACTGTAACAGAGTAACTATCTTCTATAAAACCTGTTTTGGACAATCTGAGATCAAAGAAACAGCAAAGAGTTAACGAATTCTCCAAAATTGAATCCAAGATGATTCGAATCTGTGCTGAGGTAGCAGGCAATGATCGGTTTATAAATAATGTTGAGCCTCAAGTTGATGAAAAGGACTTAACCATGCAAAGGCTGGCCGAATATAAATTGTTGGAATTAAAGCCTCAAAGTTAGCCTTAGTTATGGAGTATTTCTTTGTTTGCTTTTGTTCATGAAATACCCAAGTCCCACATGGAAAGAATATAAAGGTCCTACCATGTTTATATACTATTATGTTCCTTTTAGCTTTGTTGAGCAATCGGCTAGAAGAATGGCAAGCCACACACGAGCGTGCACCGGCCGGGCTCGGGCTCGTGGCGAGCGCGACGTGGGCCTGTGGTCCGTTTTATGATCAACTTTAATTTTTTGGGACTGGTTTGTTCCGTTATTTCCTTTGCGAGATTCACGCAATCATATTGTAACGGCAAATCAATTCTTGCCGTTTTTGTCGCAGCTATCACTCCATAATTTCCTCCCATAATATTTCATTGCCGTTTTTCCTTGGCTCCTCTATTCTATATAAATCCTCTCTCTCTGGTTAAGAAACATATATTATTATTTAGTCTTCCTCTCTACACAAAAATTGTTCTCCAATATTTCGGGCTAAGTTCTGTCACTCCATCCGTCTGCTTGTGAGTGCACACAATCGGGCGGCGCTGTGTTAATCCTGGAGGGTGGTAGTCGGGAGGAAGTTTGCACCCGTGCTGCGGCGAAATCACCTTTAAGGGCAGTGGATCTCTCCACGTCACAGCATTCTTTTTCTTTGTTTCTCCTTTCCAAGTAAGATCGTTTTAACTATTTCTCTGTGTTCTGTCT
Source organism: Beta lomatogona (assembly GCA_947646795.1). Classification (NCBI taxonomy): domain Eukaryota; kingdom Viridiplantae; phylum Streptophyta; class Magnoliopsida; order Caryophyllales; family Amaranthaceae; genus Beta; species Beta lomatogona. The sequence continues at coordinate 1,844,973 of CANSNZ010000271.1, forward strand.
CCTTGCGTGATAGTGTTAACAATCTTAAAGGTGATTTTTATTATTCTCTTGCTATGGCATCTCGTCTGACCATCCCTGATATGTCTAAGATCGAGTCTCTTGAGGGGAAAAACTATAAACGTTGGGCTGTCAGGGTTATGTGCTTGATGATCCTGTTATTCCTTCTGATGAGACTGAGAAATTGGCTTATGAGACTAAATTTGCTAAGGATGACAGAACCAGTAAGGGGATGTTATTACACTATATGTCCAATGCACTGCTTGATATTTACATGACTTATAACCATGCTAAGGACATTTGGGATACCCTGGAAAAGAAATATGGTGTTGATGATGCTGGTTCCAAACACTATTGTTTTAGTAAGTGGCTTAATTTCATGATAGATGATGAGAAACCCATTATTGACCAGGTTCATGACTATGAAACTATTTGCACCAATATTGCTGCTGAGGGACTTGTTATTTGTGAGTATACCCAGGCTATCGTACTTATTGAGAAACTGCCACCTTCTTGGAAAGACTATAGGAACCAGCTTATGCACAAAAAGAGAGACCTTACCCTTGAAGAACTTGTTGGTCATCTGAAAATTGAGGAAGAAAACCGTCTTAAGGACAAACCCTCTAATGATGCTGTATTTCCTAAAGCTAATCTTGTGGAGTCCAAACACTCCAATTATGACGGGAACAAACAGAAGGCAAATAGTTTTCACAAGGGAGACAATAGTCTCAAATTTCATGGAGGTGTGCAGAATTAGAGGTTCAAAGGCAGCTGTCATGAGTGCAGTAAACCTGGACACAAAGCTGCAAATTGCTGGAACAAAAAGAAGAACCAAGCAAACTTAGTGGAAGCAGTTGAAAACTTTGTTGCTGTTGTATCTGAGATCAACCTAGCTGGAGATACTGCTGAATGGATCGTGGACACAGGAGCAACGAGGCACATTTGCACCAACCGAGCCATGTTCGATCAATATGAAAAGCTGGAAGGTGAAAATGTGTTCATGGGCAACTCTGCTTCAGCAAAGTCAGCGGCAAAGGGAAGATTACTCTCAAACTCACTTCTGTAAAATTGCTTACTCTTACAAATGTACTTCATGTTCCTGAAATGCGTAGAAATCTAATTTCTAGAAGTTTGTTAATTAGGGCTGGTTTGAGGTTATCTTTTGATTCTGATAGACTTGTTATCACCCATAATGGGGAATTTGTGGGGAAGGGATATTGTAATGGGGGGCTTTTTGCTGTTGATGCTACTGTTGAACTGATGAATAAATCTGTTTCTACTTCTTCTGCTTATATTGCTGAGTCTATTGATTTATGGCATTCTAGATTAGGTCATGTGAATGCAGCTTCCATAAAACGGCTAAAACACTTGAATTTGATACCTAGCTTCTCCAATTCTGACTTGCCTAAATGTGAAATTTGTGTTGAAGCTAAATTTGCTAGGAAGCCTTTTAAGTCAGTTGATAGGCAATCTGAACTTCTTGAACTGATTCACTCAGACTTAGGAGACTTTAAGAACCATGAAAGTCGAGGAGGGAAGAAGTATTACATAACCTTTGTAGATGACTTTTCCCGTTACACCGTAGTATATCTTCTGAAATCTAAGGATGAAGCAGAGGGAATGTTTTTAAAGTACAAAGCTGAGGTTGGAAACCAATTGGATAGGAAAATTAAGAGACTTAGAAGTGATAGGGGAGGAGAATATGATCCCACTTCCTTTAAGACCTTCTGTGAACAAAATGGGATCATTCATGAGTTGACTGCCCCTTATACCCCCGAACAAAACGGTATAGCTGAAAGGAAGAATAGAACCCTTAAGAACATGATGAATGCTATGTTGATTAGTTCTGGACTTCCTGATAACATGTGGGGAGAGGCTATTTTATCTGCTTGTCATGTCTTGAACCGTGTGCCACATAAGAAGTTAGACAAAACCCCATATGAGATGTGGAAAGGTCATATCCCTAACCTCAAATACCTGAAAGTGTGGGGGTGTCTTGCTAAGGTTGTCATACCTTCCTTTAAGAGGGACAAAATAGGACCAAAGACTTGTGATTCAATTTTCATTGGTTATGGTTTTCATAGTGCTGCTTATTCCTTTCTTATTAAGGATGCTAGAGGTTCTTATGCTTGTGGTTCTATTGTTGAATCAAGAGATGCTGAATTCTTTGAACATGTGTTTCCTTTGAAATGTTCTTCTACTGCTTCAAGTTTTTCTTCTGCTGATCATGCTTTGTCTGTGCCTAGTCCTCATGTGACTTTACCTGTAGTAGAAGAAGAACCTAGGAGGAGTAAAAGACCTAGGAATGAGAACAGTTTTGGTTCTGATTTTGTCACCTCCTTCCTTACTGAAAGTTGTGTCCTAAATGAGAGTCTAGTGTCTGTCTTTATCTTAGAAGAAGACCCTAAGACCTATGTCGAGGCAATGAAATTTGTTGATGCTGTTTTTTGGAAAGAGGCCATAGATAGTGAGCTCGAGTCCATCATGAGTAACAACACTTGGGAATTAGCAGACCTTCCTAGGGGTTGTAAGCCTATCTCTAGCAAATGGATCTTCAAAAAGAAGTTAAAGCCTGATGGTTCAATTGACAAGTATAAGGCAAGATTAGTTGTGAGAGGTTTCACTCAAAAGGAGGGAATTGACTATTTTGACACCTATTCCCCAGTTACTAAGATTGCTACCATTATGACTCTGTTTGCCTTAGCTGCTTTACATGGCCTTGTAGTGCATCAAATGGATGTTAAGACTGCTTTCCTAAATGGTGACCTTGAGGAAGAAATCTATATGGATCAACCTGAAGGATGTGTAATTTCGGGTCAAGAGCACAAGGTGTGTAAGCTAGTAAAATCCCTTTATGGTTTAAAGCAAGCTCCCAAACAATGGTACCAAAAGTTTGATAATACACTACTAGAAAATAGGGTTATAGCAACGCCCTTTTATGCTACAGTTTTACTGGCGTTGCTATATCATAGCTATTGCAACAATTAAATAATTTTTAATTTGAGTAGACTTTGACTTTGGAAAAACGTTGCTATAGAAAAACTATTGCACCAGTTATATACTATGACTATTTTTTTGCAACAGTTTTTAGTCTTTTAATATTTTGATGAGATATTGTAACGGTTTTTTGTAAAGCATCTAAAAAAAGTTAAATAAATAATAGGTTTTTTTTTTAATAGATCGCTGTTTTTTTGGTTTCCTTCCCCACTTTTGTAACAACCCAAATTGTAAGAGTGTTTTAATAATCATAACTAGCCAAAATTATATATTAAATATTCTTATTATATTTAAGTTGAAACTAACGATCTTCTATTGCTATGTTGTGTTGATATTATGTGGTTTTTATTTGAGCAGGTAATATTTTAATGGACGTTTAATCGTAAGTTAATTATTTTATTAGCTTAATTATACTATAATATTTTTAAAAATGAGTTTGAATAACTTGGATTTTAATTGGATATAGTTTTCTCTAGGGATCAATTGGATATAGTTATATGTTAGTATATTATATTTGCAAACATTTATATTATATTTGCAAACATTAACATAATTAAGTTAGTAAGCTGTGTTGGAGACATTTTGAATTTTAATAGAAAAGAAAACCCGAAAATCATAAACCCCACTTATGTCGATTAATTGGAGACCTTAAAACCCCAGGCTGAGGCTCCTCATCTCTCTCAAGTTCCATTTCCACCCAAAACCCCCAAAACCCTCGTTTCTCCCTCCCCGTGGTTCTCATGCACTCCCTCTCGTGCTTCGATCTTCCGGTTCACCTGTCGCCAAACCTTCGCCGGCGTTTCCCCTTCTCGCCGGAGCTTTCCTTCCCCTCTACTCGTGCCCCTGCTGCGCTGGTGTCGCTGCTGTTGCTGTGTTGTTGCTGTTGGTAGGGCAGCGGTGAGCCACAAAGCTTGCCTCTTTTGTTTTCCTCCCTCCTCTTGATCATTGCTGCTATATGATTGATGCCGCTGCTTCTTCGAAGCGCCGGACGTGCCCCTGTACTCGCGCATCAATCTTTCTCTCACTGATTTGTCGAAGCTTCTGTCTTCTCTTCGCCAAAGTCGCTTAGTGTCCTTGAGACACCACGTGAGGTGCCACACTCACCCTTTCTTTTCTTTATTTTGTCTTTTGATCTTTGATGAGATTGTGTTTTTGATTTATGATATATTCATGATTTATTGCTTGTTGGTCATATTGTTGACTAATTGTGAGGACATGAAATCAGAGGTGCTGTTATACTTTTGAAATCTAGTAAAACTATCAGTATGATTTATGTAGGGAATTTGTTGGTCATGAAATTCTGGATTTTTTGTGTAAATTATTGATGTCTGAATTATTGAATTACAATAGGAGTTTAGATTAGTTAAAATCTAGATATTATCTTGAATCCATTCAAAGGTTTAGAATAAGCCTGGCATGTTCTAAGTGTAATATCAATAGATTGAACTTGGTAATGGTTAATAAAGAGAGTTTTTAATATCAACGGTCGATGGCCTTGAAAGTAAAACAAGTCTCTGACTATAAAAGTATGTGTTTCATTATTTGAAATTATGTATGGATTTAAGGATGAACCGAGTATTATGTGATATAGAACACTAATTTTATTACCTAGTTCATGTCTTATCATGTTTTGATTAACTATTTTCAGCTTTACTATGTTTGGAATTGAGATAATATATTGCTTTGAGACAATCTTGGTATTGTATGAAACTCAAAGTACCTTTGCTAACTATATCAGGTTTATTATATTTTAATAAGTTGGAAAGCTAAGGAAGGTATATTACTTGATTGATGTAAGAACTATTCAGAGTTGAGTTATGTTTAGTGACGATAGGTTTTGTAAATTATATTGTTGACAAGCTTATTGATATGGATATGGATTTGTATAGAATTGACTTTGATTGAAATACATAGTATGATTTATAATGCTATATATAAAATAGATTGATTAGCTTGTATGATTCTGGAATCTTGAGAATTTTGTTGATTTGATCGATATTTAAAAAGATTGTTGATTATTGGATCTTTGTGAAAGAATGATTATAATTTTGTTGAGTTAATTAGGGATTTCAGTTAATTACTATAATGATGCGCGCACTCCACAAACCGAAGTCCTGGTGGGAGGAGGGTGTTATTTGCACTTCACAGTAAACTCCACCAGTCAAATGAATCTAATAATGTTATCTTTGCAACTTTCCATAATTCCTGCAAGTCTCTCTTTATTCATTCTGTATCATGCAGGTCATTAATTCTATGGGAGCTTTCTCTTGACACAGAATTAGTGAAAGTACAAACGTGTTGGTAATACCATTCTGACGTTCTCAATCCATTATTATTTCACGCTGCAATTTCTTCCCCCTTCAAGTATTAGCTAACCGGACTATATGTTCTAGCAACATTTTGACTATCTATATGTGCGTAATAGAGATTAAAACCTTGATCGATTTTTTTGTGTTGTATTTTTATTAACGGATGACAATCTTCTTCACAAGCAACAAGACCCGAGCATAGCGGCAACAACTACAACAGGTTGTCCATTGTCTCATAAACTAATTAGTAGACCCCGTGCACCCTTTTTTTTACCCCACCTGACCTTCGATTTTTCGCTTTAAACCAACACTTGACTGTCTTTTGTTCTCCCTCCCCGCATGGAGCTAATTGCAACTTATCCATATGCCATTCAGTTCACCTCACCATATGAGATATATAGATTATTTAGAATGATAAACTTTATAATGGGAAAACCATCTATAAGCTGACATGTAGCCTATATTAGGATTTTGGCTCACAAAATGTTGAATCACACAGTATTATAACATGGAAACTAGTTTGATTGATGAACTACTGCATGATATGCTGCTTCCAATGAACACCATGGTGGTGTAATATTGTATCATAACATAGAAGGAAAATTGACTATTATTATTCTGTTTACAGGAAGGTAGATAGAAGGAGAAAGGTGGATACAAGGTTGGCAAGAAGGGCATAGATTGAAGTTCTTTTGGATTGATTTTGGACAAATAATTTAATACTATATAGGTTCTAGATTGCTTGAACTATTAGTTCTTTTTGGAGATTCATCAGTATTCTGAAGTGATGTATTCATATTATAACAATGGTTTTTGTCATTAGAATGCTTGTTATGGATATTTTAATTTAATATTAAATAAAACTTAATTTGAAATAGATGTTTTCTTTTTGTTGTAGTTGGATATTTTGGTATAATATTTCATTTTAATGAGCTACTAAATAAATACATATGAAACTGTTGCTATAAACTCACATTAAAGTGTCGCAATAATTGTATCAAGAAATGTTGCTACAGACTACAAAAGTGTTGCAATATTAGAGCAATAAATGTTGTCATAGACTGTTGATAGTGCTGCTATAGATAATAAAAGTGTTAGCCTAAACGCTAAAAATGTTGCTTTACATCCTAAATAATTGTTACTAAAACTTAATAATTGTCGCCTTAGATATAATAAAACTGTTGGTAAAAGTTAAAAATTGTTGCTAATGATATCTATGGCAACAGTTCTGTAAAGTTGTTGCTTAAGGCATCATAAGTGTTGCCACAGAGTTATAGCAGCGCCACCTATTGGCAACGCCATATAAACTGTTGCAATAGGTCTATGGCAACATTTAATGGATCTTTGCCAACACATTTAGGCCGTTGCTATAGCCCTATTTTGTAGTAGAGCGATACTTGTGTTTATTCTGAAAATGACTCTCGAGGTTGTGTGATCATCTGTTTATATGTTGATGATATGTTGATTTTTGGGACTAGCTTAGATCTTGTGAATGAAGTGAAAGAATTCTTAAGTACTAAGTTTGAAATGAAAGATATGGGTGAGGCTGACCTTATTTTGGGAGTTAAAATTTCTAGGTCTCCTCATGGTTTCAGTTTGAGTTAGGCCCATTATGTTGAAAAGGTACTTAGGAAGTTCAACTCCTTTGATGTTGATCCAGTCAGTACCTCTTATGACTCTAGTATCCACTTGGTGAAAAATAAAGGAGACCCTGTGAGTCAATCTGAGTATGCTAAAGTAATTGGTAGCATTATATATTTGATGAAATGCACCAGACCTGATGTTGCATATGCTATTAGTAGACTTAGTAGGTACACACATAATCCTAGCAAGGATCATTGGGGTGCTTTGCGTTGTTTGCCTAGATACCTTAAAGGAACCATGGATTGGGGCATTCACTACTCTTCTTCACCTGCTGTTTTAGAAGGTTATTGTGATGCTAATTGGGTATCTGGAAATGATGAGATTAACTCTACTAGTGGTTTTGTTTTTACCTTGGGTGGTGGTGCTATTTCTTGGAAATCTTGTAAACAATCTTGTACTGCTATGTCAACAATGGAATCTGAATTTGTTGCACTTGAGTTGGCAGGAAATGAGGTAGAATGGCTTAGAAACTTGGTGAATGATGTTCCATTGTGGGGGAAACCTGCTCCTTCAGTTGCACTGCATTGTGACTCTCAGGCTGCTATTGCAGTGGCAAAGAACAATGTCTACAATGGAAAGAAAAGGCACATTCGTCTCAGACGCAAGGTTGTTAAAGATTTGATAAGCAGTGGAGTGATATCACTGGACTATGTAAAGTCCGAAAAGAATTTAGCGGATCCGTTTACTAAAGGCCTTTCTAGAAATGTAATTGTGGATGCATCCAGAGGGATGGGATTGAGACTCATTTGAAATGTAATAATGAAACCCTACTCTATGCAAATAGAGTTCAAAGGGCAACATTAGTAATAAAGGCACTTGTTTATTTCTATCCCTCTTATGAAAAATTGTGTTGAAAAGTGCTTACCACCAGTGATTGAGGATGAGCAAAGGGCTCTTAATGAACCCATATCCATAGGTGTGTGGTGGTGTGTAGTGGTACACACTTGATGGGATTCACCTACTTAGATGTGGAAGTGGGGCCGCTTCCTATGAGAAAATGTGGGTCATTTCTCTAGAGCATCTATGAGTATCCAAGTAGGCGTATGGCCAGTATAGGCGCCACATTGATCGCGGAGTGACTACTTCTTTTAAAGACAGATGTGTGCTTTAAATAAAGGTTTTAAGTTTTCTTAAGTTCAAGATAAACATCACTTAATTGAACAAGATTCCCAAATCTGATTCACTAAGTGTTAATTCAAGTCGTAAGACATTAACACTGATGCATCACTTCTTTTCAAGCCCGAAATTGTTTATTCTTCTTTTCTTCCTCTAACTTTGGTTCTTGTTGGGGATTGTTGGAATTAAAGCCTCAAAGATAGCCTTAGTTATGGAGTATTTCTTTGTTTGCTTTTGTTCATGAAATACCCAAGTCCCACATGGAAAGAATATAAAGGTCCTACCTTGTTTATATAATATTATGTTCCTTTTAGCTTTGTTGAGCAATGGGCTAAAAGAATGGCAAGCCACACACGCGCACGCGCGCCGGCCGGGCTCGGGCTCGTGGCGAGCGCGGCGTGGGCCTCTGCGGTCCGTTTTATGATCGCCTTTAATTTTTTAGGACTGGTTTGTTCCGTTATTTCCTTTGCGAGATTCACGCAATCATATTGTAACGGCAAATCAATTCTTGTCGTTTTTGTCGCAGCTATCACTCCATAATTTCCTCCCAGAATATTTCATAGCCGTTTTTCCTTGGCTCCTCTATTCTATATAAATCCTCTCTCTTTGGTTAAGAAACATATATTATTATTTAGTCTTCCTCTCTACACAAAAATTGTTCTCCAATATTTCGGGCTAAGTTCTGTCACTCCATCCGTCTGCTTGTGAGTGCACACAATCGGACGGCACTGTGTTAATCCTGGAGGGTCGTCGTCGGGAGGAAGTTTGCACCCGTCCTGCGGCGAAATCACCTTTAAGGACAGTGGATCTCTTCACGTCACATCATTCTTTTTCTTTGTTTCTCCTTTCCAAGTAAGATCGTTCTAACTATTTTCTCTGTATTATGTCTCCTTGCGTGATAGTGTTAACATAAATCACATCTTGAAGAGCTTCAAAATGAAAACGTTTGTCATTTAATATCTTCAAAAAGTATCTGCTTTGAATGCCTTGGCAATTGGTATTAATTCTTTGATTCTTGCCATTCAAGGCTCTCCATTTGCAGAAATTTAATGCTCATATTAATACTATTCATGAGCTAATAAAATGTTTTAAAATTAAGTATTCAAGGTCGAAAACTTGGATCTTTCATTATTTGAGCAAGAATTCAGAATTTTTTGTATGACCTTTAGAAATTAGCCCTTGAATTCAGAGAAATTCATTGAAATATTGTACAAGTGTGTGCTGGTGCAATGTTTTACAGGTGATGGAAGTAGAAATCACAACATGCTACATACTTCAAGGATTTTGAAGCTCCCTTTGCTCTGGCTGTTGTTCTCGGGTTGTTCCTATGGCTGGTGCCAAAGATGAATACTTGAATACATAGATCCGAGGAAGCCTATAGCGGTGAGTATATACGATGTGTTTTTCTTAATTTTGCTTCACTTTACTACCAATACTCTCCAAGGAATCCTATAGCGGTGAGTATATATGATGTGTTATTTCTTAATTTTGCTTCATTTTACTACCAATACTCTTTTGGGTACGAAATGTTGTTTTGTTTGTTGTACTACTGATAAGTAATAGATGATAATGCTTTGTTATACACTACCATAGCTGGAACAATTTAACGGAATAATTTAGGACTAAACATGGGCACTGCTTTATTTTCTTAATAAATGATGATGCTTTATTACCCTTTATTTTCTATCGCTTTTTTGATTGCATCGCTTTCTCATCGCTTCATTCGTGTTGAATTTAGATCGGCTCACATTAACAAAGACCCCACAACAACAAATTTTTTTTTGGGAGAGGGAAGGGGGGGGGGACAGGTGATGCGATCGGTGTGAGTCGTTGTCTCATCCTACTTCATCTCTTCGTTTTTTTAAAGCATTTTAATAGGCTTAATTCTTTGCTAAAAATGACTCTTTAACCTTTTTTAACTTGGTCTTGAAGATTATATCTTTGCTTTTGATCTTTTATATATCATATTTGTGACTTGAATTGGAAGATAGCGAGTATACGGTTTTATAGGATGAGAGTTCACTAGGTACGGAAAAGGAGGAGGAGAAGCCCTTGATTTAGTTTAAAAGGAGAAAGCGAGCAGAGGGGGAGGGATAGAGCTGGAGGTTTGTTTTTATCTCATAAAATGTTTGATATTTCATGGTAAGATCTGTGAACCATGTATTCATCGAGTTATTCTTGCGTGGACCTGGTCCACATTAACATTATTGTGAACCAAAGCCACTTATTTAACATAGTGACCCTTTTTTTTCCATATAGTAACCTTTAAAAAAATCTTAAGTTACACTATACAGTTACTTTCTATCATAGTGACCGTTTTTTTTAATATAGTCACTCTTTCTTAGGTTAGTTTATCATGATAAAATTTTCAGTTTGTGACATAATAACCTTTTTTTTTTTCACATAGTCAAACTTTATAGAATCTATATCTACTCATTTTTTATATCTACTTTTTTATACAGATGATCTTTTTTTTCATAAATCACTTGTGAATTAGAGATAGCCCACACTAATTTAGTGTGGATCAGGTTCATATAAGACTTTTACGTATTCATGAGCCCCAATCCTTCTCAGTTGAAACCCTAATCTCACGCTCAACTACTATTATTCTCAACTGCATTTGCTACAACACGAGGGAAGATACTTCCCGTTTAAAAAAAATACTAGGGAAGGTACTATCGGCTTGTCTGGGCGGCGAATTGGGTAGCTTTGCCCATTATTTGTCTATTTGATCATATATAACACTCTTAGTAATAGGGCCAAACCTCACAATCTTCGAGTAAGGAGGTGATTTGAGATCATTCAATTTAATAAGAGAGTATATAGGGTAACATATTTTGCCAATTCCCAATTCGATTTTACTCTCTAAGATTCAGCACCATCATGCAATACTGAAGATTGGAGCAACACTTTCTTTGCCTAAACACTATACACACTAATTGTTGGGAAGTACAATTCGTATTTATGCCTTTTGAATCATCAGTATTGCAGTTGCAGAGTTATGTATTATAGTATGCATGTGAATATGTGATTCTAAAGTCATTGAGGGGAATTAGGGTGGTGGTGATAGAATGGTATAGTCAGAGTTGTGATTCCTCTTAAAGGTATATATAAACAATTGATTTTAACAGAAATGGGAAATGTGGTACTTTCTAATCTCCTTGTGAAGAGATTTGGTAGATGGGGTTTGCAATATAGCTACTTAGAGAAAGCAGAGCTCTTTAGAAAGTAAACCTGAAAGAAGTATTTTGCAATTTGACCTTAACAGTCAAAAAGAAGAAAAGGTTGCTGTTTAAATGCTGAAATGTGATGCATTTCTCCTCTTCTTTTTCCGGTTATTACTATCTATCCTTGATTTGCTTTGCTCTATGTTACCTAGACTTGGGGACTCGAGTCGAAGTGGGTACGTGTCCAAGTGGGTATGTGTCCAAGTGTGCGACTCGGGAAACTGTTGCAAAAGTTCCATGATTTTGGCTCAAAGTAAGTGTTGAAGGCTCTATACCCATGTTGGTGTGTCAAGAAGTTGACACCGGTAATTGAGGTCAAATGAAGAGTCCAAGTAATATAGGATTTGCTCTAAGTGAACCATTGTGTCCATGTAAATTTTGTGACCAGATTTGAGAAGATACAGGGTTCTTTTAGGCCCTTATCCATGATATGTTTTACCTGAGTGAATCATTGTCCATGGTATTGAAGTGAATATAAAATGTACTTGTGAAATGTATGACCTGATGTGATAAGGTACAGGTGTTCTAGGGTCTAAAGTTCTGCTTGTTTTTGATAAGCAATGGTTTGTGTTTGTATATGCAATCATCTACTGGGTATCTGCTGCCTTAGTGAGTATTAGGACTGTTTTAATAAAATAGTTGATTTCATTACTAAAAATATAAGTTTACAAGCTAAACAGTTGCAATTCTAACAAAACAATCACCTAAACCAAACTAGCAGTACTAAACTAAATTGCAAATCGTTATGACTAGGGCCTCACCTTCTAGGAAAATCATATGGTTACTGCACAAAATTTGTTATAAGATTAGTTGAGGAATGGTTCGCTCACTGTGGTGATTGTATGTGCATTATCTAGGAATCTTGCTTCCAATTTACAAACTTTATTAAGGGAGGGTGGTTAGGGATCGTTGAGTATGTTTATTTTCCTAAAAAGGGGATTGCTGAAAGTTTAGTACAAAGAACATGATAAAGACTGTATTTAGGTGTTTATTGACATGTAGAATTCATACCTAAAATTTTAGTATCAATTTCCTGGGTTTATTTTTTGACAATCTGATCCATAAAACTCAGCAAAAAGGCCTTAAAAAAGAGATTATGAGAATATGATTGACACATACAGCCTGGGATCTTTCAATCTCTAAAGATAATGAAAGACGTGGATGGCATCCAGTAACGTGCAAATTTTCAAATGCAACCTCTAAGTTGATTCACTCTATTAAGGTAATGCTTTCGTGTATTGCTTACTCTATCGTGTATTGCTTACTCATATGAAGTCTGTTATCTCTATGACCATTTGTTACAGATGCTAGAGCAACATGTTACGGATCATATACATACCTGACTACACTCTATAAACTGCTAAAATGTGGTTTATGGGTAGATCTGAATCTGCGACGTTAGTATTGTGAGCCTGGTAGCTGTTCCCTTTTACCCTTGATTGGAAAGTATCGAGTATCTACATACAGTGATTAAGATGTAGGAAACTTCACTAAGATTTGTCGTGTGCATGACAATATGAACATCATACTTGGCCATGTTTGAAAGCGTATAATTGTTTTCTGTTTACCGCTAAATAATTTCTGTAATTGTATCTGTTAAACTTTGTCTTAAGATTTTAAAAAAATATTAGACAACTGCAGGAAATAGATAACATCTTTTATGAGACCAAAAATCAAAGAGAATGATGCAGTAGCAAGGGTAAACCATCACCTTGCTTCCTCTTTGCAAGAAAGTTCACTCGGCCTGCTACCAGTCGTATACTTAATTTGATAAGCGAACAACTGTGTAATATATATTGGCTGAGGGGTTGTAAACATAATTCTTTGGTGTTTCTTCTCTATAGTGTTGACTTTTGTTGTCTATTGTCTAATTTACCCTCTATTCTCAAATAGAAATAGCCTGTGCTAGGTTACGTAGCCAGAAAGCTGAAAAAAGCATGCTTTTTCAGCAATACACCTTACACCGGTAGATGCCAGCATGTCAATAAACCCCCCGCTACGTAGGGGTTTCTCTTCTATTTGTTCTCATGTAACAACATGATTTTTGTGCGCTTCTCCTAACGCATATTCTTGTAATCTAATAAGAGATTTTAATGTTGCGGAAAAGATGTGGCCGAAGTTTCTATTTAGAAAAAAACTTGGTATATTTGCTTATAGCATTTTAAAGAAAAAGACAATCCTTACGACACAAATGTGGACATTTCCATCAAATGGTTTTGGTGTTAGTACTTCCTTGAATTCACTCTTCTCTTCCTCTCATTTTATTCTTCTTATTTATTTGGTCTTTGCATTTTTTGTTTAACGATCAAAAATTGTTAATTTTGGAACCTTTTCATTAATGGTGAAGATAATGCAAAATTGAGGAACGCCTAGGAGGAAAGAGAGAAGGAAATAATGCAAAGTTGAATAGAGCAAGCGATTGAAGCTTTTGTGCTAGAGATTCTAAAACAACCTTCTTTTATATCTTATATAGAAGTTATTAATGTTCTCTCAAAGAAATTATTATAAAGTATTACTAATACCTAACACTACTCCTGCTCTTTACAATCTTCGCAACCATAAGTGGAAACGTAGATGAAAAAAAAAATTGGAGGGCAATCTTCAAAACAGAGTTTATGTAGCTAGACATCTTGATTCTTGAAAGGATATTAAGATACAATTTGTTGAATTGTATTCAATAATAGGAAACAAGGCTTTATTTGGCACATATTATCATGAAAGGTTAAGGGTTATAGTTACAATTGATTTTTCTATTTTGACATTTATAATTCAAAGGCATACACGAGTGGTTTAATAATAGGAAACAAGGCTTTATTTGGCACATATTATCATGAAAGGTTAAGGGTTATAGTTACAATTGATTTTTCTATTTTGACATTTATAATTCAAAGGCATACACGAGTGGTTTAATTCAATTTTTTAGATGGAAAATGGAGAAAATACATCCTAATTCGAGTATTGTAAATATGTCGTTTTACGGTGGCACACTTTTTTTACTTATAAACTTCATTTTTTCAGTTATTCAATCTAGCATCAAACATCTAGCCTAATTTGAATATTGAATCTACAATGAATATCATCTATATGTTCAACATCATACCCTTTCTAATTTTGTTCATTTTCCTTCACAAATGTAAAACCTAGATTGTATTAGCAATGAAAGTTAATCAATATAATAGTTTCAATGAGTAGAGATACATATGAAAACTATAATTCTTACTTCTTTACAAACTCATACATACACCACTGCATTATAATCTTTAAACACATGTCCTCCCCTACATTATGTTACTAACATTCTTATCATACTTTTTAGGCTCAAACTACGGTGTTGGGCGAAACCCCTCGGTTGAAAATTCGCATTCTTGAACAAACTTATTCAGATTTGCTTACATATATTAGATGTAATACTTGCGCCAAACGTGTTTCTTTCGAGCAATGTGCCATATAGGCTGTTCAAATTGTTTTAAAGTGAGTTTATCCGTAGCTACGTATGCAATCGTTACATAACTACTCATCATTATCCGGAAAATAATTAATAAAAATGACAATTTTCCTTTACTCCTAGGATCCATTTCCAAATCAAAGCGTGAGGTGACCTTTGGGTTGATGGGTCTTACGCCTTCACCAAAGAATGTAAAACTCTTTTCAAAATGTTAGCCCTAACATATTCATAATCTACCTACCGATATAAATATCTTCTATTTTTGCATATATTCTCACTTCAATCTCAAATATAATCTAGATTCTAAACTCTTGTACATTTACATTTACTTGCTAGCTAGCCTTCACCACCATCTTCAATGAATTAATGGCGGCAAACTTTTATATCCAAATCATGCCAACTCGCATTGATTTCGGGAAATAGAATTTTGTAGTGGAATCATATATCATCTTGTGGGACTAGGCCAAAGCTCCATCTTAAAAAGCATTTCAAAGGCATGTGAAATAACCAAAAGTTAGCAACAAGTTTCAGTTTGGAGGGCTTTCTAAAAATACTAGATTTAAGCTTCAAATTGCACGTCAAAGTGCTTACTAGAATATATATTGTCGCCCTATACTATGGTATGAATAAATTTGTTTATGAACATCTTATTTTAGTTGCTTTACCCATACACCCAATGAAAGTGCAAGCACCAATCTTGTTTTGGAACAGGTTATTTCACAATCATCTTGCTAATTAAATCCAACGTAATTCGAATATTGCAAATACGCTATTTTGGGGGGTACAGTGCGCGTAGGCACGTAGTGCAACAACTAGTGTATAGGAAAAGTTTATTTTTATAATGCAACTTTTGAGCGATTTGACCAATTTAATCCCATCTATTGCTTACTTTTTAATGATCCCAATTTTTTGGGGGTAGCCTCTCAAAATAATCCGGACTCTTACTTTCTTGACACAACCAATCCGTTTTAGGTCCATTATATGCATGAAAAAAAAAAAAAAGTTCAGATTTTTTTTGAGATGCTATCCCTCAAAGTTGGGATTATTCTAAAACAATCAAAAGATAGGATTAATTTTCGCGAATTAGCCGGATATTGGATTATTGAAAACAATATATATATATGTATATGTATGTATATATGGGGGTGGGATCTGCTGAAAAACAACTCTTAATTTGAAAACTTAAAGAGGATAACTTTTAGCAATTTTAGGGTAACTTTTTATATATATATTTCAAGGGTAACTTTTAGCACTTTTTACAGTAACTTTTAGCAACTTTAGGGTAACTTTATATATATATTTCAAGGGGAACTTTTAGCACCTTTTAGGGTAACTTTATATGCTATAAGAGTAACTTCTTCCACACTTAAGGTAATTTTATATATTTCCAAGGGTTAACCTTGTATGTTAATTTTTGTTTCTGGCATGTTTAATTTTGTTTTGTTGAGCTCATTTCTCTTGTTGAATTGTTCATTTATAAGCTCTAAAATCATCATAAAATTGACAATCATTAAAAACAGAGATAATTCAAAGAAATGAATTATGAAGAGTCGAAAAGAAAAAATCGAGAAAGAATACTCACAATGTAGAAAAAGATCAAGAAGAAGAACCCTAAATGCGAGGAAATGATGAATTTGATGATGATTTGATGAAAAAGCTTCGAAAAAGGTCTACAAAGAGAGAGAGTTGATGAAGATTTGAGACGGGGATCGCAAAAACACATTGGTTGTCATGTTCTTCTTAGGGGATTTACATCTATCCCACTTGATATTCTTATCTCAAAATACACAGCATGCATGTCATCCGAGTATCCTTCCATCCAAAATATTCATCAAAAGGGGATGCCACTCGGCCCCTTATACCCACAGGTTCAACAAAACGGTTCTTCATAATTCCACAACATAAATCACTTACAAATTTTCAATAAATATCTCTCACAATAACACTTGAACATCTCCCAAACATCATCAATGATAATATACGGTTTTTTACAGTAACCACAATTCAATCAAAATTACATCACCAATTAACTCTAAATCATATTCATTAAAAGAGTAGTAACAATTAATCATTTTCTTCCATAAATCAAACATAAACATGTGGTTACCCAATGATACGTATTGTATACTACGAAAATCAGCAACCCGAGAATATAATAAATTATGAATTATTTCGATTTACAAGCCCTCAAACAATTTAAAAGTGTATCCTCAATTTCACAACAAAAACACCATAATAATTATTAAACTAATAATTTCGAGTATTAAAATCATACAAAAATTATCATATGACCCTAATGGCTCTCTTGATCTGATACAATTTTATTTATAATTTTCGAACTCCAAAAGTATTTTTAACAGTTAATATACAGATTCCTCAAATAAGCCATTATAATAATTAAAAATATAAACAGACGCCCAAAAATTACTAAAAATTCACATAACATGTAAAAACTCACGGAAATACATAATATTCAAAGAAATTAATTTTCCTACCTTTACAAATAATTTTCATGATTTATATACTGACAGAACCAAAATTACAAAAACAGATATATCAATTAAATATGCCATAGCCAAAAAAGAATATTGCAAGTCCCAATTATATAATATGCAAATATGTTCTAAATTATTCTAAGGCATGGAATACATACTACGCATGTAACATGATCTAAGAAAATAATTTCATCAATTTTAACAATGTTCCATAATTATCATGCAATTTAGCCAAAAACGCACAAAACACCAATTTAATCAAATAAATACTAAAAATCATGCGAAAATTATTTTTCTCTACACAGTATTAACATAGCATGTATCAAGTATATTCGTGTCAAATTTCGTCAAAAATTTCATTCAAAAAGTATTTTTAAATAATTCCTAGCGTAATAATCTAATACCGAATAATACCCTAATCACTATGGTTCTAAGATAACAACTAGTTACCTGGATCGTCGGGAGGAGAGCTGAGTCTAAAGAGACAATCACGAGTTAAGCATGCAATCCAAATCCTCTTCTAACCCCAAGGCGTAACGAACGGGAATTGTAGCAACAAGTCACTAGGCATTTCTTCGAACGTTGAAAACTCTTTGTTTCGCGCTGCTCTATTACGACCATGATTCTCGATGATCAAAAGCTTAGATTATAAATCGCTCCGGTCATAATGTAGAACAAGACGTTATAAACGTTGTGTCCAAATTTGAAGACGATCCAACTGTTAGATCTCCGGCTACGGTTATTTTCGTGAAGGTGCGACAGGAAAAACCGGGTTGAAACTTTCTATTCTTTTCCTCTTCCTTTTCTCTCTTCCTTTTCTTGAAAAAAACGGTGGGTGATAAATGCAAATGATGCTGAACTTCTTTGAATAAAAATCAGAATTTTATGGATGTTTAATGGTTGAAATAAAGGGTTTTAATTAAGGAGAATGATTAGGGGGTTATAGGAGTTACAAAGCTACAAAGAGTCACAAGGAAAAATAAAAAGAAAAGAAAGAAGAGGAGCTCTCCTTCTCCATCTCCTTGGCCGGCTGTTAAGCCCAACACACCAACAAAAATTTCGGCCCAAATCAATAGGGTCCATGCTTCAAAGCTTCCGCTACGCGATAAATCGATAAATTCTTAAATCGCGCCTAAACTTTGAAAATACTTAATAATGAAAATAATTCTAATAAATTATATTATAAAAATTAATATAATGCACACATTAACACACCATATAATAAAATAATAATTCGGCTCCCAAATTATAAAGAATAAAAATCATTGATCTAGAGAAAATAATAAATCATTTATTTTTTTTATTTACGAAAAGAATATCATTTTAAAATAAACTAACACCAAAAATAAAGGGTGAAAATTACGGGGTGTTACAAGTACGGGTCCCAAGAACAGAGAACATGGCAAGGCTCGCCTTGTCAAAGCTAGAATGTTCGAGCCTGGTGGATTTGAAAAGAAGCGTCGCGATAGAGATGCTAGTGGAACAAAATGTTTACGTGACGACATCCGTTGAAGTAAACACGATCAGTTAGAATAACCAAAGGTATGATTCGATCATGGAATACAAAATGATCGAAGAATTACCGGTAATGCAGAAGTACCATAATAAAGTAAAACACGTAACGACGCCACTCCAAAGCTTCGAGGTAGTACGGGTCCCAAGAATAGAGAACATGGCAGCAGACGCCTTGCCAAAGCTAGAAAGTTCGAGCCTGGTGGATCTGAAAAGAATGCGACGCTAGAGGAACGAAATGTTTACGTCACGACATCCGTCGAGGTAAACACGATCGCTTTAAAGAACCAAGGGTATGATTAGATAATGCAATACAAACCGATCAAGAATTACCGACGGATAGGATGGTGGCTAAGAAATTGATGAGGGAAGCCCCGTAGTTTCGCATCTTCCGGGGGCAATTGTACAAAGGGGTTCTCACTCCCACTCCAAAGGTGCGTAACGGCTCACGAAGCCGAAAGGTTATGGAGGAAATCCACGAAGGACTCGTGGGAATCATATCGTTGGAAAGATATTGGCCCTCAAAGCTCTCGGAGTGGTTTCTACCGCGTACAATGATGGCAGACGCGCAAGACTACGTGAAAAAAATTTGACAAGCGCCGAGGTTCGCACCGATAATTCAACAGTGGCAAACGACTTGAAGCATATTCTAAACCCAATCCCCTTTGCTTAGTAGGGGGAAGGACATAATAGGACCCTTCACAACGACATCAAGCGGGGAGGAAGTTCCTAATTGTAGGAATAGATTACTTCACAAAGTGGATTAAGGTGAATCAACTGCAATGATCACGCCATCCAAGTAAAGAAATTTATTTGGCAGAGTATCATCACGAGATTTGGCATCCTAACGGGAATCTTCATGGATCATGGCATCCAACTTTGATTATGGTTCGATAAAAAGTTTCGTAAGTCCATATGGCATCAACTTCGCCTACTTTTCGGTATGTCACCCTTAGAGTAACAGCGAAAGCCGAGGCCGCCAATAAACAAATCCGCAACGCGTTTACGAAGAAGTTAGCTTACCTAAAACTAGGTTGGCCGTAACACCCCCACAAAATGCGGTAGAGTTTTCTAGAGTATTTTCTCGTAAACTATTCTTTCTAGTAAAACTGGTAAGTTTTTATTCCTAAAAAAAAATTATTTTATTGTTATTATTTAAAGCTTTGAGGTTATTTAGCCTTTTTCATTATTTGAATTATTCCTAGTTAGTTTTGGAGTTTTATTTTAGGACCTGCTTTTAGGTGGTTCTTATAAAAACCGGTTTACATTTAGTAAATTTGCGTATTACTTTATTTATAATTTTGGGTGTACTAATACTCATATAAAATTTGTTATTACTTAGCATGTGAATATTGTTGTGTTTATTAAATATTTAATATGAGTTTTATCATTTTAAAATACTTGACTTGTTTGAGTTGATATAGGTCATAAAGGGTGATTCCTTGACTTAAATGTCAATATGATAAGTTTTTTATGTACTTACAAAATTTATACTTTTTTTTAGTATTGAGCTTATTGGAATTGATATGAGTCATCATGGGTGATTCCTTGACTTCATTATCAATTTGATAAGTTTATACTATTTATAAAATTTAGATAAATTTTAATATTAAATCTTATAAAGTTGATATTTGAAGTTGTGATGGGTGATACCATCAACTCCTTTGTCAATTTGATGAATTTGATGTGTTAATGTATTCTAAAACTATAATACTTCTAAATCTATCTTAATGTCATATGTTATCGTTTGTTATTTATTTATTTGTGTGTATGATTTAAATAAATTATTTTCACGTAAGCTTCTACTTTAAACCGTATAAAATATATTGGTATCTTATTTCAAAGTCATATTATTGGTGTTAAATATAGTTTATATTTATTTTATAGTTTAAGTTTATGTTGTATTAGTTGTTTTCACATCTATTTGCTTTTAAATACCATTTTCCCGTTAAAATTAAATAATTTATTATTTAAATTATTTTGGACTGTGTTTCGAAAATGTGTGTATTAAATTTTAATGTTTCAATTTATGTTATTTGTTTAGATACTATTATGTTTATTTTTATTATTGCGCGTTTAGAATGTGGTTTTATCGCGTAGCGTTTAACGTTGTTGGACCGACTTGAGTGATGAATTGGTACATCACGTGTGGCGTGTTATTCGGGCCGAAAATTAGCAAATGTGGAGGGGAGAATGAAGAGTTTTAGGGTTTCAATTGTTGAGACTCTTGAGTTTGTAAACGTTATATTTATTGCACCTTTATTCCTAATCTCCTAAACCTATCTTTTGGGCTTCCAAGTCTCTCTAAATTTTTAATTTATTAATAGAAAAACCAGCAGCATTTCATCATCATCTCTCACTGTTTTCAAAGAAAAAGAAGGGAGAGAAAAATAAGAGAAAAGTTCAACCCGATTTTTCCAACCACACATTCACGAAATTGATCATTTATCAAACCGTTGGATTGTCCAAAAATTTTGACAATACGTTGAGCACATCTGGGTCTTCACTTTCAAGCATTCCATCGTCGGGAATCATGGTCGTAATGTAACAACACGAAATGAGATTTTTCAATGTTTAAGAAGAAAACGCCTAGTGACTTGTTGCTACAATTTTTCCCGACGTTCCAGGTAATTGTAGTTATCTTAGAACGCTAGAAATCACAATAGTTTTAGGGAAAAGATTTAATTGTTAGAATTATGTTTAGGCTTATTTGATTTATATTTTTAACTTGGAAATTTGACGATGATATTGTGTAAGTGTGAGCCGTGTGTTTCTTGTGTTGTGGAGTTTTGTTTTGTTGTTGTTACGTGCTTATTAGTTCGTAGAAATGATTAATCTTGTTATTAAATGTCCTATGATTAGTTTATATTAGGATGTTAGTTCTTATGATTTTATGATTTTCCCTATGACTGTTTTCTTGTGAATTGTGTTTTACAACTTTGTTTATGATGGGTGGTATTGTTGGAATTGTTTGGTATTGTTGTTTAAGAATTTGAAATTGCTCAAGTTTGGTAAAAGTTATATTTTGTGCTAGTTGTGTTAGTTAAAACTTTCGGTTTAATCTGGGATTTTCGTCCAGATGCGTCAAACACACCGTGATGCGTCAGATGCGACGCCTGTGCGTTAGACACATAAGAGTTGCGCTAAGCGCACGCTCTAGCGCAGAGAGCATGCCTCTGCGCCGAGCGCACACATGGTCGGGCGCGCACCGTCGGTCCGTTTACTTGCCGCATGATTTTTCGTGCAATTTTCGCTACGCTTTCGATGGTATTCATGTCATTTATTTTTGCGCATTATTGGTTGATAACTTTGCTTGGAAATTGTTATGTTTGTGATGTTGTTTTTTCCTTGAGATGATTTGGAATAATTAGAAGATTATTGTTTTGTGTTATGATTGATAGAGTCGTTGTGATATCAATGGTCCATGATTTGATATGTTGTGAGCATTATTGCTGATTGTTGCCGACTGTGGAGCTTTGTGATGATGCTTTCGATGAGAAGATAGAAATGTGATGATTATTGATATTTGAATTACCTGGGGTCTGTGATCCTGGTTTTTTCGCTAAATTATGGGTGTAAGACCATTGGGCGTCCCCTATTGATGTGATTTGATGATGAAAAGTTTTGAGATGAAATTGTTGTGGTATTCGATTTATCTTGAGGTATAAGAAATCCGGTGGGATAAATGTAGTCCCCAGTGAAGAACATGCCAACCACCTAGGTCGCGATCTAGGGGTAAATAAACCCGGGTTAATTGTTGTCGTCCGAGAGGCCTGGGGTGCTGCATGTACAACCCCGCATCGGGAGTTTGGCCATTCTTAGACATAGGCAAAGAGGGAACGTAAGCCCATAGGTTGTCCGGAGGTTGGCGATCTGATAAACCTTAAGAAGTGGGTTGCGATCCACTGGCGTTTGACTCTTGTTCTCATAAATGTTAAGTGATGTTTGTTGTGTTAATTGTATATGATTAAAGCTTATCTTCTGATACTATCTTGATGCTAGTTGTTCTGGGAGAACTGTTGGTTACTCCACAATGATTGTGGTTATTTGTTTATATATTTTGCAAGTATTTTTGAGGTATGATTATGTTCATTTTAGGGAATTAGGAGAGATTTTATTTAGGATATTTAGACAATTTAATCAATAATTGTTTTATGTTTTCTACTTTTAAATTTTGAGATTGTTCAGCCTTTTTATGGATATTTTGGGATATTTCATTTGGGTTTTGTTTTCTTTAGTTTATATTTGACCCTTATTTAGAGTGGCATTTCCATCGGACGATATTTCCGCAATCGTCTACTTTGTTTATTTATAGTTGTACTTTCATTATTATCATTGTGTAAAAGGACGGAGTGTTATATGGGCCGACATGGTCCCTGCCATGTTATGGTCCAATAGAACCACTGATCGAGAAAAAAACCACCGATCGATAAAGAAGCCATCAAAGAAACTTCTTTCAGGCTGGCATTCGGGGCAGAAGTAGTGCTACCGGTTGAGGTCAGGTTACCCAACTAAAGAATCCTGAACATCGATCTTGAGTTGAACGCTAAGTTGCAGAAAGAGGATCTCCACCTATTACCTGAGGTAAGACTATTAGCAGAGCATAAAAAGCCACGCAATAAGATAGTTCTGGCGCGACGGGGAAGAGCCACTTGTTTCAATAAGATGAGTATCTTCTGAATAATTCTCTCATGTCCATTAGTGTATTTTTAATTTAAGACATTTGTTGACGGCATGCAAACAAACTGTATGGAAAAAATCAGACACGTCAGGGCAGTCATGACTGTCTCTCTCATCGGTCTATGACCTGGATGGATCTTCCATGCGAGAGCAAAGATGCCCCAAATTGACTACCTCTCTTGTCGGGCCTATGGCCTAAGTGGATCTGCCGGCAAGAGAGGCAAAAACCTACTTTAATATTTGATGGTAATAAGGAAAAGCAAGTTCTAACCTGGCTATTTTTGCTAACGGTCAGTGATATTTTAATTTGTCGTTAAGTGAGAAGCAGAACACATTCATTAAAATGCTAAAATGTAGTTTACAAAGTTAAAGTAACAAACATGCAACAAGGAACGAATAAACCGACACTATAGTTTGAAAAATAATTTCATTTCATGAACTACAATCATTACACAAGACCCGAACTACGTAAATTACAAAGGAATAATCATAAGAGAAAAGAAGCTTTTAGACCATTCCCAACCTGTTGGGAGTCATCATGAACAGGGAGAAGCATAAGGGCTAGCCTAGCCAGCGCCTTAATCAATGGTGATAGGCTCTTTGCCGTCAAAACCATTAACCCCGGAGGTGGACGTCTCCTTGTTGACGGAACCACGACAACATCGGAGGTAGGAACCTCATCATTGACGGCAACTTCGAGACCAAAATCTCTGGTGTTGGCGGCCTCCTCGTGGTGACAACCAAATCCTCATGCTCCTCGAACTCAAATCGAGGGTCAGCATTGGCAGTATCTACCTCAGTGACCCCGTCATCAAGGATCTCGCCTTTAATTGGCATCTATGGGCTTCCTCCACCGCTAGCCAATTGATGCATGGGATAGCATGCTTGGCACACTTCATAGCGGTCTTCCACCCCTAGTTGTAACAATTGAAAGGACGTTTGACGAGGTCCATAGATCGCCGGTAGTTCGCCACAACGTCGCCCAACAAGGATTCATCACACTCCTTAGCGGCCTTAAAGTCCTCTTAAGGTCGAGGATGGTCTCGCTTTTCCCGCTGTGTCCTTCTCAAGGTTAACCTATCGGTTCTTAGCGCTCTCGCTAAGCCGGTGTCATTATCCCGGTTCTCCTAAATTGCAAAGCAAAATAGCCACCTTAGAAGAACCCGTAAAGGTCGAAAAGCCCCTTATCAAACAAAGTAGACTACAAAGGGAAAAACGAGAAGAAAGAATTAGAAGGAGCAAACAATTAAATAACTAGGATCGATAAAGAAAGAAGATTATAAATGTACTAACTATGGTAAAGTGATGGGCATGCAAGGCGACAAGCGACTCCAAGTGATGTCAACGGGCATGTCATACTTGAGGTGCATCATCTTCAAAGATCCCGTATCCCGAGTTCCCGCCTTCTAGAGGGCGGTCAGCATGAGGGTGACTCGTCGTCACCAAGATTGTGCTTAGGCGCATGTTTTTGCCATCGCGAACCGGTGAGCCGAGGTCATAACATCCGAATCTTCTCCGGATCTCCAGCCTCCTCCTCCTCAAGGAACCCGACCTTCCGCACCTTAGCAAAATAGCAGAGTTCGGGGATCATGTCGATAAGAGCTAGTGCGGGTACATCTTATTCCTAAAGGAGGACGTCCCCACGTCCCTAACCCCGGGGGGGGGGGCACCTCGATGGAATCCGCTGGGTCGGCCCCAACGACTTCTTTCTCGCTGGCGAGAAGGACAAATAGACGCTTGGGGTCCTTCTCCGTAGTCGCCATCCTTCCTCCCTACTCTTCTAAGAAGTAGTGGAGGTATTTTTTATTTAGAGTGGCATTTTCATCGCCCTATATTTCCGTTATCGTCTACTTTGTTTATTTATTGTTGTACTTTCATTATTCACATTGTGTAAAAGGACAGAGTGTTACATGGGCCCACATGGTCCCTACCATGTTATGGTCCAATAGAACCACCGATCGAGAAAGAAGCCACCAAAGAAACTTCTTTCAGCCGGCATTTCGGGCGAAGTAGTGCTACCGGCCGAGGTCAAAGTTACCTAACCGGAGAATCCCGAACTTCGATCTTGAGCCGAACGCTAAGTTGCAGAAAGAGGATCTCGACCTATTGCTTGAGGTAAGACTGGTAGGAGAGCATAAAAAGGCCTACAACAAGAGTGTTTGAAACTAGCCAATTGAAAATACCGATCTAGTTCTAAGGCGCACTGCATCTACCAGACAGGGCCTTACTGACGACAAACTCAGTGCTAACTGGGGTCCATACCTAGTAAATGAAGAGATTGTCCCCATGCCCTACCGCTTGGAAGATATGTCCGGCAAGTTGCTTAAGAACAATTGGAACCCCGTGGTTTTGAATAAGTAGTATGTTTAATATGCTTTTTAGCTTAAATTCCAGCCTAATCTAATGAAACAGCATTTTTTCCACCCCTAGTCTAGTACTTAGCATTACTAAAATAATTCCGGCACGACGGGGAAGAGACACTTGTTTCAATAAGATGAGCATCTTCTGAATAATTTTCTCATGTCCATTAGTGTATTTTTAATTTAAGACGTTTGTTGACGGCACGCAAACTAACTGTATGGAAAAAACTAGACACGTCGTGGCGTCATGATCGTCTCTCTCATCGGCTCTACGACTTGGATGGATCTTCCATGTGAGAGAAGCATGCCCCAAATTGACTATCTCTCTTGCTGGTCTATGACCTAAGTGGATCTGCCGGTAAGAGAGAAGTACATAGTCGAAATTAACTATCTCTCATGCTAATCTACGACCTAAGTTGATCTATTTGCAAGAGAGAAACACATATTCTAAACTGACTACCTCTCATGCTGGTCTACTACATAAGTGGATTGACCGGCAAGAGAGAAGCAAAGACATACTTTAATATCTGCTGGTAATAAGGAAAAGCAAGTCCTAACCTGACTATTTGTGCTAATGGTCGGTGATATTTTAATCGCTCGTTAAGTGAGAAGCGTAACATTCATTAAAATGCTAATATGTCGTTTGCAAAGTAAAAATAATAAACATGTAACAAAGAAGGAATAAACCGACACCGTAGTTGGAAAAATAATTTCATTTCATAAATTACAAAGATTATAAAAGACCCAAACTAGGTAAATTACAAAGGAATAACCATAAGAGAAAAGAAGCTTTCGTGACCATTCACGATCGGTTGGGAGTCATCAAGAACAGGGAGAAGCATAAAGGATAGCCTAGTCTGCGCATTAATCAATGGTGATAGGCGCTTTGCCGTCAAAGCCATTAACCCCGGAGATGGACTTTTCCTCGTTAACGGGAACCTTGACAACATCGAGGTAGGAATTTCATCTTTGACGGCAACATCGGAGGCCGAAATCTCAGTGTTGACGACCTTCTCTATGGTGACAATCACATCCTCATGCTCCTCGAACTCAAATCGAGGGTTGGCATTGGCAATATCTACCTCAGTGACCCCGTCATCAAGGGTCTCGCCTTCAATTAGCATTTGTGGGCTTCCTTCACCCCCCAAAGAAATTGATACATGGGATAGCATGCTTGGCAAACTTCATAGCGGTCGACCACCCCTATTTGTAACGATCGAAAAGACGATTGACAAGGTCCATAGTACGCCACATCGTCGGTGAACAAGGATTCTTCGCGCTCCTTAGCGGCCTTCAAGTCCTCTTGACGGTGGAGGATGCTCGCTTCTCGTCGCCAAGTCCTTCGATCTCAAGGTCAACTCCGCCTGGTTCTTAGAGCTCTCTGCTTAAGCTGGTGATTATTATCCTGGTTCTTCTTCACGGTAGCAAAATAGCCACCTTAGAAGTACTTATAAAGGTCGAACAGCTCGTTGCCAGACTAAGTAGACTGCAAAGGATAAATGATAAAAAAGAATTAGAAGAAGCAAACAATTAAATAACTAGGATTGCAAAAGAAAGAAGATTATAAAGGTACTTACAAGGGTAAAGTGATGGGCATGAACGGTAGCAATGTCTCTAATGATCTCAACCGGCATGTCATACTTGAGGTGCATCATATTCAATATCCCGTATCCCGAGTTCCCCGCCTTCCGGAGGGCGGTCTAGATAAAGTGACTCGTCGTCACCAATTGTGCTTAGGCGCATGTTTTTGCCATCGCACACCGGTGAACGAGGTCATAATTTTCGAATCTTCTCCAAGATCTCCAGCCTCCTCCTCCTCAAGGAACCCGACCTTTCGTACCTTAGTAAAATAGCGGAGTTCGGGGATCATGTCCGGCAAGAGCCGTTGCGGGGACATCTTATTCCTCAAGGAGGACATCCCCACGTCCGTAACCCCCGGGAGGGGGCACCTCAATGGAATCCATTGGGTTAGCCGCAACGACTTCTTTCTTCTTGGCGTAAAGGACGACAAGACGCATGGGGTCCATCTCCATAGTTGTCATCCCTTCCTCCCTTCTCCTCTTATAAGAAGTAAGTGGAGGTCTTTTTTATGTTGGCCTCTTAGGGGGTCTTCATAGGAACCCGATCCTCATTGCCTCCCACAACACAACCGCCATCACCACGATAATCATTATCATACCTAGAGTTTCTACCGTCCCTTCCACCGTAAAAGGCGGGATGGAGGAAAACTTCCTAACATGCGTAGGGGCAAGTTTGATATCGGCACCAATGATGGTTCAAAGGCAACACCTCTGGATTAAATGTTCTCGACCTATGGAAATAAGGTGAAGGAAAAACAGGTTAGGCACAAATAAACATGGCAAGAGAGGAAGATAAAAAGCAAAAATCGGTAACAAACTTGGCCAAAAAACTCTTGAGTGTTTACCATGAGGGTCGGGGTGACAAAAGCCTAGCGCCGACAAAGCCGAATTGTTAAGGATGTAGGAAGCATGGGGCAATCAAGTCACCGGCATCGGCACATGCTTCTTCCCCTTTTCACCAGAATGGTCATCCCTTCAAAATTATTGAAGGCAATACGCTACCGGAAGTCATACCCTTATCCCGGATGTGCTCTATTCGAGTTCGCGGCTTGGTTAAATGTCCGCGAAGTAGGAAGTTATTGGCTACCCTCAACAAGAATAACCTAAAGTGACATTCCTTCAAAGAGGTCACTTGGCTTAAATAGTGATTTTCTTAGGCCGAGTGTACAAAAGACAGCCACCCACCTCCTTCGCCATCTTCCCTATGAGCCTTTGATCTCTTACCCTTCCCCTTCCCCTTATCTCGACCAATTCCGTTTCAATCGTTGTAACTTCCTCGAATAGGTTTAGAGTCTCCGAAAACTTCTTGAATTGTACCGTCTATGCATACGTTATTAGATTACGCGAGGCCAATGGCGTCACCGAGCAAGGAATATGTTGAAGGCGGTGAAGGTTTTGATGTTAAAAGGGGTCCAAAGGGAACCTCAACCCAAAGTCTAGCTCATGGGCATACCCCCGCTACATAACTCGGGAGGACATTCAATCACCCTAAGCAACTCAAGACTTAAGAACCATTTTCTCGACCATCGAGAAAGGCATAAGCTACCAATCCTCTACGACATTAATCATCTTTGATAGATGTTGCCCTCCATTTATTGTCTACCTCCGCACAAAGGAAGGACTTCCTTCCTCGTATACCAACATAAAGAGGTCGTTCAAGGTTTCATGGTCAACCTCCTCGATAATGTCCAGAGGGTCCTCAACATCATCATTCGCCTTACTATTGTTGGCCTCATCATCTTCCATCATTGCCAGATTGACACTAAAGATGTCGTCTTCATTGATGTCATCCTCACCGACATCCTCTTCATCCTCGTCCGTGATACCGTCACTTATTGAACCCTCTTCATTGACGGCTAATATCGGTTTGGAGGAAGAGGCCTCTAAAGGGGGGCAAGGTACTAGATGGGCCTACGCATTAAGGGGAAAAAGTTATGGCGACTTCTCAGCCAAGCCTATCATATTCCCATACTGGCCGGGAGGTACCGTCATTACTATCTAGTCAGGGGAGTTACAGATGGCATGTGGGGGAATCATCAATGGGAGGAAACCCAGAAGGGGGGCTACCAGATTTGGAGCCAGCTTGCGTGGCGGTGTCCAGACCAGCTGGGAATAGTTCCTTACCTGTAGTACTACAATCTATACTAGATTTAGCCGACGCTCTCTAGCTATATCTACTACTAGTGAATAAGGACTTAAACTAGCAGTGTAAGACCTACTAGAGATAAAGTCGATATCATTTATAAAGTGAGGAGTCTCATATTTATTTTGGAAGTCAAACGCTTAAGCCATAGCTACGCTACCGAAATTAAATCTACTTAAGAAGTGGGATATCGGTGTTAGCTAGTAAGTAGAGAGAGCGTGAAATCTTAAAATTAACGAAGTCCCCTACGATGGTGCATAACTCCCAAACCGGAAGGAAAGCTTGTGAGATTGCGAGATTATGAGACAAAAACTGTCGATGAAGTGAATGTGACAAATTTTTAGTGATTTGGATAAGTATCTAGAAAGATATGAGCAAGTGCAATTCCAAGGTCTTGGAGAGTTCTCCGAAGAAAATAATGAGTTTTGGGTTTCAAAGTTGGGGAAAATGTGGAATGGGGAGAAAAAATCCCTATTTATTGGCACGGCAACGACGATCGCATGTGCCACGAACGCCCGTCAATCAAACGGTAACCTAGGGGGGTTGTCCACACGTGGCCCGAGAATCGAGTTGATTTTTTGTCTTCAACACGGCCACCTTGTTATCTCAGCCAACACACTGGCCTACTAAATCTCCAAGAGTTTGAATTGGATGTTTCAACACCCATGACAGCTTCATTGTTAACAAAGTAGGATATGATTGTACCAATCATACCGGCTTGGGGGCTAGTTGTATGGGGGTTGTCCAAGTTCCATACCGGTCCATGTAGACCCCTCAAGATTGTCATGGTCAAAACTGCCAAGGTGCCCACGCAAATCCAGGAAGAGAATTTATCATGATGTTGGTTTATTTGGCATGGCGATGCCTAATAAGCACCTTGTTGGTACTTTGCATCCGGGCCATTAATAATGAGCCCTGGGCCTAATCCGTTCTTATCCAATGAGGTTTATGGATCTACGTAAAAGTATAAAGTGAGGATAGATTTTTACTCTATTGAATTAGGCATCGGAGGGGGCTTCCTCGTGTCATCCCCCCGAGGTTAGTTTACGTGTTCTATTTCGCGAGTCTCAAACCGGCTTGATTGACATGGAGATACTGGTTCACCTCACAGCAATTATTCCATACCGGAACTGAAGCTTTACAAACTAGAAGATAAGTTTCTTTTCCTCAAGCTACTCTAAAAACCTCCCTAATCCTCTTAAATTTAATGTCTAATGAAGTGGGTTTTTTTAGTCAGTAAAAACTCCTGCATGTATATACAAACCACTAATTTTATGAAAGAAAATAAAACACGAGCTAATCCCCCGTGCGCATTGAAATAACATACATCCTGCAGTGAAGGAGAAGGATGCTCGTAGAATGTGGGTGCAACAAAGCATTACGAGCGTAGTGAGGATATAATTGTAGGTGCAATAACAGAAGGTTGTGGGCACAATAGTGACGGGTGGAAGATTTGAGCCGTTCTTGTATGGTAGACTGCGAACGTAGCAAGTGTAAGTCGCGGCCACAATGACTCATACAATGACTCAGATCCCCAACTCTCGAGGCCTACTGATAGGGTCGTAAAAGTGTGTCTTTTTATTATCTTAAACCCTCAATTTGATATTGGGTTTTATATTTTACAAGGAGTTTTAAGTTATTTTTCTTCCGAGACATGAATTACTACAGCTTTATTTATTTGTCTCAGGAAGATGATTTGAGCAACTAATTTGCAATTGGATTTGGAGAGCCCATTTTCCCTCTCCTACTTGGGCTTATGTTGTGAGGAGTTAGATCTCATGTTGGGCTTGTGCAATTATCATAAGATGAATAATTGTTGTTTTGCTGGGCTAGGACTCACGTATCATTAAGTCAAAAGAAGTAAATCCTATTGTTTGGGCGAACAAAAGACTACAACAACCCCATTGTTTCTTGTTGGTCTACAAAATCCCACGTGGTTATTAGTAGAGAAAGAATATGAAAAGAACAATTGAAGCCAAGAAAGATGAGAAGATTAGAAAAAGGAAAGAAGATTCGGGGAAGAATGTTTTAGGAAAGCAAATTAAAAAAGTGGTTGACATTAGGAAATTATTAGATGAGGAAAGTGGAGGATATCTTAGGTCTTTTTGGGAGGACTTTTTGGATTTGAAGAAGAGGAGGGAGTGCAGCGTTGGAAAGAAAGGGGGGCAGCAAATTAGATAGGAGTGCAGAGCATCGATACAGAAGGATTGAAGGTAGCAGTCAAGCACATATCAGCGTTTTGGCGAAGGAGATAGTGGGAGTAGCAGCGGCACTCAGGGGATTAAGGCATCGTTATTTTGGGAGTAATACAAGAGCGCGATCTTCTTCTCTTTGTTGTCTTGCTACAATTAATTGATTTGGTAATTTACGTTATTGGTACAATTAGTATTAGAATTTTGAATTATATGATTTATTGAAAGTTTTTAGTTTTAACTATTGATTATTTGTTTCTTCTTATTTTTATTCTTAGTATTATTTTTGTTCTTAATATGTTAGGCTAAATCTCTTTAGGGTAGGGAGATATATTTAGTATTGGATTATTATATTGTGAGAATGGAAAAGTTGTGATTTTCATATTTGGGTCATGATTATATTTTGATTGGATTGATACTCTGTGTTATTGTTTAGAATTAGTTTGATTATACTTTAGATTGGCCATCTTTGTGTAATTTGCTAGTTTTATTGCTAGGAATTGACTTGTGATACGTAATTGTCCTTGTTATTTCCGTTTGTAGCAATTAGGTGTTTGATTAGTGACTAAAACTTATCATAATACCTAAGATTATTAATCTGATAAGTCGCACAATCCGAGCTTGTGAGATTGTGGTTTAAGTTAACTATTTCTACAGCTTTTAATGTTGCTAGTTAATCAAGTCTAGAGAGCTTGTTCTAGATTATTAATTAGTTAGACAATATTCCAAGAGCTTGTTTGGTTTATTTGCAATTTAGAAAGTTTAGAGTGTCTACGTGCATTCTTGAGTTAACGTCAAAGTATATGTGTGATTTAATTAGTTCAATGATCGATTAATATTCCAATACCAATATATATCTCCCGATCCTTATTTTAGTATCTTTGATTATCTCTTTGTTATTTCAGTTATTTAATAGATATTTTACCTTCATCTTTATAGTAGTATTTTTTTATAGTAGTTGGTTAGTTCATATATTCTATAAAAAACAGGGGTTTTTAACTAACACAAGATATAATAAGATAAATCCAATTCTTTGTGGGATCGACTCTGACTTACCCGACTACATTGCTAGAAGGTTATAGTTAGGTTATTTTTGGTAGACATGCGACAGTCGTACCAAATTTTGGCGCCGTTGCCGGGGAATTTGTCGTTTTTATTATATTATTTCTTGTGTGATTTACTAACTTTCTTACTAACTTGTGATCTAGTTTATTTGTTGTGCATGTCCGACGTAAACTTTAAGCACATACGCTTGCAAGATTTTGGCAAAGAAAGAACCAAAGATTCATAGTGGCGGAAAGGACTCGTGCTCAACAACAACTTGAGCAAGCGCGCCATCTCCCCCGCCTCTTAGTGATTGTTCATCTTTGGAGGAGGAAGAAGAAGTTGAATTTGAGATGGCACGCACCTTGAAGGAGTTAGCAGCTCCTACTTTTGATCCCAACTTACTGTGCATTGTTTATGCAGATGAGGAGACGGAATGTGAGATTAAACCAGGCCTTATCCGAGCTTTACCCACTTTCACAGGTTTCAAAGAAAAATGGCTCTTTAAGTTCTGCATACATGACGGATCCAAACAAGTTCCCTAAAGAATTTCATACAGCTTGTTCCGGAATGAAACTAAGTGGAGTGACACTTGATAAACCGAAGTCAAGGCATTTCCATTTAAGTTATCGAAGCCGCAAAGGAATGGCTATATGATCTCGCCCGCACAATCCATCACTACTTGGGATGAAATGCAACGAGTATTTTTATAAAAGTATTTTCCAAAGATCTCTTGCGGCAAACATTCGTAAGGATATTTCAGGGATTCAGGCAAGATGACACAGAGACACTTCATGAGTACCGGGAGCGCTTCAAGAAGTTATGCAATAACCGCCCTAACCATCGGATCGACAAAGAACTTTTAATTCAAGATTTCACGTAAGGGTTAACATACAATGATAAAAATATAATTGATGCGGCAAGCGGTGGATCACTAGGTGATAAAACACCTGCCGATGAAATGAAGCTCATAGCAAACATGGCAGCTAACTCTCAATATTCTGGAAGAAGGAATCGAGTTCCAGCTCCATCTCATCATGTTAAGGAGGTGGGTATTTCTAAGCTGGAGCAAGCAGGTAGCCAACCTCATCTCCTTAGTGGAACAAGTTGTGATAGGAAAAGGCCAAGCCAAGGCATGTGAGATATGTTTCACAAGAGGGGCACGCTACCGATATGTGTCCAAGCCTACAAGATGAACAAGTGAATGCTATTGGGGGTTTTCAAGGACAACAACGGAGGTATGACCCTTTCTCTCAAACCTATAATCCGGGATGGAAGGATCATCCGAACCCGAGGTATGGCAACAATCGCAAGCAAGGAAATCCTAATTTCGCACCACCACTCTACCAACAAAGCAAGCATTCACTCCTCCACCTGGATTCCACACGACCCAAACCCCGTATGTACCTAGACCACCGTTGCAGCAACCTATGCCACAACAACAACCTGGTGGCATGACTCTTGAAGACATTGTGAAGACGATGGCTTCCAAAGACTTTGCAATTTCAACGAGAAACACGAAGTGGGCCGAGGAACCTGGAAAATCAAGTCTCTCAAATAGCTGATACTCTTGGCAGGTTGCAAACACAAAATTCTTCGAAACTACCTAGCCAAACTGAGAGAAATCCTAAGGAGAATGCCAATGCTATTTCTCTTAGAAGTGGCAAGCAATTAGAGATTCCAAGAGAAGGAAGAGTGAGCTGGTGATAATTCCAGAAGAAGAACAGGAGGCAACTGTAACAGAATTAGATGAGCAGCAACAAAACAAGGCCAATTTTGA
Organism: Beta lomatogona; assembly: GCA_947646795.1. Lineage (NCBI taxonomy): Eukaryota > Viridiplantae > Streptophyta > Magnoliopsida > Caryophyllales > Amaranthaceae > Beta > Beta lomatogona. Next base: position 1,879,494 of record CANSNZ010000271.1, read on the forward strand.
TGTTTCTGTTAAAACTAACAATGTTTTTACACTATACCTTTTCCTAGCAGGTTATTATCAAAGAACAAGAAGCCTGATCATGAGAAAGAGATGATGGATGTTTTTCGCAAGGTAGAAGTGAACATACCTCTACTGGAAGCTATAAAACAAGTGCCGCGATACGCAAAATTTTTGAAGGACTTGTGCACTAATAAGAAGAAACTGAAAGGTGATGAGCAAATAAATGTCAGTGAGAATGTTTCCGCTGTTTTGCAGAGAAAATCCCTCCAAAGTGTAAAGATCCCGGTATTTTCACGATACCGTGCAGAATAGGTAACACGAGGTATGATAGATGCATGCTAGATTTAGGAGCCTCAATTAATGTGATGCCTTTATCTATTTTTAGTGCTCTTAATTTAGGTCCTTTAAAAGAAACTCGTGTTATAATTCAACTTGCTGATCGTTCTAATGCATACCCCACGGGGGTGATTGAGGATGTTTTAGTACAAAAGTTAATGAGCTTCGGATTCCCTCGCCGATTTTTATGTGTTAGATATGCATGATAATGAAGCTTCTAATTCTTCTCCTATATTATTTGGAAGACCTTTCCTCATTACTGCTCACACTAAGATTGATGTTCACAGTGGCGTATTAACCATGGAATTTGACAAAGAGGTTATTCGTTTCAATATATATGATGCTATGAGATATCCATTTGATTGCGAATCTGTTTCTAGCATAGATATCATTGATTCATTAACTGAGCAAGTGTACTTTCTTTGTGGTAATGATGCTTTGGAATCAGTTTTAAATAACGCAATGGAGAAAGAAAGTTATGCAAATTTGCAGGAAGTTTTTGCGGTCGAAGATGAGGTAAAGGAAGTTTTCTTTGCTTTGGAATCACTGCCCACTAAGCAAGGAAGATTTGCGACTCAATTCATTAATCTACCTCCTAATACTCACGGTTGTTGCCTTCTGTTGTGCAGCCTCCAGAAGTAGAGTTAAAACCACTTCTTGATCATCTAAAATATGCAATTCTAGGAGAAAACGATACCCTTCCGGTGATAATCGCAAGTAATCTTACTCCAATTCAAGAGAAAAAGCTTGTTAAGGTTCTTAAGGCACATAAGACATCTTTGGGGTGGACGGTTGCAGATATAAAAGGGATTAGCCCCTCCATGTGCACACACAGAATGCTCTTAGAAGAGGGAGTTAAACCAGCAAGACAAGTGCAAAGGCGGCTTAATCCACCTATGATGGAGGTTGTAAAGAAAGAAGTATTTAAGCTTCTTGATGTAGGGGTGATATACCCTATCTCTGACAGTCCATGGGTTAGCCCTTTACAAGTGGTTCCGAAAAAGTCGGGGATAACCGTGGTAGAAAATGACAAGGGAGAGATGGTTCCTACTCGAGTGCAAAATGGGTGGAGGGTCTGTGTAGATTATAGGAAATTAAACTCCATAACCCGAAAAGATCATTTTCCCTTACCTTTTATTGATCAAATGGTTGAACGTCTTGCTGGTCATGCTTATTACTGTTTTCCTGACGGTTACTCTGGTTATGTGCAGGTTACAATAGCTCCGGAAGATCAGGAGAAAACAACTTTCACGTGCCCATATGGTACTTTTGCCTACCAGCGCATGCCTTATGGGTTATGCAACGCTCCCGCTACTTTTCAGAGATGTATGGAAAGCATCTTTTCAGATTATCTTGAGAAATTCATTGAAGTCTTCATGGATGATTTCACTGTCCATGGTGATTCTTTTGATAATTGCTTAGATCATCTCACTTTAATTCTCAAACGTTGTTTGGAATCCAACCTTGTGCTCAATTCTGAAAAATGTCATTTTATGGTTCAACAAGGTATAGTCTTAGGTCATATTGTTTCTACTAACGGAATAAAAGTCGATAAAGCTAAAATAGATCTTATTACCTCACTGCCTTACCCCGCCTCTGTGCGAGAAGTTCGTTCTTTTCTTGGCCATGCAGGGTTTTATCGTAGGTTTATCGAAGGCTTTTCAAAGATTGTAGAACCTTTGTGTAGACTGTTACAAAAAGAAGTAGAATTCGCTTTTGATGAGGAGTGTAAGAAAGCGTTTGACCAGTTGAAGAATAAGTTGGTCACTCCACCTATTTACAGCCTCCAAACTGGGAGATCCCATTTGAATTGATGTGTGATGCGTCCAACCATGCTGTAGGAGCAATATTAGGACAGAGAGTTGGAAAGATTCCTCATGCCATTTATTACGCTTCAAGAACTTTGAATGAGGCACAAGCTAATTACACTACAACTAAAAAAGAACTTCTTGCTATAGTTTCTGCTTTAGAGAAATTCAGGTCCTATCTTTTAGGTACTAACATTATTGTTTATACTGATCATGCAGCGTTGAAGTTTCTTTTGTCAAAGAAAGAGGCGAAACCTAGACTAATACGTTGGATTTTGTTGCTTCAAGAGTTCAACATAGAAATTAGAGACAAAAAGGGTTCTGACAACAGTGTTGCTGATCATTTGAGCAGATTAGTCGGGGTTGATGGAGATAAAAGTCCAATTAATGAAGAGTTTCCTGATGAGAAGTTGCATGCTTTGAGCTCGAGCACTCCATGGTATGCAGATTTGGTGAACTTCTTAGTTTCTCAAAAATTTCAAGCCGGTTTTACCAAGGCCCAAAGGGATCGAATGCGTAGTGAAGCAAAGCACTACATTTGGGATGATCCGTATCTATGGAAACATTGTGCTGATCAAGTGATCAGAAGGTGCGTACCTGAAACTGAATTTCTTTCTACCCTAAACTTCTGTCACTCTTACGCTTGTGGCGGGCATTTTGGACCCAAGCGGACAGCTCGCAAGGTTCTGGAAAGCGGCTTCTACTGGCCATCCTTATTTAAAGATGCGTACGAGATTTGCAAAGTTTGTGATAATTGTCAAAGGACAGGTACATTAGGTCCTAGAAATGAAATGCCCCAAACTCCAATTTTAATATGCGAGATTTTCGATGTTTGGGGTATGGATTTTATGGGACCTTTTCCCTCTTCTTTTGGATTTCATTATATATTGCTTGATGTCGATTATGTTTTGAAATGGGTGGAAGCTAAGGCCATTCGTACTGATGATTCTAAAGTGGTTGCAGAATTTTTGAAATCTAATATATTTGCTAAATTTGGGTTTCCGAGAGCGATCATCAATGACAGGGGTACCCACTTTTGTAATAGGACAATTGAAGCTCTATTGAGAAAGTATCATGTGTTCCATCGAGTTTCCACATCATATCATCCACAAACCAATGGGCAGGCAGAAGTTTCCAACCGCGAAATCAAATCGATTCTGGAAAAGGCAATTAATCCAAACCGGAAAGACTGGAGCCTTCGGCTTGATGATGCTTTGTTGGCGTATAGAACAGCCAATAAGACACCCATTGGCATGTCTCCCTACAGACTAGTTTTTGTAAACCTTGCCACCTGCCCGTGGAATTGGAACACATGGCATTTTGGGCTGTAAAGCAGTGTAATATGAGCATGGACGCAGTGGGTGAGCATCGGAAACTTCAATTACAATAGTTAGAAGAGATTAGGAATGATGCTTATGAGAATGCAAGAATTTATAAGGAGAAAACTAAGGCATTTCATGATGAGCGAATCACCAGGAAAACATTTGCTGTTGGAGAGAAGGTTCTGCTCTACCATTTGAGACTCAAGTTGTTCCCTGGCAAACTCCGTTCCCATTGGGTTGGCCCATTTGTTGTTACCAAGGTAATTTCTCATGGTGCAGTGGAAATTCGAAGTGAAGACACAAGTAAGGAATTCAAGGTGAACGGACATCGACTCAAACCATATCATAAGGGGCATCAGGTTCAAAACATTGAAGTAGTGGAGCTGGAGGCTCCAAATTACGATGCATACTGAGAATGAAGACGTCAAGCTCACGACGTTAAATGAAGCGCTCTTGGGAGGCAACCCAAGTTTCATGTTTCCATATCCTTTTCTTTTTCATTTTATATATTTTTTCCCCTCTTTTTCTTCCTTATTTTACTTCTTTTTATGAAAAAAAATAAACCAAAAATATATATTTTTTTTTCTTAGGATCTGTGAGTTTTATTTTTCATTCTAGGATTTCTATAACTCCTCTTTAGTTTCATTCATTTTTCTTTGTTTTATAGGAATTAGTCTTAATTTTCTTTGTTTACCCCCCACCTCTGTTGTGTTTGGTGTTACTCATGTTGTCCTCTTTCTCCTGGTGCAGGACTCTCTCCTGTGTGCATCAAATATCAAAAATTTTTGTCGTCCAAGCTTGGGGGAGGGACGACATTCGGTTCTGATTGGTATAGCATGGATATGGTAGCTATATGTAAAGAGCACCGGCAGCGTTGACGAAACTTGCAGCCTGATTGATTACACACTATGCTCGATGATCTGTAGTGACTCATACCTTTCACAGCACACCAACGGGTCTCTGTCCTTAACCCTTGTGCACTCCAAGCTTGGGGGAGCAAGGTCGAAGTTCAACATCTCCCTTTAATTCGGTGATCTCTACCCGTTTCTTTTTTCTCTTCTATTATCTTTCTCCCACATTGAGGACAATGTGTGATCTAAGCTTGGGGGGAGATATCATGCTTGAATTTCTGGAGAATGTGTGGTTGTGTTGAAAATATTTGTGTTGGAATATGCTGGAATTTTGGTATGGTTTTGTTTTTTTGGTTGAAAACAACTATTAGTTGTTTGGTTTTTGTCTTGTTTTAGGGGAGATGCTGCCGAAATTTTTGAAAAAATAGCTCAACTCTATTCGACTTTAGTGTTTGGACTTGTGTATATGCCTTTGTATGAACTTCTAAAAGTCCTAACTCTGTGAATTTTCAATCGTTTTGCTAAAGCTATTTTTGTAGTGAAGTAAAAAATAGGAGATGATTTAGGCATTTAAGTTGTACCACCACATTGAGCCAAAAAGCCTACCAATGACATTTTCCTCTAGTGAGCCAACTTCGAGCTTTGTTAGCTTATTTTCATGTTACACTCACAAAATAAACTTTTACCAGAAAAACAAGTGTTTTACCCTTATCTAAGATTAGTAGAGCATTTGTAATTGTAAAGTGGAATATGTCATAATTGAGTGGTGATGTTTATATGTTGAAAAAAAAAAGTTTCATATTTTAAAGGCTCTGCGTACCAATGTTTGGGCATGGAAAAACAAAAGTGAAAGAAAAAGTTTAAAACTCTGAAAACAGAATATGAAAGAGATTCTAATGTCAAAAAGAATGCAGAAAAAAAAAATTTGAGCCCAAATATGTACGTGTGGTGTTTATATCTTTTGTTTAGATAGCTCGAGTGAGTAGACTCGTTGGGGTATTTTCATGCCTAGTGCCTTGGGCTAATTGGACTGGGAGTCACTAGTTGAAATCTCGTTACAAGAGCTATTTAACAAAGACAGAACATTTAGAATCATCAAACTTAGTGAGATGGTTTATCAAGTTAATAAAGTTGGTGTGTTTTTGTATAATGTTTGTGGTGCCGCTTCGCTCTATTAGTCTTAGAGTTTTTACTACCACTTTGCTGAATATTTTCCACACCTTTCTTTACCTTTGCCCCATTACATCCATGATTAAAGTCCTAATGATCTTTGAGGTTGTTTCACTACTATTTAGCATACGTAACTTATGATTGATTCATAGAATTTGTAAGTGCCCTTTAGAGTTCATTGATTGCATATATGCTGGTTTGATGCTATTGTTGGGTGTTATGGTGTGTTTGGCTAAATCTCATTCCTTTGTCAAGAGTTGAACTTTCCTTCTATTTCATGTCTTTACTTGAGGACAAGCAAAAGTATAAGCTTGGGGGAGTTTGATAGGGTCATAAAAGTGTGTATTTTTATTATCTTAAACCCTCAATTTGATATAGGGATTTATATTTTACAATGAGTTTTAAGTTATTTTTCATCCGAGACATGAATTACTGCAGTTTTATTTATTTGTCTCGGGAAGATGATTTGAGCAACTAATTTGCAATTGGATTTGGAGAGCCCATTTTCCCTCTCCTACTTGGGCTTATGTTGTGAGGAGTTAGATCTCATGTTGGCGGGTGCAATTATCATAAGATGAATAATTGTTGTTTTTCTTGGGCTAGGACTCACGTATCATTAAGTCAAAAGAAGTAAATCCAATTGTTTGGGGGAACAAAAGACTACAACAACCCCATTGTTTCTTGTTGGTCTACAAAATCCCATGTGGGTATTAATAGAGAAAGAAAATGAAAAGAACAATTGAAGCCAAGAAAGATGAGAAGATTAGAAAAAGGAAAGAAGATTCTGGGGAAGAATGTTTTAGGAAAGCAAATTGAAAAAGTGGTTGACTTTTGGAAATTATTAGATGAGGAAAGTGGATGATATCTTAGGTCTTTTTGGGAGGACTTTTTGGATTTGAAGAAGAGGAGGGAGTGCGGCGTTGGAAAGAAAGGGGGCAGCAAATTAGATAGGAGTGCAGAGCATCGATACGTAAGGATTCAAGGTAGCAGTCAAGCACATATCAGCGTTTTGGCGAAGGAGATAAGTGGGAGTAGCAGCGGCACTCGGGGGATTACGGATTACGAGACTACAAAGCATCGTTATTTTGGGAGTAATACAAGTAGCAAATCTTCTTCTCTTTGTTGTCTTGCTACAATTAATTGATTTGGTAATTTAAGTTATTGGTACAATTAGTATTAGAACTTTGAATTATATGATTTATTAACAGTTTTTAGATTTAACTATGGATTATTTGTTTCTCCTTATTGTTATTCTTAGTATTATTTTTGTTCTTAATATGTTAGGCTAAATCTCTTTAGGGTAGGGAGATATATTTAGTATTGGATTATTATATTGTGAGAATGGAAAAGTTGTGATTTTCATAATTGGGTCATGATTATATTTTGATTGGATTGATACTCTGTGTTATTGTTTAGAATTAGTTTGATTATACTTTAGATTGGCCATCTTTGTGTAATTTGCTAGTTTTATTGCTAGGAATTGACTTGTGATACGTAATTGTCCTTGTTATTTCAGTTTGTAGCAATTAGGTGTTTGATTAGTGACTAAAACTTATCATAATACCTAAGATTATCAACTGTTAAGTTGCACATTCCGAGCTTCGTGAGATTGTGGTTTAAGTTAACTATTTCTACGGCTTTAATGCTGCTAGTTAATCGAGTCTAGAGAGCTTGTTCTAGATTATTAATTAGTTAGACAATATTCCAACAGCTTGTTTGGTTTATATGCAATTTAGAAAGTTTAGAGTGTCTATGTGCATTCTTGAGTTAACGTCAAAGTATATGTGTGATTTAATTAGTTCAATGATCGATTAATATTCCAATACCAATATATATCTCCCGATCCTTATTTTAGTATCTTTGATTATCTCTTTGTTAGTTCAATTATTTAATAGATAGTTTACCTTCATCTTTATAGTAGTATTTTTTTATAGTAGTTTGTTAGTTCATATATTCTATAAAAAACAGGGGTTTTTAACTAACACAAGAAATAATAAGATAAATCCAATTCTATGTGGGATCGACTCTGACTTACCCGACTACATTGCTAGAAGGTTATAGTTAGGTTATTTTTGGTAGACACGCGACAGTCGTACCACCTACACAACGAAGGAAAGATCAAAAAAGCATAGGACCAGTCAAAACAAAAGGAAAAACGATTAAAACTACCTAAGACGTCTAAACAACGAGTGACTCGACACTTGAGCATAAAATGTGCAAACTAACCAAAAGCAAAGTAAAGCCAACTGAAACAAGCCCAAAAACCGAATAAAAGCTACCCCTAATTGTAGGCGTGGATTTTTCATTCCTTTAATGCCTATATGCGGTGTGAGCGCGTTTATTTGACTACCCCCATTGTTAAGGTTTTATTAAAAATTCGTTTTGAAGTCGCCCACAATTCTTTAAAGGAAGAATCACAAACTTAATTGGATATTGAAACGAAAGGGACATCTTAGGGACTTATCCAATGTAGATTTCCCCGTCATGACTCCATAGATGGTCAAAATGAACCAAAGATTGAGTTCGGGGGTGAGGGTACAATATAATCAGGAACTATATTGCCCATTGCTGGCCTCTACTAAATATCGATTCACAATAAATTTTATGCAAAAGAATAATCAGATAACATTTTAAGCACCCTAAAAATATTTAGTCTAAGTGGGTTCATGAAACACATAAAAGACTAATTTTTAGTGGTATGTTACTAGACAATCAATATTAATGGGTTCCTAGCAGGTTGTCCATGTTATCTGAATTAGTTAGAACATTTATTTAGGTCTTGGTTAACAATAAATACAGGTGATAAATATTGCAATCAGGCATGAAAAATAATATGTTCATAAAAATAAATAAAATATAAGAAAAAAAATATAGCAGGGAGTTAGTATAATCTGTATAGTACTTACAATCGCAGGAATATATTAATAACCTACATCACGAATAGAAGGTTTGTAACTTCAAGAAAATAATAAATAATAAATAAATAAAGCAAATAAAATAAAGGTGATTAATTTAGTTGACCCTCATAAATTATACCACCGTCCGGGGTCGTTTATTTGTACGAATCTTGGAAAATTGAATTGTACGAGTCTTTGAAAAAGATTTGTTCGTTTCGTAATATGGTGCGTGGGTGCAGTATGGCGTGAAGATTTGTGAGAATAGGATGTGCGGTAATTCGGTGATGATGATCAGGGTGAATTGGTGTAACAAGATTAAGTTGGAGGAAGATGATGGGCGTAGGTGACGATTAGTTCGAGGATAGTTGTGATGAGTTAGATGTAAGTGATGGTGATGATCATGCGTGTGATGGTGAAAAAGATATGAGAAAATTATGTGGCATTAGCTGATGATGTGTGTTTTTGTGGAGGAGTTAGAGAATATGTGATATGAGCATAGGGAGTGTCGAGTGTTTTTTAGTTTTGGCCGTGTAAGTTAGTTAATGAGAGGAGGGAGTGAGAATTATATATAGGTTTAGGTAGATTTAGGTAGTTGAGTATCAATAAGGTTTCCGAAAGATAAAAAAGCTTTTTAAAAGATTTACTTGTTAAAAAGATTTTAGAAAAGAGATATTTAAAAATACTTTAGGAAAAGATTATTTTTATAACAGATATTTTTTATTAATAAAAATAATCAATAAAATTAATTAATTCTATTAATTAATTTGGACTTAGAAAATGGGTTTTATCAAATGGACTTTCATAAAACTATTTTTATAAGGTTTTCGAAGATGGGCTTTTAAAAAGTTATTTTAAAACGTTTTAGGTAGTGGGCTTAGTAAAAAAAGGTTTTCGGAAATGATTTAATAAAACGAGTTAGAAAATGGATTGGGAATAAAACATTTTATTCTAGACGCGTTCTTTGTTCTTTCCTTGATCCGTACTTGGAGCAAAGTATTGGTCATCATAGGGTACTAAATGGTGAGACACGATTATGTGTCTACAGAAGCCCCCACTTTGTCTGAGGTTTGTAAAACCGAAAGTCAAAGTATACGTGTCGGGACGAAGAATGATTCTAGATGCTCTACAATCCAAAATCACTCTCTTCCGCCGGTACTTACAAAACAAGGAAAAGCTTCAGGAACAGGCATGTGTGAAACATATTTGTAAATATGTAAAAATGAGATGGTGTGAAAGAAGGTGTCATGAGCTATTTCTGGCCCGGCTCATGTCGATGTTATGCTGTCTCGATTGACAATAGTTCGTGGACCTTGCGATGGTATGTCGCCTCTTTGATTAATGATGGTCCACAGACCTGGCGGTGTTTTGTTGCATCTTCGATTGATGATGGTCCGCAGGCCAGGCGGTGGTATGTCGCCTCTTGATTGATGGTGGTCCGTAGATCAGGCTGTGGTATGTCGCCTCTTGATTGAAGGTGTTCCGCAGACCAGGCAGTGGTATGTCGCCTCTTGATTGAAGGTGGTCTGCAGAGCAGGCGGTGGTATGTCGCCTCTTGATTGAAGGTGGTCCGCAGACGAGGCGGTGGTATGTCGCCTCTTGATTGAAGGTGGTCCGCAGACCAGGCGGTGGTATGTCGCCTCTTGATTGAAGGTGGGCCGCAGACTAGGCGGTGGTATGTCGCCTCTTTGATTGCAGGTGGTCCGCAGACCAGGCGGTGGTATGTCGCCTCTTGATTGAAGGTAATCCGCAGGCGGTGGTATGTCTCCTCTTGATTGATTGTTCAATGTTGGGTACCTGTCAATATAAATAATACACATATATACAGACAAACAATTAGGGGACATGCATGTGTCCTGTGACGCGGGTGCTAGTGTATTGATAGGAAATGACTTAACTCGACCGGACTTGATTTGACTTGGCTTGGCTCGACTTGTCTTGGCTCGACTTCGACTTAAAGGTTTTATAGTGTGTGCATACATGTGTGCGTGTGTGCGTGTGCGACTCCATGACTTATGCTAGAATCCTATGGCTGAGGATGAAGGATGCAATGCTTGACACAATGGCCGGATGATGTAGATATGTAATGCAAATGTAGAGATGTGACACTAATGCAGATCATATGATTTAATGCTAATGCAACAATATGATGCTTTCATCGTTCTTTTCGAAGCTCGAATTTTCGTTTAGAAAACTCTTTTTGAAATATGAGAAATAGGAAGCCCCCCAAGGATGATCGATGTAGGTTATGCTTGAGTCAATACTTGTTAGCTTATTAAGGGCCTAAGTGAGCCCATAAAGCAGCCTAGGATCTCGTATTGGCCTGGAGCCGATAATTTTTTTTTGTATCGACTCGTAATGAAGTCCTTATCAAGGTACACATGAAGCCCAAGGATGATCTATTCAGTTAATAGACCATGTTGGGTTTTAAATACATTATAGAACGAGCTTTTGTAGCGCCTGAGTTGTATATGCTTAGAGTTTTGTATGCCAAGGGCCTAAGTGAGCCCATAGAGTAGGTCCGATCTTGTATTAGTGTAGGTTGAAAAACCCAAGGGTTCATGTATGGACTCGTAATGAAGTCCTTATTACAATAGGTCTGGACTTGGAGCCTATGATTTTCTTTGTGGACCAGTAATAAAGCCCCCAGTAAGATGGAGTTGATGAAGTATTCAGCTTGATTGCTTGATTTTGAAGATATCCCGTCATGCTTAGTGGAAGTTTCGACCAAAGATTCCATATAGGGTTCCTAAGGTGAGAAGACAAGAAAGGCCAAAGAAAGAAACACTCGAAAGATGAGGCGCGGACATAGCGCTGAGGGTTGAAAGGTTATGCTAAGGTTGGCTTTGATGCGATAATGTGGCTTAGAAAAAGGAAGTGATTAGAATAAGAAAAGGTAGAGTCATGGTGAATCGACTCATGCAATGAGGTAGGCCAAATGTTGCGCGGACATTTGCAATGAATTAGGCATTGAATTAAGTATTGATTTGGTAGAGGTCTTTAGCAAGGGGGGATAATGATGTAGGTTTGGTTTGGTTTAAAGCGGTCGGACCTCAAGGTGAGGTTTCCTACGTATCTTTAGCAGAATCAGACCATTCGTAGTTCAGGCCAATGAATGAGAAGGTGCCCTGACTTTTGCCTAAGTCGCCCTTATGGGTTTCGACCTAGCGGGCTTTGGTTTGTCTTTTATGGCTTATTGGGACGTAATGTGCATGGTTGTTAAGAAGGTTTATCACAGAGATTTGAAGTTGGAGGTTTGGAATTGAAGGTTAAAGGTTTTGAAAATAAACTACTTTTGACAAAGCTATTGATGGGGTTCTTTGCAACACTTCTTCCATTTTTATTTTTTTTTTGATTCGACATTTTGCACTTTTTCTCTGTTCATCATTTTTGCTTTTGCTTTTTCGCATTTTTTTTTTTTTGCTGTTGGTTTTTTTTTTTTTTTGCTTTGATTTTTTTTTTTTGTTCTTGCTCTTTTTCTTCTACTTGCCCTTTACGTTGAATTGTTGTCAAATGTACTTCCTATGAGGTAGGTTAATGGGAGAGGGGTGTTATGTATTTAGGTTGAAATGGATGAATAGTTGTAGTGAAGGGAAGAATGCCTCTTTTATACCCATTGTTCATTGCCTTTATTACAAATAGTTATAAGAGAATTAGAAATTCATTTCTTTTAAGGCGACAATCATGATTTCCATTAATGCTCATTAGTGCAAGGTTAGAGAGAAACACTCATTTATTAATTGAAAATCATGAGTACATACAATAAATGGAAAATCCTATATCGACTGGGAAAAAAAAAAGATGAAACAGAAAACGGTTATTTCACCATATACCCCTGACAAATCAAGAAATTCACCATATACCCTCAATGTTTCAAAAATTCACCATATACCCCTGAGTTTTCGAAAACGTTCACCATATACCCTTTTACTAACTGTCGTTAACTCACCGTTAGCTTTATTAACGATTTTGCCACCATTAACCACTAACCCTAAAATCCTAATACCCTAAACCTAACCCTAACCATAATTATAACCCTAATCCTAAACCCTAACCCATCCTTCCTTCCCCCACACCCTAACCCACCCAGCCCACCATCCCACCCCAGCCCACCACCCCGGCCCCCCACCCCCTCCTCCCTCCACTCCACCACCGTAGCCCCTCCCCTCACCCCCTCCCCCTCCATCGTCACCGCCCGCCGATTTCCCCCTCCTCCTCCCCCTTCCCCGTCGATCTCCCCCTTCCCCGTCGATCTCTCCCTCCCCCTCCCCCCCCTCCCCCCACTCCCTCTTCATTCACCATTGAAATCCCCCATCCCCACTCCCTCCCCGTCGATTCCCCCTCCGCCTCCCCGTCGGTTTACATCCACCCAACCAATTTTTTCGCAACCCCCCTTCGAATTACCCCTCCTCGAATTTCTCGCAACTCGAGCGAGAGATCTCCGCAACTCGGGTGAGAAATTCTGCAGCGCCACCCCCTCCCTTCGATTTCCACCCCCCTCCCTTCGATTTCTCTGTCTCTCTCCCGTCGTTGTTGTTGTTGTTGTTTTAGTGGTGCGCACGCCAAGGAAAAGCCGACAAGGCAGGTGCGCAGTGTGAGTGCGTCGGGGAGAGAAATCAGGGGGTGGGGACTGGGAAATCGACTTGGAGGGGGAGGGGGAAATGACGGGGAGGAGTGGGGGTTGGGGTAGCGGCGGTGGGGGGGTGGGGGAGGGAGGGTTGCGGCGGTGGAGTGGAGGAGGGGAGAGGTGGAGGGGAAGGGGAGGGGGGTGAGGTGGAGGCGGCATGGGGTTAGGGTTTATGATTAGGGTTACAATTAGGGTTAGGGTTAGGGGTTAGGGTATGAGGATTTTAGGGTTAGGGGTTAATGGTGGCAATATCGTAAATAAAGCTAACTGCGACTTAACGTCCGTTACAAAAAGGGTATATGGTGCACAGTTTTTAAAACTCAGGGGTATATGGTGAATATCTGAAACATTGAGGGTATATGGTGAATTTTCCAATTTGTCGGGGGTATATGGTGAAAAAACCGAACATAAAATAAAATCCAAAGTCGAGACTCCTACGTCACGTGACAAGTGATCTTAAATCTGAGGCATTTTTGTAGTAGGAGAAATTGGAAGTCTCCCACCATCGATCATGTCCTAATTAAGGCCTCGTAATGGGTAGCAATTATCAGTCTTATGTCCATGGCCTATATGGTACTTGCAATAAGTATCTTTGTCCCAATTTGGCCCCCTTTATATCTTCGTCTGGATCTGGAGTTGGTCCAATGGGAAACAGAGCACCTTATGAATTGAGGCGATCAAAAGCGATGCCATACGGCATGCCTATTGGAGTGAATGTCCTTCTCATATTCCTCTGGAAGGATCTTTGGGGTGCCTCAAGAAGGTTCATCTCTCCACCTTTAGAAGTGGATCCATAATCATTCTTCTTGTTGTTATTATTGCCCTTATAATGATTGTTGTCATTTTGGGCATTTTTCAACTAGTCATCTTTGATTTGCACACCTATGTCGTATAACTTGGTAAAATTATCAATACCCAAGAATTTTAGATGAGTTTTGTATTTCGGTAGCAAGTTGTTGACGAAGATGCGCACAAGATCCTTGTCGGCAGGTCTAGAGACCATGTATGCTGACTTTTCCCTCCACCTATTAAGGTAGGTGGTAAAGCTCTCATTATTATCCTGCTTCAACACTTCCAATTCCGTTAGTGAGGTTTGGATTACAGTGTTGTGTTCATATTGCTTCATGAACTCTCTAGTGATATCACCTCATGTTTCAACATGTTTTGGGTCCAAAGAGTAGAACCAGTTTTGACAGGCAAGGTCCAACGACATCGAGAATACCGTTGGATAAAGTTCACGGTCCACAGAGTTAATGATCATAGTGGCCTTGAAGTTCCTCAAGTGATACTTGGGATTGTCAGTGGGCATGAACTTAGGAAAGTCACTCGTGGAAGACTTTTCAGGTAGTTTTCCCTTGAATTTGTTATTCTCATCCAACTCGAAGTAGGACTCCTTATTGGTGACTTTTTGACTAATATTTTCCATTTGTTTGGTGAATCCAGCATTTTCACCACTTTCAACTTGGTGTAGACGGAGAGTGACCTCCTCCAAGTTCTTAGCCATCCGTTCGATGACATTAGTCAGCTCAGCGACCTTTTCGTCACCCATTCTTGCTTCAGCAGTTGACCGGTTTTTAGCCGGTGGAACAGATCTAGCCTTTCGCTCACGTGGACGAGCTATCGAAGCTGTTTTCTCAACTACCCTATTTGACAAGGACACATTGACTTAGGATACACTCCAAGAATGGATAGGGTGAGGAATGAAAATATTTTTGAAAATATCATTTTAATTTGTTCGAAACTTCTGCCAAAAGGAGAGGATACTTATGGAGGGAAATCTATTTTGTGAATGGAAATGGATAATGATATATAAATTTATTTTGTGGAGGAAAATGGATAATGATGAATTTATTTTGTGGAGGAAAATGATATATTAATGTTATGGATATTTATGGAAATGAATTTATTTTGTGGAGGGAAATGGATAATGATATATTGGATGTTATGGATATTTATGGAAATGAATTTATTTTGTGGAGGGAAATGGATAATGATATATTGGCAAGAGTCTGTCACCAATTAAAATGCAGTTTTTAGAAAAATAGGAAAGATGAAAAAGTTTTTTTAAAAAAAAGATAAAGATGGGTTAAAAAAATAAAGATGGAGTCAGTTGTTGGGAGGATAGGAATATCTGACTTTCTTAAAAAAAAAAAAGAACAAAACAAAACAAAACATGACCATGCACCTAGATGAGACCTAATGATGATAAAACTCTAAAAGAAAACAAAGACTTCTCTTCTTTTTTAAGGTGAAGTTAGACACGGGATATTCTGCAAGAATTATTATACGGAATTAATCACCACATTGCCTAAAGTGACGGAAAACGAGAGATGCACAACAATACGCCACGTAGCAATGCTGCGTGTGTCGCAGTGTGGTGCATCTGGCGCAGGACAACAGCGTCAGGCGCATCCTCATGCGTCTAGCGTGCTGAGCCCACCCTCGTGTTCGTGACAGTTTAAACGATGTTTTGATAAATCTGGTATAATTGCGAAGAATGACGCATTAATTATATCGACTGTTTAGGACGAACTAATTGACGCAAATTGTTGACGCAAACAGTGGTCAGAAGACCAATTTGCATGGGACGAAAAGACTGCATGTCACGCAAAAGATGAGCGTGACACGCGGGCTTTGCGTCTGGCGCAGGAGTGTTGCGCCAGGTGCAACTAAATGCGTTTGGCGCAATGCTCTGCGGCATGCATATTGGTAATTTCACGAAGGCGAAAATGACGACAGTTTTTAGACGCGAATTGTATTATTTTTAGGCGCAACACATATCAACATGTTAACAAAATATGATTAGGCAAAATTTGCAATCACGCATAAATGTTAAGTAACATGGATGCAAAAGTTCTCAACCTAAAGTTCAGTTCTACATTCAACTATTAGTAAGGTTTAGGTTAAGGCTGAAAGGGTCCATGACTAAAAGATTGATCCCACGCTTCGTACCTCTGCTTAAAGAGGTAGCAACGTGTAAGACGCACTCCAGTCTCAAGTCAGGAAAAAGAGAACAATGCCATGGTTGGACATGTTTGCTTATAACTAAGATCCAACACTATCGCTCAGGAAGCTTTTTGGAAGGACAAAGAGCAAAACCCCCGGGGGTGACCTCACACATATAACATGTGCTAATTAGGCAAGGTAGATTGTCCTTATGGCGGTTGAACAATAGCCATGCACATGCAAAACAATATATTATTCTAAGGCATAAAAATAAGAATGAATCGTATTTTTCAAGTTTCACCCACTTATTTAAAAAAATTAATTTTTTTAAATCTTCCCGATGGAGTTGCCAAATTGTAGGCGTGGATTTTCCATTCCTTTAATGCCTACATGTGGTGTGAACGCGTTTATTTGACTACCCCCATTATTAAGGTTTTATTAAAAATTTGTTTTGAAGTCGCCAATAATTCTTTAAAAGAAGAATCATAAACCTAATTGGATATTGAAACGAAAGGGACATCTTAGGGACTTATCCAATGTAGATTTCCACGTCATAACTGCATAGATGGTCAAAATGAACCAAAGATTGAGTTCGGGAGTGAGGGTACAATATAGTCAGGAACTATATTGCCCATTGTTGGCCTCTACTAAATATCGATTCACAACAAATTTTATGCAAAAGAATAATCATATAACATTTTAAGCACCCTAAACATATTTAGTCTAAGTAGGTTCGAGAAACACATAAAAGACTAATTTTTAGTGGTATGTTATTAGACAATCAATATTAATGGGTTCCTAGCAGGTTGTCCATGTTATATGAATTGGTTAGAACATTTTATTTAGGTCTTGATTAACAATAAATACAAGGTGATAAGTATTGCAATTAGGCATGAAAAATAATATGTTCATGAAAATAAATAAAATAAGAAAATAAAATATAGCGAGGGAGTTGGTATAATTTGTACAAGACTTACAATCGCAGGAATATATTGATAACCTACATCATGAATAGAAGGTTAGTAAATTCAAGAAAATAATAAATAATAAATAAATAAAGCAAATAAAATAAAGGTTGACCCTCACAAATTAAACCACCGTCCAGGGTCGTTGATTTGTACGGATCTTGGAAAATTGAATTGTACGAGTCAAGATTTGTTTGTTTCGTAATATGGTGCGTGGGTGCAGTATAGCGTGAAGATTTGTGAGATTAGGATGTGCGGTAATTCGGTGATGATGATTAGGGTGAATTGGTGTAGCAAGATTAAGTTGGAGGAAGATGATGGGCGCAGGTGATTATTTGTTGGAAGATAGTTGTGATGAATTAGATGCAAGTGATGGTGATGATCATGCGTGTGATGATGAAAAGGAGATGAGAAAATTATGTGGCAGTAGCTGATGCCGTGTGTTTTTGTGGAGGACTTAGAGAATTTGTGATATGATTTGAGGGAGTGTTGAGTGTTTTTTAGTTTTGGCCGTGTAAGTTAGTTAATGAGAGGAGGGAGTGAGAATTATATATAGGTTTTGGTAGATTTAGGTAGTTGAGTTGCAATAGGTTTCCGAAAGATAAAAGGTTTTTAAAAGATTTACTTGTTAAAAAGATTTTAGAAAAGAGATATTTAAAAATACTTTGGGAAAATATTATTTTTATAAAAGATATTTTTTTATTAATAAAACTAATCAATAAAATTAATTAATTCTATTAATTAATTTGGACTTAGAAAATGGGTCTTATCAAATGGACTTGCATAAAACTATTTTTATAAGGTTTTCGAAGATGGGCTTTTAAAAAGTTATTTTAGAAACGTTTTAGGAAGTGGGCTTAGTAAAAAAGGTTTTCGGAAATGAGTTAATAAAACGAGTTAGAAAATTGATTGGGAATAAAATATTTTATTCTATACTCATTCTTTATTCTTTCCTTAATCCAGACCAATTGGAGCGGGGTATTGGTCATCATAGGGTACTAAATGGGGAGACACGATTATGTGTCTACACTAGTCCCTAACCTAAGAGTGCCATAAATGACACTCATCACTATAGGTCAAATTTAGATGGAATAGATCAAAGTATCAAGTTTCGGGTTCGTTTTGATCGTTTTTAGTGAATTGGTGTTACTTTGCTACCCTACACAAATAAACTCTTACATCCTTGAGATAAACTAGCATATGTATATGTTAGATGAATTGATTATGTAAGTTCAATTACCTAAAGTTAGGAAAGGGGTTATGTAATCATTGTTAATAAGGTGGAGATTATTGGAAGTAGTTTAATAACTCATAAAATCCATTAGCGAGGTTCATTTGGAAATATATATAAGTGAATGTGGTAATCAGATACTCCTATAAAAGGATTAGCATAGTAGAGTTAGAATATAGTTTAGAGTTTAACAATTAATAATTCATACAAAGTAAAGCCAGTTAGCTTAACGGACAACTTCCACGTAGTTTAATGTCCTAAAGTTAAAAATTACAACTCCTCGATTAAGTTGTATTATGTGGGTAACAATTGACATTGGTTAAAGTTAACTTATGAGATATTTAATTTGATTAGTTTTCAAAAGAATGATGTCATTTAGTTGGTGAAAGGATTAATTATAAGATTGATTAATTAGATTTGTATGTGCTAGTAAACTTATGCTTTCTTGGGTAATAGCAACTTGTAAAGATAGTTCATGTATTCAGATATTAGACTTAAAAGCATCCTAGGAGATGTCTATCAGTCGGATAAAATGAATTATGTTAGGACACGTAATACAGATAAGTTTTTTGTAATTGGAATTCAGAATTTGATGTTTTAGTTGGAAGCAAGTTTCCATAAAGATTAGTAAGCGTTGTTATTATATTATTATTGTTTGAGGTAGTTCGTGACTTCTCATATATAGTTAAAGAAAATATCATTGTAGTTAATTCCTAGCGGAAACCTAATGTCATTATTATTGGTGTATTATTGAATATGATTGTTTATTTAATGTGTTGTTCATGTTCCGTATGTGAATTGATTTGGAATTGGAGTGGCTATGTAAACTGTATTGTTGGAAATGAAGGTGATTAAAGAACTAATCATGTATAGTGAAAGAATGGCAATGGTTAGAAGGAGGCTTTGAGAATCGCTTATGGTGGTCCGTCATAGGTAATTATGAACACATCCCTTCAAAAAAAGGTTATGAACACATGACAAAAGGCTTAGGGCTTCTCTGGTGGTCGATCCTAGGGACCTTAAGGATTACTCTCTAGTGGAGTGTCTTAAGGGGAAACCCTCTGGTAGGATATTATGAGAATTGCCTTTGAAGTCTTACCTCTAGTAGGTTGCTTCAAGGTGTGTATACATTAAAAACTACGGTAGGCCTTATATTTGGTAAGAAGACGTTCCTCGATAAGTGATGTGTCTGCAATCTAGTGTTCCCACCTTCGCGTCTGTTGTATAATTAGAGAAACACTCGAATTACACAAGGTTTAGCAAAAGATAGAAGAGACAACCAAGAACTTGAATCCACAAGTTACGGTTGAATGGCAACCTCTAGGCTACTTAGATGAGTCACACCACCAAGTAAACTAAAAGATCCTAAGAACACAAATTAGTTTGCCAAAACTAATTAAGCATAGGCACTTAACACTTGATTCTAATCTAAGAAATCAAAGTACAAAGCAAGATAAAAACGCACAGTTTTTGGTTTAAGTCATAAAAGTCATGTCTTTCTCATTCATGTCATTCGGTTTATATAGGACAATTACAACTTATGTTTTTTGAGTTTTAGATAACAAAAACAACTAACTAAATTAGGGAATTAAACTACCACTAATACAGGTTAGAACATGGGTTAAAACATGCTAGAAGTGGGCAACTAACTAAGCAACTAATCAGCCACAAACGACTATAATGCAACGCTCAACTTAGGAACTACTTCTCCTATATATGTGGCGCTTCTCCTCCAACTTGTGTGTATGTTGTTACTGAGTTTGAAATACTCCAACAGCATTAGGATGCCTCCCTTGCACGCATAAAGAATAGGGAAGTGATTGCTCTTTTGAACGTGTGAATGAGGAATTCAAGAAGCTCCTATTCTTCAGCCACTTGCATACGCTGCTCCTCCATGCTACTCCCATGTTCCTTTGCTTCTTTGCATCAATTCATTACAGCTTAATGCCAACAAAAATGTCGAGTTTATACATGGAATACAAGACTCCATTAAACTATGAAAATAATGAAATAAAAAGCAACTCAAAACAAACTAACATGAAATACAATTCATGGACACAACAAATGAAAAGAACAAACACTCCTATGGATTTAACTCTAACTTATTCGAATGAAAAGAAATGAAAACCTAATGAAAGAACTCGGACATATTAATGGATGAAATTAAACACCTCCATGAAAGAAGCACTTAACTCATCAGCATTAATAAGGAAGATACAATCACTCACCATGTGGATGAGCTTAGTATCCTTGGACAGCAAGAATGGTGAAGCATCATCATCGACATCATCTCTAATAACGTCGTTCCCTAACCTGTTGCCAAATAATTTTGTTACAGAAATGGAAAGTATATGAATATATTTGACGGAATTGATTGAAATGATAAAGATTGTTCTGTAAAGAACCGTGAAGTCTCCAAGAGTATTGGATAACAAATTTAAAGCATGTGATGCTATTGTGATTGTTCTATAAAGAACCGTGAATTCACCAAGGGTATTGGATGACCAGTTCAAAGCATATGTAGTTGTTGCTATTGTTATTGTTATTGCTATTATTGTTGTTGCTATTGCTGTTGTAATTATGATTGAATCGTTTTCAAGTAAAGGAACACCAAAGCATGTTTTTAATCTATTTGATGGGTCAGTACTCAACTTTGCTGATGTGTGTATGATATTTTTTTTGTCATTTATATGGCCTGTCAATTGGTGGGTGGCAGTGTCGTATTTGTTGCAGGTTTAAGATGTGATGTTTAATTATTACAGTTGAAGGTTCGTGAATGCTAGAAGTACGATTGGGTCTATTAATTTGTATTTCGAAGCGAGGTTGCTCAACCTTGTAATAGTTAGACATTAACTAGTTGATTTCCATTTTCCTATGTAATAGGCTTTAATGCGCTTGATTCTCTCTTGGTATTGCTACGCGACAGCGTTGAGGCTGTTGGGTGTTGGAGTTAGGAAATTTTTTTTTAATTAAGATTGTGAACATGTTTAATTTATTTCCCGCTTTAGGGTTGTTCTACTTTCAAAAGAAATTGTGTTGGATTTTGCAGAGGAACTTATTAGGATAAAGTCTGATAATCAAGGCGTTGTTGTAATAGTTAATTCAAATTGAATAGAGTTAGGATTTTGGTTTCCACATTCACTGAGATAGTTCAGTGAATGTGATGGTAGGCGGTAGCAGTTGGTCGGCTCGACTAGATTCTTTAATTTGATGTGCATTAATCCTCTGTGAGCTGATCGAGAAAGAACGCCTGTTACAATATAAGTCTAGATCGTGTCACAGTCTAGTCCTATTTGCATCTCTATGTCAAGCCCATGTAGGCTCAATTTAAGTCTCATCCTAGTCCATTCCAAAATCAAGCCCATGTGTGTCTCCTAGTCCATTCCAAAGCTTTAGGCCTAATTCATATCCTAGGTCTAGTTTGCATCTCCATGTAAGCCCTAGTCAAGTCCAACTCCTCCCTAAGTCCATAATGTCCCAATCCTCCGAGACTAGCGAAGCTAATCCTTCCTTAAGTCCATAATAACGCAAATCATCGACTTTTTGCGAAGCTAGCATTCCTTAAGTCCTCATAGGCAATTTTTTAGTCTAGCCTGCTTACTCTAATGTAAGTTCAAATACTGTCTAGTTATATAGCTTGCTTACTCTAAATGTAAGTTCAAAGGCTAGTTGTCTAGCCTGCTTGCTTCAAATTAAGTTTAAAGACTAGTCTCCTTTGTTGTCCAGTCTTCCCAACTGTCTAGCCTACTTACTCCAAATGTAAGTTCAAAGTCTAGTTGTCTAATCTGCTTACTCTAAATGTAAGTTTAAAGTCCAGTTTTGTAGCCTACTTAATTACCCTAAATTGAAGTTAAAAGCCTAGTCTCCATACTACCACCAAAGCCCAACCATTAAGTCTAGTCTACTTGCATATATAGTCCAATCCATGTCTGCATATAGTTTGGCACATTTCTCCATTATGTCAAGCCGATAAAACTAACATCATTTCAAATCTTCCATCTCAAAATCATTTTCCATTTCCATTTTTCATTCCCATTTCTCATTTAAAAAATCATTTCCAAAAACTTACAACCGTTTAGGACCGGTCGAGAGGTTACAACTTAGGAACGCCTAATGGAGAGACAAAAAGGTGAGCCCACTCTAAGGCTCATCAAGCACACTTTCACCACCCTGACTTCACTTAGAGTCATGAGATTACTTTTGACTGCCTTCATAGTAAAGGCGCGATCACTTTTACAGGGCATACTCTAGACCCTACACCTAAAAAAATCCGAAAGGTGAAACCTAAGCTTCTACAACAAGTACCATTAACGCGCTGCAAAACATGATCGATGAAGACAAACTTCTAATACTTCCAACAATGAGAATCAGCATCACTAACAACTCCTTTAGGCAGTGTGTCTCCAATTTAAAAGGGCTTAGTCTTTTTTTTCAGTTTTCTAGGTTGAGTCAAAAAGTCCTTACCCTAAGTCGTTTATGTCCTTTCCCATCGAGTCTATATCACTCTAAGACTTAATCTATAATAGCCTTTTTCATTTTCTTTTTATTTTCATTGGCCTTTCACCATCATTCATGCTTTGAATTCATTGATGAAACTCAAATCAAATTGTCTTTAAATGACCTTGATTAAAAAAAAATCAAAAGAAATATAAAAAAATGACGTATTTTGGATTATGAGTTATCCTCCTATTAAATGATCCGTTTAAATCAAAGCTCCACAAAATAACCTTCTAATACCCAAAACCATCGAAATACTTGCGTGCAAATCTCATACATAAAAAAGTAGTTAATACCAGGCAAAATAATAAATGAAAAAAAATGTGCAAAAAAAAGCAGAGCAAAAGCAAAAGCACAAAGCAAAAATGCAAAAAGAAATAGCCAAAGGCAAAAAGAAAAGTCAAGCTAGGGGCTTGCATACAAGTTCTACCCCTCGTTTCATGACCCTTCAATCCATCAAAAAACATTAAAGCCCATATAATCCAAAGTCATGATTCTTACCTTGGCCCATCCGATCAAACATTCATCCAAATCCCTAATCACCAAACCTAAAAGCATTTCAACCTTCATATCCATCCTAATTCCTTCTCTATGGTATATCCAAGCCCACTACAATAAAAACCCGAAAGGGCACCTTGACAAAAGTTAGGGCACAAGAAAAAAACCAGACCTAGAACTACAAATGGTCTAATTCCGCAACGATACATAGGAATCCTCATCTCGATGTCCGGCTATTTCAATAAAATAAAGTAATTATGGTCTCATGATTTGACTTTGTAGAATTGGGAAGCATACTCTTTCTAGATCCCGATATAGACTCGGGTCTGAACCTAGCCACATCTAAGCCTTTTCCCACCTATATATATATGTGAATCATAAAATAAACCTTTTGTTTTTTTTTTAATCTAAGATCTCCTTATCGTTGAAGGACTCTCCGATAATTCCTTAGCCTCTGGGAATATCTGCCTTTGCCTACATTAAATCCCCAATGAAGAAATTTTTTAATGCTCCTTTAAATGCTCGATTCAATACAAGTACCTTCTAATCTAGGCTCAGAGTGCCTAAATCAAGACAAGCTTTCCCATACTGGGGGCTTCCTATTTATGGTGGTTCCCCCAAATCAAACTCCTGAGATTTGTAATCTTTGCAAGAAACCTCCTAACTTTGCAAAACCCTGACCTTGCATACGCGAACCATCTATATATCCTTCTTCGCTTTGCATAACCCTGGCCTTGCATAGCGTGTCATGTATCCTTAGAGAGTCTAATATTGCATTATTGCATCATTATTTGCAGCATTATTTGAGTTGTTTGCACCTACAGGTAATCAGATTACTTGTAGTTATCGTCTTGCAGATTAACTTTGTTATGCGGAAATTGCCGATATAAAGATCGATTCCAGATTGCAAAGCATATAGAATTGTTCTCCGTCCCGACACAAAATACTTTCACTTTTAGTTTCATATGGACTTTCAACGACATTTACATATACTCACAAACACTCAAACTTATATTCAAATGCATTCAAACTCTATTCAAGCTTCAAGATTGCTCGTCCTGCAGATCGCTACGTAAGACCTAGGCGACAAAGATATAAGTCCTGAGGGTCAATTTCAATTTAGTCCATATTTTACTAACAATCTATTTGTCACTAATTAGATCATTAAAGGAATAAACACTTTCTGGTACATTCTTCTCTAATCTCTCTTTTTTTATATTTCTTTTATATTCACTATTATTATTCATAGGCATGTTGTACGCTTAAATGCTTTCACCACCGCACATGGTTACTTTTGCTAATCCAAAACCTAAATAAATGTTCTAATGCTAAATTAAGATAATTTCAACAATTGGATTAGGTTCCCTGTAATTTCATTACTTAAATAACATGTGTAATATCCTAAAAACTAAAACATGCTTAGTTAACTAATTAATTATAGGATTTTTTAACTGGAATAATACAAACTTTGGCCCGTTCTCTCACAATAATACAAACTTTTGATTATTTTTTAATCATACAAACTTTAGACCAAAATTCCTCCAGTAGGTCATGACCGGTTCCTAACTTGTTGGTGCAGGTAAAATGCATATGAGGCACTCCCTAGGACACGTGTTGCTTGCTTATTGGTTGCATTTTTAAAATTTTATTTAAATTTGAAAAACAAAAAAAAAAACTATTTCTCCCTCACCCACCCTCGACCCCTGTCCAGCCTTCTCTCTTCGTCCCCCCAAAGCACCTCCACGAAGCCCCCTCCCCATCCCAAAACCACAACCGCCACCAACACATCGCACCATGCCACACCATTACACCACCACACCACACCATACGTCCATACCACACCACCATAACTCACCTCACGACACACCATCACCACACCACAACAAGCCACACCACACCACACCAACACACCCGACGACGCACCAGCTCCAACGAGCATCAACGCGGACATCTCGACGTTGTCGACACCAAAGACCCTATTTTCTCTCCTAATTCTTCGCATTACCCCTAATTCCAAAATTCGAGGTGGTTGTGGTTGGGTTTTGTGTATTTCGGGGTGAGGGAGTGATGGGGGTGGTTTTTGAGGGGGCTGGGTTTGGTGGTTTTCGGGGGTGGCTGGGTTTGGTGGTTTTCGAGGGTGGGGTATGTGGGTTGGTTTCGGGGTGGTGGATGTGGGTTGGTTTCGGTCTTGGTTGTGGGGCGGGGGTGGTTGGGTTTGTTGGTTTTCGGGGGTGGGGTCGTGGGTTGGTTTCGGGGGTGGTCGTGGGTTGGTTTCGGTGGTGGTCGTGGGGTGGGGAAGGGGGGTGGCTAGCTTTGGTGGTTTCGGGGTGGGGTCGTGGGTTGGTTTTGGGGGGTGGCGTGGGTTGGTTTCGGTGGTAGCTATTGGGTCGGGAAGGGGGTTGGCTGGGTTTGGTGGTTTTCGGGGGTGGGGTATGTGGGTTGGTTTCACGGGGGTGGATATGGGTTGGTTTCGGTGGTGGTGTAGGGGGTGGGGGGGGGGTGGCTAGGTTTGGTGGTTTTCGGGGTGGTGACTGTGGGTGGGTTTAGGGGGTGGTGGTTGTGGGTTGGTTTCGGTGGTGGTTGTGGGGTGGGGGGGAGGGGCTGAGGTGGTTCAGCTGGCTGGGGGTTGCAGGAGGAGGGAGAAAGAAGAAATAGATTTTGTAATTTTTTTTACCTGTTTTACAGGTTTCAAGTCAACTTGACCTACTGGAGGAATTTTGATTGTAAAGTTTGTATTATTAAAAAATAATCAAAAGTTTGTATTATTGCGAGAGAACGGGTAAAAGTTTGTATTATTGTAGTTAAAAAATCCTTAAATAATGAGAAGTTAAAATATATTTTTATGGTTTAAATTAATTCTTAAGGAAAACTAAATTTTTTTTGAAAAAACTAATTAATTAATATAAGAAGTAAAATTTACCTTATTCATAATTAGACAACAAATAAATAATTAAAACCATGTACAAGTTATAGTGTAAGAATTATATTTGGTGGGTGTATTTCTGATTTCATAAATTAAAGGAAAAAATAAAAAAAAATTACAAAATTGAAGAAGTTGAGTTCTCTTCCGTCTAGTTCACTCCTTGCTCTCCTATGGCAAACATGCCAAACTTCATCAGCTTTTCTCTCTGCACCAAGCCACCGACCCACTCGCACCTTCTTCCTAAGTCAACAACGCAGAAGATAATGTTCCCCAAACCCCCACCTCATCAGCAATTCATGTTTTAAATGCTTGATTTTGCCAAAAGCCACCCAAAAAAAAGCCAAGACATGGCTATCAATAGCCCCAACCACAACACCTTTCCACACCACAATCACCATTCACTTATTCACTCATAAATTCGTCAGAAAACCTTCCTTAATTCTGGCCGAGAAACACAGCTAATCAAGCCTCAAGAATTCTCTCACCTTTGTTTTATTTTTCCAAACACCAACACTATCGCAGAACTACCGCACACCTTCCACCTTCGGACCACAACAGTACCACCCTCCACCTGCCGCTGACATCTGCTGCACCCGTGCGCCACCCTCCCTTGCTCGCACACCTCCCCAGCTCTCGTGCGCTCTCTATCTCTCTTATTGTTGATGATTGGTTTATGTACTTGGCTTTTAATTAGTTTTTAATTGATTTTATGATAGCTTTTAGGTTAGTTTAGGCTACTTTGCTTCTTTTTCCTTTAAATTGTGCAATTTTCCTCCTTTGTGATCTTTCTTTGGTATTAAGTTTATTTTCAGGGCATAGGAGCATGATTGGAGGGCATTTGCACAAACCCGGGGCCAAGGGATCGAAGAGAGAAGCATCCAAGAAGCTCAAAGGAGGAGAAGAAGACGATCAAGGACTGACCCGAGAGCCCGGGTCAGTCTAGGGGACTCAGCAGGTTATCAAATGACGAAACGACCTGCCTGGGTCAGCTGACCCAAGGGATCGGGTTGACTTGACCCGCCTAGGTCAAATCTTGGAGCAGCCATCTACATTCTTGATGAAACGACCCACCCGGGTCATTTAAGTGACCCGCCCGGGTCGGGCCTACCCGAGCGCTAGGGTCACTGGGTTTTTCGGAACGTCTTTCTTTTCTTTGCGATTTTTATACGGGGGTTTTCTTGTAATTAAGCTTGTTTTATTTTAGGAGTATATAAGGGAAACTCCTCTCATTTTAGGTTAAGTTAATTTTGGTTCTAAGTAGTAGAGATTTAATTTGTGCTTAGTACTCACACTTTAGAACCCTAGGAAAGAGAAAGTTGAGGCTTGAAACTTTGGAACTCCATTTTCAGATTTATGCAATATAAAAAGTTCGTAATTTTTTGTTTATTTCATTTTCTCTTCCTCTAATCTTGTTTCGTTCATGCTTTGTTTGCTTAGATCTTGTTTTATCAGTTGATTATTCCTCCATGGTTATGGTGATGAAGTTAGTTCAAGTTTTTCTTTGCTTTATTTCCATGATTTGTGAGTAGTTTCCTACTAGGGGAAGGGATGTAGCCTTCATTTACTCTTTGGATCCTAAATCTAAGCTAGGGGGTTAACATTTGGGGCTAAACTTGTTGATTTGGTTTGTTGGGTGATTGATCACCACTTGACTTGCTTATTGGAAATCCCTAGTGAAGGATCAAGAGATGAAGTTAGGGATATACTAAGTTTGGTTGCTAGACTAGGATCTCCATGAAAATAGGTATTTTCTAGTTTAGAGAAACTTGATTATCATGTTGGTTTTTATTTGGCTAGATTAGTTGCTCATGCCATGAGATTATGTCATGAGTGACTAATTAAGCTCCTACAATTAGCTCGAGAGATCAATTAGAGTTCCTATGTGCATGATTTCCCCTTGTGATCCCCTATTTTGTTCTACTTGACTTTAA
Organism: Beta lomatogona; assembly: GCA_947646795.1. NCBI lineage: Eukaryota > Viridiplantae > Streptophyta > Magnoliopsida > Caryophyllales > Amaranthaceae > Beta > Beta lomatogona. The sequence goes on from CANSNZ010000271.1 coordinate 1,907,493, forward strand.
TGATTAGATTCTTGGATTAAGTGTTGGTGAATCATAAAAGGTGAAGTTGAGGGTTAGGGTTTCTCCTCCATTGTAAAGCATGAGATTACTTATGGTGTAAGCTACCAATTTCTTGCTTATTATGGGTCGAAAGAAGAAACAACAGACTCCTAATCCATCGATAACTCATCAAGCACAAATTTTAGCATCAAAGCAGGGAACTTTGGTGGCGATGGAATTGTTACTCCACTATCTACCCCTGGAAATGCTTGCCCGGTGGTGCATTTTGTAAATTATTACGCTCTGAAGCAAGCTTTTGAGCAAAATAGGATAGCTCAAAGACAAACAACGATGATTAAAAAGGTGAATGCAGCGAGTTTTACTGGTGTTGTGGACAAAACGCCTCAAACTGAAGCTCCTAGGCCTATTGGTGCAGCTGATGAAGTTCAAGTGACTATGGCTAAGCCACAAGAGGAGGTTGTACCTAGTATTACTCAGCTACAAGGTGAGGTTGTTCCTGATATTCCTGCAAAATCATAGTCTTCATTAGCTGCTACTGCCAAGGGAATGTCTCTTAGATTTGTCACGCCTAGTGTCAAAAATGGTAAGTCAGTTGCTCAAATTGATAAGCATGAAGTAGAACAACTGTCTGATATTTGGACTAAAACTAGTGAAAAAATATTGAATTGCGTCGATCAATAAGTGGCTTATTGATGCGGTTTTGGCCGCGCAACATTAGGTAATTACCTATTATTGCAGTTGTGGGTGAAACCCGCAGCAATAGGTGCTGGCAAAAAAAATCATTTTTTGGGTTAAATTATCTAATAGTTCACTGCCCTAAAATAGTTATAACAATATATGCAGCATTATAGTGTAATTACATAGAAATAGTTACAACAAACAACATTTTTTTTTTTTTGACAACATACAACAAACAACATTGAAAATATGTATAAATGATATTTTTAAAAATCCTTATTACAAAAAACTAAGAAGAACAAAACAAAATAAACCAAAATGAAAAAATAACATTCAATAATTACTAAACAAATTAAAAAAAATAACAAAAAAGATCTATAACACAGATCTGGTCAAACAAAAATACGAATGAAATGAAAAAAAAAATTTAAACGAATTACAAGTCTTTGTGCCTGGAACGTGAAGAACAAAACGAACTAAATTTTTCTTTCGAGGATGGAGAATGCGAGAAGATGGCTGGAAACCTTAAAGAACACCGACGAGGATGGCCGAATAACGTCGGACAGGAGTCGAAGATGGTCGAATCTTGGAGAAAGTAGACGAAAAGCTGGTTCAGAACAGCCACAAGCGACTGCAATTAAGGAGGCACGAGCAGCGGCGAATCAGGAGCCACGACCCACGAGCGACGGCGACTTATGACCCAAGAGCGATGGTGATCCCTAGCCACGAGCCAAGTCGGAAGACGAGGATGAGCGTGTTTGGATGCCAATGAAGATGAGAGGGGAAAGAGGCACTAGTAGAATAAATGTTTATTGCTGCGGTGGTATTGCTGCGGTTTTACCCATACGCAGCAATATATCACGACAAAAAAAAGGTAAAATATAAAATAACCATATTGCTGCGGTTTTTTAAAAAAACCGCAGCAATATTGTTCCAACGGAATTTTTTTGCAAATAGTTGACCATTTGACGAACCATATTGCTGCGTTTTCTACATAAAGCCGCAGCAATATATTTCCAATGGATATTTTTTGAAAAAAATAGACTATTTTTTAACAGATCTGGCCGCAGCAATATCGCTTTTTAATAAAGGGAACACGCGTGGCGTCAGTTAGGGTTCTCACTTTTTACTTGTGGCCGTTTTCTATCGCTCCTCTCAAGCTATCACTCTCCTCTCTCCTCTCTCCTCTCTCCTATCACCGGATCTTTCTTCTCACATCTCTCATCTCGCCGGATCTTTCTTCTCCTCACTGTGATTCCTCTTCTATCTATGCACCATTTTCATTCTTCTCTCTCTTCCATCTTCATTTTCGCCATTTTTATTTTCACCATTTTCGATGAACTGAACTTCCTTGACTTCACCATTTCCTCGTTTCCCTTTGTTTTTTAGATCTGATCTTGTGAGTTGCGAGAATTACATCTCTTCCACCGGCGAATTCAACATCGGAGAATAGCGTGCAAGTCGCAGCAGCAACAACATCGGAGAATAACGCCGAAATCGTCTCGCTCATCTCGCCGGTCTTCATCGATCTCGTCGGTCTCCAGATGTCAGCGTTGGTCGCCGCCTCCCAGATCTCGACATTGGTCGCCGGTTTTCATCTCCAATCTCGTTTGTCTTTCGGTTTTGTTTCTTATTTTTTTTATTTTAGTTTTCTAATTTATTCTATGGATATATGTTTTATGCATGTTGATTTTTTCCTTTTTTTTGTTTATTGCGATTGATTGTTTGAATTTGAAATTGCATATATTTGCATGTTTTTGTTAATTTTTCGTTATAATTTGTTTTGAATTTTTGGTACTGGTTTTATGGATGCTGATATTGACAAAAGCTGGAACTGGAGAGTGAATAATGATTCATTTGATTTATAAGTGAGCGGATATCAAAGGTTCTTTGGAGTTATTTGTTCGTTTGTATATTGTAATTGTTACTTAGAATTTATGAACACTGAAAAATTCTATAAAGTATTGAATTAGTTGCAGGCTCAGTAGTATATGGATGATTTCGATTTTCGAAGAAGTGTTCCTTATCTCTAGTTAATGCATCTGATTTAGGGTTGTAAATTTTTTGGAGTGACATTGAATCTCTGAAATTCAAGTGGCAAGTTCATGGTATATCATTTCTTTTGCGCATTGAAACCCTTGTCGTTAGCCTGTTAACATCTCTTTTTGTAATTTGCATGGTATTGCTGTGATGAATTGAAACTGGGGCGGAAACTGGATGGTTTTGTATCGGGGGCTCGAAGCTTCTTCTATTAAATCCTAGGGTGGAAGCTTCTTTACAAGCCTTATATAGTGGTGTTATTATTGTTAAGTTTTGTTGTCGATGCTCGGATAGCAAACCTTTGTGGATTATTTGAAATAATCTCATTAACTCGAGAACCAATTGACGGTCGGTGGAGGAAGTAGAACAAGGAACCTCTTGGTGGTTTTAAGTTTTTGGGATTTCTCCCAAAATGCACGGTGAAGGTATGTTGTCTAGTGACTAGTGAGAATCTAATTGATTAGTCATGTCTTAAATAGTTCATGGTTTGTTCATTGTGGATTTCCATGAATTGTTTGGTTCCCTTTATGAGTTTGAGGTAGGTGTGGATAATTTTGTATATGTTATAATGTGGAGGTTTGTTCTTTGAAGCATTTAGGCAGAGTAAGTAATGGCAGCTTGTTCAATGTGTGGAAGCCATGGATGGACAAATGGTTGCTTATTAGTTACACCTTCTGGTGATGTTTGCTTTATGTATCTGTGGCCGATGGTGCATCATATCCTGGTGGGTTTTCTATTGATAGTTGATACACATATTTCGTCAAACAATCAGTTTTGTAATATATTGTCTGCACTACAGTATCTCACTCAACTCTAGAGGGAGGGGGAAGAGGGGTGGCTGCTGGGCGGCGTTTGGTGGTGGTGCAATTGGAGTTCTCCGGTGGTGGTCGAAAGGTGGGGCTGTGGTGGTTGTATGGTGGATGTAGTGGAGGCTGAAAAAAAACAAACGATTAGAATTGAAATTTTAACTCATCTGTTTCGAATTAATTCTGAATTTTGTTGTTGATTTGTGATGAAAATTTCTTTTTTCAATTTAATTTTTTTGTTAATTTTGTAGATCTAATTGAATATGTATTTTAGGTGTATGGTGAATTAAATTAATTTGTATATATATTTTTAGATATCATTTGTATATATGTTTTTAGATCTTATATATGTGTATTTTTTTATTTCAACATAAAACTTATAAAGTCAAATGTATAATGTTGTAGTTATGTAATTTGTCAATTAATTTGACGCTTGAATGAATTCCAATAAATGTGGTTGTGGTTTTGAAAATGATGTGTGGGTATAGACGTGTAGGACTAATATATGACATTATAAATGTATAATTTTTTTTTTTATAAAAAAAAAAAGCAAGCTAGGTTACTTTTTAATTTTTTTTTGTTATCTTTTTTTTGGTAATATATGAAGAATTGCCGCGGTTTTTGAATCTCTATTTTTGCGGTCAAAAACCGCAGCAATAGGTTAATTACCTATTGCTGCGCCCTTAATTGCTGCGCGGCTAAAACCGCCGCAATAGGCCACTTAATAACCGCAGCAATAAACAATTATTCTACTAGTGAGGCTGTGAGATGAGAGAGGAGAGAGGGACGGCGAATCGGCAACGATGAGAGGGGAGAGAGGGCCGGCGACGATGTGATGGGAGAGGAGAGATAGGCGTGAGAGGAGGGTCAGGGTGAGCATATACTGTGAGAGGAGTGAGAGAGAAGTATGGAGTGAAGGGTGAATTATGAGGGAAGACAGCGCCCTGAGGCTCAACTAAGAGGATAAAAAAACCCTAATGGCCATATTGCTGTGGTTTCTAGAAGAAACCACAATAATAGATTAAAATATTATTTAAAAGAGATATTTTTATCTATTGCTGCGGTTTTGCGTGGAAACCTCAGCAATAGATCTGGTCATGTAATATTTTAATCACATTGAATAATACTAAGGAAATTGAGAACCAAACTGTAGGGTGAACTCTCCACTGTAGGGTGTAAAGCCTGGGCAAAATGAGTTCAGTGCATAAGTCACATGTTTGGGTTCGTGATATTATTAGGACAGTGGTTCCGTCTAAGGGGACAAAAGATAAACAAGTTCACATTGGGGGACCAGGTACTGCTGTTCATACAGTGGATGAGGATGGGGTTAGTTTTTTCCATATTTCACCCACATGATTTGAAGTACTTGGAATGTGAGAGGGTTAAATAATCCCTCTTATGTAGTAGAAGTTAAGAAGTACTTAAGTCATAATAAGGTCAATTTTATTGGCTTATTAGAAACTAAATTTAAAAGTAGTAATAAGGAGAAGGTTAGATAGAAATTAAGTGGCTGTTGGAAATGGGAAGACATTACAATGCTTCTGACATAGGAAGAATTTGGGTGGCATGGAATGCTGATGCTGTTACTTTTCAAGTTGATGATAAGCAAAAGCAATGGGTTCATGGCACTCTTACAAATAAGCAGGCTAGTGAGAAAATGCAAATTAATGTTGTGTACGTTTTACATATTGTGGAAACAAGGAAGAGTTTATGGATTAAGTTGACTAGAATTAATTCTATTACTTAGGGAGAGTGGTGTATCATGGGAGACTTCGATGCAGTGCTTGATTATGATGATAGATTTCAGGGTAGGCTTGTTACTACCTATGAAATTCAAGATTTTACTGATTGTTTACAAAAAAGTGATCTTTTGGAGTTAAGGAGTTGTGGGCAATTTTTTCTTGGAATAATAAAAGCCATGGAGAAGCTAGGATTCTCAGCATAATTGATAGGTGTCTTGTTAACTATCTATGGATGAGTAAATACATTGCATGGTTGAATATTTAAATCCAAGGCTCTCTAATCATAGTCCATTACTGGTAAAGTGTACTGTTTCTCTTGGTTCAGGGAGAAGGCCTTTTCATGGCTGATCATGAGGAGTTTGATAATGTTGTGCATGATTGTTGGGTTGATAGTAGCTCTAATTCTTGGATAAGAGAAGCCTAAAGGAGTCTTAAAGCTATGAAATAGAAATTGAAGCATCTGCATAAGTGAGATTTTGCAAATCTGGATCAGAGGATTGCACAGCTCAGAGAGCAACTTGATATAACTCAGACAGCTCTTCAAGGCAATAGTACTAAGGCATCTATTCATGCTCAGGAAACTGAATATATGGCTTTATTGAGAAAGTTCCTAGCTATTGAAGAAAGTGCTTATAAGCAAAAATCTAGAATACAATGGCTTAAACTTGGTGATGGCAATAATCATTTCTTTTTTCATTTAATGAAAGAAAGATTTGCTAGAAATAGTATTGATGTTCTTTATGATACTCATGGCAGTTTGTTGACTCATACTGTTGATATTCAGAATGAAGTTATGCAGTTTTATAAAAATTTGTTGGGTTCTGCTGCTGACAGTACACCTAGAGTTGATATTATAATTATGAGAGTTGGCCATCAGGTGAGTGCTGATTCAATTCATGACCTTATTTCTTCTGTTTCTACTGACGAAATTTATTGTGCTCTTAATTGCATTGATGATAACAAGGCTTCAGGCATTGATGGGTTTAATAGCTTGTTTTTCAAGAAGATCTGGCATCTTATTAAACCTCAAATGTACATGGTTGTTTAGGATTTCTCTGATAATTGGATGTTACCTAATGAGGTAAATTGTACTTTAGTCACTCTTGTGTCTAAGGTTCTTAACCCTTCTTCTGTTATTGAATTTAGACCAATTGCATGTTGCACTGTTATTTATAAGATAATTTCCAAAATTATCACTTTGAGACTTCAGAGGGTCATAGGTGATGTTGTTGATCTTGCACAGGCTGGTTTTATTCCTAATAGGTCTATTTCTGACAATATTTTACTTGCTACTGATCTTATTGAAGGCTACTCTACTAAGAATGTTAGTCCAAGGTGTATGGTGAAAATTGACCTAAGAAAGGCTTATGATTTAGTGGAATGGCCTTTCTTACATATGACGCTTTCTGAGTTAGGCTTTCCTTCAAAATTTGTGCATTAGATTATGCTATGTGTTTCTACAGTATCCTATACTATTGATAGGGTTGTAAAAGTGTGTACTTTTATTATATTAAACCCTTAATATGACATTGAACTTTATATTTTACAAAGAGTTTTAAGTTATTTATTTTCCGGGACATAAGTTAGGCCCTGTTCTTTTGGACTTATTTTCAGCAAAAATAAGTAAAAATAAGTTCAATTCAGCAAAAATAAGTTCACTTCAGCAAAAATAAGTAAAAATAAGTTCAGTTCAGCAAAAATAAGTTCAGTTCAGCCAAAATAAGTTCAGTTCAGCAAAAATAAGTTTAGTCTTGTCTAATGTTGTAATTATTATTTTTGTTTTCAATATTACTATTACAATTGTTATTATTATTATTAATATTATAATTAAAATAACGATGAATTTGTATTTTTTATTTTTTTTATTTTTTTATTTTTTATTTTTTGATTTATTATTTATTATTTAGTATTTATTATTTATTAATTATTAATATTATAATTTATTATAATTTATTATTATTATTATTTATTTTTTATTATTTATTATTTATTATTTATTATTTATTATTCTTATTATTATTATTATTCTAATTATTTATTATTATTATTTATTATTTATTATTTATTATCTATTATTTATTTATTATTATTATTTATTATTTATTATTTATTATTTATTATTTATTATTTATTATTTATTATTTATTATTTATTATTTATTATTTATTATTTACTATTTACTATTTATTATTTATTATTTATTATTTATTATTTATTATTTATTATTTATTATTTATTATTTATTATTTATTATTTATTATTTATTATTTATTATTTATTATTTATTATTTATTATTTATTATTTATTATTTATTATTTATTATTTATTATTTATTATTTATTATTTATTATTTATTATTTATTATTTATTATTTATTATTTATTATTTATTATTTATTATTTATTATTTATTATTTATTATTTATTATTTATTATTTATTATTTATTATTTATTATTTATTATTTATTATTTATTATTTATTATTTATTATTTATTATTATTATTTATTATTTATTATTATTTATTTATTATTTAATATTATTTATATTTATTATTATTTATTATTTATTATTATTTATTATTTATTATTTATTATTATTTTTTTTATTATTTATTTTTTTTTTAATTTTTAGTTTTTATTTTTTATTATTATTATTATTATTAATATTTATTATTTTTTTTATTATTATTTTTTATTATTTATTATTTATTATTATTATTAATATTTATTATTTATTATTTATTATTATTTATTATTATTTATTATTTATTATTTATTATTTATTATTTATTATTTATTATTTATTATTATTATTATTATTATTATTTATTATTTATTATTTATTATTTATTATTTATTATTTATTATTTATTATTTATTATTTATTATTTATTATTTATTATTATTAATATTATTTATTATTATTTATTATTTATTATTTTTTATTATTATTTATTATTATTTATTATTATTATTATTTATTATTTATTATTATTTTTTATTATTATTTTTTATTATTATTTATTATTATTTATTATTATTTATTATTTATTATTTATTATTATTAATATTATTTATTATTATTTTTAATTTATTATTATTTATTATTTGTTATATATTATTATTATTATTTATTATTTTTATTATTATTTATTATTTATTATTTATTATTATAAAATAATAATAATAAGTAGTGATAATATTATGTTAATATTTATTGATTATTATAATAATAAGTATTGATAATGTTATGTTAATACAGTTTAGTTCAGCAAAAATAAGTTCAGTTCAGCAAAAATAAGTTCAGTTCAGCCAAAATAAGTTCAGTTTAGCAAAAATAAGTAAAAATAAGTTCAGTTCAGCAGAAATAAGTAAAAATAAGTTCAGTTCAGCCAAAATAAAATAAGTTCAGTTCAGCCAAAATAAGTTCAAAAGAACAGGGCCTTACTACGATTTTATTTATTTGTCTGCAGGAAGATGATTTGACCAACTAATTTGCAATTGGATTTGGGAGCCCATTTTCCCTCTCCTACTTGGGCTTATGTTGTGAGGAGTTAGATCTCATGTTGGGCTTGTGCAATTATCATAAGTTGAATAATGCTAATATAAGCTTGGTGGCCACAAAAGACAAGAAAAATAATAAAAGAGAGGAGTTGGAACTTGAAGATGTTTTTTTTAATTCTAGGAGATTAAACGACAGGATATCACAAGCAACAAGGGGGTTTCATTTTTGGAAGTGAATTTCAAGTCTTTAGCAATTTAGGAAAGCAAAGTGAATTTAGGAAATTTAGGGATTTCAAGGAGGAAAGAAAAAAGCAGCGTGGAAATCTGAAGGAAGGCAGCGAATTAGAGGAGGGAATACTCAACGGTATTCAATTACTAAACAGCACTCAATTACAGAGAGTATACATAACAACAGAGCGACGAAGTAGAAGAAGAAGAAGCAGATAACACCAAATAACGTAGCAGTAGCACCAGCACCAGCGAGGAGATTCGAAGGACAGTAAGCGGCAATCAGACAAACAGTAGCAGTAGCAAGGATTTCAGTCGGCTTTGTTGGTAGAATTGTAGTTTAGTTTGCTTTCATTTTCTTCTTTCGTTTCAATTGGTATGAATTTATTAATTTGGAACAGATTTTAGTCTTTTAATTAATCATTTGTTTTGTTATCTGAATTATAAATTATTTGTTTATAATTGTTAGTTTAATTCTTAGTATGTCAGGCTAGTTAGTTTAGGGTAGGGAGATATATGGATTATTGGATTATTGAATTGTGAGAATGTCAAAGTTTTGATTTTTGATATTTAATTGTTCATGTTTATGCTTTGGCTGGATTGATACTCCGTATAATTGTTTAGAACTAGTTTCATTATACTTTAGATTGGTCATCTTTGTCTAATTTGCTAGTTTTATTGCTAGGAATTGACTTGTGATACGTAATTATCGTTGTTATTTCCGTTTGTAGCAACTAGGTGTTTGATTAGTGACTAAAACTTGTCACAATACCTAAAATTATCAATATGTTAAGTTGCACAATCCGAGCTTGTGAGATTGTGGCTTAAGTTAACTATTTCTACAATTTTAATGCTGCTAATTAATCGAGTCTAGAGAGCTTGTTCTAGATTATTAATTAGTTAGACAATATTCCAAGATCTTGTTTGGTTTATTTGCAATTTAGAAAGTTTAGAGTGTCTACGTGCATTCTTGAGTTAACGTCAAAGTATATGCGTGATTTAATTAGTTCAATGATCGATTAATATTCCACTACCAATATATATCTCCCGATCCCTATTTTATTATCTTTGGTTATCTCTTTCGTAGTTTAGTTAATTAGTAGATATTTTATAGTTAGTAATTTATTTAGTTAATTGATATTCTACCAAAAACAGGGGTTTTTAACTAACACAAGAAATAATAAAATAAATCCAATTCTCTGTGGGATCGACCTTAACTTCCCCTTACTACATTATTAGGAGGTTCGAGTTAGGTTTATTTTTGGTAGACACACGACAGTCGTATCAACTATTCTCATTAATGGAGTTCCTAACCCTCCTTTTGCTGCTAGAAAAGGTCTTAGGCAAGGTGACCCCTTGTCTCCTTTTCTCTTTGCTAATTGTATGGAGTATCTATCAAGTTGTCTTGATCATTTGAAGATTATTCCAGATTTTAACTTTCATCTAAGATCTAAGAAGCTTAGCATCACCCACTTGATATTTGTTGATGACTTGCTGCTGTTTGCAAGAGCTGATGCTAGTTTAGTTGCTCTCATTTTTGAAGCTTTTCATAAGTTCTCTGCTGCTTCAGGCCTTGAAGCTAACCTAGATAAAAGCAATGTGTATTTTGCTTGAGTTACAGGAGAGGAAATTCACAGACTTCATGAGATTTTACAAATGCCTACTGGAAGCTTTCGTTTTAGATATTTAGGTGTCCCTTTGCATTCTAGGTTACTCTTTTATAATGAGTGTAAGCCACTTATATCTAAAGTAATTACTAGGGTCAGATCTTGGACAGCTAAGAAGCTTTCTTATGCTAGCGTAACTCAATTAATTACCTCAGTGCTGTAAGGTATTCAATCCTATTGGTGTTAGATCTTTTTTGCTCCTAAAAAAGGTTTTTAAAGAGATCCAGTCTATTCTTAGAACCTTTCTTTGGACAGGTTTGGATGCTAACTCTAGAAAATCTCCAGTCTCTTGGGATTTTATGTGTAATAAGAAGGTTTGTGGGGGTTTGAATTTCAAAGAAATAACTTTTTGGAACAAGGCTGCTATTGCAAAACACTTTTGGGCTTTAGCTCGAAAGCATGATCGTTTGTGGATTAAATGGCTTCATGCGTATTATATTAAACATGTTGATATTTGGTCTATGATTGTGCCTAGAAGATTATCATGGGCTATGAAGAAATTTTTTGATTCTTGGTCTACATTGGTGGATGTCACTTGTAACCAGTTTCTGCACAATGGAAAATTTTCTATTAAAAAGTTATATTGGTTTCTGAGAGGGGACAGTCCTAAGGTGACTTGGAGAAGGATAACTTGTAACAGCAGAGCTAGTCCTAAAGCCATCTTTATTACCTGGTTGCTACTCCATGGAAGACTCAGTACTAAAGATAGGTTGTTTCAATGTGGGGTAGTGAGAGACCAAGTTAGTGTGTTATGTAATGCTACTGATGAAATTAAAGAGCATATGTTCTTCACCTGCAGTTATAGTCAACAAATTTGGGATGCTTGTATGTAGTTAATGGGTGCTCCCAGCATTAATAGTCTAGCTGCTCTCATTCCTGCTGTTCTAAATCTAGTAGAGGTGCAAAGGGGAAAAATCAATTGTTTAATATGCTTTTTGTTGAAAGCATCTACCATATTTGGTTGCAGAGAAACAAGATTTTTTAAGATAAGTTGCTTAGGACTCAGCAGGTAGTTAGGCTTATAATTTTCAGTATTGCTTATAGAGGTAATCAGGAATTAATTCAACTGCTTCTGTAATTGTTCCTTTGTTGTTGTGATGTAGTGCTTGTTGTTTTATTTGCTCTTGTTGTGTTCTCACTGGGCCTGTCCAGGAATGTTGTAGTTGGGGTTTGACCTTGTAGGCCTTTCTTCCAATCCCTTCCAAGAAGGTGAGGGAAGTTGGGTTCTTAAAGGTCATTCTCCCTTATGGTGCAAGTTATACCTTTTTTTTTTCAATACAAAATTTGAATTGCAAAAAAAAAGTGTTGGTGAATCCCCTAATCCCCTAGTTCATTTATCCCTTGGATTATATTCTTTATATGCTTTTCTAATTTGTTTTGTTAATCTCCTAGTTATTTTAGACTTTGCAATTGTTACTAACCCTTCAAAAACCCCAAAAATAGATCTAGCTCATTGTAATTAGCGAATAAACCCTTGATTAACCTTACTTCCTTGTGGATTCGACCCTATACTTGCCCTATATTACATATTTTAGGTATTTTTGGCGTGTTTACAACGAGTCTGTCAGTTGTCCGCGCACACACTCTATCTCGTCGCGTCTCTCTTTATCCTCGCCTCTCCGTTGCACCATCAATGTGAACATGCGCCGTCGTCGAGTCGTTGTTCCTGTTGTCTGCTGCCTGTATTGCCGAAGCCCGTCCCCTTTTCTCTTTGTGGTCATTTGTCTTCGCTGCTCAAACTAAGAGTAGAGGTATCTCCTCATACCTTTGGGTTTTAATTTTTGATATTGGTTATTAATGCAAGCCCAAGTTCTCAATTTAAGTTTTGGACCTAAAACTAATTCACTTAGTTAATCGCATAGTCTAATTGATGATTCATTTTATTGGACTTAATGGACTGATTAGGATAGCTTTAAACTAAGCTACTTAAATTGGTTCGTATAACTATTATTGGTCTATTTTCCCTAATCACCAAGTTCGATCAGTTTAATTAAAATTAATCATAGTCTTAATATGTTAATAATTGTTATTGTATTAATCGGAATAAAACCATATGTACACATATTATATATATATTACTTGACTTATATATATGGTTATAATAACTTAGGTAATAACCATATACTCATACTTTAGGAGTTCTTTTTTTAATGATAGTATTAACATGGGGAACTTAATTTAATTTTATAAATCTTGTTGTGTGAACCAATTAATTAGAGATTCAATATAATAACCTTAGCTAATAATCATTACAACAATATTTGTTAATAAAACTTACATTTGGACGCTTAATAATGTTGGTTATGCTCCTCAAACACTCATGTCCACTTATAATGTTTAATTAACTTGCATTATCAATATAGTGTGACTAAAAATTACTATGGTTATGTTAATGGCTCTATTTTAGCTATAGCCTTATTTAATGAATAATAACTGGTTAATTGATATCTAATTATGGACTCACCTAATAATGTACTATTATAACCGAGTGAAATATATATAAATAAATTTGTAATTATAATTGTTCAATGATTCTATAATGGAATTAAAGTAGTTATTCCACTTAGTAGTTAATTAAAGAGTCGCCTTAATAATTTAATAACGACTTAGATAATAATGACTATTATTGAACCCTTTTATGTCAACATGATGAACCCTATTACTATAATAAGCTCTAACAAATATTAAGGTATATATACAGGTTAAGTAAATGAAACGCATATTAATATCACTATTCTTGGCTAGATTAAAAAGGATAAAGAGTATTACAAGCCTCCCCCGGCTATCAAGGTTGTTAAGCAGGAATTCAGATAACGTCTACTGCTAACACCCGCACTCCCCTTCCAACTATGTTTTATATGATGCTTTTGTGAAATGTTTATGCTATGTTTTATATGGTGTGCAGGATGTGAAATGTTTGGCTATGTAAATGATGTTTATAAATAATTTAATGCTTTGAGAAGTATGATTCATGTATGTTTCCATGAATGATTTAATACGACGTCTCTACAATGACTTTGCTATATGATTTATGAAAAGTACATAAAAGGCACAAGTATTATAAAAGATAAGTTCTGGCAATATAGTAATGAAACTCATTCTTCCCGTACTTCCGAAAGGAGTACAACATTATTCGTCGTATACCCCGAAAGGGGAAACCGCATCGTCCGCCGTACCTCCAAAAGGAGTACTCCATCGTCCGGTGTATGCCCGAAAAGGGATACGGCATTATTCGCCGTACTTCCGAAAGGAGTACCGCATTGTTCACCGTATTCACGAAAGGGATAATGCATTGTTCGTCGTACACCCTAAAGGGGTACCGCATTGGTAGGAGGCGTCCTACAAAAACTATATGCCAGTTGCCAAGCCAAATTAAAAGATATATGATGATGAACATAATAAAGAATGATGATAATGTTTTATGATTTATGATTTAATAGTTATGTTTATGTAATGGTTTTACTATTTCTCTCCTCCCTATTTGCTAATGAAATGAATTGAAATGCTTTTACGATTAGGGTAGTATGTTATTGAGCATCGGCTCATGACGTTTTGTTTCATGTTTTAGGTATGGAAGAACAGTTGCAGTATGACTATTATCATGAGTTGTGTTGAGGATATTATGTATGATTCTAGGAGGTTTAGGATATTTAGTAAGATGCATAAACAAGTATTATTTTATAACGAGCAATTGTTTAGCTGAATTACCATTTTAGGCAATTATATTATTTGTGGGCTATGACCCACAAACTTAAGTTATGTTTCCGCTGCCAATTAAGGGTATGTATTCCAGGGCGCTACAACATGTCACCAAAAAAATTAGTCTTTTATGTGTTTAACGAACCAATGTTGACTAATTATCATATTGCATAAACATATTGCTTTGTTGTTTAATTGCATAATACTCGAATATGAATTGTATTAAGTAGAGACATCAATGGGCGAATTCGATTCCTAATCATATTCGTACCCTCACCCCCAAACTCAATCTTTGGTTTATTGATCAATTATGATCGAAGTCATGATGGGAAAATCTACAATTGGATAAGTCCCTAAGTTGTCGCTATGGGTTTCCCAATATCCGATTAGGTTTATGAGTCTTCCTTTAAAGACTTGTTTGCGACTTCTTTATTTCAAAACGAATTTCAAAACTAAAACTTTTACGATGAGGTAGTCAAATACGCACTCATCCCGCATAGGCAATAAAAAACACGCCTATAATATGGTCAATGTTAGTTGTGCTATAATTAACCAAGTTAATAATCTTAGGATGGTAATGGAAAGTATTAAGACATTGCTCAAGATCAACAGGAATGTTATGACAAATATTTGGACTTATATGAGTGGAGGTCCACTAGTGGCGAATATTAGGACAAAAAAAAAGAACAAATGGATTATGGTTTTAGTACCTACATGACAAACGAGACACTAAGAATCGTCAATTATTTCTTATTTAGCTAATTTTAACATTAAAGGGAAACCATTATGGAGAAGTTGTCGTCAGATGATTTGTATTTTAGGGGTGATATCAGGTTTCCATATCCAATGAAACGGTCAGGGGGTGAATTTGAATTAAAGCCATGGCGAAGCTAAGCCGCTGATTTGACTGAAAATGTACCTGAACTAATAAGAACCCAACAAGATGAATCTGGAAATTCGGGTAGGAGTAGGGATACCTAAAATTCTTTGAATAGTATTGGCAGGCATTAACTGTTGTAACGTTGGAATATAATTTTCCATTCTCGGAAAGATAGAATAATACTAATAACAATTAAATCAATGTTTTCAATATTTGAAATATCAATATTAAGAATTTCAATGAGATTTTGTTCAATACATCAAGGTTATACAAGCTTTTTTAATTTCATAAAAGAATACGAGGTTAAAGTAGTTTTCTTCCTTTGTAATTAAAAATACATAATATTGTTTCTTATTAATGAAGTTGCGAGTGATTAAGTTAACGCCTTATAAACTAGTTGAGGTTAGTTTCTAACGGGCTATGTTGTTGCCAACCTATTAGCTCGTTGGGATTGTTTATGTAATTCGGAGATTGTTTGGTTTGCTTCCTTTTCCCAAAGTATCATTACTTTGGTAGACCTTGATTTAATATAAGCTTACCGATTTTCCTCACAAAAAAACTTAACGCCTTATAGACTAGTTCATGTTAGTTTCTAATTAGATGTAATTAAGTTAGTTGTGAAAGAATTTTTATTGAGAAGGAAGTCTATTAGGCTGGAGTCATTGGTTGAATTTATTTTGAGACATGTTCTTAACTATTATTGTTATTATAGAAACAAAATCGTGTCTCCGAGCATTTAGCACCTAACAATGAAACATACCGTCATCCTAATTGGTGTGGTCCAAAGGAGGAATGATCTGAAAAGCTAAGCCCAAAGCGTTTTGAAAACATAAAGTCTATTTAATAAATCCAAACCCAATTTTAAAGGCTTAAATTAATTAAAGCTGGTAATTAATTGTATTTTTAATATTCTGATTAATTATTCTCGATGATTAGTTTCTAAAGGATATTATGAAAATCATATTTCAATTCCTAAAGATAACAAATTTCATACTCTAAAAATATATTATTTCAACAAAGATAAAAAGGAATCTTTCAACGAACAAAATCTAATCAGATCTTCGGATGCGCTCCGCGCCTCTAGATGCTTCTAGCGCGGCGATGTTACGAACACGCAAGATAGAGGCAGTTAACAAGTTTCAGAAGCGCAAAAGCGGATGCACTCCGCGTGACAATTTTGCGTGTTGTGCATCATGATGCGTGTCGCGCAATAGGCCTACGCGCGTGCATCATCAAATCTTACCCGGTTTCATCCATTTTTCCTATAAATAGACCTTGTTTTCACCTGCTTTTTAATACACATTCCTACGAACGTTTTCCCAACACTTCTAACTATGAAAAACACTCCAAATACTCTCAAAACACATTCTAACACTTCAAATTTACACTCAAACTCCGTTCAAGATTCAAGATTATTGCTCCTCCAGCGGATCATTACATAAGAACCAAGCGACAAAGGTATAATTAGTGAGGATCAATTCCAATTTCATCCCTATGTTACTAACAATGTATTTGTCATAATGTAGACCTCCAAGGAATTAACGCTTTCTTGTATATTATAATCTCTACTCTATTCAATTTTTTTTATTTTCTATTCATCTGCATGTTTATATGGTTTAATACTTTCATCACCTCATATGCTTATTTCTGCTAATCAAAGACCTTAATAAATGTTCTAATGCTAAATTTAGATAATTTGGTCAATTGTAGTAGGTTCCCTTTAATTTGATTCCATAATAACATGTCACCAAAAATTAGTCTTTGTGTGTTTAATGAACTACCATAGATAAATTTTTAGATTGCATTAACATATGGCGTGGTTGATTGATTGCATAAAGCTCAAACATGTATTGTTCTTAAGTAGAGGCCATCAATGGGTGAATTTGATTCCTGATTATATTCATACCCTCACCCCCCGAACTCAATCTTTGATTCATTAATCAATTATGGAGTCATGATTGGGTATTTTACATTGGATAAGTCCCTAAGTTGTCCCTAAGATTTCCGAATATCAAATTAGGTTTATGAGTTGTAACAGTTTCTACAAATCAGCTGGCTTACGGTCTTCAATTTTGAGCGATAACATGCTGCTAACTTGTAGAACTGTTACTCAGTATCATCCTGCCAATTTTATGCATATATAATAAAAGATAACAAAGATAAAAGTTTTAAAGTTATTTACACCATTATCTTACGAAAGTTAAGACAAACTTTCTTTTAGTGTTTAGTACTAGTAAAGTTATAAGACATCTTGAACTTAGCAGTTGGTTACAAAATATGCCCTCTCCGCTTTGTTATTACATGATTTGAGGAGTGAGGTGGCTTCTATTTTATTCCTGCAAGATGGTGCCTAGCATGAGGCAGCTTCAAGGTGTTGGTATGAGTTTAAAGTAAATTTATTATCTACTATGTAAAAAACTTAAAGGTTCCCTTACTATAACATTAGCCCTTTACTTAATGAACATTCATTTCCAAGCCCTTTGGCTTAGTATACCAGTTGTGTATTTGCAAAAGAAAAGTACTCTTACCAACTTATGATGGTCGTCTCTACCCGCTTAACTTATTGTCATAATGTAGACCTCCAAGGAATTAAAGCTTTCTTGTATATTCTAATCTCTACTCTAGTCAATTCTTTTCATTTTATATTCATCTGCACGCTTATATGGTTTAATACTTTCATCACCACATATACTTATTTTCGCTAATCAAAGACCTTAATAAATGTTCAAATGCAAAATTTAGATAATTTGGTCAGTTGAATTAGGTTTCTTGTAATTTGATTCCATAATAACATGTCACCAAAACTTAGTCTTTTGTGTGTTTAATGAACTGCCATAGATTAATTTTTAGATTGCATGAACTTATTGCGTGGTTGTTTAATTTTATAAAGCTCGAACATGTATTGTTCTTAAGTACAGGCCATCAATGGGTGAATTTCATTCCTAATCATATTCGTACCCTCACCCCCCGAATTCAATATTTGATTCATTAATCAATTATGGAATCATGATTGGGTATTTTACATTGGATAAGTCCCTAAGTTGTCCCTAAGATTTCCGAATATCAAATTAGGTTTATGAGTTGTAACAGTTTCTACAAATCAGCTGGCTTACGGTCTTCAATTTCGAGCGACAACGTGCTGCTAACTTGTAGAACTGTTACTCAGTATCATCCTGCCAATTTTATGCATATATAATAAAAGATAACTAAGTTAAAAGTTTTAAAGCTATTTACACCAATATCTTACGAAAGTTAAGACAAACTTTCTTTTAGTGTTTAGTACTAGTAAAGTTATAAGACATCCTGAACTTAGCAGTTGGTTACAAAATATGCGCCCTCCGCTTTGCTATTACATGATTTGAGGAGTGAGGTGGCTTCTATTTTATTCCTGCAAGATGGTGCCTGGCATGAGGCAGCTTCAAGGTGTAAGTATGAGTTTAAAGTAAATTTATTATCTACAATGTAAAAAATTTAAAGTTCCCTTACTATAACATTAGCACTTTACTTAATGAACATTCATTTCCAAGCCCTTTGGCTAAGTATACTAGTTGTGTATTTGCAAAAGAAAATAACTCTTATCAACTTATGATGGTCGTCTCTACCCGCTTAACTTATTTTCATAATGCAGACCTCCAAGGAATTAAAGATTTCTTGTATATTCTAATCTCTACTCTATTCAATTCTTTTCATTTTATATTCATCTGCACGCTTATATGGTTTAGTACTTTCATCACCACATATACTTATTTTCGCTAATCAAAGACCTTAATAAATGTTCAAATGCTAAATTTAGATAATTTGGTCAATTGGATTAGGTTCCCTGTAATTTGATTCCATAATAACATGTCACCAAAAATTAGTCTTTTGTGTGTTTAATATACTGCCATAGATTAATTTTTAGATTGCATTAATTTATTGCGTGGTTGTTTAATTTTATAAAGCTCGAACATGTATTGTTCTTAAGTACAAGCCATCAATGGGTGAATTTCATTCCTGATCATATTCATACCCTCACCCCCCGAACTCAATCTTTGATTCATTAATCAATTATGGAGTTATGATTGGGTATTTTACATTGGATAAGTCCCTAAGTTGTCCCTAAGATTTCCGAATATCAAATTAGGTTTATGGGTTGAAACAGTTTCTACAAATCAGCTGGCTTACGGTCTTCAATTTCGAGCAACAACGTGCTGCTAACTTGTAGAACTGTTACTCAGTATCATCTTGCCAATTTTATGCATATATAATAAAAGATAACTAAGTTAAAAGTTTTAAAGTTATTTACACCAATATTTTACGAAAGTTAAGACAAACTTTCTTTTAGTGTTTAGTACTAGTAAAGTTATAAGACATCCTGAACTTAGCAGTTGGTTACAAAATATGCCCTCTCCGCTTTGCTATTACATGATTTGAGGAGTGAGGTGGCTTCTATTTTATTCCTGCAAGATGGTGCATGGCATGAGGCAGCTTCAAGGTATTAGTATGAGTTTAAAGTAAATTTGTTATCTACTATGTAAAAAATTTAAAGTTTCCTTACTATAAAATTAGCACTTCACTTAATGAACATTCATTTCCGAGCCCTTTGGCTAAGTATACCAGTTGTGTATTTGCAAAAGAAAAGTACTCTTATCAACTTATGATAGTCGTATCTACCCGCTTAACTTATTGTCATAATGCAGACCTCCAAGGAATTAACGCTTTCTTGTATATTCTAATCTCTACTCTATTCAATTCTTTTTATTTTCTATTCATCTGCACGCTTATATGGTTTAATACCTTCATCACCAGATATGCTTATTTCTGCTAATCAAAGACCTTAATAAATGTTCAAATGCAAAATTTAGATAATTTGGTCAATTGGATTAGGTTCCATGTAATTTGATTCCATAATAACATGTCACCAAAAATTAGTCTTTTGTGTGTTTAATGAACTGACATAGATTAATTTTTAGATTGCATTAACTTATTATGTGGTTATTTAATTTTATAAAGCTCGAACATGTATTGTTCTTAAGTACAGACTATCAATGGGTCGCGAACGCAATTTTTGATTCATTAATCAATTATGGAGTCATGATTGGGTATTTTACATTGGATAAGTCCATAAGTTGTCCCTAAGATTTCTGAATATCAAATTAGGTTTATTGTAATCCCCGGTAATTTTTTGAATTTTATAAATACATTTTCATTTTTATTATATATGTTTTAATGTTTAAATGATTTATTTCTCGAAAGGTTGATTATTTGAACTCAAAAGAGTTATTTAAATTTTTTTTTTAAAAGGAGAGAAAAACTAGGAAGGATCCCACGAAATGAGCCAACCTAAAGCATCCTTACGGATGATTACAGAGAAAGAAATGTCAGGAGAATCAAACCAGTAGGACAAATTAGAAGTAAGGTGCCCACGATGAGCCATCCAATCAGCTGCTTTGTTCGCTTCTCTAACAACATGGTCTATCTCAACCATGTCAAAATTCTTCAAATCTTCGGTTGTATCCAAAACAAGAGCATTAATAGTCCAAAGGAATTTTCCAAAGTTTCTTCACTGAATTGATAATCGAGAGATTATTGCCTTCAATCCAAATCTTCTTTGAACCTAAAGAAAGGGCACCCCCGATACCTTCCCTAAGACCCCACGCTTCAGCAATTAAAATAGAATTAGAGGAATGAATAACATTAGCTCCACATAAAAGAATATCACCTTTACTATTTCTAATGACAAACCCATAAGAAGTTTGGCCATTTTGAAGTTTAGAACCATTAAAATTAAGTTTTGCTACACCTTCCTGAGGAGGGGACCAAGCAGCAAGCTTCCTAACTCTACTGTTTTTAATCTTGCTAGTCTTACTATTGGAATTAGGAGAGCTAAAAAAAAGAGGATCACTTTTAATAACATTACCAATATAGGTTTTAATCATTTCTCCCAACTTGGAAGGGGAGCAAGATTCCTAACGAAATATAATATTGTTTCTGGCATACTAGATAAACCACCATATTATAGCAAAAATCTCTATCTGGCATGTAGTACTATTTTTCCGATGTTCAAAAACATAATCGTTAAAAGAAGAACAATTATCTCTCCAAGAAGGAAAAGAAGAGCTGAGATTGCTTTCTATTAATAAGGAGTTCACACCTTGGATCATAGGACAATGAAAGAAGAGGTGATCTGCATTTTCTGAATAGCGATTACAAAAAACACACTCTTGGGGCAAAAAACATGACTCGTTTCTAGACGCTTTTTTGTATGAAGACCATCTTGACAAATTTTCCAAATGAAAAATCTTACCTTTGGGTGAACTTGAAGCCTCCAAAACCAAGAAAAGTCCAAACTTCCACTTTCTCTGGAATCATTCCCTTGCAGAAGCTCCACACCCGATTTAACCGAATACTCTTTATCAGCTTTAAACCCCAAACAAGAGAATTTGGACTAGCATTTATAGGAATGAAAGTACTAACAATATCCTTAACAATATTCTGAGAAACAAACTGTGACAACATATTTTTATTCCAAGTTCTATCTTCCATAATAAAGAGGAGAACAAATTTTAGCTAATGGATAATTAAACACCCAACTATCAAACCGGAATGAAATCTTATCACCCATACCAACATTCCTTCTTAAGCCTTTTCTAAAAATCGGACGTAACTTCATAAGATAATGCCATTGCCAAGATACGCTTGATTCAGTCACATAAGAGAATAAATTTTCCGATTTTAGATATTTTTTACTAACAAGATTAACCCACAGATTCTCTGGAGTCTTCAGAATTTTCCAAAGAAGTTTCATTTGAAGGGCAACATTATTAATATTAGCTTTCCGAAGTCCTAAACAACCCAATTTCTTAGGGAGATAAATTTTGTCCCATCCGATTAGATTTGGAGACTTAGACAGAGGATCTTTGTTCCAAAAAAAATTCCTACAACATTCATCTAAAGAAGTGTGGATTCTAGAGGGAAGAGAGAAAATTTGCATCTAATAATTCGCGTTAGTAGCAAGATTTGCTTGAATTAAAATGGTGAGCCCTGCTTGGGATAATGAGTTTGCTTTCCACTTACACAATTGGGCAGAAGCTTTTTCTTGAATATCCACAAAAGTGTCATTAGTGACTTTCTCACTTATTATTGGGCACCCTAAATACTTACCAAGGGATAATGAAGCTTCCATTTGGAGAATTGAAGAGAATTCCTCCAGCAAGGAAGGATATGTGTTTGTAGTACATTGAAAAGCTGATTTATTATAGTTGACTAATTGTTCTGACATAGAGCATTATTTATTTAAAATATTTTTGATAGTTAGACAACTTTCAGAACTAGCTTTAGCAAATATCATTGTGTCATCAGCAAATGTTAAAAAAGGAATTTTAACATGAGAATGACCTAAAGTCACTCCAACTAGTTTGTCTCCTATTCTACTAGCTGCCTGAAGTTGTCTAGCTAAAATTTTTGCACATAAAATAAAAATGTACGAAGAAAGAGGATCTCCTTGACGAATTCCTCTAGATGGGGAAAAACTATCCCTAGGGATACCATTTACTAAAACATAGAAAGAAACAGTGGTTATGCATTGGCTAAGCCAACCAATCCATTTCCTGTGATATCCTAATTTTCCGAATGTGGTAAAAATAAAGTTCCATTCTAGTCTATCATAAGCTTTTTCCATATCTAGCTTAGTAGCTATCCAGCCCTTTTTGCCCTTTTTATTTTTGAAAGAGTGAAAAACTTCATGAGCTAATAAAATATTATCTTGAATCAGTCTTTTAGGCACAAAAGCCCCCTAGAGCGGATGAATAATTTTTCCTAATACAATACATAGTCTATTAGCCATAATCTTAGAGATGACTTTGTAAATAGTAGAACATAAACTAATAGGTCTAAAATGATTTGGATTAGAAGGATATTCAATTTTAGGTATTAAAGTAATACACGTATGATTAATTTCTTTTAAAATTTTGCCTGAGTGGAAAAAAGCTTTTACTGCTCTAAAAACATAATTTCCTACCAGAGACCAGTATTTTTGGAAGAAAAAAGGAGGGAAGCCATCAGGTCCTAGAGATTTATCTGGAGCTAGATCAAAAACTGCTTGCTTGACTTCCTCCAAATCTACATCTCTACATAGGTAACTATTATCTTCTTCAGATATAATGGTCTTAAGAAGATCAAAATCCTGATTAAAATCAAAGTGACAAGATGGGTTTGATGTAAAACGGTCTTTAAATGCCTGCGAAATACATTCTTCAATTAACTTTGGATGAGTGATTTGTCTGTTAGAAGGGTCATTAATAGCCGTAATTAAATTACGATTTTTTCTTATAGTTGCACACGCATGATAATAGCTCGTATTCGCACCACTTAACTTGAAATGATTATAGTTAGCTTTTGTTTTCCAATAAATATCTTGAAATTCCAATCATTTAGTTTGTTTAGCCATTAATCTATTTTGTTGCTCAATAAGCTTTGAACAATCGTTCATTAATAAAAGCTTTTCTTGAACTATTTTGATTTTTCCTTCCACCTCTCGTAATTGTCGGAAAATATTACCAAATCTAGTAATAGCCCAATTTTTTGCTTTTTCTTTTAACAACTTGCATTTTTTTGTTAAACAAAACATATTTGATCCTTCAAATCAATTACACCATGTTTTCTTCACAAGAATATCAAAATCTTTTCTTGATGTCCATAATTCATCAAATTTAAAAGGAGGGGCTTTTAAGCAATTTAAAACCTTTAGATCCAATGAAATTGGACAATGATCTGATGAAGAGAAGTTCTGATGTTGTAGTTTTACTGCTGGAAACATGCTTAACCAATCAATGTTTGCTACTCTTTTATCTAGATGTTCCATAATATATTTTGGGCCTTTTTTTTTCTTTCGCCAAGTAAAGGAAGATCCCTCATATGGTAGTTCAATACTATTGATAGAAGAATATAACATATTCATGTAAAATAACAGGGGAAATTTAAAATTTACTCCTCCCACCTTATCTAAGGTGGAACTTAGTTCATTATAGTCGCCTAATATAACATATGGAGATGAGATTATTTTAATGTAATCGATGAGTTCTTAAACTCTTGTTTACAATTATAATTTGGAGGTGCATAGATAAATATCACAAGAAAATTCATATTTGAGGCACTAATATTGATATCATATGCTAAAAAACGAGAAGAGTTTTTGATAATAGATAAACTAAAAGGATTGCTTGCATTAACTTTCCAAAATAATCACGTTCCTCCGGCTCTACCAAGTGAGGGGAGATAATCGGAATGTGTGAATCCACGGTGTCTAACACAGCACTCCGATGGAGGAATATACACTTTGGTTTCACAAAACATCATCACCAAGATTTTATTTGCTGTACAAAAGTCTCTCACCTCTTCTAATACCAAGGATCTTTTACAACCCCTTACATTCCAAAAACTAATTAACATAAAACAGGAAGTGGTTCAAAAAACATTGATCTTACTTAGGTTCTTCCTCTCTTCAGACTTGAAGAGGCGAAATCTATCTCCATTTAGCTCTTTCTCCTCTTAGCTGAGCTAGACTGAGAAGCTTGCTCTCCATTAGCAGCTCCTTCAACCCCCATCCCTTCTATTTGCTTCACTATAGAGGTCTTAGAACTTATTGAATGGAAAGATAGCTCAGGCTGGGAGATATACTCCTCCAGCAGGTCATCATCAATAGGTTCCCCCATGATGTAAGTGTCATCATCCACATCAGATTTTAAAAAAAAAATCATCATAAAAAACATCATCATCAGGCAGTGCAAATTCATCATCAGCATTTAGATAACCAGGACCAAATAATTCACTAGGGTGAACCACTCTGAGAGGGAGTGGAGAGATAGTTTCATCACAGACTAAGGATAGAGGGAGGAGCTTAGAGTCCACCTCACATTGGGGCACAAGAGAGCGCTCAACCAATTGTGAGGGGTCACCTCTAGCCACATCATAGCCAAGAGGAGGAGCAGGAGACAAATTATTAACGATTAAATCATCATCAGAGGAGGAAGAAACCTCTATGGCAGGGACACAAACATCAATATCTTTACCTTTTTCATCTTTCTTTGGCAGAGAGATAGAATCTTGCTTTGCAAAATTACCACCAGCATTTTCTTTGATAAACACCCCCCTTACCTTTACCTTCTCTTTTCTCACCAGCAAATTGCTTGATAGGAAATCTTTTCTTTAAAGTAACAGTACTGAACCCAGCAACAGGAGCAGGATTAGGCCTAGCAACATGTCTAGGTCTTGCATCCACCACATTAGCTTGCTCAGCTGTTGTGGAGGAAAGTTCTTGCTTATTAGCTTGATCCAAGAACTCAGCCAACCATTTTTTTTTTTGGATGCTTAACAAGTTTGACTTTTAATTCCCTTTTAGGAGGATAAATCAAAGCACAATAGTCAATAGCATGATCTTCACAGCCACAAAATGAGCAAACCGAAGAAAAATCTTCATACAAAATCAGGTTATTACTAGATAAACCACCAGCACGTTTGATTTCTGCATATTCTAACTGAGGTTGAGTGATATCCACCCTTATGCAAGCTTGAGCAAATCTTATTTTATGTCTTAACACAGACCTAGGGTCAAGTTTTATCAAAGTTCCCACATGATTAGCAGCAATCAGGTTTGCAACTGAGTCAAAATTAAGAAGCTCAGTTGGAAATCTAGGAATTCTCACCCATAAATCTACCATCTTAATTTCTTCCACATATGGATCAAAGTTGGCCTTTTAAGGATAGACCACAAACAATTCTCCCTGGACATGCCAGGGTTTTTCAGACCAGACAGGATATAAATCGCCAGGATTTGCAAACCTTATAAGAACCCAGCCATTACCCATTTCAAGGTAGTCAACATCACCTTTGCAAAATTTCCAATCAGCTTTTGTTCTTGCTATGATAGTTCTAGTGTCAACTGACTCACCAAGCATTTTACCAAATAGACAGGATTTAGTTAAATCATCAATATCTTTTTGCACCTGAGGTAAGTCATCTAAAACTATGGACTCAGTAAAAGTAGGGGGACCAGGGGGTCAAGAGCATAACTAGGAGGCAGAACATTAACATTATCAATTTTAGAAGACTCACATACATTCTGGGAACCTTCAGCAGCACCCATTTTTGCACCAGAAGCACTACTAGGTTCAAGGATAACTTCCTTGAATGACTTAGAATTAACCATGGACCCAAATTTTCTAACACACTCAAAATATGCAGAAGAGCAATTTACATGGAAATTTAGAGAAAATAATACTCGAGAAAATTTGTATTTTGTAAGATAATAAAAATTTACCTAAAGAGGGTTGTTTATATAGTGCAGGAATTTAGGGTAAATTATGCCCTTAGCTAGCTTAACTTGAGTGAACTGAATGAAACTTACTTTCACATTTAATGCTTGAAGTGCATTAATGGGTAAACTTCCAATGGTTGCTTTCGAACTCTGCAATTCACGAACACCAGCCTTCACGCCACCCGAAATCATTACCTTATAGCCAAAATAATTAACGATAACCATTCTGAAATAAGGGAGATAAAGAGCTTTCCCATCTCTTCGCATGTTCGCCCAACCGGCAGTAGCCGCCGGCCACCGCCGACCACCGACGGCAGCAACAACCAGCGTCGCTGGCCCTCCTCCCTTTGTGCCGTGTTTTCTCCTCCTTCCTCTCTTTGGTTATTTCTTCCTCCTCTATTTTTATTTAATGTTAAAGTTTATATTTTTTATGATTGATTTAATGTTTTCATGTTGAACGTTATAGTTTGATGGTTTAAATATAATTTCAGATTATGTAAATTATATAGTAAAGTGATTAAAATTTTAGATTTATCAGTTATGTTTAAACTAGGGTTTTGAGTATCAAATTATGGATTTTTAGGGTTTTATGAGTTGGAAAATGATAGTAGTATATTACAGTTTATGAAATTGAGTACTCTTATGATTTTGATTATGTCTAAATATGTTTTAAAGGGTTTTAAATACATTATAAGTTGCTGGAAATTTTATTAGTGTGCTTATCATGGAATTTTAATTATCAAAGTATGAGTTTTTAAGGGTTTTTAATGACTAGTATAGTAGCACTATACTAGAAAGTATTAATAATTGAAGTTTTAATGATGGGAAAGGTTTTTAAACACTTTTAAAGAGGGTTTAAAGTATTTTCATATTGCTGGAAATTTATAGAGTACTGATTTGTGGTTATGTTGATTATTTGTAGGCAGTGAATTCTCTTTAGGCGACTTTTATGCTTGTTAAAGTGGCCTCGAGTTTTGTCTACACAAGGTACGTAAATAACTATGTGTGGGTTCGATTAGTATCATGTCCTAAGAATGGGATTTATGTAGTATCATGTATAGGGAACTGTTTATAGTTCATATGTGATTTATATCCAAGTGAAATTGCATATTTTATGTCGTTGTGTGAAGCATGTTGATTATGATGATTATATTATGTTTGTATGGATGTTTGAAGCAAGCATATGGGATTTGGAACTTTATTTTATTAATTCACATGAGGGGTTAATAATTATATTGTTATTGAATCATGTTGTTCCCTTTGGGTTATTTAATTACTTTATGAGGACCGAGGGCCTTATTTGGTAAGTTGGTTATATAACCTATGAAAGGTTGTTGATTGTTGGCTTGGATCAACAAATAAATAATGATTATGGAAGTTATAATTGGAATTATTCTTGGATTGTTAAGTTGATTATCACCTTATCTAATCCTAAGTTAAAAATGGAACTTTATGTATCCTCGATGATTATATTTTTTGCCTTACCTTTGTGACTCATAACAAATAAATAATTTATTAATCACTTAAAGTGGAAAGTGAATAGCAATAAGCTTTAGACTTGTGCACGTCTGAAGTGTTGGACCAGTATGAGTTGGAGTATATGGTGGTAGCCCATGGTTTTTCTTGGGACCGAATTGATCACCATGTCCTATTTTATCTAAAAGGTTTCTCGATATCGT
The DNA here is from genome assembly GCA_947646795.1 of Beta lomatogona. Lineage (NCBI taxonomy): Eukaryota > Viridiplantae > Streptophyta > Magnoliopsida > Caryophyllales > Amaranthaceae > Beta > Beta lomatogona. The sequence goes on from CANSNZ010000271.1 coordinate 1,935,711, forward strand.
TGGTCAAGGGAGTACGGAGTCACGCCCGTACTTCGTCTTCTAAATGGAAGACAGGTTTGTTTGGACAACTCTTTATATTGCCTATTCAATCTAAGTTATAATTAATTTGAGTTATAGAGTCAAGTTTAGTAAAGTCGTCTGCAATGTTATTGTATTATTATTATTTATCTTTGCCTTAATGCTTATTAGTATCATGTTAGGTTTTGTATTTATTTATTATGTAGTACTCAGCTTTGCTGATTACGTACTTTGTGTGTGTATGTTGATCATGGCTATGACAAATTATCCAATGTAGATTTCCCCATCCTGACTCCATAGATAGTCAAAGTGAACCAAAGATTGAGTTCGGGGGTGAGGGTACAATACAGTCAGGAACCATATTACCCATTGCTGACCTCTACTAAATATCGATTCATTACAGATTTTATGCCAAAGAATAATCAAATAATGTTTTAAACACCCTCAAAATATTTAGCCTAAATTGGTTCAGGAAACACATAAAAAGACTAATTTTTAGTGACATGTTATTAGGCAATCAATATTACAGGGAACCTAGCAAGTTGTCCAAATTAATCTAATTAATATTAGGACAGTTCTTTAGGTCTTTGATTAGCAAAATAACATGTAGGGTGATAAAAGCATTAAAACAGGACAATCATATAATATGCATAACACAATCAGGCAAACATATAATAATGTAGAAAAATAAATAAAAAGAAAGAATAAAGGTTTAGAATATACAGTATTGTGATTTTATATTACAGATCTACATTATGACATAAATGGTTAGTAACTTCAATATAAAAATAATTTATTTAAGGACCCTCAGGATTATACCGTGGCTTGGGTCTGTGAGATTGACAACCTTCGGGACGAGCAATCATGAAGCGTGAAAATCTGAATGTACGAAAGTATATAGATTGAATGTATTATGTGTTTGAAAGGTATAAGTTTTCTAGGGAGATTTTGTAGTCCGTAGAGAGAATTCGTAATTGTATTCGTAAAGTATTCGTTGAGTGTTATGTGAAAAATCCGTTCTTTTAATCTGTACGGAAATCAGGCCTATTTATAGGGAAAACGACACTGCGCCTCACGCGCTCGCTGCGTCTAGCGCAGCTGACGTGGCAAGCGCATGACGCGGCATGACCAGTAAAAAGCGTAAACGTGGTACGCACTTCTGAAAAAGATAAGAAAGAAAAGTCGCGTCTCACGAAGAAAGGTGCGCTTGGCGCAAGACTCTACATGAAATAGAAGTCTATGTGGCATTTCTTTGCGCTTGGCGCAGGCTGTAGGCCTACGTGGCAGGACACGTGCGCTCAGCGCAGGTCTGTGCGCTCAACACAGTCAGCTGCGCTGAGCGCACCGCCTTGTTTTTGACACGTTTTGATAGTTTTCGATAAAAATGCGTTTTAAAGATTTTCTTTTATCTTTTAACTCCGGAAATCTGATTTTACTTATAAAATAAAACAATTAATTATTGTTGAATAATTAATTGGGCTTTTCAAAGGATTGGGCTCAAAATAGAATTAATTATCATGAATAATTAATTGGGCTTTAAAATAGGACTTTAACACTTTTCGAAATAGTTTTGAATGGCTTTTCAGACTGCTCTGCCCTTGGATCAGACCAACTAAGACCACGATATGTTTCATCATCGGATCCTTAAATGGGGAGACACGATTATGTGTCTACAGAAGCCCCCACTTTGACTGAGGTTCAGGAAACCGAAAGTCAAACTATACGGTGTCGGGACGGAGAACGATTCTAAACGCTCTGCAGTTTAGAATTAATCTATAACCGCCGGTCTCTGCAAAACAAAGTCAGTATGCAGGACAATAACTACAAACAATATGTTTACCTGCAAAAGAAGATGTTAGCAGCTAGGTGCAAACAACTCACATAAAGCCATACTGATGCAATAATGCAAACTTAGACTCTCTAAGGATGCATAAGACTCTATGTAAGGATTTATGCAAAGCTAAGGGTTGACACGCCATGCAAAGTTAGGGTTATACAAGACTAGAATGTATCAAATGCAAGGTCAGGGTTTTGCAAGGTCAGGATTTTGCAATGCTCGTAGAGATGTTGTCACTAGTATTTTCTCTATCAACTCAATTCCTATTAAAGTATTGTTCGATTCTGGAGCATCTTTGTCTTTTATTGCCGATACAACTGTTACAACTCTAGCACTGGTTGAGTCCAAGTCAATTTCTATGCCTATAGTTATTCCGTCTGGGGATACTGTTAATTGCTCTAAGAAATTCCTTAATGTCTCATTACAAATAGGGGAGGGCTTCTTTCCTTCCGATCTAATAGAGTTTAACTTATCGAACCTAGACGTCATTTTGGGGATGGATTAGCTTGGGAAATACAAGGCTAAGATAGATTGTGATGCACAGAAAGTGGAACTGAGAGATTCTTCGGGAAAAAGGGTGTCATATAGGAGAATACCTCGAGAACCTGGGATTAAAGTAATCAACGCCTTGCAACTTAAGAGTTATATAAACAAAGGATGGCCTCTATTTATGTGTTCCGTGAGAAAGGTTGAGGATGATCCATTGAAACCTGATGATGTGCCTATAGTAAGAGAATTTCAGGATGTTTTTTCCTGAAGAAATACATGGTATGCTGCCAAGGAGAGATGTAGAGTTCACTGTTGACTTGGTACCTGGAACTGGACCTATCTCAAAAGCCCCATACGAAATGGCTCCAGCAGAAATGAACGAGTTGAAAAACCAGTTGGAAGAACTACTAGAGAAGGGGTACATTAGACATAACATGTCACCATGGGGAGCCCCTGTCTTATTTGTGAAGAAGAAGGATGGTAGTTTGAGGTTGTGTATAGACTACTGTGAGTTGAACAATGTCACTGTGAAAAACAAATATCCATTACCTAGGATAGATGACTTGTTTGACCAACTTCAGGGTGCAGGGATGTTCTCCAAAATAGATTTAAGGTCTGGTTACCATCAATTAAGGATTGCTGGCCAAGATATACCTAAAACTGCCTTTAAGACTAGGTATGGACACTATTAGTTTACCGTCATGCCTTTTGGGTTAACCAATGCACCTGCTGCTATCATGGACCTTATGAATAGGATTTTTCGACCCTACCTCGATAAATTCATAGTCGTGTTCATAGACGATATATTGATCTATTCAAGGAGCAAGGAGGAACATGAGGGACATTTGAGGCTTATTTTACAGACACTTAAGGAGAACAAACTGTATGCAAAGTTTTCTAAGTGTGAATTTTGGTTAGAAAAAGTGTCATTTTTGGGTCATTTCGTCTCTAAGGAGGGTGTGTATGTAGATCCTGCAAAGATAAAAGCTGTGAGTGAATGGCCTACACCAAAGAATGTCATAGATATAAGGAGTTTCTTGGGTTTAGCCAGTTATTATAGGAGGTTTGTTAAAGACTTTTTGAAGATAGCAAAACCCATGACTAACTTAATGAAGAAAGATTGCAAGTTTAATTGGACTGAAGACAGTGAGAAAGCCTTTCAAACACTCAAAGATAGACTAACCTCAGCACTTGTTCTAGCCTTGCCTAACGGGGATGAGGGGTATGATGTCTATAGTGATGCGTCAAAGAATGGGTTGGGTTGTGTTCTTATGCAAAATGGGAAAGTCATAGCTTATGCATCCCGTCAACTGAAACCATATGAGGTTAATAACCCAACACATGACCTAGAGTTAGCCGCAATTGTCTTTGCCTTAAAAATCTGGAGACATTACCTTTACGAGGTGACTTGTCGAATTTTCACAGATCACAAAAGCCTTAGATACATCTTCACCCAGAAAGACTTTAATATGCGACAGCGCAGATGGTTAGAGCTCATTAAGGACTATGACTTAGATGTTCAATACCATGAGGGTAAAGCAAACGTTGTTGCTGATGCATTGAGTCGTAAGCCTAGCCATAGCCTGAACACCTTGGTAGTTGCCGACAAACTTAAGGAGGGAAAAGCAGAAGGGTTTAGAATCCATGAGGATGGGAGTATACGCTACAAGGGTTGGTGGTGTGTACCACAAAAATGTGAGGAGTTGAAGCAAAAAATAATGAGTGAAGGTCATAATACGAACTAGTCTGTCCACCCAGGGGGGGATAAGTTATATAAGGACCTCAAAAAGATGTTTTGGTGGCCTGGAACGATGAGGGCAGTAGCCGAAATTGTTTCCAAATGCCTAACGTACCAGAAGGTTAAGAGTGAACACAAGAGACCTCAAGGCAAAATCCAACTTCTAGACATTTCAACATGGAAGTGGGATTCGATATCCATGGACTTCTTCGTAGCCTTACCTAGGAGTCGGGGAGGCAATAACACGTATGGGTGATAGTGGACCGATTGACCAAAACTGCAAGGTTCATACCCATGACGTGGAGCATGGAAGCTCTAGCCAAAGCATACATTAAGCATGTTATTCGATTACATGGAGTACCCACGAGTATAGTGTCTGATAGGAATTCGCGATTCCTTTCGAAATTCTGGAAAAAGGTCCAGGTAGCATTCGGTAGTGAGCTACTGATGAGTACAACTGTTCACCCAGCTACAGACGGTCAAACAGAAAGAACCATCCAAACCTTGGAAGACATGTTAAGAGCTTGTCCCTTAGAATACCAGGGATCATGGGAAGACCATTTGGACCTCATAGAGTTCTCATACAACAACAGTTATCATGCTAGTACCAAAATGGCTCCATTTGAAGCGTTGTATGAGAGAAAGTGTCGTAGTCCTTTGTGTTGGAACGATATTAGAGAGACAGTGGTGTTAGGTCCTGAAATGATTCAAGAGACAGTTGATCAAGTGCGAGTCATTCAAGAGAATATTAGGGCTGCACAGGACAGACAGAAGTCCTATGCGGATCAGAAGCGAAGGGAAGAGAACTATGAAGTGGGTGAAAAAGTGTTGCTGAAGGTGTCCCCAATGAAAGGGGTCATGTGATTTGGGAAGAAAGTGAAATTAAGCCCTAAGTTCATTGGACCATATGAGATTTTGGCGCGAGTAGGCAAAGTGGCTTATCGCTTAGAATTGCCAAACGAGTTAGAAAGGGTCCACAACGTGTTTCACGTAAACCAACTCCGAAAATATGTATCAGACGAGTCGCATGTCCTAGAACCTGAAAACATCGAGTTAGACGAAACCTTGTCCTATGAGGAGAAACCCATCAAGATCCTAGACCACAAGGTCCGTAGTACGAGAAATAAGGACGTCAAAATTGTGAAGGTGTTGTGGAGAAATCAGAATACTGAAGAAGCCACATGGGAAGCAGAAGATGCGATGCGTCTGAAGTATTTTTCAAGAGGTAGGTGAGTTACGGGGACGTAACTTTTCTTTTAAGGGGGGAAGAATGCGATAGAATTTCGCGCTTCCACCCAAAAGTGTGCTAAACTGTGCTAAGTATGTTATTTATGTGTATTATTGCTTATGTGGCTTGCGAAAACTAGTTAACGCTTGTGAAATATAGGGACTTAGAAGTGCAAAAGATCGTCGTTAAGACTGACTACCCCAAAGTTTCGGGACGAAACTTCCTTTAAGGGGGGAAGCCTGTATTACTCCGTAATTTTTTAGGAGTTATTCTTTTATAAATAAGAAAATATAAAGAATAAAGTGAGAGTAATTTTCAATATTATTTACAGAAAAATATAGTTTGGGTAAGCCTGCAGTTATAATTTAACTATACAACCTATTTTACCTAATTATCTTATAGCTTGGTTTCGTTTTATTTTCCAAATAAAATAAGAAATCTGATTTTGAGTTGGAAACAAATCCTATTAAACCTAGGTTTACCATGCTATAAATAAGAGAAAAAAAAAAGAATTAAAACCCTAACTTTACTTTCATCAGCCGTTTTTTACCCCAAGAGGATTTTCTCTCTCCTCTCTTTTTCTTCCCCAGCGTTTCTTTTCTTTTCCTCCTTCTTTTCTCTTCTTCTCTCTCCTGCGCTACTCTGCTCTTCTCTACGCCGGCCGAAATTTCTGCCAGAGGTCTGGGCTCAGGTTCGCGTGGGTCGAGTCGAAAGGTGTGCTAGTTGTGGTCGCGCGAGGCTTCGAGTGGCTGGGTTCTTTCGAGTGTGTGCGAACGCAGTGTGTGAAGCTTCGCATGTGAATGGCTAAAAGGTTGCGTGTTGTGCGGACCGACGAGTGTGATGGTGCGCTGGTGTGCGGCTCGAGTGTGATGTTGAGCGAGGTCGAGGCCTCGAGTGGGTGGTGTTGTGTTGTGCGTGCTGTGAGGCGCGACGAGTCGAGGCTCGCGTGACTGGTGTTGCAGCTGGAATTCTTCGACACGTCGCCGGTGATTGTCGCCGGAGAGCCCCTTCGGTATAAAATAAATAAATTTTCTGCTACTTTAAATTAATTTATATAATCTGATTTTGATTATCTTTAATTAAGTTTGATGTATATTAATAAGGCATGAAGTAAAGTATATAAATCAGATTTGTAATTATACTAATAGTTCTTATGATGATTTTTATTTCTCAATTCTATTTTCATTATACTTAGGTATATTGGTTTATGTTTGTGATTTTAAATAAAATATATTATGAACTAATAGAAATCAGATTTATAATATACTACTAGTTCTTACTTTGATTTTATTTCTTCAATTCTGATTTTATAATTCTTATATATGTATCTATTTCAGTTTTGTTATTATAAACAAAGTAGTGTAAAAGTTAAACGAAATCAGATTTATAAGCACCTTATTATTAAGTCCTAAATATGTTAGTTCAATAAATTTTATGAAAAGAAAGTTTAAACAACGAGAACATGCATCTCATTATTCTAAACACTAAGCTTTACATAGTTAGTTTAGCTGGTTTTATTTTAATGATAATAAGGACTTAGAACTGAATTACTTTTATTATTCGATTATGTCTCAATTTCATAAGCGGGACGTTTTAAATAATCAGCAAAGATTCTCCGTTACAAGGTACGTACGCGTACTAGTTCAGTTCGTTACATTAGTATCATGTTTAGGTTATGAATGTTATATTGGAACCTAGAATCATGATAGGGAACTGTTGTTGATTATGATTGTTGAGATTGTTTGGTAACATGAAATCAATTGGAAATCTGTATGTATTTCCTTGTTGTATGACTTGTGAAATAGAATGAATTGTTATTGGAATGTGTAATTCTATCGTAGCACAAGCAGGAAATGAGATGTTAGATTGGAATGCTATGATAAATAATTGTAGCAAGGATTTATAAGAGGTTGTCTAAACTAAAGGATTTTATATGATGTTATAGAAATCATATGCTTAATGTTGTATAGATGAGTATCGCTAAAAAGGATTGTTGGCAATAAACTTGTAGTTGGATTCCCTGCAAGTAATGAACAATGGGGGGAGTGTGGGATTTGTTCTACACTCCTACGCAGGCCTACTATGACGATAGTAGTGTCCTTATAAATTTTGATTACTCAAGTAGGCGGAAGGTTCTGTACGATCTTGGGAGTATTCATACTAAGGTGATGGATGTGGAACGGACCGAAACCGTATTTACATTCCATCTAATAGACCACGTTGTCTATTAAGGATTAAGTAGCCCGTATGATTCTAGAAAGATGACGGTGCCCATTCGATGCCAATTAAACTATAAAAATGAAATGTGATATTCTTGTAGTATCATGTCTGGGAATGGTTATTATTATTCTATTTATGTTTAATGTATTATTTGTGATGTTTGTTGACCTGTGATGAACCATTGATATTTCAATGGGGAGCAGATTAGGTATGTCGGTGATGCTGCATGAGTTTCGGCATACGGGGGATATTTTCTGGTTTATAAACTCTTAGGTGTTTTTGTTGAACTTATAGAATTATTAATATTCGTAGTTAATGGTTTGAATAAAAGGGGTCAATGGTGATTCCTAAGTTGTAGTTTAAAGTAAACATTTTATTTCCGCTGCAATGTAGTTTTCTTAATAAGGAGTTGTTAACGATTTAATTTCAATAAGCCTTGCGTTTCACCGCGGCGGTAACATTCCCAAAGTCGATGCAACTGGATTTTGGGGGTGTTACATTAAGGGATGAACTTTTATAGTCCTAAGACTCGATTTTTATAATCCGAAGACTTACTAGGGTTTACGTGGAGATGCAAACTAGACCTAGAATATGAATTGACATATAGGATTGACTTGGACTGAGAGATTTACATAGGCTTGACATTGGAGATGGACTAGGATTGGACTTAGAATGGAATAGACTGGGATTAGACTTGGACTGGGCATGACATAGACTAGGGTTCACTTAGAGAACGGGCCTAGCTTTGTCTTGAACTAAACTTATATGGGCCGAAGACCGACTCTAATGCAAGCGAATGTACGGACTGAAATGCACATGGGCCTAAATGAATGCAAAATGGATTCTAATGCTTATGGGCCTAGAATGAATGCAAATGAATTGGATTGAATTTGGTTGATTGGATTGAATGAAGGTGTTTGGACTAGGCTTAGAATTTTCGAAATTCATTTTTGAAAGGAACCCCTTGTGTTTATCTTTTGTTAGGAAAAGATGATGGACTAATTTTGAAAATATATATTTGAATGTCATGTATGATGGTGTTTAGTAAATGATTTTCGAAAAAAAGTAGATTTGAATAGGGTGTAGGATTGATTTTGAAATATGTAAGTTTTTTAAAATTGCTGAATATAGTAAGGTAAGATTGATAGGGAAGATTAGTTGAATAGTAGGGAGAAAATGGGAAGAGGTAGACATGCATGATGACTCTAACTTTACTATGACCAGTTTTCTAGATGCACTTTTTAGGACATACTCGACCTTGCATGAAAATACCCTTTTTTGAATTAGGTGTGGCTCCTAAAATGACCTTTTTTTTTACGCGAATGTAGACAGACGAACATAGGACCGAACATAGGATCGACCACCACGACGAATAAATCAAGGAAAAGCATGCGATGCACAGACTGTGTGCCGCGCAGCAATGCTGAGTGCGGCGCACAGTCGTGTGTCTGGTGCGGGAGTGGTGCACCAGGCGCAACTTAATGCGCTTGGCGCACTACTCCCCGACATGTTTTTCGGGGATTTAGGCGAAGTTTTTGGTCGATTGATGATTTTGCTTGTTTTTAGACGCTGTCTTTAGGAACGACGCATAATAATGACAAATGGACAGGATAATAGCAGGCAATAATTGCAATCACAGACAAATGTCATATAACATGGATGCAAAAGTTCTCAACCTAAAGTTAAGTTCTACATTCAACTATTGGTCAGGTTTAGGTTAAGGCTAAAAGGGTCCATGACTAACATATTGATCCCACACTTCGTACCCCTGCTTAAAGAGGTGGCCACATGTAAGACGCACTCCAGTCTCAAGTCAGGAACAAGAGAACAATGACATGGTTGGGTAGGTTTGCTTATGACTAAGATCCAACACTATCGCTTAGGAAGCTTTTTGGAATGACAAAGCGCCCCCGGGGGTGACCTCACACATAGAACACATGCTAATAAGGCAAGGTAGATTGTCCTTATGGTGGCTGAACAATACCCATGCACATGCAAAACTATATATTATTCAAAGGCATAAAAAATAAGAATGAATAGTATTTTTCAAGTTTCACCCACTCATTTAAAAAATTTTTTTTTTTTAAATCCTCCCCAGTGGAGTCACCAAATTATAGGCGTATTTTTATTTTCTCGGTGTGAGCGCGTATTTGATTTGACTACCCCACTGTTAAGGTTTTATTGAAAATTGTTTTGTATTAAAAGAAGTCGCCAACAATTCTTTTTAGGAAGAATCATTAACCTAATTGGATATGGGAAAACCGTAGGAACAAATTATCCAATGTAGATTTCCTCGTCCTGACTCCATAGATGGTCAAAGTGAACCAAAGATTGAGTTCGGAGGTGAGGGTACAATACAGTCAGGAACCATATTGCCCATTGCTGGCCTCTACTAAATATCGATTCATTACAGATTTTATGCCAAAGAATAATCAAATAATGTTTTAAACACCCTAAAACTATTTAGCCTAAATTGGTTCAGGAAACACATAAAAAGACTAATTTTTAGTGACATGTTATTAGGCAATCAATATTACAGAGAACCTAGCAAGTTGTCCAAATTAATCTGATTAATATTAGAACAGTTCTTTAGGTTTTTTATTAGCAAAATAACATGTGGGGTGATAAAATCATTAAAACAGGACAATCATATAATATGCATAGCACAATTAGGAAAACATATAATAATGTATGAAAATAAATAAAAAGAAAGAATAAAGGTTTAGAATATACAATATAGCGATTTTATATTAAAGATCTACATCATGAAATAAATGGTTAGTAACATCAATATAGAAATAATTTATTTAAGGACCCTCAGGATTATACCGTGGCTTAGGTCTGTGAGATTGACAACCTTCAGGAGGAGTAATCGTGAAGCCTGAAAATTTGAATGTATGAAAGTATATAGATTGAATGTGTTTTGTGTTTGAAAGGTATAAATTTTATAGGGAGATTTTGTAGTCCGTAGAGAGAATTCGTATATGTATTCGTAAAGTATTCGTTGAGTGTTATGTGAAAAATCCGTTCTTTTAATCTGTACGGAAATCAGGCCTATTTATAGGGAAAACAACACTTCGCCTCACGCTCTCGCTGCGTCTGGCGCAACTGATGTGGCAAGCGCATGACGCGGCATGATCAGTAAAAAGCGTACATGTGGTACGCGCTTTTGAAAAAGAAAAGAAAGAAAAGACACGTCTCAAGCAGACAGGTGCCTTGGCGCAAGACTCTACATGAAACAGAAGTCTATGTGGCATTTCTTTTCGTTTGGCGCAGGTTGTGGGCTAGGCGCAGGCCTACGTGGCAAATACGTGACAGGACACGTGCGCTCAGTGCAGGTCTGTGCGCTCAGCACAGTTAGCTGCGCTCAGCGCACTGCCTTGTTTTTGATACGTTTTGATCGTTTTTTGATAAAAATGCGTTTTAAAGATTTTCTTTTATCTTTCAACTCCGGAAATATGATTTTATGGAATAAAATCCGATTATGAAAATATAAAAAATATCTTTTGAAAATATTTATTTATTAAAATAAAACAATTAATTATTATTAAACAATTAATTGAGGTTTTCAAAGGATTGGGTTCAAAATACAATTAATTATCATGAATAATTAATTGGGCTTTAAAATATGACTTTAATACTTTTCGAAATGGTTTTAAATGGCTTTTCAGACTGCTCTGCCCTTGGATCGGACCAATTAAGACCACGGTATGTTTCATCATCTGATCCTTAAATGGGGAGACACGATTATGTGTCTACACTTATTGATCATGTGATGACCCATTTGGTGAGCAGTCTCTCGGGATCAATAGTGCATTGTCCATCTCAGGTTCGAAGATGATGCATCATGGGTTCGGGATTTTTGTGGAGAGCTTGTATTGACTTTATTATTATAGTTGATTTTTAGTTTATGGTTTGAGTTCGAATTTGGTTTGGTTGACTTTAACTTTGGTTTTTCGAGTTTGACTTTTGGTTTACTAAGTTTATTATTTTCAAAGTTATTTATTTATTTCCGCTGCAAAATTCTGAGTAAGCCAATACGTTATCACATGGGCGATAATGCTTTGAGGATTCTCTAAGTTTGTATTAAAAAGGTCATTTAGAAAATAGAGAATTGTCGGGGTGTTACAAAGTGGTAGCTGGGAGCTTGGTTTTCATTGGCCTTTCGGGCAACCTTAAATATTTAGGCGCCTACTTACATAAAATGAATTTCATAGAAAACGAGCTTCTACTTATTTGTTGTGCCTACATCATTTTTTTTTCGAAATATGTTTCAAATTTTAAAAATAGGTTCGAAATTATTTGTTTTGAATTATTTTATTTTATTTTATTTTATTTGGTTCTAATTTTTTTTTTTTTAGAGGTCCGAATTTTTTTTTATTCGGTTCGAAAAAAAATTTTAAGTCCGAAATAATCCCAAGTTTCAAGTGTCATCCCATATTAATCTGAAGTTTAAATTATTTTTGAATGATCCGAAGTTTGGGAGTTATCTTCCCATATTGGTCCAAATGACCTATAACTCTTTCACCAAATTTTAAAGAGTTGGTAAGACACTATTTTATTTAAAAAAATCACCCCTAACCGCCTTCATCACCATTCCACTATTAGAATGAAAGGTAAACGGAAATGTTTCATGTGGCGTGTTGACCTTTAAAACAAGTTTTATACCAACTTTTTCACTAGAGACCAATAAGGGAATATTACTAGCAAACTTGGAATTATTGAAAAATAATCAAATGTTGGGATTAATTTGGGAAGATGGCCAAAACTTGGGATTATTTTTTACAATTTTTCCTATTATTTACTAGTTGGTTATTTTTGTATTTCTAGTTTATTTTAGTTCCTTTATTAATTTTGTGAGAGATGGGTAGTATAAGAAGGGCATATAGGATAGAAATATTATATGTCTGCATTTAAATATTTAGTTCAGCATGTTTATGTTTTTCTCATCTACTTAACTGTTTAGTGTTATTCATATGCTTTTAATTGTTTGTTATTCTTTCTTATGGTTTATTGTTGGGAATATACGCTAAGTGAGGGTGTTATTTACTTATAGATGTCGTATTCGTCTATTACAGGATCTCTAGTCATGTCTGATAGTCAAGCTTCTCGACTAGAAAGCTACTTTAACCCAATTGTTTTGAGTGATGATGAGTCCGATATGGAGTCTGATAGCGAGATTTTCACTAGCCTAGAGGTCATCATGCATCATGTATTAAAAGTAGGCATTCCTGATAGCGATGATGAGGTCATTCAGGAATTTGATTATGCTAGAGGTCAGACCAAAATGAACATCTACCATGTAAGGGCTGAGAGCGATTCTGAGTCAGAATAGGACGAGCCTCAACCTAAGAAGATTCGAAGATCTACTAGAGTTAGAAGGTGCTACTACTATAACAGTGAGGACATTGAAGTCTTTGAAGATGAGATGTTCACTCCAGAGAAGTGCAAGGAAACTAAGGATAAGACTGATAATTTATCTCCATAGACTTTTTACTTATGCTTTAAGATTAGTTGTTGCATAAATAGTCAAGTAATAATGGTTTAAGTTTCTTGCTTTAGTATCTTTATCTTGGTTAAGGAATAAGTACAGTTGTTATGGATTGAAAAATATATATTGTCTTCATCTTTTTGAGGAATAAAACTGCTTATTTTGCTATCCAAGTGAGCAAGAATTTATTTTAGTACGCGAATGGGGAATATTTTATTTTATTGTTATGATTGAACTTCATTTGATCCTCATATATATATATATATATATATATATATATATATATATATATATATATATATATATATATATATATAAGTGAATATTTATTCATGGATGAGTATATGGTTGTTATGGTTCATAGTGTGTGAACATAATGTTGTGTGATTTCATAAAGAATTGTATGTTGATGCGACCTTGTATGGTCAAATCAAGTGATGCCTTCGTAGAGAATGGCAATAAATTGTGAACCGAAACCTAAAGTAGATTTACGTTAAATTTCAGGTTGCGAAGTAGAATGGCAAACAACGATAACGCATTAGCTTCTGCTATTCGCTTATTGGTAGAGAATTTGACTCACGAAAAAGCTGAGCATCCCGATCCTGCTGGGGACATGTTTAAAAGACTAGCTAAGATTAAGCCGTCGTACTTTAAGGAGAAAGCTGACTCTACCTTCTTAGAGAGTTATATTAGGGAGTTTGAAAAGATTTTTGGGGTTGTAAATTGTCCTGAGGCTATGAAAATAGGTCAAGTTGTGTTGTATATGAAAGATTAGGCTGACTTATGGTGGAAAGAGAATGGAACTAGACTTAGTGTTCCTAAAGGGTTTAATTAGGATTCCTTTCTTACTGCTTTGAGAGGAAAATTTTACCCTGCTTTTATGAGAAAACAAAAGGCTCAGCAGTTCATAAACCTTAGGATGGGGAGTATGACCATTTCTGAGTATTATAGCAAGTTGATAGCATTGTCTAGATTTGCTCCTGAGGCAGTAGCTACTGAACATCTAAAGGCTCAGAGATTTGAGCAATGTTTAACTGAGGAAATCCAACTGGGGTTAGGTGGAGAGATTTTACATCCCTAGATGTTGTGTATGGAAGAGCCCCCATATTTATGGTCTTCAGTCGAGGCGTGACAAGAAGAGTGGGTGAGAAAAGAAAATATTTCAATTCTGGTGGAAATCAGTGGAATTTTAAGAGGAATAGAAATGGGAATGAAAATTTCCAAGGAAGGAATGGCCAAGGCTTTAATAGCAATAGCCAGTTTGAGAGGAGTTACAACTGTAAGAAGTGTAACAAGAACCACCCTGATAGAGACTGTAAGGGAGACCTAGTAACCTGTCTTTACTGCCAAAAGAAGGGGCATAGAGAGTTTGAGTGCTTCACCAAGCAAAGGAAAGAACAGAATGGTAATAGGAGTGGTAATCAGGGAAGGTCTGGGTTCAACCAATTAGGAAACCAAGGTTCTAAGTCTGTAGGGGCACAGAACAACCAAGGAAACTTCAGTAAGCCTGATAGTGAGAGCAACAAAAAACAACCAGAGTAAAGCTCTAGGTAAGTTGTTCGTGATGAGTCGCAATGAAGCTAAAAGATCTGTCGACGTAGTTTCGGGTACTTTCTCTATTAACTCCGTTCTCATTAAAGCGTTATTTGATTATGGGGCGACCTATTCTTTTATCTCGTTGTCCGTTATTAAATGTTTGGGGTTGGTAGACTTTGAAGTAATTGACCTGCCTATTAGTATACCTACTGGAGAAGTCATAAGGTGTACCAAGTTGTATAGAGACTTACCTCTGAAGATAGGAGACTGCGTATTTCCTTCTAATTTGATAGAATTCAATCTGGGAGACTTAGACGTTATTCTTGGGATGAATTGGTTAGGTTTCTATAAGGCCAAAATAGACTGTGAAGCTCATAAAGTAGTGTTGAGAAGCCCTTTGGGGAAGTTGACTTCGTATCGACGTTTTAGGAAGCCTAAGAACTTTGGGATTATTTCTACTATGCAAGTGAAGAAGTTGGTGAAGAAGGGATGTGAGTTGTTTTTCTGTGGTGTGCAAGATATAAGTAAAGAGGCTAGATTGAAGATTGAGGACGTACCAATTGTGAATGAGTTTATGGATGTGTTTCCAAGCGAGATTTCTAGTATGCCGCCTGAAAGAGCCGTTGAGTTCACCATAGACTTAGTTCCTGGCACTGCACCTTTTTTTGTAGGCACCATATAGAATGGCACCTCCTGAGATGAGTGAGCTGAAGACGCAGTTGCAAGAACTGTTGGATAAAGGTTATAGGCCTACTGCTTCGCCTTGGTGATCTCATGTGTTGTTTGTAAAGAAGAAAGATGGAAGTATGAGATTATGCATTGACTATAGGAAGTTAAACAATGTGACTATTAAGAACAAGTATCCTTTGCCTAGGATAGATGACATGCACCATCAGTTGAATGGAGCGAGTATGTTTTCGAAGATTGATTTGCGTTCGGGGTATCACCAGTTGAGGGTAGCTGATAAGGATATACCTAAGACCGCGTTTAGGACGTGTTATGGTCATTATGAGTTTATTGTGAAGCCGTTTTGACTGACCAATGCTCCGGCGATATTTATGCATTTGATGAATAAGATTTTCCATGAGTTCTTAGATAAATTCGTTGTGGTATTCATTGATGATATCTTGATTTATTCAAAGAGTGAAGAGGAGCATGTTGAACATTTGAGGATAATATTGGAGACGCTTATGAAGAACCAATTGTATGCCAAGTTCTTTAAGTGTGAGTTCTGTTTGGAGAAAGAAGTATTTTTGGGTCATTATGTGTCTAAAGAAGGAGCTTCTGTGGATCCTGCAAAGATTCAAGCTGTTAGTGAGTGGCCTACTCCGAAGAATGTGTCAGATATTAGGAGTTTTCTGGGATTAGCTGGCTATTATAGGAGATCTGTGAGAGATTTCTCCAAGAGAGCAAGGCCACTGACTAATTTGATGAAGAAAGATTCAAAATTTGAGTGGAGTGAGAAGTGCGATGAAGCTTTTTAGATTTTGAAAGAGCGTTTGACCTTTGCACCTGTTTTAACCCTGCCTGATGGGAATGAAGGATTTGAGGTGTATAGTGATGCTTCGAAGAATGGTTTGGGATGTGTTCTGCAGCAGAACGGGAAGGTGATCCCGTATGCATCGCATCAGTTGAAACCGTCTGAGGCTAATTATCCTACCCAAGATCTAGAATTAGCTACTATTTTTATGCCTTGAATATTTGGAGACATTACATATATGGGGTGACTTGTAAGATCTTTAATGACCATAAGAGTTTAAAGTACATTTTCACCCAAAAGGATCGCAATATGAGGCAAAGAAGATGGTTAGAATTGATCAAAGATTATGACCTATATATCCAGTATCATGAAGGGAAGGCGAATGTAGTTGTCGATACTTTAAGTAGGAAGTCGAGCCATAACATGAATGTGTTGGTAGTTCCTGAGGATTTGTGCCGAGATATGCAAAGGCTTAGCCTAGAAATTCTAAATCCTGGGGAGATTGAGCAAAGATTGAGTGCTTTATCATTGGGGTTGTCAATTTTTGATTAGATCAAAGAGGGTCAAGTTGGAGACGAGCACCTAGATAAGATTAAGCATAAGATGAAGCAAGGAAAGGAAGTTGACTTTAAGAATCATGATGATGGAAGCTTGAGGTTCAAGGGAAGGTGGTGTGTACCACAAAAATGCGAAGAGCTTATGAGAAAGCTTAAGGATGAGGGGCATAATACTCCATATTCTGTGCACCCTGGGGGTGACAAGTTGTCTAAGGATCTTAAAGAGATTTATTGGTGGCCGAATATGAAGCGTGAAGTCGCTGAGTTCGTGTGAAAGGGTATGACCTGTAAGAAAGTGAAGATAGACCATAAGAGACCAATGGGGAAAGTTCAATCCTTAGAAGTTCCTGGATGGAAGTGGGATTCTATATCCATGGATTTTGTGACTGCTTTGCCGAAGACGAGAAATGGCAATGATATTATTTGGGTTATCGTGGACAGTCTGGCGAAGTCCACCGTGTTCGTTCCGATCAAAGAGACATGGAAGAAGAAGCAACTTATGAAGACGTACATCAAGCATGTGGTGCGACTGCATGGAGTCCTGACGGAAATTATTTCAGATCGTGATTTGAGATTCCTCTCGAAATTTTGGCAAAAGGTCCAGTTGAATCTGGGAACAACGTTGAAAATGAGCACTGCTTTTCATCCTGCGATCAGTGGTCAGACTTAAAGGACCAATCAGACTATGGAAGATATGTTGAGAGCGTGCGCAATTGATTTCCAAGGTAGTTGGGAAGATCACTTAGACTTGATTGAGTTTTAGTTATCATGCGAGCATTAAGATGGCTTCTTTTGAGGCGTTTTACGGAAGAAAGTGTAGAAGTCCCATTTGCTGGAATGATTTTAGTGAGAATATAGTATTGGGGATGGAATTTATTGAGGAGATTGTTAAGAACGTCAAGTTGATTCAGGCTAGAATTCAAGCTGCTCAAGATAGGCAAAAGAGTTATGCTGATTTGAAGTGAAGAGAAGAGTTATGCTGATTTCGCAGTTGGTGATAAAGTGTTTTTGAAAGTGTCACTGACTAAAGGAGTAATGAGATTTGGGAAAAAAGGTAAACTAAGTGTTAAGTATGTTGGCCCATATGAGATTTTGCAAAGAATTGGGAAGGTAGCTTAGAACTTGGCGTTGCCAATGGAATTTGAGAAGATTCACGATGTACTTCCTCCGTTTCATTTTACTTGCTACACTTCTCAATTCACGGACTCCTAGGCAATTTTTTGAGAAGAGAGAGGTAGAGAGTAAAAAGAAAAGAGACCCATGTGAGAGGAGAGAGATAGAGAGAGTTTATTGCCCAAAAAGGAAGTGTAGCAAGTAATGTGAAACTTCCCAGAATGGAAAGTGTAGCGAGTATTATGAAACGGAGGAAGTATTTCATATTTCCCAACTCAAGAGATATATCCCTGATGAGAATCATGTTTTGGAGCCTAAAAGAATTCAAATTGATAGTAGCCTCAAATATGAGGAAAGGCCTGTGAAAATCTTGGATAAAAAGGTGCGTAGTACACGCAATAAAGATGTGAATATTGTAAAAGCGATTTGGTCTAACCATGAGTCTGACTAGGCAACGTAGGAAGCCGAAGATGAAATGAAGAAAAAAGTATCCAGATCTATTTATTGAGGTGAGTTACGAGCGAGGGCGTAACTCGTTTTCTTTAAGGGGGCTAGTTTGTGATAGAATTTTGTGCTTTTTGCCTTATTTTATGGTATTTTTATGCATTTTTATGCTCATTTTGGCGATTTGCACATGTTGGTGCAAAATAAGTTGGTTCTCCGCATGGAAAATGTGTTCATGAGTAACACAGGTGGTTTTAAAGTTGGTAAAAGTGTGCACGCATTGTGACACAAGTATTTCCAAATGAAAGTTTGAGTCAAAAAATTTGAAACTGTGAGGGTTTTCGTGTCAAATTTCGAGACGAAACTTCTTTTAAGAAGGGTAGACTATAATCCCCCGTAATTTTATGAATTTTATAAATACATTTTAATGTATATTATATATATTTTAATGTTTAAATAATTTATTTCTTGAAAGGTTGACTATTTGAAAGTCAAAAGAGTTATTTAATGATTTTAAGTAATCACATATTTTATTTAGTCATACTTTGAAAATTATTTAAATAGGTTAAACATATTTGGTTTAGTAAAAGGATTTTAAATTGGGTTAGAGGACCCCAACTATGCCTAAGTACTCAATCATTAAGGGGTTGTTTGGCAATCGGTTGTTGGCTGTTGGTTGTTGGTTGTTGGCTGGTTTAGTTGGCTTGTTTGACTGGCTGGAAGCATTGGCTGGATGTATTGACTTTTTCAGTTGGTTGTTTAAGCCAACTGTTTGCAAAAGTGTTTGGCAAAATTAATTGTGGCTGTTGGCTGCTTATTAGAGAGTTTGTGGGCCAACAAGCCAATCCAAAAAGCTGCTCCAAGCAGCTTTTTCATTTTGGCTTAAAATCCAGCTTTTAAGCCAAATAAAAAGCCAATAACCACACACTTTTTTTGGCTGTTTGACCAAATTGAAATGCCAAAAGCCAAAAGCAAATGAAAAAGCCATTTACTAAACATGGCCTAAATATTATTAAAGCCCAAACACAAGTTCGTAAGCCTAAAAAGGGTTAACTATATAAACCCCAAAATTTTCCCCACACTTATTTTTTCTCTCTTCCTTCTCCCTCTCTTTTTCGGTCTCCTCCTCCTTTTTTCTCTCTCTCCCGATTTTTCTCCTGCTCTTCTCGTGTTCGCCTGACCGACAGTAGCCGCCCGCCACCGCCGACCACCGACGGCAGCAGCAACCGGCGCCGCCGCCGCCCTCCCTCCCTTTGTGCCATGTTTTCTCCTCCTTCCTCCCATTGGTTATTTCTTCCTACTCTATTTTTATCTAATGTTAAAGTTTATATTTTTAAGGATTGATTTGGTGTTTACATGTTTAAAGTTATAGTATGATGGTTTAAATATAATTTGTTGAACCCTAGTTTTGATGATGGGAAAGGAACAAAGATGCAAACTAAGTATTGGACTAACAAGTTGTTAAAGAGAATGAATTTCAAGGTATCAATGAAAGGAACAAAGAGAATACTAAGTCAAGGAAGAAATCAGGTTGGGAATTTGAAGACTAAGTAAAGATGTTTCAAGATTTGGTACTGGAGCAGCATTGGAGCAAGAAGACTAAAGCGAGGCTTTTTGTTTCTAGTTCCATTGTAAAGGAATCTCTATTCTATATGGGAAGAGAGGGGGGACACCAAAATACAAAAAAATCCAATTTTACCCCCACTAAATACAGCAAATTACAATCTAATAAAATAAATTACAACAAATCTTTTCACAAAACCACGTCACACTAAAGAAACCATAATTCACTCCCACTCCTAAGACAGTTACCTTGCAGTTACCTTCCTATTTCTTACTCTCCTCCCTTTCCTCTACTCCCATACATTCTCTGCATATCTCCATTTCTTCCTCTACTCCCATTCATCCTCTGCATAAACCCCATTCCTAAATAAAGGAAACTACAACACAGGCAGTTTAACAACACATCTTTAGTTCTTCCACTTCTCCTCATTCTCACGACTTCTCCCTTCAATTCTCTGAAAACCACCACAAAATTACCAAAACTCAAATCAGAATACAACAATTCAACCAAGATAAGGTAATTACATTGATTTGTTCGTAACAATCCTTATACAATTTAATTTGAAACATACATCATTATT
The DNA here is from genome assembly GCA_947646795.1 of Beta lomatogona. Classification (NCBI taxonomy): domain Eukaryota; kingdom Viridiplantae; phylum Streptophyta; class Magnoliopsida; order Caryophyllales; family Amaranthaceae; genus Beta; species Beta lomatogona. The sequence continues at coordinate 1,956,006 of CANSNZ010000271.1, forward strand.
TTCTCGGTGTGAATTTTTATACAGGGTGTTCACAAGCGTTGCAATTTGTAGCCATGAGAAGGAAAAAAAAATTGTTCAATGTGCACGCTAACAATTAAAAGGTATTCTTACTTCTCTCTCACACAATTCTTTCTCTATGTAATAAGATTTACTAATCCAAAGTCATATGTTTTGATAGAGATTTTTGTGTGTACATTTTACAGGATAGATGTAGAGAGAAGGTAAACCAGCAAGTATCCTCAAGCAAATATCATCAAAAAAGGCACTTGCAAGGTGAAGAGGTATTTTAACTTACTAATTGGGTATTGGGTAGATTTAATTTGCAAGGTAAAAGTAAACCAGCAAATATCATCAAAAATTGGACCATGGTAGATTTAACTTGCAAGGTAAAAGTAAACCAGCAAGTATCCTCAAGCAAATATTTCTTCTTGAGTGAAATTAGGAGAGAACCAACAAGTTTAAGCACTAAAATTCAAAATTAAAAAAGTTCAAACAAATAATGTCGAACAAATAAAACAAGTTCGAAAAACATTAGTTAATTAAATTGGTCACAACAATGTCTACTGATCAAAAGTTCGAAAATAATGTCCACCAAATAAATAAATAAAAGTTCGAAAAATCCCTGAACAAATTGAGTTTTTTAAAGAAATGTCTAATTTATAATTATGAGTTTTTCACATTCCTATAAAATAATGTTGAATGTAGTTATATGGGAGAATTTTTTTTAAAAAAAAAGACATCAACTACAATAATCAAGCAAACCCACCCGAATTTGATTCACTTGCACTGAAAATTGCAACTACAACCACAAATTTCCCCGAAATCTTTCACATGCAAAAACAAAATGCTTCAGATTCAAACTCACCTGCAAGCCAATATCGAAGTTGGTAATGTTCAACAACTCAAAATTGGTACGAGCGAGAAAGAAACAGGTGCGAGGGAGAAAGAGAATATGGATTGTACCATGAGATGATGTTTTTGCTGATTGAGGATAGAGAAAATGGAGGTGAGTGGTTATGGGGTTTAGAAGGGAAGAGAGAGAGAGAAAGTGAGTGAGAGAGAGTGAGAAAAAAGGAAGAAGAATGGAGTTCAGTAAAAATATATAGTACACTGTTTAAGTTAGATTGTGAAAAAAATGCAACATTGAATTAATCAATCATATATTCATAAGAAAATTGTACACAATGAAAAACCGAACAAACTAAACATCAACTATTTAAAAGAAAACATACCCCAATCTCAACTATTTAAAAGAAAACATACCCCAATCTCAACTAAAACTAAAGCCATCAAAGGCAAATATAAATCTACCCAATACCCAATTTTTTAAGTATTAGTTTATCTAACTTTCTCAAAGACCAAGTAAAATTCTCTTGAAGAAATATCTACACTTATTAATCTTTGTAAAAAATATAGGAACTAAGACTTCTATTATTGGCTACTCACAATCTTTTTACAATACTCAGATATGCAACTGTCACCATATTAGTTCACTGTCTCCTTTATAGAATAGAGATATTTAGTATGAAACTTAGGCAACTAAATTGATATTGATAAGTTACACACATTCCAAATGCAGGAGCATTGAACTTTAAATAAATTTATTAAATTGTCTCTTCTTAGATAGCTAATACTAAGCTTAATATCATTGTCAGTTACACTCTGTTTGTCTTTGTATATTATAATGGATGTGAATTTATGGTATACTATGATTTTTCATGAGACTAATTGTTCTTTATTATTCATGTTTGAATTATTTTGCATATGAGTAAATACATTTTAAATGAAAACACAATTATTATCAAATTCATGATCTACAAATGGAAAACACTATTTTAGATATGAACCAAGTAAACCAAAATCGAAAAGCTGAATTGGTAAAATGAACAACTCAAAAGTCGAGTTATCAAGCAAAAATAGATTAGCAAGTGAAAAACTACAAACTCACAAAACCTAACAACATAGAAATTCGAGAAGCCAAAGGGGTAGTTTTTCTTACAGATTGTAACTAGATGTATTTAGGTCAATCACTTTATCTTTTATAACGATTTCGCACGCATCGCGTGCATATCAGACAAGTGAGTAAGAATGGTAAGGAACTATGGCAATTTAGATTGAGAATGAGCATTTGTTCCTTAATAAGGAATAGACGAACTGGCGCTTAACTAATAAGTTAAAGGAACTAACTATTAAAAGGAACTAGACCTAGGATGAAGCATTACAACGGTTTATTATGTCTATTGAGTAATTTATGCCTAGATTCTAGGTAACTGTTTTAATTAAGGAAAAATCTGATTTTAAGGAAAATCATTTTAAGGAAAAGATTTTATCTGTATAAAGATAATAAACATCCTTTTCGGTTTTTATGGAAAATATTTTGAAGACAATATTTTTAGTAAAAGGATTTTATTTTGATTTTAATAATTAAAATGCTTTTTAATTAAATTAGATTTTCGAATTAATGCTTTGAGTGGTTGCTAGAATTAAGGGAGCAGTAACACAATTATCTCCCACGTTTAACAGTGATCATGGAGATCATGGGTTGAATGAGGAACGTGTTCCTCCGAGTAAGGAACATCATGGGATAATGGTTTTTACCACTAACACATGTTTTAATCCCACGTTCTAAGTTATTACCACTGTAAATACTAATGTCTAATTAAGTTCCAACTTGTGTCTGACCAAGTGAATTAGTGAGTTTAACTAAGTAAAGTGTCAGTGCCTTCATTCACTCATAAAAGCCATTTGTTCTTTGCCTTCTTACTCTAATTCCACTAAGTTTATTTGATCTATTGTATTTTGGTTTTTGGGGTAAGGGGACTTTGAGTGAACTTCTGTAAGAGAGAAGCTTTGAGTGAAGCAAGTTAAAGTGAGAAAACTTCAAGTGAAGTTGAGAGGAACAGTTGTTAAGGGAACAGTTGTTCAGGAACTTGAGTTTAGGAACTCAAGGTGTGGCCCGTGAGTAGAATTAGGTTGTAACAAAGTTGTTTGGCCTAATTAGTGAAAGAGTTGAGTTTAAAATCCCTAGTGGTCGATGTTGTTTCTTCTTGTTGGGCCCAAGAAGTTTTTCCTCGTAAAAATCCCTTGTGTTCCTTTAGCTTGTTTCTTTGTTCAAGTTTAAAATTCCGTAAAAAGTTACGTTTATTTCTACACATACAATTCACTCCCCTCTTGTATTGTCCCTTGTACAATACAATTGGTATCAGAGCAAGAACTCACGAAAGATAGGAAACCCTATTGAGAAAAAGTTCCAAGGAACAATGAATACCACCGAGAAACTTGAAGAAGGTTACTCTACGCAAAGGCCTCCTATGTTCAATGGGAAGTTCTATTCCTACAAGAAGAACATAATGGAGATATTCATCAAGGTCGAAAACTACCAGGTATGGAGAGTCATTGAAGTTGGTGATTTTGAGGTCACAACTACTAATGACAAAAATGAGGTAATTCCTAAACCCTTCTTTGAATATGACAAAGCTGATTTCGAAAAAAATGGAAGTAAATGCAATGGATGTTAAACTGTTGCATTGTGGACTTGGACCCCATGAACACAATAGGATCATGGGATGCAAATCCGCAAAGCAAATATGGGATTTACTAGAAGTAAACCATGAAGGAACTGATGAAGTCAATAGATCTAAAATTGATTTACTAATGATACAATATGAACTGTTCTCCATGAAGACTAAGAAAAGCATACAAGAGATGTTTACTTGTTTTACTAACATTATTAATGAATTAGCTTCTATTGGTAAGTTTATTTCATCAGAGGAATAGGTTCGAAAAGTTCTTAGGAGTCTTCCTAAGGATAGAAGGATGGCTAAGGTCACTGCTTTACAAGAAACAAAAGACTTCACTAAGTTCAACTTGGAACAGCTTGCTGGATCACTTATGACTCATGAGCTTCACCTTGATACTGAGTATGGTGAAAGCTCTAAGTCAAAGTCCATTGCCCTAAAAGCAGATGATGAAGATGACTCTGACTCAGAAGAAGAGGAAGCAGCATTCATGGTCCGAAAATTTCGAAAGTTGTATAGGAACATGAAGAATGGGAACTTCAAAGGTAAAACTAAAAGGTTTTCTAACAAAGTTGCTTGTCATAAATGTGGTAGTACAGATCATTTCATCAAGGAATGTCCACTTTGGGAAAATGATAAGACCAAAGAAAGGAACAAGGAACGCTTCGCTGAAAGGAACAAGGAATCTAAAGCTCCTTTCTCTGTTCGAAAGGCTATGATAGCAGCTTGGGGACATTCAGAGACTGAATAGGAAGAAGAACAACAAACTGAAGAAACTGCAAATCTTTGCCTCATGGCAAACACTGACGAAAAAGAACATGAAAAAAATGTTGAGGTAAGACAACATGGACTTGAATCAGACTTAGATGGAAAAACTAAGCTTGAAATTTATGATCTTCTTTATGATGCAATTCTTGAATGTAGAGATGAACGTGAAAAACGTGAGCAAACTGAACAATCTGTTAAAGTTTGTAAAGAACATATAGAATGGCTTAAGAAAATGAGAACGGATGTTGAAACTAGGTTCTTTGATTTATTTGATAAGAATATAAAAATCAAGGAATCATATGAGAGTGTGAAGAATGAAAATTATCTAATCAATTTAGAAATTTCACACTTAAAGGAATTTGTCCCTGTTCTAAGTTCCTTTGATATTAGATCAACTCCTTTGAAAGGTTATAGATCTGAGATCGAAAATTTGAATAAAGAGAAAAATGTTTTAAAGGAACAGATCTGTAATCTCAAGAAGGAACTGGTTGTTGCAAGGAACAGAGGCAAAGTGATGGTTGTTTCTAAATGGATTGAGAGACCACAGACTAAAAGAAGAGAAAGTCTTGGTTTTGAAAACTACAAGAAAAGGAACAAGCATAAGAAATATGTTGACCTACCTATTGATAAAATTTACATGTACTGTGGAAAGATAGGCCATTACATAAATCAATGTCAACTAAGAACTGGAATGATTAGCAAAATTGTGAAGTTGACCAACATGAAATGGGTTGCCAAATCAAATGCTAGTCATGAAGAGGAACCCACGAAACAAGGGGTTCCCACAACTAACAACTAGTTGATTTTTGCACGTTGGAGTGAGGGGGAACAACACTTGGTATCTTGATAGTGGTTGTTCTAAGCATATGACAGGAGACAAATCTAATTTTCTCTCACTCTCAACCTATGAAGGTGGAAGTGTGACTTTTAGTGACAATAAGAAAGGTAACATAGTTGCCATAGGTATGGTTGGTAAGTCACCAACACATTCCATTGATAATGTATTTTTAGTTGAAGATTTAAAGCACAATCTTTTGAGTATTTCCCAAATTTGTGACAAGGGAAATGATGTTAAATTTAACAGTGAAAAATACTTGATCGTTAACATTAACTCTAAGAATGTCATCTTGGAAGGAACAAGGAAAGGGAACACATATATTGTGGATCTTGATCTTGTTCCTAAAAACAATTTGACATGCCTTAGTGTTATTGAAGATGACCCACTCTTATGGCATAAGCGTCTAGGACATGCTAGTTTTTCATTACTTGGCAAACTTCGATCAAATGATCTTGTTTTGGAGTTACCATCTATAAAATTTCATATTGATCAAGTTTGTGATGCATGTGCCAAAGAAAACCATATTAGATCCTCCTTTAAATCTAAAACTGTTGTGAGCACCGCAAAACCTTTAGAATTAATTCATATGGATTTGTGTGGCCCTATGAGAATTCAAAGTAGAAGTGGAAAGAGGTATGTGTTAGTGATTGTTGATGACTACTCTAGGTACACTTGGGTTATTTTTCTCTCTAGTAAGGATGAGACTTATGATGAGTTCCTTGTCTTTGCTAAATGAGTTCAAATTTTGAGTGGTCACAAATTGATGCATATTAGATCCGATCATGGTAAAGAATTTGAAAATTATAAATTTCATGACTTAAGCAGAAACCATGGGCTAGATCATAATTTTTCTGCCCCTAAGACACCACGACAAAATGGGGTTGTAGAAAGGAAAAATAGAACTTTGGAAGAAATGGCTAGGACCATGCTAATTGCTAGTGAACTTCCAAGGAACTTTTGGGTTGAGGCTGTTAATACTGCTTGTCACATAATAAATCGTGCCATGATGAGACCTATCATTAACAAAACTCCTTACGAGCTTTATTTTGGAAAGAAACCCAATATTACTCATTTCAGAACATTTGGTTGCAAATGTTTTGTTCATAACAATGGGAAAGATAATCTTGGAAAATTTGATGCTAGGAGTGATGAAGCAATATTCTTAGGATATTCATAACATAGCAAGGCTTATAGAGTTTACAATAAAAGAACTATGTGTGTTGAAGAAAGTATCCACATAATCTTTGATGAATCTGACAATTTTAATCCAAGCAAACAGGTTGATGACTTTGAGATTGGCTTGGTACGACCAAATGAGAAAGATGCAGATTCAATTGAGGAAGAAGAAATAAAAGAGGAAAGGAACGAAATAGATGAAAACATTCATAACAATAATGTTATTGTTCCTCAAGATGATGGAGTTGTTCCTGTTCCTACTAAGAACGAAAATGTTGAAGGAACTGATTCAACAATGCTGAAAGAGGAACAAATGAACAAAGCTCCTCATCCTCTCATGAAACTCAAGAGGAACAACCTGTTCCTATAAGGGAGTTTCAACCAAAACCATGGAGACATCAAAAATCATATCCAGTGGAACTCATAATAAGTGACATATCCAAAGGTACGCAGACTAGATCTCAGTTAAGGATTTTTTGTGCATTTCATGCTTTCTTATCATGATAGAACCAAGAAATCATGAAGAAGCCCTAACTGATTCTGATTGGATCACTGCTATGCATGCTGAATTAAATGAGTTCGAAAGAAACAAGGTATGTCATCTAGTTCCTTCTTCTAAACAACAAAAAGTGATTGGCTTAAGATGGGTGTTTAGAAATAAACTAGACGAGTATGGAACAATTGTAAGGAATAAAGCTAGACATGTAGTAAAAGGTTATAATCAACAAGAAGGAATTGACTATGAAGAAACCTTTGCTCCTGTTGCTAGACTTGAAGCCATTAGAATACTAATTGCATTTGCTGCTTATATGGGATTTAAACTGTATCAAATGGATGTTAAGTGTGCATTTCTAAATGGCTATTTAAATGAAGATGTATATGTTGAACAACCCCCTTGATTTGAAAGCAATGATCTCCCAAACCATGTCTACATGCTTGACAAGGCTCTTTATGGGTTAAAGCAAGCGCCTAGGTCATGGTATGAGAGATTATCTAAGTTTCTTTTCGAAAACAACTTTAAACGAGGAAAGGTGGATAAAACTTTGTTTTTCTAAAATCAAAAGGAACTGACATACTACTTGTTCAAATATATGTTGATGACATTATATTCGAAGCAACAAATGAATCATTATGCAAAGAATTCTCAGATCTCATGAGTAGTGAATTTGAGATGAGTATAATGGGTGAGTTAAATTTCTTTATTGGGTTACAAATTAAGCAAACTGAAAAAGGAATAATTATTCACCAACAAAAATACATAAAGGAACTATTAAAGAAATATGGCCTCGAAAATTCAAAGATAAATCACACTCCTATGGGAACTTCAACTAGATTAGATGAAGATTCCATAGGAACAAGTGTTGATCAAATAAAATATAGAGGCATGATTGGTTCACTTTTGTATCTAACTGCTAGTCGTCTAAACATAGCTTTTAGTGTTGGTTTGTGTGCTAGATTTCAAGCAAATCCCAAGGAGTCTCATCTAACTGCCGTGAAGAGAATTCTTAGATATCTTAAAGGAACAGATGATCTTGGACTTTTCTATCCAAGAAGTGATACATTTTGAGTTAAGAGGATATGCTGATGCTGACTATGCTGGAGATCTTGTAAATAGGAAAAGTACCTCATGTATGGTTCAATTTCTTAGTCATAGTTTAGTTTCATGGAGCACCAAGAAACAAAACACAGTTGCTTTATCCACTGCTGAAGCAGAATATGTAGCTGCTGCTGCATGTTGCTCTCAAATGCTTTGGCTAAAACAACAACTTTGTGACTATGGAATAATCTTTAATTGTGTTCCTATTTATTGTGATAATACTAGTGCCATTAGTATTTCAAAAGATCCAGTGCATCATTCAAGAGTTAAGCATATACATGTCAGACATCACTTTCTAAAAGAAAATGTGGAAAAAGGTTTGATTAAACTTGAGTTTTGTCAAACTGAAAATCAGATTGCTGATATACTAACTCAGCCTCTACAAAGAGATAGATATGAAAAATTACATAACAACTTACTCAAGTGTTTTATTTAGTTATTTGATTAACTCATTCGTTCAATTCAATTACATAATAACTTACTCAAGTGTTTATTTAGTTATTTGATTAACTCATTCGTTCAATTCAATTACATTGTAACTTACTGGAGTGTTTTATTTAGTTATATGATTAACTCATTCGTTCAATTCAATTACATAATAAAGTAATTGTTCCTATTACAATCCCCCATGTCTGAATTGATTTGTCTTACACTATGTGATATTAAGTGACTGTGATTAATTACCTAAGACCATTGCAAATTAAGATGTTAAAAACATATACATGGATTCAAAGGAATAAAGCTACTCACAAATGTCACATAATACTCCCCTTATTGCTCCTAAGTTAAAGAAACATGCATGATATGAAGAATGTTGACATTTAACATAAGTTGTTCCTATAGCAGAAGTTCCTTAGAATTTATTTTCTTTCCATAAATTAAAAAGTCCATAAAAATCAAAAATCCGAAAATCCCAAAAATATAGGAATCAGATTTAATCAAGTCATGATTTCTTTTTTATCTTTTATTTTATTTTTATCTTTTATTTTTGTTTTTATCCTTATAATTTTTACGCGTGTAACTCTTCATTTACTGTTACATGCATCTTCTTCCTTCTTCCATTCCAAAACCGTGTTCCTTAAACGCTTCAACTTCACCATTGTTCATCTCCTTCACACCTCTTCGCACGACATAAAACCACAATTTCTTTTCACCAAATGGCAAAAACCTCTCTTAATTCACCTTTTACAAAAGCAAAAACTCCTAAAATCTCTCAAATGGAAAACCCCTCTTCTCCATCCAAAACCCTAGAAGCCGAAAATTCTCAAGAAACAACAATGGCGGTAGAAGAGCAAAAATTGGAGTCACCTAGGAGAAGTGTGAGAAGAAGAAAACTGATTGGGGAAGATGATGAAGAAGAAACCCCGAAACTAGTTGAGGGGGAAGAAGAAGCTACACCTGTTCCTTCCAAAGGAATTGCTGCTTCTTCCTTCAAGAAAAGAGTGGAGCGAAGTGATTCAAGGTATGTTTTAGGATTTTGTGTCGATTTGGAGTAGGCCAAGAAAGTTAGATTCAATGAATTAACCGATATACTAAAGGAACAGGGTATGGAATACCTGTTTGAAACCGCATATAATAATGCCTTAGTTCCTTTAGCTATGGATGAATTTTGTGCAAACTTCATCAACACTGATGGAGTATGTACTACAGAAGTTAGGGGGAAGAAAATTAAATTTTCCCAAGAAACTTTAGCAAAAATATGGGAAGTTTCTTGCAAAGGAACTGATCTATATTTTAAGAGAAAAGGAGCTGTCGCCTTTCCCAATTTCTCCTAAGATGAAATTGTTGAATCCTTTGGGGGAACTGCTGGCCAAAACAAAATAAATCACAATCTTCTCTCTCCTGTCCACAAAATTCTGTTTAATCTTGTTTGGAGAGCACTCATTCCTCGAACTAAAAAGAGGAATGAGGTGGGTCTCTTGGATATGTGTTATATGCTTTGCCTTGACCACCACATTCAAATAAACTTCCCTTCTCTCTTTATCCAACATCTAACTCATTGCATTGAAAATCATTGTGTTGTTGGCTATGGTGCATTGATCACCTCTCGTCTTTCTCACTTTAAAGTAAAGACTACTGGTTGGCCTACCTTGGGGATAAAACAAGGTAATATTCTAAATGAAAAGACTTTGTATGGTTTGGACCTCTCTGTCCAAGATGGAGTGTTAACTAAAGGGAGGATTGCTACTAGTTCCTCTCATTAGAGAAAACTGCATAAGGCAGTGGAAGTCATACTGGAGGAACAAGTTCCTGCCCTACATAACCAAAGGAACAGAAACCCAAGAGGCGCAAAACTGTTGCCAAGAAGCCTTCCCCTCCTGTTCCTAAAAGAGTTAGACATAGCACTAGGTTGAAAACTGCTAAAACTGTCCCTGTTCCTTCAAATAAGGACTCTCCTTTAGTCCTATCTGATGCAGAGGAACAGGATCACAACTCACCTAAGGAACCAACTCTTCCATCCTCACCAAAAATACCAGTTACCCTCACTGAAATTCCTTCCATCTCTCCCTCATCCTTCTCTGTTCCTTCCAGTTTTGAACAGTTGAAGGTTGAGATGAAAGAACCAAACCCTTTCTCCTATACATCCACTGACCTTCCACCAAAACCACTTTTTCTTCCTTCCATTTACACCACCACCTCACCTTCTGTTTCTCTCAAAGGAACAGCCGGTCCATCAGAAGAAAACACCCCAGTTCCTCCACCTAAACCATCCTCTGCCTCTGGTTCTAAGGGAATGGAACAAGTTCCTTCGGATGAGTTTGGTTGGGTTAATGAAGTGTATCTCCCTGCTCAACATATGATTAGGTTTTACAATCATCTTCACTGGACTTTAGATGCTAAAACTGATAAAATGATGGGTTTAATGAAAGTCCTTAGTGATACTGTGATTGAACAACAAAAGAACATGGAGATGATGGCCCAAGCCATTAACAGTTTGAAGCAGCAACTTGATGGGCAACATGGAGAAGTGATGAAGAAGTTGGAAGAAGTGGTTGAGGAAGAAGTCGTCGAGGAACACCATGCATACCCATTCCCTTCCTAATGTCAAGTTCTTGTTTCTCTTAACGAACTAGGAACTCTTAGCTTTTGTTTCTTTTTCTTTTCTTTTCTCTTTTTTCTCTTTTGTACTCTAATGGAACAAGTGCTATAAATATAAATGACTTTTGCTATATTTGTCTTCGTTTGTATTTTGAGTGCATAATTTCTTACTTAGAATGGCTAGTATTATGTGATTGATGTTTGAGCAAGTCTAACCTTTGAAATTCCTAACTTAACCAATTTTTCGGTGCTTGTTAATGGTCTCAAGGTCTTGTAAATATCAGTCTTACCAAAATCACCAAGCGTTTGATCTTTTTGACGATGACAAAGGGGGAAAAGATAAGGAACAAACTAAGTTGACAAAATGAAAAAAATGAAAAATTAATCCTTAATCTGCCTTAATTAAATTATATAAATTATTATTTTATCTTTTTCATTCTCTCTTATGTTATTTGTTGTTTTCCTTAGTTTGTAACTTTGTTGTCATCATTAAAAAGGGGAAAATTGTTGAACCCTAGTTTTGATGATGACAAAGGAACAAAGATGCAAACTAAGTATTGGACTAACAAGTTGTTAAAGTGAATGAATTTCAAGGTATCAATGAAAGGAACAAAGAGAATACTAAGTCAAGGAAGAAATCAAGTTGGGATTTTGAAGACTAAGTAAAGATGTTTCAAGATTTGGTACTGGAGCAGCATTGGAGCAAGAAGACTAAAGCGAGGCTTTTTATTTCTAGTTCCATTGTAAAGGAACGAGTAAAAATGGTAAGGAACTATGGCAATTTATATTGAGAATGAGCATTTGTTCCTTAGTAAGGAACATACGAACTGGTGCTTAACTAATAAGTTAAAGGAACTAACTATTAAAAGGAACTAGACCTAGGATGAAGCATTACAACGGTTAATTCTGTCTATTGAGTAATTTATGCCTAGATTCTAGGTAACCGCTTTAATTAAGGAAAAATCTGATTTTAAGGAAAAGATTTTATTTTTATAAAGATAATAAATATCATTTTCGGTTTTTATGGAAAATATTTTGAAGATAATATATTTAGTAAAAGGATTTTATTTTCGTTTTAATAATTAAAATGCTTTTTAATTAAATTAGATTTTCGAATTAATGCTTTGAGTGGTTGCTAAAATTAAGGGAGTAGTAACACAATTATCTCCCACGTTTAATAGTGATCATGGAGATCATGGTTTGAGTGAGGAACGTGTTCCTCCGGGTAAGGAACATCATGGGATAATGGTTTCTACCTTAACACATGTTTTAATCCCACGTTCTAAGTTATTACCACTATAAATACTATTGTCTAATTAAGTTCCAATTTGTGTCTGACCAAGTGAATTAGTGAGTTTAACTAAGTAAAGTGGCAGTGCCTTAATTCTCTCATAAAAGCCATTTGTTCTTTGCCTTCTTACTCTAATTTCACTAACTTTATTTGATCTATTGTATTTTGGTTTTTGGGGTAAGGGGACTTTGAGTGAAGTTCTGTAAGAGAGAAGCTTTGAGTGAAACAAGTTAAAGTGAGAAAACTTCAAGTGAAGTTGAGAGGAAAAGCTGTTAAGGGAACAGTTGTTCTGGAACTCAAGGTGTGGCCCGTGAGTAGAATTAGGTTGTAACAAAGTTGTTTTGCCTAATTAGTGAAAGAGTTGAGTTTAAAATCCCTAGTGGTCGAGGTTGTTTCTTCTTGTTAGGCCCAAGAAGTTTTTCCTCGTAAAAATCCCTTGTGTTCCTTTAGCTTGTTTCTTTGTTCAAGTTTAAAATTCCGCAAAAAGTTACGTTTATCTCTACGCATACAATTCACCCCCCCCCCTCTTGTATTGTTCCTAGTAAAATAACATAATTTCATATTATGTAAATTATATAGTGAAGTGATTAAAATTTCAGATTTATTAGTTATGTTTAAACTAGGGTTTTGAGTATCAAAGTATGGATTTTTATGGTTTTATGAGTTGGAAAATCATAGTATATTATAGTTTATGAAATTGAGTACTCTTATGATTTTGATTAGGTCTAAGTATGTTTTAAAGGGTTTTAAATACATTATAAGTTGCTGGAAATTTTGTTAATATGCTTATGATGGAATTTTAATTATCAAAGTATGAGTTTTTAAGGGTTTTTAATGACTAGTATAGTAGCACTGTAACAGCTCATGTTTTTAAAGCATGTTTAGGCAAAGTTACTTATGTTTATTAGTTAATTAAGCTTTAATATTAATGAGATATTCTTTGAGAATTATATTATTATGATTCTTATTTGTATTGTGGAAATTTATGAATTAAAATTGTTTTGAAATTTTGATAATCTAGAATCAGATTTTTCTTTAAAAAAAAAAAAGGAAAACCCATTTCCTTTCTTGTCTCTAGTGGCATTTGGTGAGGATGCCACAACATTGAATTATTGTCCAATTTTCACCAAAGTTCAACAAAGATAAAAGAAGCCCCAAAGACCCAATTTTCTTCTCACACTCTCGGTCATCCTTCCTTTGCTCTCTACTGCCATTCTCGCATCCTCTCTCTCTCTTCCTCCTCATGATTTCTGTTGTTGTGGTCGTTTTCTGTCAATAGTCTTCTGCCGGTGTTCTGTCGGTGCTGCCACCAGCTGGGCTGCTGCCCCTTCTTTCTTTTCCCTCTAGGCTGTCAGTGCTGCTGCCGATCTATTCTGCCGGAGCTGTTAGGCCGGAACTCCTGTCGTTGCAGACGCCTGCTATGCCGCTGCTGCATGTTGTGTGAAACTAGTGGTGCTCTGTTCCTTTGTATCTTCTTGTTGTGTTCTCGTGAGTAGCTAAGCAAGGAACCTTCTCAATCCCTCCAATTTCATGGTGCTAATTCAAAGGAAGTTTTAAGTGGGAAAGGTATTCAAATTTATTTTTCTTTATTCTTTGTTTCTGATTTAAGGGTTTGATTAGTTTCTGGTTTGGATTCCAATTAGTATTACTTAAATGTTTGGTAACATTGAAGATTGAAAAGTCTTACAAAATCAGTTTTATAATTTGTGAAAAAGGATTTTTATTAGAATAGTTCTTTGTTGAGAATTATTGTTATTGTTGGAGAAATCGAAGATAGCGTATAAGGTTCAAGTTAATTAGTATTCATTTGAAGAGTGATAGTTCAATGGGAATTAGTTGGAGAATGGTTATTGATTATTGCTATTGTTGAAGTAATTGAAATTATGGGATTTATGTTAATTAGTATTTGAATGGTAATTAAGTGAATTTCGTTAATAAGATTAGAGATAGTGATATGGACTAGTTTCCAAGTATAAAGATATATGAGTGGATTCTGATTCTAATTGTTGTTATTGTTTGGTGGTGACTATTGGAAAATGGTTATGAAGATAATTATGGAGTTCAAGCTAGAGATTGGTGATCAAGTATCTATGATCTTGGGGATCGTGTAAAGGTACACATTGTCCCTCCACCTTATTACTAAATTTGTTTGTGCAACTGTAACTTGTATGAATTTCATGATTTTATAAAAATAAATAGAGTTCAGACTTGAAATGGTTTTATATCAAGTCAAGTTTGTTGAAAGTGTGATGCTTATGTACTAAGTTTTCTGATTATCCGAATTACATGATTTAATGCAAATGTTGGATTATATATTATATAGAGTTTAGCATTGATTTCCTAGTCATGGTTTGAGATATATTTATAAGTTTTGGCTTTGGAAAAATAGTTTTATTCGAGGATTCTGAAACAAAGGTTGCCAGTAATATCAGCTTATGCTATACTAAGTTAGTCGTATTTCATATTGAAGAATAATTGGTTTCTGAGACCTGATAGTATAAGTTAATCGTGACCCACATTTTAAGATATATGAAAGTCATAAATGCACGTGTGATTATAAGTATTTAAGTAAGGACAACATGATTGTCATTGTAATTGTAGGAGTAATTATAAGTGAGACATCCTGAGCAATTTCGTGTGCTCTGGGATATAAATGTATCAAGAGTTTTATTTACAAAAGTATTGAGAAATCGAGCATATTGTAATGGTCAAGTGTTTTGCGATTCAAGTTTGTTATACAAATTCTGGAATATGTTCACAATACAAGATTTTAAATATAGTGGACTAGTGGTTATCAACTTTGAGGAATATGGACTTGACTTTTGGAAGATATATATATGGGTTTAAAAGTCAGACTATAATACAAGATTTCGAGATATATCTATTATGGGTACTAAAAAGTGTATGGTTAGGGATTTCATAAGAAAACTCTTGTTTGGAGATGTTATATATAGTACAACTTATGACTTGCGAAAGATTTAGCTATATGACGTATTTGTGATAATTATTGGACTTGGTCATATATCCTTTGAGATATTAGAGGGAGTGTAAGTTGGTCAGTTATAAAGTAAGCTTTACTATTCCGACTCTTTTGTGAAGAAGAGAAATAAAATTTAAGCTATACTTTTTAGAGATATCTTCGAATAATATTTGGAATTGGGTTTTATGAGATTGAACATCTATGTTAGAATGGTTGTAAGATAAGTTGCTTGTTTGAGGGGTTCTACTGTGGAATTTAAGTTGTTATGTGAGGAAGTTAAGTTGGTTTATTAAGGTTAGTCAGAAATAAGTTCCGGAGTTTAAATGTCGTTTCGTTGATTAATGGAAATTGTTAGAGGAACGTCATGGGTCCTCAAAACATGATGAGCAAGGTATTTGTAGATCTTGGATAGCATAAATCAAGTACAAATAAAGATGTGAAATCGGATATATATAAGATTTATATTAGTGATATAATCGCACAAAAGAGATGTGATGGATTGAAGGAGTAGAAAATAGTATAATAAGTCGTATAGTATCTAAGTTGGGAGGAACTATATCCGAAACGAGAGTCTTCTACTATGAATATTGGACGGGGATAAATAAAAGGGTTTAGAGACACCATCCTCTAACGGAAAGAGTAAGTTAAATTATGGAAAGTGGAAGAAGTATAAATATTTTGAAAGATAGGCTTTGGTGATAGGATTTAATAATATATAATAAATGAGTCAATAATAATAAGAACGTAGAGTTCAAATATTTAAATAATATTGTTATGAGTTATAAATGAGTTTAAGTATTTGGAATGATAATAAGAAAAAGTTATAAACGGATAGCTGATTAATGGTATAACTATTTCTGACTGGGAAGATGAAATAAGATGTTGAATTATAATAATAATAATTGTAGATTATAAAATATGGTATAATATATTAATGGTGATGGAAGTATGAAGTATCGAGGCAATAAAGCCGGGAACCCAAATAATATCTTATGATACTAAGGCTAAAGTAGAGAGGTGTCAGTTCAACTTCGAGGTGGAGTTTAATCATTTTAGATTCTTCGTCAATGGGCTACTAGAAGATGGAAGTTCAAGTATGAGCGGGTTAAATAATTGAAAGAAGGGGGAGATGTTAAACGCCAAATTATTTTATCGTAAGAGTTACTTGTAGTTATAATACATTAGTCCGATCTCTACGAATTTCACCTAAATTATAGAAATACGTCCTATGATGTTTTATATTATGAGACTTAGATAGATATGATACGGTTTATAAATCTAGAGATATGAGCGATGCGAAAATTGATGTTATTACTTTCTGAATTCAGGATGAGCGTGAATAACATGAGTTATACTTGGGAGATGTCAAGAATATTATAATTAGTATCATTGAGCATAAGTATAAACATCGAGATTGGCTTAGCTGTATAGATTGTTAAATAAGATTAAAGGAAAAGGTATTCCTAAGTAAGAGAACTTTTGTAACCAAGATATAAAGTTATGTAAGATTAAATTTTGACTTTCTGATTAGTAAGCTACGTTTTGAGCTTCAATTATAATACGCTTGGACTATATTTCCTTTAAAAGTCCGTATTTAAATGATTTTAGCAAATGAATTTGGTAGAGGATTGAATTGTGTACCCAATTGCGATTATGTTACGAGATTTTTGATATATAAGAATTATGAATTGAGCTTTAGAAAATATTGAATTTGTGAATTATGTATTTTGATTCTGTTTCTGTGAGGGAAAGAAGCTGCTAGAGCACTGATGAACAACATTATGTATTCTGTATTTTCCACGAAAAGTCTTGCAAGCAGTACATAACGGAAGAGGGAGACTTCCCTTGTAAAAGTTTAGAGAATGCGCCAGGATGGCAACTCTATTCGTGTTCTCTTCCCCAGTGTAATATGATTTCTGAAAGAAAATAGAATATGTATTTGAATATTCGAGTGGTTTCGTGGAAAGTTATTTCAAACTCTAATTTCTAAAGTGATGTTTTACTCACCCAAGTTATGGAATTCGTGCGCCGATTATGGAAATGAATTACCAAGAAACTCGTTAGGAATTCATGAAAGGAGTTAACTACGATATACTTGTTGGATTAAAGGTTTTTGTATCCGAAACACATAAGTGGGAGATATTGTTATGAATTAAAGTATGTTAGAGTTGATTTCGGAAGATCATATTAGTTCTATGGAATTCTCATGGTTCTGTCAATTGAAGTATATACTATTTCCGTTATGAGATACTCGTATTATTATTTTAAGCAAGAAGTAACATTATAAATTGCGTTCAAGTATTTGTTATATAATCCTTTTATTATGACTTCTTTGTATCTTGATTTCAAATGTCACGTAAGATAAACTTGAACCTGTAAATGCGTTTTAAGCCACCAAAAAGATTTTCTGGTTGGACAGTGTGTACTCAGTCTATCTGATTTTATTCTTTGAGCCTGTCCTGGTGGGGGCAGAGTTCATTCTTAGTTATTTTGCAGGTATAGTGTGCCCCAGATAGAAAAGATTGGGATCGTAAATTTGTGATCAGAGAGGCGTCTCGTTTAACTCAAGATATGGATTATATTGTTGCTTAGAAATAATCTTATTATGTATTATGGTATTCATTTGGAGATTGTATTAGTTCAGCTTATGAAGTTGTATGAACTATTTTGGCTGTATTGTGGATCATAAAAAGCCCAGGATCGCGTTTGAGTTATGTTGCGTTGCAGGTGTCTAATTGAGGTTAATTAACGTTAATTGAGTTTTATGAATGTTAAGCGTGATCAGCTAGCAGCTCGAAAAATGTGGGCTGTTACAAGCACTATACTAGGAAGTATTAATAATTGAAATTTAATGATGGAAAAGGTTTTTAAACACTTTCAAAGATTAAAGTATTTTAATGTTGCTGGAAATTTATAGAGTATTGATTTGTGGTTATGTTGATTATTGGTAGGCGGTGAATTCTCTTTAGGCGTCTTTTAAGCTTGTTAAAAAGGCCTTGAATTTTGTCTACATAAGGTACATACATACCTATGTGTGGGTTGGATTAGTATTATGTCCTAAGAATGGGATTTATGTAGTATCATGTATAGGGAACTATTTATAGCTCATATGTGATCTATATCCAAGTGAAATTGCATGTTTTATGCCGTTGTGTGAAGCATGTTGATTATGATGATTATATTATGTTTGTATGGATGTTTCATGCAAGCATATGGGATTGGAAACTTTATTTTATTAATTCACATGAGGGATTAATAATTATGTTGTTATTGGATCATGTTGTTCCCTTTGGATTATTTAATTAATTTATGAGGACTGAGGGCCTTATTTGGTAAGTTGGTTAATTAACCTATGAAAGGTTGGTTGATTGTTGACTTGGATCAACAAATAAATAATTATTATGGAAGTTATAATTGGAATTATTCTTGGATTGTTAAGTTGATTATCACCTTATCTAATCCTAAGATAAAAAAGGGAAGTTTATGTATCCTTGATGATTATATTGTTTTTCTTACCTTTGTGAGTCATAACAAATAAATAATTTATTAATCACTTAAAGTGAAAAGTGAATAGCAATAAGCTTTAGACTTGTGCACGTCTGAAGTGTTGGACTAGTATGAGTTGGAGTACATGGTGGTAGCACATGGCTTTTCTTGGGACCGGATTGATCACCGTTTCCTATTTATTTAAAAGGTTCCTCGATATCGTTGGTTAAGGGAGTATGGAGTCGCGCCCGTACTTCGTCTTCTAAATTGAAAACATGTTTGGTTTGGACAACTCTTTCCATTGCCTATTCAATCTAAGTTATAATTAATTTCAGTTATAGAGTCAAGTTTAGTAAAGTTATCTGCAATGTTATTGTATTATTATTATTTATCTTTGCCCTAATGATTATTAGTATCATGTTAGGTTTTATATTTGTTTATTATGTAGTACTCAGCTCTGCTGATTACGTGCTTTGTGTGTGTATGTTGATCATAGCTATGCCTTATTGATCCTGTGGTGACCCATTTGGTGAGCAATCTCTCGGGATCAATAGTGCATTGTCCATCTCAGGTTCGAAGATTATGCATCATGGGTTCGTGATTTCGTGGAGAGCTTGTGTTGACTTTATTATTATAGTTTGACTTTTAATTTATGGTTTGAGTTTGAATTTGGTTTGGTTGACTGTGACTTTGATTTTTGGAGTTTGACTTTTGGTTTATTAAGTTTATTATTCCAAGTTATTTATTTATTTCCACTGCAAAATTCTGAGTAAGCTGATACGTTATCACACGGGCGATAATGCTTTGATAATTCTCTAAGTTTTGTATTAAAAAGGTATTTTGGAAAATAGAGAATTGTCGGGATGTTACATTTATGAGTTGTAACACTCTCTATAAATCAGCAGGCTTACGGTCTTCGATTTCGAGCGACAACGTGCTGCTAACTTGTAGAACTATTACTCAGTGTCATCTTGCCAATTTTATGCATATATAATAAAAGATAACTAAGTTAAAAGTTTTAAAGTTATTTACACCAACATCTAAAAAAAGTTAAGATAAACTTTCTTTTAGTGTTTAGTACTAGTAAAGTTATAGACATCCTGAACTTAGCAGTTGGTTACAAAATACGCCCTCTCCGCTTTGCTATTACATGATTTGAGGACAAAGGTGGAGTCTATTTTATTCCTGCAAGATGGTGCTTGGCATGAGGCAGCTTCAAGGTGTTAGTATGAGTTTAAAGTAAATTTGTTATCTACTATGTACAAAATTTAAAGTTTCCTTACTATAACATTAGCCCTTTACTCAATGAACATCCATTTCCAAGCCCTTTGGCTAAGTATACCAGTTGTGTATTTGCAAAAGAATAGTGCTCTTATCAAATTATGATGGTCGTCTCGACCCGCTTAACTTATTCCCGTATAGAGACCGTCGTCTCTCTTAATTCGTTCTGCTTGCAAGACTTTCAGGACATGTCCCCTTAACTCACGGGTGTTTATAGCTTCTCATGGCTTACTTAACGGATAATAACACCTGCTCTGAGTATCGAGCATTCTTAACTTGTGTGTTCCGTATTCTTAACTTTCTCAATATACATCCGGCTCTCTTTTTAAGCTGGTACTTATATAACTCCTGTTCCCACATAAACTGGAATACTAGCTACTTATATAAATACAAATGCATATACCCGTTATTACTAGTGGAAAAATAAGGAAGGGATGCGGTCAAAACAGCCCTAAGGGCTGCGTTTTTTGCCAGCAGCCCTTTCCATAGCAGCCCTTCATTAGATAAGAAGGGCTGCGGTTTTCAACCGTAGCCCTTCACAACGAAGGGCTGCAGTTAAGGCCAAAAACGCAGCCCTTCTAAGTTTGAAGGGCTGCGTTTTAGGCATAAACCGCAGCCCTTCTTTAACTGAATGGCTGCGGTTTTAAGCATGAACCACAGCCCTTTTTAAGTGAAGGGCTGCGTTTTAAGCTTAAAACCGCAGCCCTTCAAATTCAATTTTTTTTTTTAAAAAATAGAATTAAAATCTGCCCCCCATCCCTCATTGCCAGCTCCAAAGACACCCCCACCCCAAAGACCCCCCGCACCCCCCCACCCTAAGACCCCCGCCACCCCCAAGCACCGCACCCCCCCCCCGCGCCCCCACCCACCGCACTCCCACCCCCCCGCACCCCCTGCCCACCCCCCCCCCCCGCCAGACCCAGCCCACCCCACCCCCGCCACCCCCTACTGGACCCAGCCCACCCCCGCCGCCCCCGCCAGACCTACCCCACCCCCACCCCCTACCCCCGCCACCCCCGCGCGGACCCACCCCACCCCGCCCGGCCCCAGCCCCCACCCCCGCCGCCCCACCCCCCACCCCCGCCACCCCCCGCGACCCACCCATCCCCACCCCCCCACCCCCCGCCACCCCCGCGACCCAGCCCCACCCCCTCCCGGACCCACCCCACCCCCCCCCCCCCCCCTGCCACCCCCCGCGACCCAGCCCACCCCACCCCCCCCACCCCGCGCACCCGGCCTACCCCCGCTAGACCCAGCCCCCCCTCGCCAAGCACCCGCCCCACCGCCCGCCCCCGACCCCGCCCACCCCACCCCCCCCCCGCCACCCCCGCGGACCCACCCCCCCGCCCGGCCCCCCCCCCCCCCACCCCCCCCCCGCACCCCCACCCCATGGCAGCCCCCCACCCCATCCCCTACCCAAAACCTCCATTCGACACAAAAAAGACCGATCAAATTGCAATAATATATATATGACAAGTTTTGTGAACGTAATAATTAACTTTAAATATGTATATATTTAATAATAATGTAAAAAGTGTACATAGAATTGATACAAACTAGTAGATGTATCATAAGCAATCATCACAAATGTGGGACGCCAACTTATCCCGAACTTCATGTAATTCGTCTGTGGTGAAGGCCCTTAAACGTGGTGTCTTATTCATATAAACCTTGCAAAACAACCAAGGAATAAACACATAATATAAGAATTCAATCATTTACCGTAGTTAGTAGTTCTAAAAAATGACATATACCTTCCCGAAATTCAATCAAAAACAAATGCAAGCCTAAAACTCTATACACTAGTTATATTATACCTTATATTATCATTTTCAAAAAGAAAATGGAGTTAAATGACTCGAGAAACATGAATTGGAGTCGAAAAGGCAAAAATAGGGCTAAAATCACATTTATGTTCCCGATATACAACCAACAACAAATGCACGCCTAAGAATCTACATAATAGTTACATTATACCTCATATTATCATGTTCAAAATGAAATTGGGGTTAAATGAAGCGATAATACGAATTGGACGCGAAAAGGCAAAAATAGGGCTAAAATGCCCTTTTCGTTCCCAAAATTCAACCTACAACAATTGCAAACCTAAAAATCTACACAATAGTTACATTATGCCTCATATTATCATGTTCAAAATGCATTTGGGGCTAAATGACTCGATAAGTACGATTTGGAAGCAAAAATGTAAAACTAGGCCTAAAATGACCTTTTCGTTCCCGAAATGCAACCAACAACAAATGCAAGCCTAAAAGTCTACACAATAGGTACATTATACCTCATATAATCATGTTAAAAAAGAATTACAAATTGGAGAAATTATACAGACCTGAGTTTATGTCTCATGATTTATTGACCTTCCGCCGTTTCTTAGGATCCTCAAGTACATGTATCCCTTCCGTGTGATCTACACGCATATAGTTCTCCGACATATTCATCACATCATCTTCCACACTATTTTCAGGATAGGTAAAAGGGGGGAGGTCCTCAAATGCATCATATTCTTCCTCATTATCAACATCACCAATACCGAGGATACTCCTTTTACCAGGTACAACAATTGACCACTTATTATCAGCAGGATCAGTTACAAAAAAAACTTGCTTAACTTGTGATGCAATTACAAATGGCTCCTCAGTTTCACGTAGACGACTAAGGTCAACAAGAGTGAATCCGCAAGGATCATCTTTTCTTACGCAACGTCGATTATCGTCAACCCACTTGCAACACAAGAGGCAAATATTAAAAGTACAGTAGTCCAGCTCCCATATTTCTTCTATTCTCCCATAATAATTGCTTTCAGCATGTACAGGCGACTTATCCTTCGAGCTTGCGTATTGTGTAGCTGACGTCACAAGTGAAACACCACTATTTTGTTGCGATGTTGACTTCAGATCTTGACGTTCAGTCCAAAACGTAAACCCATTAATATCATAACCCTCATAAGAGCGTACAGCTTCACGAGGACCAAATGCTAACCATTTGATCGTTTCGAGAACACTTTCATCCAAATCATTCACTACTCGTTTATGAAACCAATCAATGAAAGTCTTGTTATGCATTTGCGTCAATGCCCTAACTCCTTTTCCGGGATTGCTAACACGTAATTCCTCCATATGTTCATTTAAATAAGGATGGACAGCTGATACGTGATGCAATACAAATAAGTGAGCTTGTTTACGCTTTTCCACGGAAGGTGTGATCAATTTTGAACCAATTGTGCCCTTGCCCTCAAGTCTGCCCTCGTGTCGGGATGTCGGAAGTCCAACAGGATCAACACTAGCAAAATACTCAGCCACAACATTACTGATCTCTTCACCCACAACCCCTTGAATTATACTACCTTCTGGTTGTGCAGGATTCCGAACTTTATCCTTTAAAGTGCCCATATATCTCTCAAAAGGATAGCACCACCTCAAAAACACTGGACCACACAGCTTAATTTCTCGAATTAGATGGACAATGAGATGGACCATAATGTCAAAGAATGCGGGGGGAAAAAACATCTCAAATTTGCATAGAGTTTCAACTACTCTGGCCTGCAAGGAATCGAGGGTCGACGGTTCTAGGACTTTGCTGCATATTGTACGGAAAAATGAACAAAGTTCAGTAATGGTGTGCCTCACATGCTTTGGAAGTATCCCACGAATTGCAATCGGTAAGAATACTTGCATCATGACATGACAATCGTGAGATTTCATACTCGATAACTTCAATTCACCATTTAAGGTAACAAACCGCTTCATATTTGATGAGTAGCCAGTTGGGACCTTAATGCCATACAATGACTCGCAAAAAATCCGTTTCTCTGCACGTGACATCGTGTAGCAAGCTGGTGGCAAATAATTCTTCTCCGAATCCTCCACCTTCTTTTTACTTTTCTGAGTTTCATCATCAACCCTTTCCTCCACTACTTTCTTCTTCCTTCCATCCCTTTTCTGAGCCCACAACTCTGGTCGAAGCCCCTGTTTTTCCAAGTAAAGTCGTGACGCCTTAACATCTTTTGTCTTGCCCGGAATATTCATAAGTGTCGCAAGAATAGCTTCACAAACATTCTTATCTATGTGCATGACATCCAAACAATGTCTGACCTTTAGATCTTTCCAATATGGGAGTTTCCAAAAAATTGACTCCTTTTTCCATAATCCCGTAGGTCGATCAACCTCACTAGCAGGTTTACCAAAGATTGTTTCAATGCCCTTCGCCTGATTATAAACTTCAGTACCAGTTAATGGTCTATGAGCAACTTCTTCTTCAACCGTCCCATCGAATGCCTTCTTCTTAAACCTATAGGGATGGTCGCGTCTGAGGTGCCTTCGTGTGCGCATATACACATGTTTGCAGCCCTTAAGGTGTGTAGATTTCATGTCATCTACACAAATTGGGCAGGGTTGTTTTCCTCTCGTCTTATACCTTGATAAGTTCCCATAAGCTGGATAATCGTTCATAGTATAAAAAAGCATGGCACGCAGAGTGAACATCTCATTAGCATACGCATCAAATACTAACTCTCCTTCGTTCCACATCTTCTGTAAATCTTCAACAAGCGGCTGGAGGTATACATCAATGTCATTTCCAGGTTGTTTGGGCCCCGATATAAGAAGCGACAACATCATGTACTTGCGTTTCATGCACAACCAAGGAGGCAAGTTATAAACCACTAAGACCACTGGCCATGTACTATGCTGCGAACCGAGATTGCCAAAAGGGTTCATGCCATCCGTACATAATCCAAGCCTCGATTCCTATCCTCATTACCAAATGCCTTATGCACCCCGTTGATACTTTTCCACTCGGGCGAATCGGTTGGATGCTTGAGCAGCATCGTCTTTCTTCCTACAATCGCATGCCACCTCAAATTCTTCGCATCTCCTTTAATTGAGAACATGCGCTTAAATCTAGGTATTATGGGTAAATACCACAACACCTTAGCCGGTGGTCCTTCACTACCTCCAGCCTCCTTCACGCTTGTACCTCGACAATCCACAACGTGGACACTCATGTAAATGCTCATACTCATTACGATAAAGCACGTAATCGTTAGGACAAGCATGTATCCGCTCGTACTCTAAACCGAAAGGACACATCGGTTTCTTCGCATAATAGTACGACTTTGGCAGTTCATTTCCATCAGGGAGCATATCAGCTAAAACTTCCAACAACGATGTGAAACTAGAGTCCGTCCAACCAGCTTTCGACTTAATGTTGAACAGTGTTATCACCGCGGAAAGTTTGGTGTACTTTGTACAACCCGGATACAACGGCTTTTCAGCGGCCTCGGACATAGACTCAAAAATACGAGGTCGTTTACACGACCGATCTTCAACCTCGTGTATCATCTCGTCTACCCGATCCCTATCATCATCCGCAAACTCATCATCCAAATTCTCATCCCCGAACTCATCATCCTTCTTTTCTTCACATACATCGTTCATTACTCTAGAGCTTCCTATATACTTCCCCCGCTCACCATGCCAAACCCATACGTGGTATTGACGCCTAAACCCACGACGAAAGACATGCTCCCTAACCACATGTATACTACTAACCTTGCTCACATTTCTACAATTGAAACAAGGACAATAAAAGTCGATCGCTCCGAGAGGATGCTTGATATTGTAATGCAGTTGTACAGAATTCCGAGACCCCTTTCACAAACTCAATCGATTCACGACTACCATACATCCAAGTACGATCCATCTCATTCAAGAAGACCTCTAATAATTAAACACAACCATTCATTATAATGCATCAATCATTATTTAAGTACATACACTCACATATCATCATATCACACACGTATAGAGCAATCTAAGATAGTGACATGTTCAATTGTATGCATGCAGCCGAAGGTCCTTATCACTCCAACCTAACCCATCCTTGGACGTCTAATCTCACTAGTGAATGTGTGCCAACTTTTCAATTCTAAGGAAAATCCGGCAGCATTTCCCTACAGTTCTCCAAGTACACAATGTAGATAATTGCTTATCAACATATGTACCCAGAGAACAATGTAGAGAAATGATGAGCCAAGATTTTCCTCAAAATTGAAAAGAAGACACACATTCACCACCTAAGTGAGATCAAACGTCCAAGAACAGTCCCAAACCGGGGACTATTCAAGACTTACTCCTAATGAGTAAGTCTTGAACGGGTATCTAGGCATATGATGACAATTCAAACAACTTGTAGATTTCATAGCTAAATTACATTGCGTTTTCATACAATCTCATATCAAGAAATATACATACATTATAAGAAATACATATATATATCAATAAATTATCAAATTGAATCACATGACAACTTTGTATCATCAACAAATTAAATCAAACAAAAAAGACAACGAAATTAAACTAGCTAGTTACCTCTTAACACCAATGATAAGCAATGAAGAGAGTAGAGATAGTTGGAACTTTATTTGCCTTCCTAAGCCTCTTCTTCCTACAATTAACAAAACCCACATTGCACATTAATCATTTAATTCAATTAAGAAAAATAAAACTAACTTAGAAACATTAATTCATACTTAACTAAGCAAAAAATTAGCTAAACCCAAGAGCTAGCAATGAAGAAAGAGTAGGGCAGTGGTGGTGGTAGTTGTTGTTGCCGCTTGTGGGTGGTGGCGCTGCGTAGTGGTGGTGGAGCTCCACACCCTAAACCCACTCAAATGGTGGAGAAGAGAAGAGAAAAGAAGAGAAGAGAAGCTAAGAGAAGAGAAGAGAGGTGAAGAATGAGAAGGGTTGTGGTGGTGAAGCAATGTGGGTGCTCCGGCGTCAGGGCTCCGGTGATGGGGCGTTAGGGTTAATGTGCGAGTGACTGAGAGGGAGGGAGGGGTTAGCCTCAAAACCGCAGCCCTTCATACTGCATGAAGGGCTGCGATTTCTTGTTAACCGCAGCCCTTCAATAAAAGAAACCGCAGCCCTTCATACAAGAAGGGCTGCGTTTTTAATAAAACGCAGCCCTTCCTTTTTTTCCCCTATAATCTTTAGTTCATGGATATACGTTTACTATGTTTGCCTATACTACTATAATCATAGACTCATAATATCGGCCTTTGCCGAAAGTTTATATGATTCATTTTCATTCGAATATCTTGTTCTCATGAAATTAATATTTCGTTTCGCGAACTTATTTCGTACTCACATAGTTATGCTTGTTTAGAGACAAAAGTACAAAGGTCTTATAGTATAGAGAGGGTACTTTACTATGTTATGTTATTCTATTTCTTCCTTCTACCCCTTGATCTACTTTAATTTAGCGCCTAACTCCCGCTTCCTTAGCTTCCCTTTTACTTGCTGGTACCTACAAGTGCAAATATCTAATTTGAGTCTTAAATTCTAGAAAGTTAACTCAAACAAAAATCAATACCCATTAAAAAGCAAGGAGTTGAAGTTACTATTCTTATCAATAGTGACGAGACGGCTATACCCTTTGGAATTCACAAAAACACCTGACTGCCATCCCTTTGCCAAGCGTGTTTTCTGAAGCCAGCTTCTCCCACTGTCATGATTTGGCTTCTTTTCTTTCTCTTTCTCTTTCTCTTTCTCTTTTCTCCTGGTTTCCCTCTGAAGTCTTCTCTCTACTCCAACTTCTTTGAAGAAACAGGAAACAGCTTTGAAGAAGAAACATCAATGTACATCACCACATTCTCTCTCCTCAAAACCAAAACGATCATAAATCAAACTAAATCGAATTTCCTTAGTTAGTCAAAAATCGGATCGGAGTGGCATTTGCGAGGAGAGAGCAGAAATCGAATTAATCAAAAGCAAAAGTGATTACGATGAGCTAACCCTGATTTTTGGGGATTTTTTTTTTTATCAATTCACCGTCGATGAAGAAGAAACACTAAATTGGAGTAATGGAGGAAGATATTGAAAAATCCATTACCTTTCTCCATATTTAGGGAGTTCTTGTGCAAGGTAACCTAATTTCTGGTTTTTTTTTCCCATATTGTGAGTAGATTTGTATATCTTGCTGTTTACTTTTCTATCTGGGTGAATTGGTTATTGACTTGGACATGCTTTATTTTTATTTTTCTATTCGGAACTCTTAATTTTTTCTGTTGTTGATGAAAAAGGATAAAGTAATAAATATTAGGGTTTCAGTTGAACCTAGATCTGGAAAACTCTGGCAGTTCAATCGTACTGGATTTTCTGATCTTTGATAAGTTTCCCTATTAGTTTTGTGATTTTTCCAGTATTTGCATCAACTGAAATTGATGTTCATCGTGATTTATATTGATGTAAATGGACTGGTATATAGTTTACGTGATTTATATTGATGTAAATGGAGTTTGATCCATCGTGTTCATGAATTTGGCAGCAACAAAGACATGAGTTTTTCTGCTCCTGAAGTACATAATCAAAACTCACTTTTTCTGAATTTTTGTTCATCTTTTTTGGAAAATTTAAAAAATGGGATCTTGATTTTGATGGGTTTAATGAAATCTTGGGATATGAATTAGAATACATTTTGATGAATGATTGAAAATGGGAATTGGGTTTTTGATTGATTAATGTAATTGGTTGAATTAGAGAGTGATAAGACAATGACTTATTATGTGTTTGAGTGTTTTGTCTTTTTTTATTTTCTTTGATTTTTGACATTTTAATTGGAATACATATGAAGTAGGAATACCCATTTTCTTGTTTGTTGGATCAAATTAGTTTAATTGTGATTTATCTGCCATGGATGGGATAAGTGTGGGAGATATTCTTGGTAGTTGTTATCTGGTGTGTTGGATTTGAAGTTCAGAGGTCAACTTGTTTAAATGATTGGATGTGAGAAGAAGTATTATGTCATGAAGATAGAGCATATTCTCTTGTACCTTTTTTGTGATCCTGGAATCAAATTTTGTTAAGCAATTGGTCCCAAAAGGTTCATAGTACTAGACTGTAAAAAGGGCTGCGTCACCCTCAATGTGTGATACTATGATGCAGTTAGTTGATTCATTGTTTGAGACATATCATCTTGATTTACAATGATTTAGTTTTCAGGGGATAATTCAAGATCTGAAGATATACATGTTGCTATATGATAGAGCAGGCTACGGAGATAGTGATCCTAACCCGAAAAGGTCCCTCAAGACTGAAGCATTAGAAATCGAGCAACTCGCTGATCAGTTGGAGTTATGACCCAAATTCTATGTTATTGGAGTGTCACTGGATCATATCCTACTTGGAGTTGCCTCAAGTATATACCACACAGGCAAGTATTTTGTGCTAAGAGTGTTTATTTCTATTTGAACTTAACTTGTTTGCTGTACTTATTGACTTTCAACTTAACTTTTTCCAATTAATTTGCACTTGTTACAACTTATGTAGTTGTTTGGGTATTGGCCTTTAACTGAACTTATCAGTGTTAATTCATTATGAACTCAAGTAATCAATACTTATTTGTCCTGAAATGATGATATTGAGCTCGCCTGAAAAAAGGTATATTGAGTTGAGATTGATGAGTAACCTGAAATGATAAGCTAGCTGAAGCGCTTGTTTAAATGATAAATTTAACATAAATTGGTAGTTGAGTTGAGAAGTTAGGGCTCGTATTTGCGAAACAAGACTAAAATGACATTAAATTCATGTAATCAAACAGAAACTACAAAAAGGTATGTTAAAACGTGCGTACTTCTGTTAAATAACATGAGTACTTATTATATTTATCTTCAAAAGAAATTTGGAAAATATTTGCTGCTATTTTATGCTCAAATTGTAAAAAGAAAACAAGAGATTTACTTAATTAAGACTTATCAACCTAAATACTCCAATGGAATTTGGATACATGTGCAGTTTTGAAGGAATGATGGTACCAAACAGAGGGCAAGTAGCATTGTTGATATTCTGCACCTGACTGGAAATGCTACAAATGGGAATATAATAATTTCCCTTTGTTAGACCCTAATTATCTTGAGGTGGAGTTCCTTATAATTGGATGTTGACAGAAGACGACGAGTTCCTCTGAACTAAGACAAATTATCTTGACAGAAGACGACGAGTTCCTTATAATTGGATGTGATGGAATCTGGGATGTGTTGTCGAGCTAACGAGCAGTAAGCATTGTGCGACATGGATTAAGGCGGCATGATGACCCGGAATTATGTGCAAAGGAGCTGGTCAGAGAGGCTTTGAGGCTCGACACCTTTGATAATCTGACAGTCATTGTTATTTGCTTTTCTTCTTTTGATCATCAGAGAGAACATTCGGGGTCCAGGCCTTGGAGATTCAGGTGCAGCCTCTCAGCAGAGGCCTTGTCTACTCTGAGGAGCATTATGGAGAGCTAGGACTGTCATTAATTTTTTCTTTTCTCAGGTGTATGAAGTAGGACTTCTGTGAAGGTAAGTTCGGAAGTCTAAGGATAAATATATGTGATATTATAGAAACTGGATTTACTCTTTATGCCCTGAATTGACTATCAAAATGAACTTGTTATTAATAGCTATATACTTGAAAATTATGTGTTAAGTTTGTAACTTTACATATTGATCAATGTACATTTTGAAGACGAATGTTATCACGAGTATAATCCTGTATTTTGGATAGTATTATTTCTAGATTATAATTGGTACATCCTATAGAGTTGCTCATTTGAAACGATCGATTTAGGATGGAGTGAATATCATATATGGACATATTTAGATTAATATAGTAATATGTTTGCTTGGATTGTGAGGGTAGTTGGACATACTTTTGATTGATAAGCTAGAATCTTGTGAGCTCCATTTTCATATGGTTCTTCCGTAAACGCTTCCAATGATGTCATTATGCATTGTTTTGGTTGTTCGTTACTGCTATTTGTTTGTCAATCCCAGCATCTAACATCCTTCGCTCTCTTTTTTTCTTTTTTTTTTTTTGACATACTGTTAATGTTTCTAGGTATAACAAGATGAACAAGGGAAAAAAAGGTTTTTCGTGTCTTTGATAGCTGAAAGCTTTTCAAAATTAATAGATTGCTGGCTTCAAAGAGATGTTTATGGCAAGATACTAATAATAGTGGTTTAATCACACTTGAGGAAGTCAAAGCTGGTTTAAAAAGATCTGGCTTGTATCTTAAAGATACAGATCAGATACCCGATGGATGTGGTAATAG
The DNA here is from genome assembly GCA_947646795.1 of Beta lomatogona. Taxonomy (NCBI): domain Eukaryota; kingdom Viridiplantae; phylum Streptophyta; class Magnoliopsida; order Caryophyllales; family Amaranthaceae; genus Beta; species Beta lomatogona. The sequence continues at coordinate 1,987,086 of CANSNZ010000271.1, forward strand.
TTTAGTTGTTATGAAGTTTCTTTGTTACACACTAACCATATTCGCTGAACCTTCTTGTTCATTGCTGTTTGATATTTTAGTTACTTTTCTTGCTTTTTGGTTATTGCACTCTGTTGACATTAGAAGATACTAAACCTTCTTGTTCATTGCACTCTGTTGACCCTAAATGTAATTCATTTTAAAAGTATTATATTATGATTAATTGAGATTTTAATTAGTTTATCGAAATGTCTTAAATCCTGATCAGTTTGTGCTTGGTTGTTCCTTGCTTGAAGATTGCCCTTTAGGAGATAATAATTTTTCTAACATCTTATGACTTAAGTTTTTGTTTTAGGTGTTTTAACTTAGTTTCCACTTTGCCACATAGGAAAAAGGAAAAAGAGTATGTAGTATGCACTGTATGGTGGTGCACCACCACCTGAAGATGTTAAAGATCTGGAACCTAATGATGAAATGGAGCTGAACCCGTCAGTTTTCGGTATTGCCTCAGTCTTTGAGTCTTTGCTGCTGCATTTAGTTTGTAATGCAGCATGTTTTCTACAAAATTTCTTCATATTTGTGTATGGTTTTAAAGAAATAATTTTTCCATGTCCAAAAAACAAGAGAAAAACAACATAAAAAAGTCGAGAGAATATCTAAGAGGAAAGAGAATGAACATGGGTGCTTCTATATTTTCCTCAACAGCATTTATTGTAGTCATTTTACTTGTCCTTGCCAATGGTTGGCAGTGTCATGGCACTATAGGTTTGATGTATGTATTTCCCCCCTTATTTGATAATCACGTGTTGTTCAGTATTATTAATAATTTTACTTTATATATCGTTCTTTTCTTATATATGCCTTCGGGCTACATTTATCAATTTCCGCTGTTTTTAATATGTAAAACATTATATCATATTGCAGATAAGGTTGAAAAAGGTGACACACTTGTGCAAGACAAAAGAGCATGATTACTGTCAATGGCAAGTTCCCTGGTCCTCCAATTGTTGCAAGGCAGGGTGATCAAGTTGTTAAAGTTGTAAACCATGTCCCACATAATATCACCATCCATTCTTGTATGCTCATATGGTACTCTTGTATGCCATTTATGTCTTTTAATTGAATCTTGCTTTTCTTACCAGGCACGTTCGATACAACAGTTGGCTATGAGAAATTTCGAAAACCTATGGGTAGAGAGTGATGATAATGAATCAAAACCCTAGGTTGTAAGGAAGGGAAGACCACCAACGAATAATTTGAAGAGACCACCAGATAGACCTCCACTAGAGAGGGGCTAGCTCTGCCTTTCCTGAACTGCTGCTGGTGGAACTACAAACTCATTGGTTGTAAGGAGGTGTTCTTCGTTACTTTGTCTCTAAACTCATGCGCACTTTCCTAAACCCTGATGGCATCAAAGAAGGGTCATTTTCTTCTTATTTGATTTCAGGGATGCTTTTTAATTGCTAATATTTGGGTTAATTGTGTTATTTTTATATGTGGGTTTATTTTTAAAGTGGGATTATAATGTCCAGGCAAGTGGTAATATGTGCGAGGAATTTGAGCTCTGCTGCTAATTTCATCCCTCCTAAGTCATTTCGAGTTCGCCGAATGTATTATAACAACGAGGTATTTTTTTCTCTTTCTTTGTTTGTTTTGATCTTTGTTGAAGACTAAATTTGATTCTCTGAAAATAACATTTTCCTTATTAACATTGGAAGCTTAGATGATGGAATGTGATATTGTTGTCTTTAAATGGCCAAATACTTTGTTCTGAGAGCAGAAACTTGCATTATCCCACGGGTATGAGATTATTAACTGGTAATATATTTGCCTATTGTAATATACTCCTGCAGTTCCTAAATAATAGGCCACTTTTGATCTGATGTTATTTTTTAGGGAACATAGCATAACTTCTGTTCTTTTTGCAATTTTTCATTCTTTTCTATTAAATCTTCACCATATCACCAAAAAAGGCAGTATTCCGCTACAATTGTTAGTAAGAATATCCAGTTTTGTTTCTGTTCATGGCTACTGATATATGCTTCATTGTCATTTCCATGCTCTCTCAGACCAGATGCGAGATGTTCAAAACACCAGAATATCACAAGCACGTGCACAACGAAGTGATTAAACAGGTAGGTGTTGATGTCTCATTGAAAAAGAACATCTTACTAAAAGAAAGGGTATTCTAGGATAATTAGAGAAAATTTAATTGGATACGGTTGTTAATAGGGAAATGGTTGTTAATAGAGATAATATAATTGGATACGGTTGTTAATATATTGCAGGAATAGGGAAATGGGGAGACCATCTAACTCTTGAGGCAGCAGCTGATAAGGTTTGCACTCTTTACTATGTACTAATTAGTTTGTATGACTCCTTTAGGTTATTTCTTGTTTGTGGGAAGTCCTTTGATGGACTAATTAAATCATAGATATGTCATACTCTACGAGTAACTGGACGAGTAATACTTCAATTCAAAAGGCGAAACATATAATTAAGTAAAACGAGGAGTAAATTAGTCATTTAGGGAAAGGAAATGCACTCAACATCTCCTAAACTCCTATTCAGGTTTGAGTCCTCATTCCCCCTCCCCTGGCTCCTTTGTTGTTCTAACTGAGTACTCCCTGAGTTAGGGGCTTAGATCCTGCAGAATTGTAAGGGTATATTTACTCAATTCAATTCGAGTAAGGAAAAAGAGTGACCGAGTACAGGTGTAGAAATTTAGGAGAAGTAAAAGAAGGTAGTGAGAGAATGATTAGAATTCAAATGAGGGAGTTGCTCCAGAAAACAAATATTTACTCAATTCAATAATTTATATTTTACAAACTTTCTTAGGGAAGGAGGGAGCATAGAATTAGGAGAAAGGAGTGAGAAACGTAAGAAATAAAGAGAATTCGGCTTTCCTAAAATGTGTAGAACTAAATTAGAGAAAAAGAGAGATAGGGAGGTGTAGAGTTAGAAGAAGGTAGCTAGAGGTTTGGGTCTTACAGATCTTAATGGAGCATATTTTCTCTTTTGTTAGGCATTGTGTACGACGAGAGTTTGATTCCATTTTTCAAGCATTGGTGGAGTTATTCTTGGCGATGAGGATTATCAAACATTAGTTATGTGCTAATTAGTTTGAATGTTAAGAGATTTTATATTGGATTGATTTAAGTTGCTCTGTTTATCGAGCCCAAAAAGGACGATATTAGCCTTTATTGGCAGGTTTCATGTATTATTGTGATGGCTTTAAGAACAATTCCTTTGTTCAGAATTGTTTAAAAACAGTGTAGTTATTCCTTGCTGATCACTGGAAATTTGAAAAAAAATCATAAATCACCTAATACACTAGCTTAAAATTGTGGACATACAGGTGAGCAAATGTTCTGTCGTTATCCTCTAGGCATGAGTATACTATGTATATGCAAGGTAAAAATTACATGCTTGCTTTCAAAAATACAATGTATATGCAATGTGAAAACTACATGCTTGTTTTCAAGCCATTTTAGAGTGAGGGCAAAGAGAAATCATAAGAAAAAGAAATTGAAGAGGATACTTCCACCTGATACTTATGTCGATTATGTGATAGTCCCTCGGGAAGAGCCCAAATAGATCATGAGATCAGTAAGATAAGTTTCTTTTGTCAGCATAAAAGCATTTTATTGAGGTAGTTAAACATATTGCACATTTAACATCTCTTGGTATGTCAGAAAAAAAAACTAACTTTGCATGATTTAACAATCATTTATGGCGTTCTGCAGCTTGGCTCATCTGAAGATTTTATAAAGGAATCAAAAATTTTAGCTTGTGGAAATGGCACTGATAATCCCCTACATCTTCCATGTTAAAGAAGCAGCACACCAGCACATGAAGGCCCTATATTTCAACCAGATCCCTCTTAAGGCGAGTTAGAGAAAAATTTATTCAAGTCCCAAACAATCTACCATAAACATGTTATAATAACACAGGGAATATTTCTGGTTTACATTAGTGACTTTTATCTATTGTTTGTACTTGGAAATTTGTGCTCTCTTCATCCATAATGCTGGAGAATATGAGAAAAGAAATGGTCAAATAGAATCATTGTATTAGGATGGCGCATGCCTAAGATCATAATATTTGCAGTGTTTATGACTAGATTGAAATGAAGTAGAGGGGGTTAATTTCGTGAACACACAAATGCTTGGAGGGGGAAACTGAAATTACTTATCTTAGAAGTGAGGCTTTCTACATGTTTATCATATCCAAACCTAACCTATGGTGGCAAAAAATGGTTTTGCCTTCTTGGTGTTACAGGTAGCCAGACATGAAAGAACTTTGGCTGATCAAGAACCAATGCATTTGCACTATCGGTGGCTATGTAAAATTGGATTGCAATAGTCTATTCATGTTTTTTTCTGTTTCAGAACCTTGTTGGCAAAAATAGTAACTTGTTTCCTCTTTTTATTGGTGGTGTATGCTTTGTCCCAAAATTTCCATATGTGATTATAACTAAGTTAGATTTAGATATCGTTCAATATTAATAAGCATGATTTTATAGGGTATTGAATGTGCTAAGATTTTATTCTTTAATGCTTTGAACCTTTTGGGATTAAGGCTTTGATATTTTTGTTTCGATTAATAATTTGTGTCAAATTAATGTAACTCCAGATCTTTCTAATTTCATATCTTTGTATAGTATCGGAAATGAATGAGGAAGTAGCGGCAAAATATTCTACAATAAATATACATCAATTGATTGTTTGGAGCCGGGAGGAAAACCAGTGTCGAGGCCTTATGTCGAACAACCACTAATACGCATCTTGATATAACTATGTCCTTGTATGTACCATCCAGTACCAAGTTTAGATGAATTTGTTTATCCTTACTCGATTTGCTAAAGTTTAATCCCAATATCACAACACGTTTTGATTTTCGAAATTTGCCACCTTGGGGGACGGCGCGCATCGCGCGCCGGCCAACAACTAGTAGAGGAAAAGGTTGAAGATTCCTGCCGCAGGACCTGCGTCCTCTTGCGGTCTTCTTCCTTCGTTCTAGGCAGCAGCTCTTTGTTGTCCTTTCCTCCTAAAATTTTGGTGAGTTTAGTTCTATTATATCCTAAAGTGGGGTACAAGTGTCTTGTCCTTATCTCCCGTCTTCATGACTCATCTTCCCTCTCAAACATAATGCTACCAGCTTATGGTTTGAGATGTCATTTAGTGAGATGATTTCCCTTAAATTTGTCCTATTCACTTTGTTTCATGGCTGGTAGTATTACTACTCCACGCCACTTATGTCCTTCCTTTCTTTATTATTATGTTTTCCTTATTTCTCTTTTACTATAATACAAATATATATACACATACATTTACATATACACACATATATATATGCATATATACATTTATATATACTTTTTATTGCCAGACTCTAGTTGGTTATTCGTTCGGTATCCTGGCACACATAATTTATTGCTTGTTACAGTCTACCCCCCTTAAAGAGGTTTCGTCCTCGAAACCTATGTCTGTAGTTAGGGAGGAACCTTCAAAAAGATGTCGGTAACGTGTCTTCATTTCACCCTTTTTCTCCCAAGTCATTTCTTCCGAGTGCTGATTTGACCAAAGCACCTTGACCAATAGGATTTCTTTATTTCGTAACACCATACTCTTTAGATCCAAGATTCTCATAGGTTTCTCTTCGTAGCTTAAGTGTTGGCCAACCTGTATGTGTTAGCCAACCCGTAAGGGTTGGTGGGGAAGTATATGGGATGGATCATGCACATATTTCCTTAACTGCGATACATGGAAAACGTTATGCACATTTGCCAGTTCAGGGGGTAAAGCAAGCTCATAAGCTACTTCCCCAATCCTCCTTAAAATCTCATAGGGTCCGATATATTTCGGACACAACTTAAATTGTTGTCTTCCTTTAATGGGGGAAATTTTAAGAAACACCTTATCCCCTTCCCTGAATTATATTTTTGTACGTCTCTTATCAGCGTATTTCTTCTGTCGATCCTGAGCGGCTCTTAACCCTTATCTTCCGAACCTGCTCCATGGTTTCCTCGATCAATGTAGGTCCTACCAACGCCCCTTGACGCAAATCGTCCCAACAAATAGGCGTTCGACATTTTCGACCATATAAAGCCTCGTAGAGTGCCATCTGAATGCTGGCTTGGAAACTGTTGTTGTATGAAAACTCTATGAGAGCGAGCTTGTCTTCCCAAGATCCCTAAATATCAATCACACTGGCTCTCAACATATCCTCAAAGGTCTAGATTGTTTGTTCTGTTTGTCCATCTGTGGCTGAATGAAATCAAGTACTAAAATCTAGTTGGGTTCCAAAAGCCTCCTGCAAGTTTCCCCAGAAATGAGACAGATACAGAGGATCCCTATCTAAGATGATGGTGACTAGTACCCCATGTAGCCGTACTATATGTTGAATGTATGCATCGGCCAACTGCTTTATAGTCCAAGTTTCCTTGATTGCAATGAATCGTGCGGTTTTGGTCAACCCATCGACGATCACCCAAATAGAATCGTTCCCATGACTGGTCCTTGGTAACCCTAGGACAAAGTCCATTGATACGGAGTCCCATTTCCACTCCGGAATAGGCAATGGTTGTAACAGCCCTGAGGCCTTCCCATGATCAAATTTGACAGGTAAGGCATCTAGCAACAAATTTAGAAACATCTCGTCTCAGCCCCTTCCACCAGAACGACCCTCTAACATCTTGGATCATTTTATCTCGCCCAGGGTGTACCAAATAATGACTATTGTGGGCTTCCTATAAAATTTTATTCTTTATTTTATCATCGTTAGGTATGCACCATCTACCCTTGATTCGTATGCTACCGTCCTCATGCATCTGAAAATCTCGAGCTTACCCCTACTGAATCTTATCCCGTAATTCCATTAAGAACTTATCAGTCCGTTGTCCTTCCCGTATCTCCGCATACAAGGTAGGCTGCACTGAAATCGAACTAAGTATGGGGTTTCATGTTGTTGTATTACCAGCACATCCAGTCGTTCCAGCTCTTTGTATACATCAGCTGGCACAGATATGAGGGACTTAATTTCCCATATAGGTCGTCGACTTAGGGCGTCGGCCACATAGTTGGCCTTGTCGGGGTGGTATTGTATGTCAACGTCGTAGTCCTTTATTAATTCCAACCATCGACATTGCCTCGTGTTTACCTCTTTCTGGGTAAAGATGTATTTCAGACTCTTGTGATTAGAATATATTTTGCATGATACCCCATACAAGTAATGTCGCCACAATTATAAGGCGAATACTACAGCAGCCAATTCAAGATCATGGGTTGGGTAATTCTTCTCGTGAGGCCTCAACTACTGGGGGGCATAAGCAATCACCTTCCCTTGTTGCATCAATACACACCCTAACCCTTCCTACGAGGCATCACTAAAAATTTTGAATCCTTCTTGCCCGGCTGGTAATGCCAAAACTGGGCTCGGGTCAGCCTATTCTTCAATTCTTGAAACGCGTTGTCGTACTCACGTGTCCATTGAAATTTGGTGGTCTTTTTGAGCAAGTTTGTTAGAGGCAATGCTATTCTAGAGAAGTCTTCAATAAATCTTCGATAATACCCAGCTAACCCCAGGAAACTCCGTACTTCAGTCACACTTGCTGACACAGGCTAGTCCTGAACTGCTTTAACCTTCCCTGGATCCACCGAGATCCCTTCTTCGGATACCACATGTCCTAAAAACGTTAATTGCTTCAACCAGAATTCACACTTGCTGAGTTTTGCGTATAATTGTTGTTCTTGCAATATACGCAAAGCCTGCTTCAGATGTTCTTGGTGTTCCTCACGTCCGGGGGAGTATGTCAAAATATCATCTATGAACACTACCACAAATTTATCCAGGTGAGGCTTGAAATATCTCTGCATCAAGTCCATGAAAGCAGCTGGTGCATTGGTAAGCCCAAAAGGCATTACTACATAGTCGTAATGCCCATACCCGGTTCGGAATGTTGTTTTTGAAATATCGTCATCTGCGACTCGTATTTGATGGTATCTAGATCTCAAGTTTATCTTAGAGAACACCTTTGCACCTTTAAGCTGATAAAAAAGATCCTCAATCCTGGGTAGCGGATATCTATTCCTGATGGTGATCTTGTTGATTTCTCTGTAGTCAATACAGAGCCTCATCGACCCGTCTTTCTTTTTAACAAATAGAACCAACGCTCCCCATGGTGACACGCTTGGTCGGATATATTCTTTTTGCAATAGTTCATCCAGCTGTTTCTTTAACTCCATCATTTCTGCGGGTGCCATCCTATAGGGAGCCTTTGAAATAGGAGTAGCTCCAGGGATTAGGTCGATATGGAAATATACGATCATGTGGGGTGGCAAACCTGGTAAATCATCAGGAAAAACTTCCAAGAATTCTCGAACCACCTCTATATTCTTGATTGGGGAGTTAGCAGTTCTTAACTCATCAATATGGCTTAATTTCCCCCGGTTCCCTGGTTGTCAATCCAAACTACCCTAGTGTCACAGGTTCGGGGTATTCAGAACGTAATAGTACGCGCATAGCATTTTATGATTGCATGATGCTTACACAACTAGTTCATTCCCACAATTACATCATATGAACCTAAATGCAAAGGTATTAAGTCTATGTGGGTTTCCTTTCTAGCAATACTCATTGTACACCCCCTAATAATATACTTACAAAGAATTGAGGTTCCTTTGGATTTGGATCATGATTTTAGCTCGAGTGATGATATGGATGAAGTCGAGGATGATGAACATGGTGAAGATTTTGATAATAACTTCTTTTACTAGGTACGTTTGTATGTTTTATTTCGAAGTCTCCTCAGAGGCCATGGATCTAATTAGTCGGGCAAGTTTTTTTTGCTTCATAACACAACTTTTCCTTGAAAAACAATGTACATCTAAAGCTTTTTTTGGGTGTTTCTGAATTATGAGCATATAACGTACATATTTTGTAGCTGCAAGTGCAGGACTCTTCAAAGAGGCTTTCTCTTCAGAAGATATTGGAGCACCTTTGGATCCTGAAAAATGCAGAACTTATAGGAACTTGTCATAAATAGATCGGATTTTCCAGCAAGCATGTCAATAAAAATTTGTCCTGTAGAATGTAATAGTAATTTTCCCGGAATGAACCTTTGTACTGTAAGAACTGTCCCTAGTAATCTTCTTTGTAGTAACTTATGGTTGTAATCCCCCACAATTTTGTCAATTTTATAAATATATTTAAAGTATATTTATATATGTTTTAGTATTTAAATAATTAATTTCTTAAAAGTGGTGACTATTTTTAAAGTCAAAGGATTATTTAATGTTTTTAAATAATCAAATATTTTATTGAATCATACTTTGAAAATTATTTTATAAGTTAATTTGTTGAGTTGAAGTACAAAGTTTTAATATTGGGTTGAGGAGCCCAAACATCAACAACTTTTATATGATCACCTTTTATTTAAATAATCCACAAAGCCCATCCATTCCTCCTCCTCTCTTGGCTGCCGGTTTCTTCCTCTCTCTTCTTTAGTTATTTTCTTCCTCATCTATATTATTTTAATGCATAGGTTTAATGTTTTAAGTATGGTTTTGATGTTTTAATATTATTAAAGGTTGTATCTTTGAGTATTTAAATATAAATTTCAGATTATATAATTAGTTTAGTAAAGGAATTAAATTTCATATTTATTACATATGTTTAAACTAGGTTTTTAAGCATGAAAGTACGGACTTTTAATGTTTTAAGAGTTGGAATTTGTAGTACTATGTTATAGTTATGAAAAGTAGGTACTTTAATATTTATAACTATGTTAGAGTAACTTTAAAAGGGTTTTAGAAATATTATAAGTTTCTGGAATTTATATTTAGCACACTTATATTGGGTTTTGAACATCAAAGTATGGATTTTTAAGGGTTTTGATGACTAGTATGGTAGTACTATACTAGGGGGTACTAAAGGTTGAAGTCTTAAATGTTTAAGAAGGTTTTAAAACACTTTTTAAGAGGGTTTAGATTATTTGAAAATTGCTGTAATTTTATTAGAGTATTAATACTTGGATGTTTTGGTATTTGGTAGGCGGATATTATACCTTGTGTTGTAGCCTAACATCTACGGCTCCCTTAACGACACATGGGTTCATCAGAGCCGTACACGTGTCACCCTATTTAAAATGAAAATAAGGCTTAATCTCTGGGCTATACTCAGTTGGGGTAGAAGGATTGAATTTCTGGCCCAACAGTCAGGATCCAGTACTACCAGGTGGCTGAAGGAGAGTGGACTTTCACCAGTCCTGGTCTGCCACGTGTCATGATCTGATTCCCCAGCAAATCAGAAGCCACTATTCTAGGGCAGATTTTAAGGATAGCTGTCAACTTGCTATCACTATAAATACCCCTGAAATCAGGAGAAACATTCATTCAATGCAAACAGTGTAAAGTTACTCTGATAAAATACTCTTTCTCTTTCTCTCTCTACTTTCTCTCACTACTCCTGATATCTGACTTAAGCATCGGAGGGGGAACCACCACCCAAACCTCCAGGGTGGTCCCTTTTTGCAGGTTCGGGAGCAGAGCCCAGACCAAGGACTAAGCGGACCCAGACATCGTTGCACAAGTCTCCAGCTGAAGAACACTCAAGATACTAATTTACTTGCTCGACAAGGAAGTTATAACCCGGAGCCAGCGGCTAACAATCCACTTCCTCCTAGGGGACGTTCCCAAGTAGATCGACTAGGCCCTAGTCGACCTGTTCGTCAGGAACCCTCTAGGAGGACGGCAAGAGGAAAGCAGCCAGAGTATAATGATCAGCGAAGAAAGATGGACTGGAACCTGGTGGTGAGGACCCAGGACCATGTTCGTCCAAGCGGGCACCGAATGGAAACAGATGCTAGAGAATATCTAGAAGCAAAGAAAGCTGCTGCATTACAACGATCAGCGACAGGATCTACACCATACCTGAGAGACCCTCCTTTGAGGTTGTCGTCCAGAGGGGAGGGACGAAGTTTAAGTCACTCTCTTGTTCATCCACGACAGGAGAAGACGGAGGCTCAGCCCATGGTCTATAGGCGTCCAGTGCCTGCAAACACGTCGTCTGATCCCGTGTTAAGGGAATATCGTAAGGAGTACATACCCATTGAGGGACAGATGGGAGCCCTCCGGATTAATTGGCCTACCCCATTCTCGGCCAGGATCATGGAGGCGCCCCCCTTTCCAAAGGTAAAACTCCCAACCATTGAGCCTTTTGATGGAACAACTGATCCTGATGATCATCTGTCTGCGTACAAGCATCAGATGTACGTTCAAGGGGTAGATGATGCTACTTGATGCAAGAACTTCCCAGCAACCTTGAAGGGAGTTGCTCAGAAATGGTTCAACAATCTTCCCCCCAATTCAGTCAACAATTTTACTGAACTCAGTTTCTTATTCACTAGTCACTTTGTTGCCAACAAGCAAGAGCAGAAAACCAGCATGCACCTAGGCAAGGTCGTCCAGGGACCTAAGGAGGCTCTTAGAAGTTTCGTTAAGAGGTTCAACCTAGAAGCGCTTCAGATCCAAGATCTTAATGCTGGAGTGGCCTTTGACGCCTTCATCGGGGGTTTAAGGCCAGGAAGTTTCAAGTTTGATCTTGTTAAAAAGAAAATCTCCACTCTTGCTGAGGCTTTGAGGGAAGCTGAAGCGTTTATTCACGCTACTGATGTGTGCAGAGGCGAAGCATCCCGAGTCTAAGAAGCCTGATGAGGTTGCTCAGCCAAATAAAAGCAACCCCAAGAAGGCCGAGACTTGGGCTATAACCTCCACCACCACTTCGACCAGAAAGAGCAAGAGGAAAGAGGCTGAGCCTTCTTCATCCAATCCGATCGAATTCAGCAAGGACCAATACTCCATCCTCATGGAGATAAAGGATCAATATGAGTTGAAGGCTCCGGCTGAGATGAAGACTCCTTACAGAAACAGGGATAAGAGCAAGTATTGCCACTTTCACAAGGATTGTGGTCACGAGACTAATGAATGTAAGCACCTTAAGAGAGCTTTGGAGGATTTAGCTCGAAAAGGAAATATGAACTCCTATTTGCCTCAAGGAGGAAGGAAGTTTCAGAGGAAAGATGATTGGCATATTAAGAAGAAGGAGAGTGCAAGCACACGTACGAAGATGTTGTTCTTGTAATCTCGGGAGGGTTTCTTCTTGGGAGGACCAACCAATAGAGGACACAAAAACTACCTTAGGGAGCTTGGCCAAGTTTTGTTAGCTGACCAGACAAAGGCTGAGCCTTTCCCAAGGGTGGTAGTTAGTGAGCAAGATCGGGGCAGGTTGAGGACTCCCCATGATGATCCTTTGGTGGTAGAAATGAAAATAGCAAACTTGACAGTAAGAAGGATTCTGATCGACACCGGAAGCTCGACGAATATCATTAGTGCTGATTGCTTGTCCAGACTAAAGTTTGATGAGAAGAACTTAGTTCCCGTTCACCATCCCATCATAGGGTTTGGGGGAAGAGTCATCCATCCAATGGGAACTGTTACTTTGCCCGTTCGAGTGGGAGAAAAGGATGCAGCTAGAACCCTGTTTATCAAGTTCTTGGTGGTCCGAGATTTGACAGCCTACAATGTCATTCTTGGACGATCAACTCTGAATCATGTCAAAGCAGTAATAGTAACTCACCTGATGTTGATGAAGTATGAGTGTGATGATGGCCAGATTGGCTCATTATATGGAGACCAACAGGTGGCTAGGGAGTGTTATTTGACTACCCTCAAGCCGTCATCATGGAAGATAGGCAATGAAGATCAGACGAAGGTTGCTGGCGAAAGGAAAACGTCCGAAATAGAGAAAGATCAGACGAAGGTGGCTAGCGAGAGGAAAACGTCTGGAATTGTCAAGGACCAGGTCGCCTCGTTAAAGATGGCCATTGAGAGCCCTCAGACGCCTCTCGCTCCCTCAAGGAAGGCGTCTGAGCATCTCCCCAGCAAGAAGAGAAAATATGAAATCATCAAGGAAGAACCTCCTTCGTCTGAGGAAGTCATGGCCATCATGGGGTTGGCAGTAGAACATCCAGAGCCGGTGGAAGCCCCTGAAGAGGTACGTCTGGATGAAGCTCGTCCAGAAAGGACCCTCAAAATTGGATCTTCACTCAGTCCTGATTTGAAGGGTCATCTAATCCACTTGCTGAAAGAATTTCAAGATGTGTTTGCCTATTGCGTTGAAGAGATGCCTGGAATTGATCCGGAGGTAGCCGTCCATCGATTGAATGTTGATCCCAATTTGAAACCTGTTCGTCGAAGAAAAGGCACTTAGGACCAGGCCGAGAAACCAGGCGGTCGACCAAGAAGTTCAGAAGTTGTTGGAATCCAAATTCATCAAAGAAACCTATTATCCAGACTGGATAGCAAATGTGGTCATGGTGCCAAAGCCCAAGGGCACCTGGAGGATGTGTGTAGACTACACTGACCGCAACAAGGCTTGTCCTAAGGACAGTTTCCCTTTGCCTAAGTTGGATCGTCTGGTAAACTCCACAGCCGGCCATGCTTTGCTGAGCTTCATGGACGCCTATTCAGGTTTTCATCAAATCCCGATGTGGCCAGAGGATCAGGACAAAACGTCCTTCATTACTGAAAAAGGACTGTATGGCTGGGTGAGGATGTCATTCGGCCTACGCAATGCCCCGGCTACTTTTCAAAGATTGATCAATACCGTCTTTCAGCTACAGTTGGGAAGAAACATGGAGGCATATATTGACGATATGATAGTCAAGAGCCGTCAAGAAGAAAGTCATGTTGGTGATTTGAGAGAAACTTTTGAAACTCTCAGGAAATACAAGTTAAAGCTGAACCCCAGCAAATGTGTCTTTGGGGTCTTGTCGGGGAAGTTCTTAGGTTTCTTGGTGGACCAAAGGGGAATAGAAGCTAATCCCGAAAAGATTCAAGCTGTTCTAGATATGAAGTCTCCTTCAAAGATAAAGGAAGTGCAGAGACTGACGGGTTGCTTGGCTGCCCTTGGACGTTTCTTGTCTAAGTCAGGCAACAAGTGCCATCACTTCTTTGCCACAATCAAGAAAAAGGCCAAGTTTGAATGGACAGCAGAGGCAGAGCAAGCCCTTTAGCACGTCAAAGATCACCTTCGGCAGCTGCCTAGGTTGGTCAGTCCAGCCGAGGGGGAAAAACTGTTTGTATACTTGGCTGTGTCCACTCAAGCTGTGAGTGTCGTCCTGTTGGCTGAAAAAGAGTCCGTCCAAGTTCCCATATACTTTGTGAGTCATGTGCTCAAGGATGCGGAAAATAGGTATACTCCAGTTGAGAAGTTGGATTGGCCCTAGTCATGGCCATCAGAAAGTTAAGGCCTTATTTCTTGGCGCACAGTATAATCGTCTACACTGATGAACCTTTGAAGCCAGTTATGCAGAAGATGGAAGCCGCTGGGCGAATGCTAAAATGGGCAGTTGAGCTCAACATGTTTGATATATCATTTGAACCAAGGAAAGCCATTAAGGGGCAAGCCTTGGCAGATTTTATAGTTGAGCTTACTCGGCCAACCATAGAGCCAATATCTGATCCAGCTAAAGGAAGGAAGCATTGGACACTCATGGTTGATGGATCGTCCACAGTCAATGGATGTGGGGCAGGAATCATTTGTCAATCTCCCGAAGGGGACAAGTTTGAATATGCATTAAGATTCCAATTCAAAGCGTCCAATAACGAAGCTGAATATGAAGCACTCTTAGCTGGGATCAAAATGTGCAAGGCGGCTGGAGCTGTAGAGATTGAGGCCAAATCGGATTCTCTCTTAGTCGTCAGTCAGGTCAATGGAGATTTTGAATGCAAAGAAGCATCAATGAGCAAATACATGCGACTGATCAAGGATGAGATAGAGCCATTAAAACGATTTGTTCTCGACCAAGTACCAAGGTCAGAAAATCATCAAGCAAATGCTCTCTCAAAATTGGCCAGCTCGGCTGACGGTGATGTGCCAAGAACAGTTTTTTTGGAAGTCAAACCCAAAAAGAGCATTGACCAAGAGCAGATTATGTTTCTTAGCCGAGGAGCAGTCTGGATGGAGCCTATCATAGAATACAAGAAGACGGGACGATTGCCTTCTGACCCTGTAGAGGCTAAGTATGTGAAGGCTAGAGACAAGTGGTTTGAACTATGGGATGAGACACTTTACAAGAAGTCATTCAACCGCCCTCTCCTCAAGTGCATCACTAGAGAAGATGGTCTAGAGGTTCTGAAAGAACTCCATGAGGGAGCTTGTGCTTCTCACATTGGGGGAAGAGCTTTGGGAGAGAAGGCTTTAAGGACGGGGTACTACTGGCCTACCTTAAAGGAGGATGCTTTAGCCTATGCAAAGAAGTGTGACAGTTGTCAAAAGCATGGAAATGTGCATCAGAAGCCGTCCAACTACTTAACTCCCATCTTGTTCCCTCTGCATTTTGCCAAATGGGGCATGGATATCCTAGGACCTTTCCCTGTGGCCGCTGGGCAAAAGATGTTTGTGATAGTGGCAGTTGACTACTTCACTAAATGGATAGAGGCAGAAGCCATGCGAGGAATAACAACAAACGATGTCAAGGGCTTCATTTGGAAAAACATTATAACTCGTTTTGGCATGCCACAGTCCATCGTCTTTGATAATGGGCCACAGTTTGAAACGCCTAAATTGAAGGAATAGTTGGCGGAAAGACAAATAAAAGCTCACTTCGCTGCAGTCGCCCACCCACAAGCCAATGGGCAAGTAGAGTCCTTCAACAAGATTCTATCAAATGGAATCAAAAGGAAGCTGGAGAACGCCAAGGGACAATGGGTTGAAGAGCTGCATTTGGTGTTATGGTCCATCAGAACAACCGCCAAAAACTCTACAGGGGAGACACCCTTCATGTTAGTATACGGCACTGAAGCCGCCTTGCCCATTGAGATTGAAGAACCCACCCTGCGAGTCATGTTGTACACCGAAGATGCCAACTGGGTTGCATTACGCACGTCTTTGGACCAAGTGCCAGAGGTCAGGGGCAATGCCTTGCTAAGAATGCAATTGTACAAACTGCGAATGGCTCGGGAGTTTAACAAAAGAGTTGTTAAACGACCACTCAAGGTGGGGGATCTTGTTCTAAGAAAGATGGAAGCGATTGGACGAGCTAAAGAGTTAGGGAAGCTAACACCAAATTGGGAAGGACCTTATCTGATTATCCAGGAGCTGCGTAGTGGGACTTTTCGTCTCCAAGATCTAGAGGGACGACCTATACAGCGGACTTGGAATTCAGATAATTTGAAGAAGTGTCACGTCTAGTTCAGTTCACTGTCAGATACCTATAAGGTAGTTTGTAGTTACTCCAAAGTGCCACGGCAGATGTTAGGAAGAAGAATTGTATACATGCATCTTGGCATTTAGTCAAGCAAAATCCATATAATACAATTCCTACTTTCTTATTTCTTTGTTTATTTTCACCAAGTTAATTCACTTTGGGGCATTAAATCAGTTACTCGTCTAAAAGTGACAATAACTTGGACAAAAATACAAACAATAGTAGAACGTCAAAATTGCTCACTTCTATGCCGAACATTACTCCCTCGAAGAGACCGGCCAAAAATATAAAACATACATGGCCGTCAAACTGACAAAACCTCTAGTAAGAGTAACGTCAAAGTCTCTGAGAAAAAGCTGGCCTGAAATAAGACCTTAGTAAAGGATACTTACTTTCAAAAGCACGGACAGTTAAGTAGTCCAGACCCTGGTAAGGGATCACTACTTTATGACGAGTGTTGCTCCCTCAAGGAAGCCGGCTAAAACATGCTTTGAACATGTATCTCAAGCTCGTCCATCAACTTCAGCAGGCTCAGCCAAGGATGGCCGCTCTCCTTCTTAGACTTTGGCTCGCCCACCATGTACGGTTGAGCTAAACCCAAGAAAGGGGGGATGATAGAAGTCTATAGGACGAGCTAAAGAGAAAAGGTCGTCCAAAAACCAGGACCTAGCCAATAGATGCATTTGTGATGATTTGATAGTGCAGGACGAATGTTGGTAGCTCGAGTAAAACGGCTTGAACGTGGTTCGTCCACAAATCAAACGGGCATTGGGCAAGACTCGTCTAATTAAGCAGATTATCCAAAAATCCCGGACGAATATCAACAAATACTTAGAATTTCATTAAATAACTGGTAATCGTCCAAGGGCAAGGAACATGTTTCACAAGATTGTATTATTCAGATAAGGCAGATCGTCCAATAGTTCAGGACAAGTCTATTCTGGTACTTGAGACAATTGTTAAAGATTAAAAATCGTCTAAAGGCAAGAACGCCGCTCTTTCATTAAACATCTGGGCTGGACGTCCAATGATCATGACGAAGTTAAGATTATACTTGGTCAAATTGGAATTTACGAAAATAAGAGAAGCAATTGGCAAAAAGTTCTTCATATATATCAGTAGCAAAGATTTACAATTCAAGACTGCTGAAGGGCCAAGACTACAACGGCAGACAAGCCAAGAAACTTAGAAAAATAAACCTAAAACTAGGCTTCATCTTCAGCGCGAGTTTCTTGGTCGTCCTCAGGCTTCTCATCCTCGGCTTTTTCCTCAGTATTCTCATCCTCGGCTGCAGCCTCGTCGTCGGAATCTAAAAACTTCGGAGGTTCCTCGGCACACACCATAGCCCGATGAACACTCTGTTAATATTCCAGACGACGGACAAAGCTAGGGACCTCATCAGCCTCAGTAAGCATCTCGAAGGCCTTGACGGCCCAGCCTTTAGACGTTTCAATGACTTGCTCCAACCCTTCCTTGGCATCGTCAAAGGCCTTGGCCGCCTCACCTTCCAGACGGGCAGTCTTTGCCCTTAGGAGAATATTCTCCCTCCTCAGCTGGACAGCGGCGAGAAGAGCAGCATCTCTTTCACCCTTTGGATCAGTAAAGAGAGTATCTATGATCATTTTCAGACAGTCCTGCTCCTTGTACTGATGTTGATGGTAACAAGATATTTCTTGTTCTTGGATTCCAGGTCTGCTGATCTCTTCTCCAAGGCGTCCAGTGACTGACGATGGAGGGTATTAGCCATCTCAATGTCATGGATGGCCTTGTCGCCGGCCGTTGTAGCCAGGTGGACGAGCTGTTTATTCTCCTTTCTCAGCTCCCTTGCCCACTCTTCAGTAAGCATGCTGCGAGCAAATAGCTGGAACAACGAAAATAAAACAAGTTATTAGACGAGTTACAAAACACACAGCAATTTTGTGCAAGTATAATATAGAACCGGCAAGAAATTATACCTCAGCAGCAAGTTGAGACATGTAGCACACATGCCCGGCAGATGCTCCCTTTAATCCTTTGATATAGGATTCAGTGTAACACTTGAAGAGCTCCTGCTTAAGCCGCTCTTTTTCCAGCCTTGACATTTTGGCGAAGGCAGGAGAAGACTCCTCGTCCGAATCAATGGTGGGAGGAGTTGGGGGTATAGCAGGGCCTTTGCCCTTATCTGAAAGAGGGGGAGAGTCAGTTATCTTGATAGGAAAGACGATGGCTTGTCTATTGGACGGACTCATAGACCGTCCACCGACCCGCATCGTCCTAACTATACTCGGGTAATACGACTCCCCAGACGAGAGTGATGCCGTCCTAATAGCTAGCGGCATCTGAGGCACCAGCTTGGCCACCGAGCCGCTGAAGCCCGGGTAGTTCTCAACCGTCGTTCCCTGTTCTGAAACAACCAAAGCCAATGCTGACTCTGGCCTGGCTTCTGCCAAGTCAGAAGGGAAAGCGTCCAACTGACCAGCAGGATCAGCAATCGTTTCCACCTCGGCAGGGGCAGCAGCCGAAAGCTCCCTCTTCAGGGCCTTGTCTTTTGGTGGTGGCATGCTTTTCTCCCCACCTCCACCAGCAGAAGTCGTCTTCTCTGGCCTCTTTCTTGTGAAGCCCTTAGGCTTTTTCGCGGGAGGCTGCTCCGCGGCCGCTGTAGGCCTCTTTTTGGACGAGGACGACTTCCCAGGTGGAAGTTTGTTTGTAGGAGCATTTTTCTGCAAAAAATTGAACAAGTTATCAAACTGGTTGTCCAAGGGACACAAGTTATAATTCCTATTACCAGATTTCAGACGAAAAACACCCGAAGAAGGAGGGCGTCTTAAAATGAACCTCCTCTCCTAAAGGAACCTCGTCTGAGCAAATTTCTGAATACAGACGAAAATAGTACAAAGAAGGAGGCCGTCCTAACTGAAGACGGGCTAAAATTCAGACGATGGTGGCCCGAAGAAGGTAGCCGTCCAAGCATGGACGTTTTCCTTCTTCATGCTAACCTCGTCCAAGAAAAAAAAATAGGAGATTTTTAAACTCTCAGACGAGTATGGCCTCAAGAAGGTGGTCGTCCAAGCTTGGACGCTTTCCTTCTTCGGGCTACCCTCGTCCAGAGAGAGTTTTGAGTGGCACTCGTCCAAAGACAAAAAACCCTCAGATGTGTAAGGCCCCAAGAAGGTGGCCGTCCAATCTTGGACGTTTTCCTTCTTCGGGCTACCCTCGTCCAGAGAGAGTTTTGAGTGGCACTCGTCCAAAGACAAAAAACCCTCAGACGAGTAAGGCCCCAAGAAGGTGGCCGTCTAAGCTTGGACGTTTTCCTTCTTCGGGCTAACCTTGTCCAGAGAGAGTTTTGAGTGGCACTCGTCCAAAGACAAAAAAACCCTCAGACGAGTAAGGCCCCAAGAAGGTGGTCGTCCAAGCTTAGACGATTTCCTTCTTCGGGCTACCCTCGTCCAGAGAGAGTTTTGAGTGTTACTCATCCAAAGACAAAAAAAACCCTCAGACGAGTAAGGCCCCAAGAAGGTGGCCGTCCAAGCTTGGACGTTTTCCTTCTTCGGGCTAACCTCGTCCAGGAAGAGTTTTGAGTGGCACTCTTCCAAAGGCTATAAACTCTCAGACGAGTATGGCCCCAAGAAGGTGGCCGTCCAAGTTTGGACGCTCTCCTTTTTTGGGTGATACTCGTCCAAAAGTTGGATGCCAATTCCAGACGGGCCACAATGATACTCGTCCAAAAAAAAAAAAAAAAAAAAAATTTTGTGTCACCAGTGTTTTAGCCCTTTTCTCGGCGCTGCTCTTTGCATACTCCTTCCACAGATTGTCTGTAAATTTGGACATGCTGATTTCGCCCGTCCAAGATGCCTTGAGACGTTGTCTGGCCGAGTCTGCAAAAGAAAGACAAAAATGGGTTTGTCAAATGAATTATGGACGAAGAGTTTTACTTCGAGAATTTGAAGGTATACCTCTGTCTTGGGCCAGCCGCAAGTTGGCGGCAACCAAGAAATCATCATGATAAAACATTTCTTTAAAGGGTATCCAGTTAGTAGGACCCTTAAAAGATCGTTGGCCGGGCCTGGAGTACTCCTTTATTCTGAAGTACTCCAACACCTCTTCGTCAAAGCTGTCCTCCAATTCCAGCCAAGACTGCTTCCTCCCCGTATTTGTGACGGACCGATTATAAGCTCTATAGCTCTCGGTGGTATAGTCGTTGGCCCCGCGTAAGAAAATGAAGTCAGCCTTCCCTCGTGCATCTTTGACGGCTTGCCCCAAGCCGTCATGAAGCCTGGACGGTTACAGATGCTGAGCCATGCCCCGTCCACTGCACCTGGCACCTTGGCCGCATAGTGCATGTGAGTAAAGGCTTGAAGGGAAAGAGCCAGGCCGCGCAGTTCGCAGACGGCAATGAACGTCAGGACGTTGTGCCAAGCGTTTGGGGCCAGTTGGTTATGGCCGATGTTGTAGTAATTCAGCACTTGCTCTATGAATTCGTGGAGAGGGAACCTCAATCCCGCGTCCAAAGCCAGTTTGTAGACGGCAAAATGGTTTTTTGGAGCACTCAGTATTGTCGCGTCTTTATTTGGTATGACGAAGGAAAAGCCTAACATAGGCATATAGGACGCGAGATAACTAGGGTCTGGTCCTATTTTCTCTAGCCATTTGCGATTAACTAGACCTAAGCGCCTTCTAATCTCCGACGAGGTAGTAGAGGCCTCGTCTGACTCTTCGGCAGCATCAGATCCGCTGCCGTTATTCTCTTCGACGGTGTCCTCCATATCGACGTCCCTGCCAGACGGACTGGCCTCAGGGTTTATTTCGGATTCTTCTAAGTCATGATCAAAGGAAGAAGCTCTGCCCAAAGCCTCTGCACTTTGAACTTCTCTTGCCTCATCGAGCACCCGTCCAGTAGATTCTTCCATATCTGAACTATCTGACGGGATTATAGCTTTTCGTCTCAGACGGGTCGTTTGCTTGACGCGCGCCAGATTACCCTGCACAGGTAAAGACTGGGTCGTCTGACTTTCTCGGCCAAAAGAATAAAAAAATATATAGTCGGCCAGAAGAGGCCCAACTCTAGAATGTGCCGAAGAAGAAGTATCGGTTCTAGGGTCAAGACAAGTTCTTGGACGGCTAAGATTATTTGAGGAAGAAGATTCCATTTTATTGATTTTCTAAGAAAAAATTAAAGAATAAAGAAGGATGAAGAGAACAAAGAAAAGATACCTGCTAAAACGCCTGGACGAGTCGGTTAAGAAAGCTGAGGTTGGACGTTCTCTCTCTCTCTAGAAAAGATTGCAGAGTCTCTCTGTCTAGAAAAATTCGCTCAAGGTGTGAAATGATTAAATGTTCTCACACCAAGAGTATTTATAGGGGGGGTAAAAAACTTGTGGAGCCGGTCAGAAATGACCGAAGAAAAGAGGGCAACGGTCGGTTATGACCGGTAAAATCCTGGAAAAGGCGCGTCATTTCCTTCATTTTGAATACACCACCTTCTGTAAAACGGGCCTTAACCGTCAGACGGGCCAACAGTGAAAGCCCTTTTAGGGGCAAATGTTGTAGCCTAACATCCACGGCTCCCTTAACGACACATGGGTTCATCAGAGTCGTACACGTGTCACCCTATTTAAAATGAAAAGAAGGCTTAATCTCTGGGCTATACTCAGTTGGGGTAGAAGGATTGAATTTCTGGCCCAACAGTCAGGATCCAGTACTACCAGGTGGCTGAAGGAGAGTGGACTTTCACCAGTCCTGGTCTGCCACGTGTCATGATCTGATTCCCCAGCCAATCAAAAGCCACTATTCTAGGGCAGATTTTAAGGATAGCTGTCAACTTGCTATCACTATAAATATCCCTGAAATCAGGAGAAACATTCATTCAATGCAAACAGTGTAAAGTTACTCTGATAAAATACTCTCTCTTTCTCTCTCTACTTTCTCTCACTACTCCTGATATCTGACTTAAGCATCGGAGGGGGAACCACCACCCAAACCTCTAGGGTGGGTCCCTTTTTGCAGGTTCGGGAGCAGAGCCCAGACCAAGGACTAAGCGGACTCAGACATCGTTGCACAAGTCTCCAGCTGAAGAACACTCAAGATACTAATTTACTTGCTCGACAAGGAAGCTAAGCCTACAGCTTACTTGTTGGACAAGTGGATAAAACACCTTGGGTGATTTTTATGGTTGTGAAAGCGGCTTCTCGTTTTGTCTACACAAGGTACGTACATACCTATGTGTTATTAGACTAGTATCATGTCCTAAGATTAGGATTTGATGTAGTATCATGCATAGGGAACTTTTCTAGTTCATATATAGCTTATATTCAAGTGAAATTGTATGTTTAATGTCGTTGTGTGAAGCATGTGACTATGATGATTATTATATGTTTGTATGGATGATTGATGCAAGCATGTGGGATTAGGAACTTTTATTTTATTAATTCACATGAGGGATTAATAATTATATTGTTATTGGATAATTTTGTTCCCTTGGATTACTATTATTATATTTACTTTATAAGGATCGTGAGCCTTATTTAGCAAAGTTGGTTATTCACCTATGGAAAGGTTGGTTGATTGTTGGTGTAAGTCAATAAATAAATATTGGTTGGTTATGAATTAGGTAATGGAATTATTTTTGAATTATTTTTAGTTGTATGATCACACTATTTAATCCTAAGATAAAAATGGAAGTTTTGTGTATCCATGATATTTATGTTGGTTGACTTACTTTGTGAGTCACAACAAATAATAATTTATTAATAACTTAAAGTGGAAAGTGAATAGCAATAAGCTTTTAGACTTGTGCATGTCTGAAGTGTTGGGCTAGTATGAGTTGGAGTACATGGTGGTAGCCCATGGCTTTTCTTGGGACTAGATTGATCCCCATGTTCTATTTTATTTAAGGGATATTATCTCATTTTTTTTCAAATAACCCCCCCATTCTCACCCCTTTTCCAAAAAAACAAAAATTTTATTTTTTTTTAAAAAAAAAAAGAAAAAAAAAAAAAGGATTTATTTTTTAAATTTGGATGTTTAGTGCCATTTAAGAAAGGCTTGATGGCATATATTCTCTTTGTAAACTATGAAATCTTTTCCAAATAACCCCCACATTGTCAAACCCTTAATTTCATCATGTTTAATGAAAATTACAAATTTGGGTTATCCGCGAGAATGTTGGGTTATTTGGGAAAAGCCCTAAATTTGTAATTTGTCTTTATTTAATTAGTACCTCGAAATTTATAGTAGTTTCTAAATTGAAGACATGTTTTCGTGGAAACTCTTTCCATTACCTATTCAATTTAATATCAATTAACCTATTGGTTGTGAGTAAGTCAATGCAGTTATTTATTTATGTTATTGTTTATTTTGAGTCAATGTTTATTAGTATCATGTTAGGTTTTATATTTTGATTATTATGTAGTACTTTTTGTTTTTGTCGTCTGGTTGAGCCTTTTATTTTTTTTTAGAGTTCGTGGACAATCACACCAAGATGCTCGTATTGGTTTGGATTTTGACATGGAGTTTTTTAATACTTTTTTAATTATGGTTTAGTCATGGTTTTAATAGTTTGACTTTTGGTTGGTTTGGGCCTTATGGTTGACTAATTTATATTTTCAAAGTTATTATTTGTTTCATTCCTAGTTAGAAATGGCCTAAATTTGTTTGGTTGACATCATGGAATTTGCAATATATGTGGGAATTTTCGTGGAATTCATTTCCGGAATTACTTTCCCTAAGGAATGGCCTAAATTTGTTTGGTTGAATGGTTGCAATATATGTTAATTAAATTCCCACATTTTGTGGGAATTTCAATTTCTCAAGGAATTTCCATTGCACCCATTTTCTCAACTTCCTTCAACCAAACAACTTACCAAAAGAGAAAATCATGGGAAATTTCATTGCCTACATAAATTCCTGTCAACCAAACCAGCACCAAGATTACTGAACGTAGAGGAAAGACTGTTGATGTCTCAAAGAAATGTTAAGGATTTATGTTTGCTTCTCTATGGATCTATTACTACATATTTATCTCTCAGTTTTGTTTTTTAATCCTTGAGATAAAAAAAATGGATTATGTCTTAGGGTCAAACTGGGTCGGGTTGTAATAGGTCTGGCCCGATCTGACCCATAGAGCAGCACCCTTGACCCGATCCGACCCGTTTACACTTTGACCAACCCGCCCTTAACCCATCCCATTGAACATTCCCAGAGGAATGCCTGACATATATTGGCGCGCCATCCTTCATCAATCTCCTTTTCTATTTTTACGTGTAAAATCAGAATCTCTAATCATATTAGCCACATCAATTATGGAAAAAACTTTGTTTACGCACTGGGTAATATACTCATTAGAAATAGACATATCCATTAATAGTGGGTAATCGATCATCTTATCTTGAGTAAACGCCAGCAATTAATCCACTAAAAAAAACACACCAGCAATTAATCATGTAAACCAAAAATATTAACCAAACAATATCTATATATATACTAATATATTAAAAGGCGTTCCTAAACAAGGAATGATGTCACGTGGCGCTCTCCCTAAGGACGTTTTACTCCATGTAAAACACATACAATAAAAAAAAATAAAAAATTGATCCTGCGATCTCAATAATATATACTGAGTCTTAACCACTAGACCAAATAATATTTAGTATTATCATTTTAAAGTATAATATTAAAAGATGAAAATTTTCCTTACCCGGAGGCGGAGCATAGCCCGGGCCTAATTATAGGCCAGGACATGAAAATTTAACTACCACCATGACCATTATCATCTTCTTCTTGTTCTTATTTGTGATACAAGACAGTAAAAGTTAGATTCTGATTTCTAGGGTTCCGGAGAACAGCAAAAATGGCGCATTCATCGGGAAAAGCAGGAGAGAGAGGAGGAGGAGCGAGAATGATAGGGGAATATTTGGTTGGTAGACAAATTGGATCAGGTTCTTTTTCTGTAGTTTGGCATGCTCGTCACAGAATTCATGGCACCGAAGTTGCGATCAAAGAGATTTCCATGTCTCGATTGAATAAGAAGTTGCAGGAGTCTCTCATGTCTGAAATTTTCATCCTCAAGCAGATTAATCATCCTAATATTATTCGCTTACACGATATTATTGAGGTAAGTCCACTAACTCTTATTTGATTTGTATCATCGAAAATTTCAGTCACTTATTTTTGAAGATAGTTGTTT
The DNA here is from genome assembly GCA_947646795.1 of Beta lomatogona. NCBI lineage: Eukaryota > Viridiplantae > Streptophyta > Magnoliopsida > Caryophyllales > Amaranthaceae > Beta > Beta lomatogona. Next base: position 2,012,495 of record CANSNZ010000271.1, read on the forward strand.
CGTGATTGCGCCAAGTTGATTTATTGATCTGGTTGTTTTTGGCGTCGAGTTTTGGAGGTTCTTAACTGTGATTGATTGGCTAATTGGACGACTATTATTTTTTACAATTGCAAATATTGTGGTTCCTGTGGAGTTTATTGGTGTCATGGTGTGTAATTGACCTGCTGACAAACTGTGGGATGATGGAACGGAAACTTATTACTTGTTTGGGTACTCGTTTCGGATGTTAAACAGGGTTGAGGCAGTTTCCGGCTTAGGTCGTTCATGGTAACTGCTTATATTAAGCTTTAACGGATGGAATGAATAATGCTGTAACTCGAGTTTATGAAACGCTTCAGTGTTTTTGTTCTGGTGTTTTCCCACTCTCGTAAACTTAACATCCTTCCTATTCACGTTTAGCACATATATGGCTCAACTTGGTTATTGTTATCAGTTATGTTAGGCCTGTATGGCAAGTGTTTTTGGCTTTCTGAATTTTGGACCTTTACTAGTACTATTTACAGGACATTATGTAGGCTATAAGCTCATTCGTCCTCTTTATATGGTACTTTTCTGGGAAGTATTGAATTGAAAAATCCTCCTCATTTTAGATGACTAATGTACCTCATTACTTCTCAAGAGCTACTCATTAAGTGGTGGTTCTTGAACAGTTGCTGCTACAGTTCTGTTCCTTTAAAGGAAGTGAAAAGCTAGAGTGCTAGACTAAAAATTCTTTGCAGAGCTACTCAAAGCAAGGAAAAAAATCGCGGATGCGGTCGCCATTGCGGTAACGTTTGCGTTGTCGCGGAAGCGGCTCGTAACGGATGAACAGAACGGATCACAACCGATGCAGCGTGAATTTTTTCAAAAAATTGACATTAATAAGTTCTAACCTTATTTGCTTTATTTTAGTTTATGAAGCATTATTACAACATAATATAATCAAATCTATCATAATGTCATGTTTCATCAGCTATATAACTAATAAATACAATATTTTTGGCCAATGTTGGAAAAGAACAATCGTAACGGGGATAAAAACTTTCTGACCTGGCGAGTTCGCGTTACGGAACGGACAACGCGGCGAGAAGTATGTGATTTTTATTATAACGTTCAGTAACGGGATTTCGCGGAACGACAAATCTGAAATCTGTTACAGAACGGCGTTCTGTAACGGAACGGGAGAGTTTTAGTTCCATGTACTTAAGTGGTCTCGCATGGTTTTCAGATTAAGAACGCCAACTTTTCAAATATGTGCCAGCTTTTCCTATATGTGGAAGATGGAAATGGAGTTATCTATAAACAAATAGTAGTATTTTTTGTATGAGAAACACCTCTTGTGATTAGCATACTTAAATGCTTGCTCAATTACATGATGTAGCTGTTATTGTAATCATGTTATATTTGGCTAGAAGAAGCTGGCTGAAATGGATGAAAATAAGTAAGACCTGTGGTGGAGATGTGCTATGGAATGCATCATCTTTTTTATGAGACTACTAGCTCTTAGAAGTTTTTGCGCAGACTTATGATTGAGAAGAAGTAAATTCCAGTAGTGCATCAAAGGTCACGGCTCATTCATTATAGGACGTGATGTTTATACTAGAAAAGAGGCCATTTAGTCTTGGTTGTGACGTATATGGGTCCAGGGGAATATGAGAACAATGTTCCAAGGAACAACCACAAGGAACGGGGGGGGGGTCTGTCATGCATGGAATGGACTATAAGACAAGTCAACTTGACAGCAAGTAAGCTTGTCTCATGAGCCAAATGGGAACTTCCTTTCCCTTTGTGCCGGAATTGGAACAGATTTGTATTACTTTTGGAACCGCAAAGAGCCATTAACATAGGTTAAACATTCAATTGACTGGTACGAATAACAAATAACATAAAGGAACTTCTTTTTGTCTTGCTTTACTCAATAGTGGAATGTAGTCCAATGCCATTGACTCATTCAGAGACATCGCAGTTGACCCTTTGACTATGTTAGACATGGCTGACTCACTTGGTGCTGTACAATACTTATGTCTGAGATTGCATTAAGGGTACATTTGGAGATATAATGACACATGTCATCATTTCATGTCATCTATCTCAGAAAGAGAGAATTGGCCTATTATCTCAGAAAGAGGGTAACTCAAGGAGCACACACTTCTCAGGCTTTATACATACCTCGTTCATTTATGAGCATTAACACTTTTGACACACTTAAAAAAGTCTATTTAGAAATTTTTTTTTAATAAAGTAAAATCACTTTTGATTAGTGAACATATGATGTTTTGATCAACAAATGTCAGTTTTTGAGAAAAATCATGTATTAGTAAACAGACTTAATATGATAATAACTTTAAGAAATCAGAAAAAATCAGTTTCAATTGTAAAATTCAGTGGATATGAGTATAATTAAGATTTCATCAACAAAAATAAGTTAGGATGTAAATGTTTGTTATAATAATAATTTATGACAGGGTTTACTCTGCATATTCTCTCTGCTTTTGATCTCTAAAATTATTACCAAATTTGTGTACTAGCTTAAGCTTGAGAAGAGGTTGTTCTCATTGTATTGGGAGTGGGTGCTTCCTTCTCAGCTTTTCTAGCGCTGTAAGTGTGATTTTGCATCACTTAAGAACTTCCGATTCTTAATGTCAGCTTGCTAACATTTACTAGAATCAAATTCTTACATAGAATCTGAACTTAAGGCTTGCTTTTCAAGTTTGTAACGATACAGTACACTTTCTCTGCATTTCTGACTAGGATGGTTATAGGAAGTTGGAGCAAGCATGAGAACACTCGTATGTGATTGCATGCTTAAATTGTTTAACTCCTAGGTAAATTTTGCCAAATGTTTATTAGTTTGTACTATAAAGTCTAAGCTTTGTAATCAATATTTTCTTTGAATAAGGAGGATGTAGGTGATGTTTAACTAAGAGAATGATGCTTATGATGAATGATAACAGGTTTACTTATGCTTGAGTCAAACTCTGAAATCTTTTTCTCTTCATCCTTTAGAAGGTGGTTTAAACCTTAATTCCCTAAGTGGCATAGCCTGTAGTTTAAATTTTCTAGTGGTGGCATAGCCTGTAGTTTCTTGGTTGTGTTCCCTTCTTTGCTTTCCTATAAATCCAAATGAATAATCTGTTTGACGTACACTGATAATTTTTCCCTATTGTGGAATCAATTCCATTTCACTTTGTATTCCCTACTACAATTTAAATTGAAATTTTAGTATCACTGAAATTATAGGTGTAGAAGAGAAGATCAAGCTCATTGGGAAGTGTTTGAAAAGATTTTGGTTGTTGATCCAAAAAGACTGGCTTTAGGGTATTTTTTAGTCTTAGTTGACTCGAAAGACCCGAACCGAATAATCCGAATCGTGACCAGCAATGACCTGACACTCAGCATGATTACTGAAATTCACTTGACCCAATACTCAAACTGACCCAAACTCATTTGACGTGAACCAAATCAACCGGAATTTAATTGACCCTGGCCCACATGAACTGAACCAGCCATATTTGACCCTAATGGCTTGTCATATCTATTGTACAAATTTAAATCTTATTAGTTTTGGGTACGTATGGCCAACAACAAATTGCTTGGGATTTAACTATTAGCTTGTGAACTTCTAAGATATGCTTCAATATATAATAAATGTTAGTCTTTTATATTAGCGTACTTGTTTCTAAAATAAAGATGTGATACAATCGTGTATTGGTCCACCAATGAATCGAATCAAAACCGAAACTTGAATGGACCTGTCCTGATTGAACCTGGAGATGACCCAAAGTCCTGACCCGAACTATTTAGAACCCACCAAAGAACCGAATCAAAATTAAAACCCGGATGGACCCAAACAGACCCAAGTAAAACATACCTGAAATAACCCAAACCGAACCCAATCCGAACGACCTGATTGCCAGGTCTAGGTAGATCCTACCGAGGAAACACATTGGAAGCTTAATGTTTTGCAATTTTTTTTCACGTTGCATCTTCTTAGATCAGTGATATGTTGTAATGATGGTCAATTTGGTGATGTTTTATCCTTTCCTCGCCACCATTTCCTATTGACTATGATGCGTCTTGTTTGCATAGTTTCACTAGTCAGTTAGAATAATTTAGTTGTATTGCTAAACATTTCTAGTAGGTTCCTGGAAAGATACATCTTGTATTGGAATATTGCAGTGGTGGCGACCTTTTCATGCATATACAGCGCCACGGAAGAGTACCAGTAGCCACAGCAAAGCTGTTCATGCGTCAGCTTGGTATATTCTGACTTTGACCATTCATCTATCTAAAAGTTAAAAAGATTTTATTCTAAATTGTGTATATTGCAGCGGCTGGTTTGAAAGTTCTCCGAGAGAATAATATTATACACCGGGACTTGAAGCCGCAGGTGCGTGTTAGTTTGGCATGTACACTATCTTCGGATATATATTGTGACTTGATTAGATACATGCTTGTGCTGCTTGCTTCTTTGAGGTCTGTTACCGAGGCTTGTCTCTAATTGATATTTATTGCATTTATGAGCATTGAGCAAAATGCCTTTAAGTTTGAACTGTGAAAGATTGAAGTTGCAAGTTGAAGAAATTTTTTGGGCCTTAATAGGTTAGATGGTAGTTTGTGCAACTGCTGATGTGGCTTTCAGTTTTTATTGGATACATGAATTATTGTACTGTAATGTGACATTTGGATTTGACCGACTTTGGCTTAATTATTCTCCTCACTGATTTGCACCATCAGATTTTTGCTATTAGGGTATGACTTGTTGTCGATGTAAGCTTTTAGACAAAGAACTTGCGTTATTTTATTTTCCTTGAATTACCCTCTGGAATTTTGATTCGGATATGTCTCTTGGTAGGAGAAAAATGAAACTTTTCGAATCACTTTTGAACTAAGTTTATGTACCATTAGTTGGTTTCATTTGGATATTCATACAATCAGAAATTTGAACATTGAACTCACAGTATATGATTCTGATCTTAGTTTTAGACAGTTCAAGATTGGTAATGGACATTTAATAGAATTGTAAGCCATGCTCATAGTGCTGTTCTGGATTTCAGCAGGAGATCAGTGCTCTTCCTGTGCCATTTATGATGTTCCAACATAATTTAGTCAATAATCCATAGTATCATGCAAGACTCTTTTTCTTTGAATGGAGAAGATAATGCAACACTTCTATATGTACTCTTTGTTTTGCAGAATCTGCTTCTCTCCACAAATGACAATAACTCAGTTTTAAAGATTGCAGATTTTGGCTTTGCTAGGTAAAGTATTTGTACGTAAGCTATGTGCTTCCGATGTTTTGTTCTTGTTCTGCTCCACTATGATTTTAAAAACTGTGTTATTGTCTTTTTATTCGTTCCTCTTTGCATAGTTCAGCGTTAACTTGCTCATAAGGTCTTCCTAAAGAAGCATCCTCCCGTGCAGGCAACTTATTGTTACATGCATGTCTATGAAGTATGCATTGGAATTTCAAATGTCTCCTTTTGTTTAGGCACCTAGTTTATTTTCTGAATGTCGTTGTGCAAGTTTCTGGTACCAAGGAGGTTGTAATAAACACGTAGGACTTCCTCCTTGGTTCTGCCCGAACGTGAAGTGAGTTTGGACTAACATAGTTTGTACTAAACAAGTTTGGATCAAATGGTACCAAACACGCAGGTTCTACTAACCTAATAATATTTTTTGGAGCTTGGTTGAACCAAAAACAAGTTTATATGAACAGAAGATGAATGTTTTTGGGTTCTTTGAGGTGTTGGCTTAAGCATCCTACACCTTGTACCTTGAACCTGCCATGTACTCACTTTAGGTAAATATTTAGAGCTGTTTGCTTCTGCAAGTTTGAATTATGTGTTTTTCCCATTTGGTCCATAGTAATAACTACTTGATACTTCCTCCATTCTTTTTTAATTGCAACATTTTTTACTTTTCTACTATTCACAGTTCACACTTTGACTATGTACGATAATATATACACTAGTATAAATATAGTCATATGAGATGTTATTTGATTCGTCTCAATGTGTATTTTTTAATATCTCATTTGCATAATTTATATAAATACATAACTAAAGTTATTAATGGTCAAAATTGTGCCTCGGCAAGTGTGAAAATGCAAATGTTGCAATTAAAAAAGAACAGAGGAAGTACAACTTAAACCCTTGATCAGTTATAATACATCCTTAATTACATTTATAAGTAATTCCCTTCGAATAACATGGCAAAATTATTAATGTAAGGCTCCTTAATACAACTGCAAACAATCGATAAATGTGATTAACGCTTATCCAAAATGATTCTCTTATAAGGTTTTAGGCCTTACATGAACATTCTACTACTCATCTACTTAGCACTAATACAAGATATAATAACTTCTAGTGGGTTCCACCACCTATTTCTTTGGATGGAATATCAATTTTGCTTTCTCAAACTCAAAACCCTCACAAACCAGTACACCAATTGCTAATACTCTTTAACTTTCTTCTTAAACCTTTCATCTCCTCTAAATCAAAACAAGGAAATGCATACCGTGATGATCCTGCTCAAGCAATCAACCACAGCAGCAAATACAAGCAAGATACAAGCAAGCCAAATCTAGCCAAAAGGATAAGTTGTATTAAGATAGTCACCACTGAGCCTACTCAGACTCTCCCAAGAACAAATAACTAAATGACAATTATATTTCTGGATACCCTTCTTCTACTCACCCCTTCCCTTTATATACAACTGCTGATTTTTTCCCACTACCCGAAATTCCCCTTTTTCTAACAACTTATGACACTACCTGTCAGTAATTATTAATTTATTACATGCACTGAATTTCTGTTAAGCAAGACTGATTTACTGATTTGTGGCTGTCAATTTTTGTTTCTGGACTGATTTACCCTTCTTGCGGCGTGTGTATGTGAGCATAGGTGGAGGGTCTGGATTCACTACATTACCCCGCCCCGAAAGACTCACCTTGTCCTCAAGGTGGAAGGATGGAAACCTAGCATGAATGGCGTCCATATCTTCCCCTGCAGCAAATTCTCCACTTTAACAGTACTTCAGTCCTTTCCATCTGCACGTGCTTCACATCCAACAATGCTTCCGGCTCTACTACTGATTCCAAGGGGCGAACTCTGCAATGGTAGGTGACATACGATTGTCACCAACTGCTCGTTTTAATTGTGAGACATGAAAAGTTCGGTGAAGTCGACTAGATGGGGGTGACTCCAAAGTATAAGCCACCTTGCCCACCTTGCCTATGACTGAGAAAGGTCCATAAAAATGTGCTTCAAACTTCTCAAATCGTTTGTTAGCCACCGATTTTTGACGGTATGGTGCAATTTCAAGTAAACTTTATCTCCCAGCTCAAAATTCTCATTCCTCCTCTTCGCATCTGTTGTATGCTTCATGATTTGTTGGGCCCGAATCAGATTAAGGTGCACGTCATCAAGTATAGTATCCTGCTTTTGGAGTTTCTCTTCTAGACTAGCCGCTTGAGAGTGCCCTTTATCCAAACGAAATAGTGCAGGTGGATCTCTTCCATACACCACCTTGAATGGGGTTAACTTGGTAGACATGTGAGGGGAGGTGTTATGGGAAATTTCGCCCATGGTAACCACTTAGCTCATGTCTTAGGATGCCCCTTACGAAGCATCAGAGGTAAATCTCCAAATTCCTATTCACAATCTCAGCTTGGCCGTCGATTTGCGGGTGATACGCCGTGCTCCGCTTAAGAGGAGTACCTTGTAGACGTAACAACTCCCGCCAAAAGTTATTCAAAAAAATACGATCTCTATCCGACACAATAGAGTTTGGAAACCATGTAATCTGACGATCTCCATGGTGAATACATCGGCCATCGATAGAGCACTAAAAGGGTGACGGAGTCTCAGAAAGTGAGCATACTTTGAGAAGCGGTCCACGACTACTAAGATGCTGTCTACACCCTTGGAGAGCAGTAAGCCTTTTATGAAATCCATCGAAATCTCCTCCCAAACCATGGTAAGTATGGGAAGAGGTTGAAGCAACCCGGCTGGGACTGTTGTGAGTTGTGACACCTTTTGTTGTTGACAAATGGGACATTTATGGACATACTCAGTCACGTCTTTTCGCATACCCAACCAATACCATTCCACTGCCACCCTAAGATACGTTTTCACCTCTCCGGAGTCCACCCCCCGCTATATCATGATATTCGCGGAGTAACAATAAAATGAAAGTGGAAGACTTAGGTACAACAACTCGCTCTTGTACACCAGCTTATTTGCAGCAACAAAGAACCCAACATGAGGTTTTACCCTTCCTTCAATCTCCTGGGGATCTCTTGCAATCTCATCCACCAAAACCTCCCATTCCACGCCGTTTTGTTACAAGCATCCCTAATTCCACGGCACCCATTTTTCTAGAGAGTGTAGGAATATAGATACACATATAGCGGAATTTGAGGATCTATCATAGGATTACATACTTATCATAAATACAAATCATAATATGAGGAAAATAATATACAACCTTTGTAGCGTGTTTTCCACCTAATTGTTGAGTGTCAGAAATTAAAGAACACCAATTGTTGTCCCTCTACTTAATCCACGAGCACTAATTGAATTCCCACATCCTCTAGAACGAAAGAGGATGAACAAATTTCACTTTCTTGCTTTTTAAGGAGGGTGGCCGATTTTCTTAAGGAGGAGATTAGGGTTCTTTCTCTCTCTTTTTTAATTCTTAAAGTTACTAACTGATCATTTCTAAACCCTATTATTATAACCCTTTATAATAGTAGGAGAATAGGTTTAATGAGAGACCAAGTCCAACCCTAATTTTCCCTCTTGGCCGACCACTATGGAGCCCCTTATGTGCTTGTTTTCTGTCTTCAATTGGTTAGTACAAAGTGTGACCTCGTAGGATTAGATTAACTTAGTTGTAGGCCCAATGAATATTGTCCCACTAACCATCATTTGTTCTCTAGCAAGTAAATTTGATTACTAAATAAACGTAATTAATTATCTCTATAATAATTCCTTTTATGTGCTTGGTTGCTTGCTTCAATTGGTTACTACAAAGTGTGACCTCATAGCATTAGATTAACTTAGTTGTAGGCCCAATCAATGTTGTCCCAGTAACCACCATTTATTCTCTAGCTAGTAAATTTGATTACTAAACAAATATAATTAATTATCTCTGTAATAATTCTTATTATATTTAGTTATTGCCGGGAATGTCTAAGGACACATTCCTTCAATCTCCCACTTGTCCGAAGACAAGAACGCAATGTTAAATCCCTTAAGTCTCTCAATGCCAAATTTGATAACACAATGTTGTATTTCAAACCTTGATTGCTAAGGTCGAACTGTTCAAACAAGGATTAACAATTTTAATCCTATTCCGCATGGCCATGCATTTTTCCAATTTTCGCTCATTAAGAGGCCTACACACCATGGTTCGAAAATGCGGGAACGGTTTCGGATACGGGAACGGTCGCGGTTTCGGTGTAACGGAACGGATACGTTCGTCACAGACCGCGTCACGGTTGTCGCGACGGGAATTAAGTTTTATAGTTTATTTTTAATAAAAAAAATTGCTTTTGAGGTACTAAAGTTTCATTAAAGAAGTAAATAAAAAGTCTTTAACAATTGAAAAATAGCTTGAATAAAAATCATAAAGGTGAATAAAAATAAAGGAGTGGGAAACCTACTGCCTTGTTTAGAAAGATCACGTGAACTAGACTACTTTAATAAAATAGTCTTTTATTCATTTAGTATTTTAAAAACCAAAATAAAAAGTTGAAAGAGATAGAAAGGGTAACTGAGTAACTGACGCATAGATAAAAGTAGGACAGTTGGACCCTATAATTAATTGCAAGTTGGAACTTAGAGCTGTGGCCCACGTTTGAAATAACAGCTCCCAAGTAATGAAGTACCGCCGAACACCCCATTCAAGCGTTCATCTTCTTCGACAATCACTCCTCTCTCTCTCCTTTTTCTTTTGCAAACTGTTAATGGCGGCCATTTCTCCAGAACTTTTTCGGCCATTTACGACTCAAGTTAGCCGCTATGAACGAGATTACGGTAAAACTTGGGCGAATCCGGTACGTACTGGACGAACCGGTGGAAAATGCGTTGTTTTTTAACAAAGCGTTCGACATCAGGATTTATCGGTTCGGTAAACTTGGAATCTACATCAAAACGACCGATACGAATTGATGCGGTCGAGTTTTGATACCCTGCCACACACCATTCTTATCTAATAGGAAGACTTATTTACTCTTGTATGACCATAACTCACACTCAATTCTTAGCTCACCTGATCACTTCCTCTATAACATCCTTCTACAGCGGCGTTTAACAGCATCAAGGTTAAACTAATTATATCATGGTTATTAAGACACTCTCATGTCTAAGCAATCCACTAAATATAGAAATTTGATTCTACTATTCGAATCTAATTAGGTCAAGTCTCAATGTATCAAATATACATCCATATAATCAACTAGACATCTCTATGTCTCTGTATCCCATGGAACTGCTCTATCAATCATTATATGCTAGTCTCCAAATATATCACTTATGTTCAATTTAGTGATTTAGACTAGGGACTCGACTAAGTTTGGATTTCAATTCACCTTATAGGGTTCCAATTATCAAAACTTTTTCGATAATCCTATTTGAAAACGACATTTTATTTAATGCTAAACCAAACCATTAAATAAGCAATAAACTTTTATTGATAAATATTCTAAGCATAATAAGTGTCTTTACAATTATAAACATGAAGTAAACAACCTAAAGCCATTCTCCCATATGCTTAAGCCTCATAGACCTATTATGACTCTCATGCTTAGGTTGAGCAAGCGGTTTAGTTAGTGCATTTGTCGCATTCTTTTTGTATGAACCTTTACTTTTACATCCCCTCTTCCAATGATCTCTCGAATAAGATGGAACTTCCTAGCACATGTGTGGATCTCTGGTGCGATCTGGGTTCCTTGGATTGAGCAATAGCACCATTGTTGTCACAATATAACTCAATGCCATCATCAATACTAGGAATAATACTAAGCTCAGTGATGAACTCTTTGATCCACACAATTTCCTTTCCCGCATCAGCTACTGTTGTAGAATTCGCGATGACACTCTGCTTTGAACTCTTCCAGCAGCTCACATCTCCTCCATTGAGACAAAAAATGAAACCAGATTGAGATTGGAAGTCATCTTTGACACTCTGAAAGCTTATATTGGTGTACTTGTATCGATGTATCTAGTAACAACCAACTCAGTGTCTCCACCATCCACCCATACACCAAAAAGTCATACTTAGCAAGTTCTTTAGGATATTCTTCGCCACCATCTAGTGTGCATTCCATGGACTTGATTGGTATCTACTGCATATACTCAAATATGCAACATGCGGTTGAGTGCATATCATGGCATATATAATAGAACCTACTCTTGAAGCATATGGTACACTACTCATACGCTTGATCTCATTAGGACTCAGAGTCTTGTGAAGCTTTATGTCATGTTGCATGGGAGTGAAACCTCTCTTAGAGTTTTCAAGCTTGAACCTCGTAAGAACCTTCTCAATACAAATCCCTTGACTAAGTCCAATTTGCCTTTTCGACCTATCTCTATAGATCTTAATTTCCAAGATATACTTTGCTTCTCCAATGTCTTTTATAGAGAAATAATTCTTAAGCCATTCCTTGATTGATTCAAGTATAGCCTTATCATTTCCTATGAGAAATATGTCATCACATACAAGACCTGAAAGGTAATGCTACTTCCATTTAACTTCTTGTAGATACAAGATTCCTCTTTATTTATGAGAAAGCCAAATTCCTTGACCGTCTCATCAAATATGAGGTTCCAACTTCCGACTCGTGGATGCTTGCTTTAGTCCATAAATGGACTTCGTAAGCTTGGATACCCTCCCTAGATTTTTTGGATCTTCAAAACCTTCAGGTTGTGTCATGTACACATTTTCTTTCAAGAACCCGTTCAAGAAAGCAGTTATAAGTTTTGACCAGTGTCACATAATTCGCTCCTATCCCCCACGAACTATGTTTCAGTTTGCTCGTTCCTAAACGCAGTTCGTTCACGCGCCAAATCGCTGGGGTACGCGACCCAATTCGGCCAAATTGGCGTACCGAAATCGAGGGTGGTACACGACTCACCATCGCTGGAGATATGAGTGTCTCGCCGGAGAACAAGTGTGTCGCCGGAGAACAAGGATGCAGAGGAGAGAGAGGGGTAGAAGTAGAAGTAGAAGAAGACAGTATAAATGAAAGGTAGAAGAAGAGGCGTAAAAGTAACGCAAGAGAAAAGAGGAGAGGAGAGAGAGGAAGGAGAGAGAAAATATATTTAGGGGGCGTTTGGTATGAGGTATATAGGAAAGGGTAAGAGAATCAATTTGACTGATTCCCTTTGTTGTTGTTTGTATTGTCATTTCAATCATTCCCTTTACCCTCTCCTTACCCCCAAACTCCTCTACTTTGATTCCCCACCTTCCCCTAGGTATTTCAATTCCCTTTCTTTAAGCCACCTATTCACCACTGTACCCCCACTGCCCAACAAAGTACCAGCACACTCCACCACCGCCACCCTCACCGCCACCACTACACCACTGCTACCTTCACCAGCACCATCACACCGTAACTTACCAAACCACCGCCACTAAAACCCTACTTACCACCACCCTTAACTTACCAAACCACCACCAAACTGCATTCACATCCACGAAAAATTCACCCCCGTCGCTGAAAGCCCCACCGAAAACCCACCCACCCACCCACCAAATTGACCCGCAAAACCCACGAAATCCTATCCCCCACAACCCACCCGAAAACCCACGAAATCCTACCCCCCACAACCCACTCGAAAACCCACCCCCACTTGAGTTTCCACTCGCAAATAATCGGTAACGGTGAAACAGCGGCAGCGGCAATGGAAGGTAGGGGCAGCGCCAGACGGTAGGGAGGGGCGACATTGAAGGAGGGGCAAGGGAGGGGTAGTAGTAGTGGTTATAGAGGAAAGGATAATGTGGAGGTGGTGGTTAGATATTATTTTCTATTCTCAAACCAAACAACCTAGTAAATCTAAGGGTATCCCTTTTCATTCTCCTTCTTTCTCTTTCTCAAACCCTTTCCCTTTCCCCTTTATAAACCAAACGCCCCCTTAATGAATATAGAGGAAAAAGAGAAAAGTAATTGAAGAGGAGAGATGAAAAAAAGCAAAAGTCTGGCACTTTATTGATTTCCTTTTTTTTTATTATTAGGACCCACCAGACACCAACTAACAAGTACTTCATTAAATTGTTGAATGGCAGGCAACCCGGCATTTCAATTCCTCTCACCTTTATTTTTTTTAAAACACCTCTTGTCTTTTATTTTGTTACAAGTTCTTGAGTTACAACACGTATTTTTTTTTTTTTAATATCTTATAGAAAGGACCTTTTTTATAAAGAATGAAAAAAATACATTGTAAATAAAGGGTAAGCGTACCAAATAATTTTCCAAAGCGAACCATGACCCCAAAAATCGTACCGAAAAAATACCCCATGCGATCCGAAATTCACCGAACTAGCGAATTGCGATCCCGTACCCGTTCCGCGATCCGAAGCGATCCGCGAACTATGTGACACTGGTTTTGACATCCATCTGCCATATTTCATAGTCATAAAGACAACAATCACAATGATTATCCTAATGGATTTTAGCATGGCTATAGGCGAGAAGGTTTCATCATAGTTAATACCATGAATATGTTTGAACCCTTTCGCTACTAACCTTGCCTTGGAAACACCATCCTTGTTTGTTTTCAATTTGAAATCCATTTGCAACCGATAGTTTTTACCCCATCAAGCAAATCAACCTAGTCCCATACTTGATTCTCAGACATGGAATTCATTTCCAATTTCATGGCCTCAAGCCATTTTGGTTTATGTTTGTTGCTTATCTCAAACTTCTTCGTGAAATACTTTACTTTCACTTGTCTTTTTGGATCTAAACTCTTTTTCCAGAAAGACACGATCGCGAGCAACAAACACTTTGTTATGGCTTTGGTGGTAGTAGTACCTCTTGGTTTCTTTTGGATATCCCACAAGAAGACACTTGTCGAATTTGGGTGATAGTTTATCACAATGTAAACACTTTACATAAACTTCACAACCCTAAACCCTTAGAAAAGACAATTTAGGAGTAAATCCTTTCCATATCTCAAATGGTGTCTTTTCTACTGCTTTGTATGGAACCGTGTTAAGTGTGAATGTTGTTGTTTCTAGTGCATATACCCAGAAGGGAATGGGGAGATCAACAAGACTCATCATTGATCGAACCATATCTAATAGGGTTCGATTACTCCTTTCAGAAATGCCCATTTAACTTTGGTGTGTCTGGTAGAGTCCATTGTGAAAGTATTCCACAATCCTTCAAATGATCCCCAAATTCTTAAGTTATATATTCGCCATTAGGATCGGATCGTAATGTCTTAACTTTCTTCCCAAGTTGGTTTTGTACTTCGTTTTGGAATTCCTTGAACTTTTCAAAGGATTATGACTTATGCCGCATGAGGTAAATATATCCATATCTGCTTATGTCATTGGTAAAAGTTGAAATAACTATATCATCCCCTAGCCAATGTACTCATAGGTCTACACATGTGTATGTATGAGAGCTAAGAGGTCATTGACCCCTTAGTTATAAAAAGCACGCCTAAGGCGCGCCTAGGCGCTAGGCGAGTAGAGGCGTTGAGAAAATCGCCTCATCAAACTCAGGTGAGGCGAATCACGTAAGGCGAGGAGAGGTGTGCGCTTCTTGCCGCCTTAGAAAGAGGCGCGGGGCGTACGGCGTGGCCGCTTTTAGTAGGGAGGCGCAATACAAAGGGGAAAAAGTAGATCTGAGTTGAGAATTTGGAAAAAGAAACAAAATTTCTTCAAATTCAAACTTGCCTTTAGTTTACCCATTTCGAGCAAAAGCCCTTTGTTAATGGCATTGAATATCATCAAATTGAATGAATCCCTAATTTGGGAGGAAACAGTAATTTATGATTTGGTGGCAATTGATCGTCACCACCTCGCCGGAGTTGACAGAGGAAGTCGGTGGGCTATCTACCATAAATTCCGGCACTACATCTCCGGTCTCCGGTGCCGGCGTGCAATTTTGAGGCACGCAAACTAACTCGATTCAAGAGCGACTCCCAGGAACAGAAAAAGATTTCATCTTTCGATCGGCACGAAAAGCGAATTCTATCTTATAGTCGTCTTCTTTGTTCGATAAATGCGCAGTGGAAAAGGATGCTAGTCGGCTCGGCGAAGTTGTAGGCTCTAAGAAATAAGATCCAGAGTGATTCCTCACGTATCCTGTCAGGGGCGAAAAAGCACTTTTTAGATTTCTCGTCTACTTGTCGAGTTGAATGGGAAGAATATTCTCATAATCTTCCGGTATTTTTCACGAATTATTATATAGAAACGAACTTGTCAGATTTCCTGGTTTCCGAAATAGTGTAAAAAGAAGTGCTTTGAATCATTGCTATTTGACTCAAACCTGTTCTAAGAAAGTCGAGGTATCTCGAATTGTTTGTTGACACAAAAAAGATCATGAAAAACCTCTGAAATTATTTCAATATTGGACCTTCTCAGAAACCTCCTCTCTCCGCTCTTTGCCGCCCTCTGACCGCTACTTACCATTTCAAAAACGAAAAATGCTTTCCGCTCCTCTCACATTCGTTCGAGCTCTTTCAGATCCTCGAGACAGGCAAAGAAATGGGAGAAATGAAAACTAAAAGGTGCGGAACATTTTCTTTTTCGTCCTCGGACGTTCGGACATTTTGTTGGATTTCGGCACTTGCGTTCTCATGCCGGTCTAGCCAAATCCAATTCTCTCTCGATACGTTCTTAAAAAAAAAAAAGAGAAAGACAATCAAACAATTCCCAATCATGGTCCTTGTGGATCTGATCATCTATATAATATACAAAGGGAAACTCCTAAGTGGGGCTTCCGCCTTCAACTAATCATTGTAGCTTTTGGAAGAAGTGGCTTCCGATCTTTACTGCCCGCCCTTACCTACCAATCTGTTAGAACAATTCCATAAGTTAGCTATTTACTAGATAGAGGTCTTACCTCTGAGCATTCATTCGATTGACCGCAAGCCTTCAAATTCGCATTCGCATGTTGGTTGTTCCCCACTAAACATCTCGGGTTTCGGTGAAAGTAAAGGTTCGGACCTTCCTGGCTGGACTACATGATTCATCTCTTCTCTCATTCCGGACTTACCTACTCTACCTCGTACCTCCTTCCTACCTATAGTTGCGTGTGTGGGTCTATCTTTTAATAGTGATTAACGTGCAAAAGCTTATTCGAGCTTGCCTGTAGAATGCGAAGCCCTTTCTCTATTAAAGAAAAAAGCATGCGCTCAAAATACCTCATAAACTCCAACTACTTTATTTGTGTACTGGAACAACTACCAGCGTGATCTCTCTCGGAGTCTTCTTCTCTTCGATGTTTGGTATGAGTTATGGAGCCAACTGTTATAGAGCTGAAACCATAGGAATGTGTGGTGAGGATACTTTTTACCATCTAAGAGATGAGATGGAGGAAAGCCAAGTTGCGGTTAGAAAGAAAAAGAATTGTCTACTGTTCTTTATAGTAGTAGGAGAATAGGTTTAATGAGATACCAAGTCCAACCCTAATTTCCCCTCTTGGCGCGGCTACTATGATCCCTTTATGGGCTTGTTTTCTTTCTTCAATTGGTTACCACAAAGTGTGATCTCATAGGATTAGATTAGCTTAGTTTTAGGCCTAATCAATATTGTCCCACTAACCATCATTTATTCTCTAGCAAGTAAATGTGATTACTAAATTAAGGTAAGTAATTATCTCTATAATAATTCCTATTATATTTAGTGATTCCCGGAAATGTCTAAGGACATATTCCTTTAAAGAGAGCATTGGCCACACGATTTGGCGCTCCGGGTTTAAGTTGAATGTCAAAGTCAAAACTGATCAATTTGCTTACCCATTTCTGGAATCCCGCGCAAATTTCACGTTATTGTGTGATATAGTGTAGGCTTTGTTTATCCGTGTGTATCACGAAATGGTGACCCAACAAAAAGTGCTTATGTTTTTGCACGGCCAAGCGCTAGGCCATCAATTCTTTCTCATAAATCGACTTCAATTGAGCTCTTGAGCCAAGTAATTTGCTATAAAACGCAATGTGCCTAGCCTCGTGCATCAAAACTGCTCCAACCCCGTTGCCCAAAGCATCGGTCTCCACCACAAAGTTTTTCTAAAAATCAGGCATGGCCATAACACGTGGACTAGTCACATCTTGTTTGAGCCTTTTTGATGTGGATGTGGATGTACTTTAGTTGAGTTTTACGGAAATCCAAGAATCTTGAAAGAAAGATTGGATCTTTAATGTTTTCTTTTTGTATAAAGGATAGAACAATTTGGTCAAACACAAAGTAATTCACGAATTGGGTCTTGATTCACTGTCAAACACAAAGTAATTGAGCAATCAATCTTAAATCTCAAACACAAAGTAATTGATTCAAGGTTTAGAAATCACAAAGAAGTCCGAAAATTTTCACAAAGAAAATTAAAACTCTAATCTCATAATCTATTCTCTTTTTTTTTTTATTAATGAAAACGAGCCATATATATAGGCTTACAAAAAGTGATTCCTACCTCTACTAGGTTTAGGAATACTAAATAAACTAGGAAAAAGAAAACAACGGAATTCCTACATCTATTAGGAATCCGACTAAAAGTAGAATTCTAACTCAACTATAATCCTAACACAACTAGGACTACTAACCCTAATAAGGCTAGGATTATAAAACTTACTCCTAAAACAAATAGGAAATCTAATCCTAATAGAACTACGATTATACAAATCCTAACAGAACTAGGATTTCTAGTAGTACTTCTAATAAAGCAATAAAAACAACTTAGAAATCGAATTTAAATAAGAGAATTTCGGCCCTTAACAATTAAAACTAACACTAAAACACTACTCATGACCTTAAATTGTAAGATGATCCAAACTCAATAATTAAATAGATCAACTAATTTAACTATCTTGCGTCTCCTTGTTGCACCCATATCACTTTCAAATGCTTCTGTTGCCTCCGTAGTCCACCCAGACAAGTCCTGTTTGAGTTGATCCATCAATGGTTGAGCAATTTGGGCATAATGCTTAATGAATTTGCGATAATACAATGTTAATCCCAAAAATCCACGTTACTCTTTGAGATTTTTTTGCAATAGGCCACTCAAGCATAGAATGGACTTTGTTAGGGTGCACTGCCACCCCTTCACCAGATATTACATGCCCTGTATGCAACCCTCGCAAGCTCGCATTTCTTCATGTTTGCAAACAAATTGTGATCCGATAAGGTTTGTAGGACCACCTCCAAATGTTGAACACGCTTCTCCGTCGTCTTATTATGGACGAGGATGTCATCGAAAAATACCAATATGAACCCCCTCGAACCTCATTCATCAAAGATTGAAATGTTGTCGGGGCATTGGTGAAGCCAAAAGGCATGACCAAAAACTCATAGTGCCCTTCGTGAGTTTGGAAGGCCGTTTTATGAGTATCTTCGGGGCCAACGAGAATTTGATGGTATCCCGGCTTAAGATTAAGTTCGGAGAAGTACATAGCTCCATGAAGTTCATCTAATAGCTCGTCTCACCGGAATAAGATATTTGTTGGTGACGGTCTCTTTATTGAGTGCCTGGTAATTCACACAAAACCGCCATTTTCCGTCTTTTTTCTTCACTACCAAGACCGGACTTGAAAATGGGCTAGTAGAGGGCATAATAATCCGGGCAGTCAACATCTCTTTGATAAGACGCTCAATCTCGTGTTTTTGGAACTTAGGGTAGCGGTAGGGACGTACAATCACGGGGTTGCCCTCCTTGAGTAAGTGGTAATCCGACTAGAGCATCAAAAACACCTTAAAAATGGTCCAAAACCTCCTACAAAAATTCTGGCACCACTGCACCATGTGCCTCTCTTCCATTTGGCTCAACTCTAACCACAAACCTTCCCCCTCCTTCCTAAGTGTTCGAAACATGGCTTTTAAGGAAATTTGAGAACGAGCCAACGTAGGATCTCCCACCAACTTTACTACCCTTAGATTCACTTCAAATTGCAATTCTTCATTCTTCCAGTCACAGCCAACCCTAATTTTTCCAGCCACTGTACCCCCAAAATAATGTCCGAGTTGGCCAACCCCAAAGGAAGAAAATCTTCCACCACCGTGACTCCTCCCTCCAATTCCAGCATTACCTGCTCACAAACACCAATACCCTTGACAGCTTCACCATTACCCAAGGAAACACCGAATCCACTTGACCAGTCACCGGTATCCCCAATTCCCGCACCGCCTCGAAGGACACAAAATTATCAGTGGCCCAGGGTCAATCATCACCACCACCTTACGTTCTCCAAATGACCCACAAGTTTCATAGTTTTAGGGCTACATAAACCGATAACATAATTTTTTTTTTTTTTTTGCAATTCAAAATTATTATTGATAACCAAAAAAAGAGATAATGATACAACCTAACATCAAGAAGGGAAAGCAAAGGAAAGCAAGTTCCCCCCACCTTCTAGGAAGGGTTTGAGAACAAGCAGACCCAAAGCAACCCCTAAACTAAGCCCCTAAACTAACCCTGCACAGGAGCAAAGCAAACAACCAGCAACAACACCTACTTAATAAGTAATGTTCTCATATGATCATTACATCTACTAGAAACTCTAAAACAAATCTGTTTGAAATTAGCTGCAGCATCCAAGACAAGCCCTCCATAAACCTTAGCATTCCTTTGAAGCCACACCTGGTACACAGTCTCAACAAACAGTATATAATAAAGCTGAGCATGGGAATTCTGCCTTCTACTCTTCCTAGCCACTACCTGAACTTCATCCTCAAACTGCCTCGTAATAAAAGGAACATTCAAATGCTGCTGACAATCAGACCAAATTCTGTTTGAGAAGGAACAATCAAAGAACAAGTGAGGGATAGATTCACTAGCAGCATTACATAGTGGACAACTACTATCAATGGTGACTCCCCATGTGTATAACCTGTCTTTGGTAGCAAGCCTGCCATGAAGAGTTAACCAAGTAACAAATAGAGCCTTAACAGGATCATGCTCACCACACATCTTGTTATAAAGACTTTTAATAGAGAAGAAAGGAGTAGCTAACACATGCATAGAATGAGACTCTTGAAACAACTGCCTACTGTCCAGAATCTTTTTCATGACCCATCTATTAGGAATGCTCGTAGTGAGGATGTTATGATGCTTGATATAATAAGCATGAATCCACAATTTATCTTGTTTTTGGGACATAGCCCAAAAATACTTTGCAACAGCAGCTTTGTTCGAGAGAGCAAGGTTTTCAATATTCAAACCTCCACCAGTCTTAGGTAAACATAAACTTTCCCAGGCAATAGGAGCTTTGCTCTGAATCTCCTTCATTAACTTCTTAGGGAGCACAAAAATCTGACACCAGTAAAGCTGGAAGCCATGAAGAATAGAAGTAACAAGCTGAAGCCTCGCTGCACAAGAAAGCTTCTTAACTGACCAAGCTCTCACTCTTGCCAGAGTCTTATCAATCAAAGGCTTGCATTCATGGTAAAAGAGCTTCCTAGTTGTAAGAGGCACTACTAGATACTTAGAAAGGAAAAGTACCAAGAGGCATGTTCACAACAGATTGAAGCACACTTCTCTGATCCATACTAACCCCTCCAATATAGAGATGACTCTTATCCAGATTAGCATCAAGCCCAGAAGCGTGGGAAAATTTGTTAAAAGCATCAAACATAAGTTGCAAGGAGCTAGAGTCAGCTCTAGTAAACATCAAGAGATCATCAGCAAACATCAAATGAGTAATATTAAGTCTTTTACACCTAGGATGAAAATTAAGTCAGCATTAGACTTCAATTGACCCAAGCATCTAGACAAATACTCCATTCCCATGGCAAAAAGAAAAGGAGACATAGGGTCTCCTTGTCTCAAACCTTTTTGAGCAGAAAAGGGTTTGCAAGGCACTTCATTGATGAGAATAGAGAAGGAAACAAAAGTAACACAGGCCATTATCCACTTCACAAATTGAGTAGGAAAAACTAGCTTACTCATAACAGCTTCAAGAAAGGGCCACTCAATAGAATCATAGACCTTTTTCAGATGTATCTTCAGCATACATCTAGGAGATATATTCTTAGTAGTATAACCTTTGATAAGTTCAGTGGCAAGCAAGATGTCCTCCCAGGCATGAACCCAGCTTTGAGAAAGATCAATGACACTTCCAAATCATATTCTGCATACTTTTAGTCAAGATCTTAGAAATGATCTTATACAAAACAGTACAGCAAGCAATGGGCCTAAAATCCTTCACATGAGAAGGATTATGAACTTTAGGAACCAAAGTGACAATAGTGCAGTTAATATCACGCAACAGAACACCAGACTCAAAAAATTGTAGCATTGCATCATAAATATCATTTTTTATATACCGCCAGGCTTTTTTAAAGAAATGACTTTTAAAGCCATCAATACATGGGGCTTTGTCATCATCAATAGCCCATAAAGCTTCATCAATTTCGTGTCTAGTCACTTGTTTCACTAACATAGCTGCATCATCAACCTTAACTTGAGCTCCAGCCTTTAGAATTCCAAGATCCACAGCAGGGAGAGTAGGAGCAGCTGAACCAAGTAACTTATGGTAGAAATCAATCACCTCAGTTTCAATATCCACAGTTGTAGTGAGTTTATCTCCAACAGCAATATATAGCATATCAATGCTATTATGCATGAACCTTTCTTTCATAGCATGGAAGAAAAATTGAGAATTAGAATCACCATGCTTCAGCCATAAAATCCTTGATTTCTGCCTTAGAACAAATTCCTCAATATTCAAAAATTTATGAAGCTGTTGAGTGCAATCTCTTTCTATTTACAGGACAGTCAGGGATGCTCTAGAGTTGACACTGCGCACAGAAGATCAGCCCTAGCTCAATCCTAGCTTCCAGATTTGCAAACTCAGCTTTGTGCAAAGTTTTTAGCTTAGCCTTCACATTTTTTAGCTTAAACCACACATTCTTCCTCATACACTGCCCTCTAACCCTAGTATTCCATTGTTCTAGCACCACAGCTGGGAATTGATCACGAGCAGCCATGTGATTGAAAATTTTGAAAGGTCTACCTCTACCAACAGCCCTCTTACATTGAAGCAACAATGGGGAGTGGTAAAGATCAGGATTCATATAATCCACAACCAAGTTAGGATACTTAGTTAACCAATAGGAGTGAACTAGGCACCTATCAATTCTACTACTAATTCTAGAGTCACCATTGCCTTTGTTAGACCAAGAGAAAAATGACCACAAGATTTATACTCACTAAGGTTAGTAGAGTTGAGCAAATGAATGAAGTCCTGAGTTTCATAAGAAGAGATTGGGACCCCATTAATCCTATCCTCTGCAGCTAGGACAGCATTAAAGTCACCCATGATGCACCGAGGCTTAGCAACACTCTTGTCAAAATCACTAAGTTGCAGCCACATACTTCTTCTATCCTCAACAGTACGCAAACCATAAACCACATAAAACATCCACTGGTCTCCAGACTGCTTATCACCCACACAACAATGAACAATTTGAGAAGACTTGTGAATAATCTGAAGAGCAACAGTAGCAGTATTCCAAGCAATCCATATCCTACCCCTATCTGAAACTTCATAGTTATGCACCCACTTCCATCTATTTCCAGACTTCTTCAAAATTTTATCCTTATTGTGAATTTTAACTCTAGTCTCTAACAAAGCCATAAGAGAGACATTGTTCTTACCCATAAACTTCTTTATTTCACCTAATTTAGAAGGGTTATTCAACCCTCTCACATTCCAAGTGCACACAATCATTACTGTGGGAAACTGTGAATGTGCTGCTCCCAGCCTCATCCATTAAGTGAGTTACAACACCAGGCCCCTCCACTACCATTGCATCCTTCCCCTTCTGCCCTCTAGTAACAATATTCCACACTTGCAGGAACATCAACCCTGTTGTCCCCTGCTTCAATGACTGGATCTCCAGCCATAACCTTTTCCTGATTGTTAACCTTAGCTACTTGAATGGCAGTAGTATTATTAGGCTTTGGTTGAGTGACTTTAGGCACCCACTTCTGAGTAACTTTAGTCCCCTCTTTCTCCTTACTCACCCTTGTACTCTTCTTTTTTGCACAATCATGCCCTATAGTAGCACATTTGAGACAATAAGAGGGAGCCCATTCATAATGAACTTTCTGCTCAATAGTTCTCCCTCAAACATCTTCAACACAAACACTCTTAGGAAGTTCCTTAGTAACATCAACATCCACCAACATTCGAGCAAAGGTAATTCTTTGATGTTGTGTAGTACATTCATCAGCAAAAACAGGCACTCCAATCATACTCCCTATTCTACTTAAAGATTCAGGACCCCAATAATTTAGTGGCAGATTATACAACCTAATCCAAAGAGGAACCACCCTTAAAACTTCAGCTTGGAAATCAAAATCTGGAGTCCATGCCTTAAGAACCATAGGCCTACTGTTAATTATATGGGGACCAGCATAAAGAATTTCATTTCTATCATCAACAGAAGTAAACTTAACAATGAAATAACCTTTATCATGAAGAATTTTTTTTGGCTTAGAGACATGATTCCATTGTTGATCTATATAGCGAGTTAAAGCTCCTATGGAAGGGGTTTGGCCAACAACATACAAGATAATAGCAGTAGACCAAGTTTCAGATAGCTTGTCTACCTCTTCCTGGTCAAGTTTAGCAACTTTCTTACCTTCTTTCAGCATAGGAGGAACAAATTTGAGAGCTGCTCCCTTAGCAGTAAGGGTTTTGCCAGCTGCAATATCAGCCGACTTAGGCTGAGGCGTCATCTCCAATTTCCTACCAACACCATCACCACCAGCATTTTGAGTTTTGATAGCTTCAATCTCCTCTTGCTGTGGCCTCACAATCTCAATCACATCATTCTCTAATTGTGGCCTCACATTCTCACTCACATCCTTCCCCTGATTTGCATTTTCAACAGGAATATGCTCCTCCTCATGAGAATTTTCAGTGAGGGTAGTTTCAGGTGTCGAGATAGTACTCACAGTAGGCGCCAATAACAGAATTTAGGGATAACTAAGTTGAAGTCTCCTCGGTGGGTGAGATCGGAGGCTCGCTGCCACCAAACTCCAAATTGGGTTCGAACTCTTCTTCTCCATCAATTAAAAGAACACTTAATTCTTTTCTCCGGCAACGGTGCCCCCGCCGCCCACTTTTCATCACATTTGAACACACACCTTTCACGCGTTGCTCCTGCAATTCATTCTCTGACAACTGGCGAACTTCCCTTGAAATTTCTGGTGGTGCCACCAACCAATCTAGGTGAGGAAATCGATCCCTGTGACTCGTTGGGAGTGGAAGTCCAGTTTCCAATTGATGGGTTACTGGGCTGCTGGAGCCCATAGTTGTTAGTAGTCATATTTGGGCCTCTGTTATAAGAAGATAAGAAGAGAAAGACCTAGATTTAGTATAGGTCACATTGGGCCCTTTGGATCTACAGACCCTATGACATTCCTCCAATCGGACCGCCATCTCCATAGCCTGCTCCAGACTTAATTTTGGGTTGAGTACCCTCGGATCTGCCTTCAAATGCTCATTCAACCTATTAACAAATTTCCACATGAGTATTGTTTCAGGGATCCCATCAAGAGGAGATAAAATCCGGCAATACTCCGCCACCGACGTTGTATGGTAGGTTGCTAACCACTGTTCGTAGAGCGATCCGATGTGGGTAGGCCGTAATTGACGCGGAACGAAAAGCTTCAAGTCAGCCCACAAACGAACAGGATGTTATTTGTTCTCCCATTGATACCACCGGAGCGTGTCACCATCCATGGACACCACCCCCACCTCCAATTTCTCATTCTCACTCAACCCATAAATAAGAAATAGCACTTCCCCTCAAGATCCATCCATCAGGGTCATTCCCTTTGAAAATCGGCATATCCAGTTTTCTATTCCGCCAATTTCCCCCACTTCCATTGTACCTTCCTCCACCAGCACCCTGTCCTCCGCCAGGCCCGCCACCAGATCCCTCATCAACATAAATACAGTCATGATTTCCCGATTCATGCTCTGATCTCACTCCTCTGTTTTCGCCCCCTTCTTTCCCAATATTTTTCTGATCACCGTGATTAAAACCAATCTCCAGTTGTTCAACGCTAGGGTTGCCTTGAGATCCAAGAGCTTCTAGGGTAGCACGCATCTCTTCTTGGAATTTCACCTGATCTCGCCGGATCACCGAGATCGTCCCATCTTGGGTCCGATCAATCCTCCCCTCCAACTGGTAATTTGCAACCTCCAACTCTTCCTTGCTCCTCCGCATTGCTTCCTCCATCTTCTCGGAGATCTGCTCAGCGATGGAAAGCTTGACAGCTTCCATAGCCAAACTCGCTGATGCAGGTTTGCCACTTGCCCTTCCAAGTTTTCGAGCATCTGCGTTGACGTTGGGGGTGCCATTACTCACGCCAGAATGTGCTGCTCATACCAAGTGTGATGATCCTGCTCAAGCAATCAACCAGAGCAGCAAATACAAGCAAGATACAAGCAAGCCAAATCTAGCTGAAGGATAAGTTGTATTAAGATAGTCACCACTGAGCTTTCGAGAGGCTTAGATTCTTGCAATAACAAAATAACTAAATGACAATTATATTTTTGGATACCCTTCTACTCACCCCTTCCCTTTGTATACCCACTACCCAAAATTCCCTTTTCTCTTAACAACTTATGACATTACCTGTCAGTGTATTACGTGCACTGAATTTCTGTTAAGCAAGACTGATTTACTGATTTGCCCCTGCCCTCCTTGTTTCTGGACTGATTTACCCTTCATATGGCGTATGTCTGGATTCATTACACATACTGCACTTTCCTAATCACATAATTATCTTGCCTTAATTAGAGCTAAGCAGTTGAAATCCAAGAGATATTGTATTAACAAAGACTTTCAAACGCATGTTTGTTTTTCACTAGTTTCTGGTGTAAGCATGACTGCATGAGTGTCCTTTCTTGTCAGATCTCTTCAACCTAGAGGGCTAGCAGAGACATTGTGTGGCTCTCCTCTTTACATGGCGCCGGAAATAATGCAACTGCAGAAATATGATGCAAAGGTGCGCCTTTTGTGATTGATTTCTTGCTTATCTTCTACATATCATATTTGCCATATCTCAACTATTGTTAATTCAGAGTTGATGGCACAGGCAGATCTCTGGAGTGTGGGTGCAATTGTGTATCAACTTGTGACTGGGAAGACTCCTTTTACAGGAAGCAACCAAATGCAGGTGGTGGTTGTTACTTGTCTAGGTTATGTAATTGTTGTGGTTTTATGGGTTTTGAATATATTTGTGTCCAGACCTCGAGAGCTTATGGTGCCCAATCTCTAATTATCGCTTTTTTTATTTGTCCAGCTGCTCCAGAACATAATCAGAGCCACAGAACTGTGTTTCCCTCCAGATATGAAAGATTTGAGTTCAGAATTTGTAGATTTGTGTCAGAAATTGCTTCGACGTAATCCTGGTAAGACTAAAGCAGAGCAAAATATATCGTACTCTGAAATGTCAAAGTTCCTTGTATATCCTAATATTTTGAAACTGAAATGAATTTGATGCTGGACTTTGCCCATGGCCTGTCTTGTTTATATAAATATGATATAAACCAGACATAACACAACTTTGAGATAAAGGTTGATGTTCGAGCAACGATTTCCAATGGCAGTAAACTTTTGATGCTTGGACTCGCCTTATGGCCTTGCCTTGTTGGAGTGAGTATGACCCAACCCAGGCACAGCCATGAGATACAGGTTGGACTCGAGGAAAGGAGAACAGCCATGGGCAGTAATTTAACTAAAGAAATCTCCTTTCTACAAAACTAAAGTAGCAATCATCAATCAGGCATTCATAAAAAGACATGTTCTTTCTGGATCTAGGATTTATAATGGAAAACCCTGAATCTTAAAATTCACTATCCGAGGACCAAAAGTATGAGAGAGAATTTAGGGCTTCCCATCCCCACAGTGAGATCAGGCTGACGGTTCGTTGTCAGTCACAAAGAGAAGAGCTGGGTGTTTTCAAACAAAAGGAAACAAGGCAGGAAGGGTAGTAAAAAGACATACAACTAAGTTACGACGAAGAAAAGAATTGTGAGGGAGCACGAGTGAATACTTCAAATGAAAGGGGAAGGGCAATTACTTAGTTCTTTCTTTTGTAAAATCTTTTAGACACCTTCAGTCTGAGATTAGTTCAAACACTTTCCTTTTTCATTTGTCTTATAATAGTTCGAACACTTCTATTATAGGAATGGTCCAACTAATATTTTAATACTTATCTCCTTCATATTTTGGCCTACCACACTTTCTTTTTCAATATAAGTTATAAATTAGCAATTGATAACCACTCAACAACTAATCTCATAAACATGTGTCATGATTAGTGTAAAATGAGGAAGAGGTGGTAGCTGAGTGGAGCACCACCCCAAATCCCAATGCCTTGCCTAGGATTCGAATCCTTAACATTATGTTGGGGAGTTTCTCTCAAAATTGCGATAATAGTGGGTTTTTGGGCCTCTTGCCCTTTAAGATGCAAAGCCTTGTACGGTTGTACCAGTACGTGAGATGGTGTGTCTAGCAAAAGGGTTAGCCTTTGGGCCAATTATCTTGATAAAAAAAAAAAAAAAAAAAAAAAAGATAAGTGTGAACTAATTTAGGGAGGGTGGGAAATGGGAATACTTTAAAACTTATATATCCTTACTTCATAGAAGTATATTGTAATGGATTGATAAATCTAAGCAGGTAGTTTTGAGTCATTGAAGTATATCGTAATATCTTGTTCAAGTTGTTGCTAAACTACCTCGTTTTTTAGAAAATCTGAAAAGAGTTAGTTGAAGGAAAAAGGTGGGTGGGGAGGGGGCAGAGAGAGAGAGAGAGCAAGAGTTCTTTACACAGAGTGAGATAATCACAACCTTGTGAATTTATTCAATGTGAAATTTCATCATAGTGCTTGTATATGTTCATGTGGTACCATAGTAATTCTCAGTTACGTGAAATCTTTGAATTTATTAGAAATTATTTCACTCATGGTATTATATCTCTGACACATCATCCCGTCATGACCGCATTAAGTTTCATAGGTTACTGTGATTGCAATGTAAGGTTGCTACAGCCTCAAAAATTCTCCCTGCGAAAGTGATTCTGCGTCCTCCCTCAGAATTTAAACCAGAGTTTTAATATTTGTATAAGATCTTTTTATTTGTGCTTATTTCACTCATTATGGATGCTCATTTATTCTTGATGCAAAATGTTAGCCCTTATTTGGCATTGATTAAATGATGCTCATCTATGTTCCTCATTTGTGTTTGTGTGCATGTGTATATGAAATACTTAATCACTACTTTTTCATTAACTTTCCCCCCTCACGTATCTACTTTTTCCCTTTATGGAAGTTTACTATGAATCACTACTTGCCTATTTTCATCAACTTTCCCCATTCACATATCTACTTTTTCACATGGTATTGGGACAACTTGTCTCCACTTGTTTCTACTTATCAGAGAAAAAAACGCAGTCGCGGTCGCGGTCGCGGGAACGGCTT
This sequence comes from Beta lomatogona, assembly GCA_947646795.1. Classification (NCBI taxonomy): domain Eukaryota; kingdom Viridiplantae; phylum Streptophyta; class Magnoliopsida; order Caryophyllales; family Amaranthaceae; genus Beta; species Beta lomatogona. Next base: position 2,041,152 of record CANSNZ010000271.1, read on the forward strand.
GTAACGGGGAAATAGAACGTTTCGCGGCCAACGCGGCGTGATTTTTTTTTTAAAAATTCACATCAATATGTTCTAAACTTATTTGCTTTATTTTAGTTTATGAAGCATTATTACAACATAATATAATTAAATCTATCACAATATCATGTTACATTATAAAATATTTTTGGCTAATATTTGAAAAGAACGGATGTAACGGGGATAAAAGCGTTCTAACGCGGCGAGTTCGCGTTACGGAACAACGCGGCGAGAAGTATGTGAATTTTATTTTGGCGTTCTGTAACGGCACACATACTTCCTTCAATCTCGAGTCACTTTTTTGACATCAAGTAAGTTCTCAGGCTCAGTATGCATCTCCAAGTCAGCAGTAAATTGTGGAGGAAGTGTAGGAAGCACAGAAGCAGTACCCACTGCCTTCTTAAGCTGGGAGATATGAAAAACCGGATGAATCTTGCTATGGCTAGGCAATTCCAGCTTGTATGCAGCAGCTACTATACGTTGTATGATAGAGAAAGGACCATAGAAGCGAGCAGCAAGCTTCTCATATGGCCGCTTGGCCAAGGATTTTTGGCGGTAGGGCTTTAACTTGAGAAACACTGAATCTCCCACCTGATATTGCACATCCCTTCGTTTCTCTTCTGCTGCTAATTTCATACGTCGCTGGGCCTTTGTTAGATTGTAGTGCAAGTCGTCAAGTATCACATCCCTCTCTTGTAGCATAGCCTCCAAACTATCAACAGCTGTGTGTCCCCTGCTGACCCGAGAGACGTGTGGCGGATCGAGCCCATACAACACCTTGAAGGGTGACATTTTTGTGGACAGATGAGGGGAAGTGTTGTATGAAAATTCTGCCCAAGAAATCCATAAGTCTTTGGTTGCCCTCCAACAAAACAACGTAGATAGGTTTCTACTCCCTTGTTGGCGATCTCAGATTGACCATCCGTTCGAGGATGATAAGCAGTGCTCCTCTTGAGGGTTGTCCCATGAAGGCGAAACAACTCCTTCCAAAAAATACTCATGAATATACGATCTCAATCCGACACAATAGAAGTCGGAAATCCATGCAATCGCACCACTTCCTTAACGCCATGCAATCGCAGTGCTCCTCTTCCCTCCACTGTTTCCTTGTTCAAAGCGCGATAATCTACGCAAAAACGCCATGAGCCGTCTTTTTTTTTAACAAGGATTACCGGGTTAGAGAAGGGACTAGTAAAGGGCTTTATAATTCCGGCAGCCAACATCTCCCTGATTAGCTTCTCTATTTCGTCCTTCTGGAATTGTGGGTATCGATAAGGTCGGACTCCCACTAGATTACTTCCCTCTTTCAACACTATGGCGTGTTCATGCCCTCTTACTAGTGGCCGTCCCACTGGGCTAGCAAACACCCCCTTGAAATTCGCCTAAAACCCCCTGCAAAAGTTTTGGAATATCTTGTTTGTTTTCGGCACTCTCACTTTTCCAGTTGGTTGAACTCCAACCATAATCCTGCCCCTTCTTTGCGCAAAGAGATTCGAGAACGGGTCAAGGACAGGTCACCCTTGATAGTATGCTGCTCCCCATTCAAAACAAACTCATCTATGAGTTTTCCAATTGCTCACCGCTGTAGAGTCTCCAATTATTGAACCCCCAAAATAACATACCCAAACCCAACGGTAAAAAATCAGTTTCTACTACTATTCCTCCTTGAAGCTGCAAAATTACCTCCTTACAGATTCCCGTCCCCTTCACCGCTTGCCCGTCACCTAAGGACACTCCGAACCCGGGGTCGATCATGACCACCACTTCATGGTTATGAATCCGCCCCAACAATTTCATGGTTTTATGGCTTGTCAACCCAATTACAGAGTTGAGCGAGATTTCGGTGGATGCCTCTTCAGTGGGTGAGACTGGTGGTTCTCCCATGGAAAAATCATTCTCCGTGGTAACATCGTCCAAGTCGTCGATGAGCATCACGCTCAATTCTCGTCGCCGGCAACGATGGCCGATGTTCTATTTTTCATCGCAGTGATAACACAGACCCTTGGATTTCTTCTCCTGTAACTCTTTTTCAATCAGCCTTCTCATCTCACCAAAAGGTCTGGTTGACGTAATAGAGGATTTGGGTGAATTAGCTGAAGCCTGAGAGACTCGTTGGACCCAACAGCCCAACTTCTCCCACTAACCGAACTTATCCCTCCTCCAAAACCACTCTGGGCTGTAGTTCTATTGGGCCTATTGTAGATGGAGTAGGTTCTTGTTCTCTGTGAATTGGACCCCCTTCTTTTAGTGCTCACAACCCGATTCCTCTCTTCAATTTTCAGGCCCAAATCCATGGCTTGTTCTAGTGTCAGTGGGTTTAAAACCCTCATTTCAGATTGGATCTCTTCTTTTAACCTATGTATAAATTTACCCAATAATATTGCTTCTAGGATACAGTCAAGAGAGGCAGCCATTTCAATAAACCTCCGGCGGTACTCCAGCACGGTGATCGTTTGGGTGGTCGCCAACCATTGCTCATGCAATGAACCGCAATTGGTCGGCTGGAACTGAAGAAGACTAAACTCCTTTAATCTCTCCCACAACTCTATAGGGTTCCTCTTGTTTTCCCATTGATACCACCTCAACGCATCTCCTTCCATGGCTACCATCGCCGCCTCCAATTTTTCCGTTTCCATCAACCTATAGAAGGAAAATAATTTTTCGGCCCTCAAAAACCAGCCATCTGGGTCAGTCCCCTCGAAGCCCGGCATATCCAACTTACGGTGTTTCCAACTTCCTCCACCGCATGGACCGCCTCCTTTATCCCCCCACCGCCGCCAGATCCTCCTCTTCCAAATTCCCCCTGATTCCCGATAAGAATTCCGATCTCCTTCCCCCTCGACCTTCTCTCTCCTCACCCCCTTCTTCTCTCCGGTTTCCTCCCTGACCTGGACCGTTACTTCCCTCCCTTGTATCTAACTCCAACGGGCGCTGGTTTTGCTGGGTTTGAATATTCTCCAAGGTTGCCCTTATCTGCTCCTGGTATTTCACGTGATCTCGCCGGATGATCGAAATCACCCCGTCGATGTTTTCCCTACTCCGGTCGATTCTTCCCTCCAGTTGGTAGTTAGCTAGCTCTAGATCTTCTTTGCTTTTCCGTCTACCTTCCTCCATCCCTTCCGATATCTGAACGGCTATGGTTTGCTTAATCGCTTCCATGGCCAGGTTCACCGAAGCGGTGATCTGATCAGCAACAGAGGTCTGTAAACTCGCCATCTGACCTTCCAATTGATCAAGCCTCTGTGTAGATGTAGGGGGTGCCATTCTTCACGCCAGAAACGGTACTGCTCTGATACCAAGTTGTAATGGACTCCCACCTCAGTACAGTGACATAAACACAACAAGAATCAGATATGAGGATTTGATGAGCAAACACACAATAATGGTAGGAACTCAGATTGTATAGGATAGGGTAATAAGAGTCAACACAAAATACAAAAGATAAGTGGGGAGCTTTCGAGAGGCCCTCCTTCTCTCCCAAAGTAATTTCCTCACAAATTTCTGAATGAATCTACTGAGTACTCTTATTCCCTTTTTAAAACCCCCATTCTCTGGTTTTTACTTTGATTCCAATAAACAAAAAAAAAATTTTTTTTGACACAAATAAAAATAATGGACCTTAATCCTCGACTTTATTTTGATTTATACAGCATTTCTCTCTAACTTTCTCTCACTTGTAACTAACTCTGACACCCACTACTCTTATTCAGTGAAATATCCTCATATTCCCCACTATCTCTTTTTAGTAATTACTTCCCTGCATTTCCCTTTTTGTTGCGCCTTGCATACGTCAGTAGAGGGGTGGTGGGTTGGGGTGTTTCAGTCCCTAAATGTTCAAACTAAATGATTTGTTTGAGACTGATACCCCTATCCTAATCCGCCAATCATAGTAATAAAGGCGTATGCTGGTCTTGGATTATGGAATCAATAATATACACAAAACAATTTTACAGATTCAACATTAATATGATGTTGCTCTTTTGTCTAGCATTATACTGATGTTACTTTCAGACATTTGACTGATGTACGCTGTTATGAAGGTTCGAATAAATTTTGAACTAAAACAAAAGTAAAAATACCGAATTTAGGCTTTATCTGATCTCTTATTGTCCTTGTATTTGCAGTTGAACGACTAACATTTGATGAGTTCTTCAACCACCCCTTTCTTTATCAGAAGCAGCTGATGGAAACATCTGGGTAAAATAAAAATTAATAAAAAAGGAGATTGTATATCCCCCTTGCATCCTGTCATCGGTCTGTCATGCTTGTCACTAAATTATACCATATTTTATTACTTGTAGGAGTGAGAAATCATTCAGAAGAGCAGGTAGTTATTCTTTATCTGGGTGCAATCTCTTGAAGCACAGGGAGGAAAATTCTCCAGATGATTGTTTGCCATTTCTTTTGGATGATGATAGTAGTGGTACTGATGGGAGTCCGTCTTTTCTTAGGAGGAGATCATCTGTTAAATCTACTTATGGTTTCTCTCTTGATTCCAAAACGGAAGCAGTGTCTAGTACTATGAGAGATGTGGACCATATTTCCTCACAAGGCCATGCAGCACAAAAGGTACAAACTAATGGTTTTAAAATAAACAGCCATGGACCTGAGAATATACACATTGAACATCCTCCTATTTGCATGGAGCAAAGACAGCTGAGCTCTAATTCAAGAGGTACTAAGCATTTTCTTCTTGATAAAATGCTCTTTCTATTAAATTATTTAAACCCACATGTTAGCTTACTCTCTCGAATTTTCTCTATGATTTTGCAGCTTTGGACCCTCCGGAGTTCAGTGATCAAGATTATGTACTTGTATCTGGACCCCCTATGGATGTCTCAGCCTCCTCTGCTAGTATCTCAAAACCAAGCCTATCCCCAACAAAGTCTGAGATCCCTCTTCCTGCATATTGTGGTGTTAGCTCAAGATCTAGTGCCCCGGTGCCAATTGCCGGTCCATCAAGCAGATATTCATGCTGCATTGAAACCTTAGACAGCCAGTCTTCTGTTCCTCCTGGATACTTACAGGGGTCCATGGATACGGTAGATGGCTTGGAGCAACCCTCTAGAGACTCCATCACAAGGCTTAAGTCGCTGCAGGAATGTGCAGTTAGTGTCAAGGAACTGGTTAATGAGATGGTATATTTTCAAGTCTCCAACAAAGTCACTAATGTCTAGGCAAATTTTTTCTTCTCACTTATGATGCTGTGTATGCTCTTTCTGTGGCTGTATAGGTTGAGGCTGGTAGACTTCTTGAAGCATTTTCTATTCAGCTTGTAATTTTAGCAGTTTGGAAGCAAGCACTGCATATTTGCCATACACAGGCTGTCTCCTCCACCAATGGCAGTCCTTCTCCAGACACTGCAAAATCTAGGGGTAGCATTAACAAGATTGAAAATAGTCCAGACTTTCGTGAACCTCTTGATTCTGTCTGTTCTCAAGTGCTTGAGGATGTCTCTAATGTAATCAAGAGGGAGTTCTTTAGCGAAGTAGAGCATGCTGAAGAACTTTCAAAGTTTGTAGAGCCAGGTATTTGCCCATTTTAATGCCCATATGAAATTACTTACCTATCATTTCTTGCACAATACTTTGTCTTTTGGAGAAGAATGTGATGTGTGCATAATATGTTGGTTTAATTGCTTTCATGCTGTCAGTACCTAGACAGGATAACAAGTAATTATGGGCGACTAAGGAGTAATCAGCCCCGTACTGTGGTTTACACTGTATAAACCAGGACGGCAGAAAACTTACCTTAAGCAACATGGAAAAGTCCGGTGTGGATATAGGATATAGGTCAGCTGGCTACTACATCATTGTTTGGTTGAAGTTGTTAAGAATCAATTTTGTGCTCTCGATTTAACTCAATCATCAAAATTTGATCTTGCCAAACACAGACTGCTGCTTTTAGCCATGTATGTTACACCTAGCAGTCTAGCAAATGGCACAAGAACAAACAAAAGAACATGCAACGAGGAACTTAAAATCATTGACGACGTCTTAATTTGAGTTTCGTTTATTGTCAGTCATATTAAGAGAGATCTGGTCTAAGGAGATATTTCCTGCAAATATAGGCACTTTCCTGTTGTGGATGAGTACTAATTACAGACACTTAGAGTTAGATTGTCTCTTTGCTGGAGTTATGAACTTTGACATTGCTGGTTCGTTTTATTCACTGAAATTGGGACTTCTGCTTGCAGGAAGTGTTGAATTGCCTGATGCTATGGAAACAATTTATCAATCTGCTCTTGCTCTTGGAAGACATGGTGCAGTAAGTCACCTCCCCATGTTGCTACTCAACCAACCATATAACATGCATAGCAAAACCGGAAAAGATAAATGATCATAGAATGTAAAAATCGGATTAAAAAAAAGATTTTTCTATAACGTCATGAAATATGTGTAGTATTTTAGTAGCCCCATGGTCCTCCTGGAACACTTTGTAAGTGTCTATTCAGTTACTGAGGCTAATAATGTGATTATGTGGCTTACAACTTAGGAAGCTGCGTGGAAGGGTGGGCTCCACATTTTCACATTCACCTCCATCTATAGACATCAAAGAACTGTAAAATGTCACTTTCCCAGCTATTGAACCGTACTAAAATCTTCCTAATTGTGAAATATGTCTTCTGAAGTGTCCCATCCTCTGAGTCTTTCTGACACCTCCAATATGCTTGCTAATTGCTGTCTAAAAAACTTTCAATTAGACGGGGCAGTAAGAAATCTACTCAAACTACAATAACAAACTTCATTAGTAAATAGTCCTCTTCATTTGTTCAACCACAATAACAAATTAACAAGGATAATCTACTCAACAAATTAATATCTGTTTCAAGTACCTAGTACATCAAAATGTAAACATGTTGCAACTTGCAAGTATTTTTTTTTTGAGTGTTTTATTGTGCTTGACAAGATCTGATATTAAGAACTAAGTACAGTTTTACAACACAATCTACATGAATTTAGAGGAATTAATTCCTTTATATAGCTAAAACAAAATATCCCACTTTACATGGCTTTGAAACTTAATTTCCACTATACAATCCATGTGGGATCAGGTATGCGAAAATATTTTCTTGTTTGGTGTTTATTCTAAATTTTTTCAAAAGTTGTATGATTTAATGAATGTAGGACTAGTCCTACTTGGACAACATAGTGAGAACTAAGTTCCTAAAGCAATTAAAGGGGGTATAGTTTCTGTTTTGGGAATCTACAGTCTTTGCTATTTGCTTATATCAAATGCCTTGAAGTATATAGGAATCGCATGCGTGGGAGCCCTTGTTATCATCACCTTACTGAAAGATAGTACTACTTAAAGTAGAAAAAGGAGAAAACAGTTTTTCACGGATGCTCACTGTTGTATTATATTTTTCCCAATCTCAAATTATTGGTTGGCAGGTTGATGAGCTCATGGGAGATATGGAAAATGCAGCATCCTCATATTCAAAAGCTGTGCGCTTGTTGATCTTTCTTCTTGTAGAAGCACCATCCTTAATACTGAATCCTCCATTCTCTCTTACTAACTTGGACCGGTTTAGACTTCGCAATTACATTAACATTTTGAATGACAGGCAAGGCATATCAAGGTCTCAAGAGGATGGCCCTTCTTAAGCCTGAGGGTCCAAAAAGTCCACCTTAAACAGGGGTGTCGTTTCTGATGTGACTTCCAATTGATCGCTCTATTTATGATGTATATAATTTTGTTTCTCTGTACAGTTACATTCTTTTGGGTGATTATTGGGTGGTGGTGTTGACTGAAATAGACAAGTTGTTTGTATTCTGTTTATAATTACAATTTACTACTAACCGCAAATAGCTAATGAGTTCATCTTTATTTTTTAAAATGTAAGATTTATAAATAAGGTTATATAATGTTCATTTTAAAAATCGCAACCCATTTGGACATGAAACATCATTTCATGTTGGCTATTGTTGTATTATTATTTCTTTTTTCTGTAAAGAAAGACATTAGTAAATGTTATATATGAGGTGAATAATTAACGAATTTGTCTGGAAAACCAACGACATGAGCTTTACTATCATAATACATGTGAGAAGTAATGAGACGCCCAAACATTAGCAATTCAATCTTCCGAATTTTTGGGCTTTTTATACACTTGATTTCAGTTTCTAACAACAACCTGAAGAAGACTTTTAGTAGGTTCGGCTGGATGTGCAAGTCTCCGCGAGATTTGCCAATGACCATGACTGGCTTGATGATTTATAAATTGTAAATTGTCTCCCTCGCTTACGGCTTAACTTTGTGTACTATTCATTGAAAGAAAAAGAAGTCGGCTGAAATTTTTTGGTCATCGGCACTTGGTTGGTGATGCATACATTTAGAGCATGAGCAATGGTAAGACTTAACTCTTGGTTGGTCTTACCATTTTTTTCCTTTTATCTCCTTTCCTTCTTACACCTCACACCCAACTAACTCTCCAACTCTCTTTTTTTTTTTTCTCTCACAATAGGTGGGTTAGTCTTAGTTGGTCTTTATGTTTTCCTCTCTTACTTTTGCTATGCTCCACCATATATATTCTCTCTCCTATCCAAAATCTTTATATTTTTATATGGGTGATTAGTTATAAAAGTAATACTGCAAGTGCACAGTGTATGTCGTTAGTGGAGTTAGCTAATATGGGTCGATCCACAAAGAGAGAATTTCTATAGATTGATGTTCAATTAATTAACTTTTTTAGGATGATGTCTAAGCTAAAATAAAGTAAATCAAATATGGATGTAAATAAAATAATAAAAGCCTAGGGCATCGCTCGGTCCACCATGTTTATATCAATCCAATAATAGAAAAATAGTTCAATAATGAACCAAATATGAGTCCGACATGAATATGCCTTACTTGGATGATAGATTAAAGGTGGCGTGCAAAATTGAAGAGCCGAAGTTCTGTTTGGGTTTCAAGCATGGTTATAAAGAAAGTCCAAGTTCTGTTTGGGTTTCTATTTGTTGTGGCTGTTTTTGAGTTGTAATAAAACCATGAGATTACTCATAAAGTAAACTCATGTTAGGCGTGTGAATGATATTAAGCATCATTTTAGGGTTTATTAGGCTGTTGTAACCTCTTTGTAACAGCTCATTTAATGAAGCTTAGCAAGAGGCATGATTCAATAACATTAGGACGGTTTTCTAGGATTTCCTTTGTGTGTTTTATGCTTTCCTTTTGCTACTCCAATACCTTATATAGGGGGAGCTTATGATATGAGAAAGACAGCTTTGAGTGAATTATAAAAACCTAGTGTTTTCAAGTTTAAAGCTTTGAGTGTGTCTCAAGTGAAAACTTACCCTTATTACTTTGAGTGAGTTCTTGAGTGATAAGCTTAGGAGATGTTGAGTGGGTCTTGCCTCTGGCCTAAAACCGAAAAACATTGAGTGTGTTCTTGTGTTTTGGTACTATTCTTGGTTTCATGGCTTTCTTGAGTGTTCTATGTTCCTTGGTAAAACAAAATGGGCAGAATGCATCCAGTTTTTCTTCTGACTTTGAAGGGCAATTTCTTGGCCTTCAGAAGTCCAAATTGGGTGATTCCTTATTCTGCGCAACTTTTTGTCTAGAATACTCACAAATGTTTTCTGATTTTTTGAATTTTTTAGCTATTAAACTAGGCACGTTTTTCGCGACTGCACCAGAACGAAGCAAATCCAACATACATAACTTCAAACAAAGATTACTCCTTCACCCGGAAAGCTTTTCAAGAGTTTCTTTTTTTGATACCGCTTTAAATTTCCTGAATTTTCATAATCTGTAAGCCTTTGAGAGTCTCAAGGCCATTTTCAGTTTCATTTTGTTGTTCAAAGTTACACTTTCGAGTTGCTAGCTAATCAAGCTTAAGATTCACTAATCACAATCAACACTTAATGAACCTCAAATTATACATTATCTTGCAGTAGAAAATAACCTTCTTATACGAATATTAATCGGTGGAATTATGACCCAGCAACATTATTCCAGAGTTTAAATACTTTTACAAGAAATTATCAAACCGGAACTCCGAAATAATACAATGATACATCATAAGAATTCTTTGAATTAAACTATAATCTCCACCTTAGCTCATCCAAAATTATCTTCTCTTATAACGATCCTTTAACCACACTGGAGTTAGCTTCAACATTGCCTGCAAAAATAACTAACATTGAACGCTGCCCCCACCGGGACAAATTTCAATAACAAAATCAGCGAAACTGAGTACACACTGTCCAACCAGAAGATATTTTTGTTGGCTTAAAATTCTTTTACATATTTAAGATTATCATACGAATATTAGAAATCAAGATATAGAGAAATCATAATGAGAGAATAATATAACATATACTTATAAACAACTTTTCAATAATACTCGTTTTAAATAATAATAAAAGTATCTCACAAAAATAAATAATATATATACCCAAAGCATACGACGTATAACATCTTAGGATCCGTTTATGTAATTTAGATACACAAGAATATATAGCTTCTTGAGCTTTAACTTGTATTTATAATGATAGTTGATGCTTCCTCCAACACGACTTACTTATTAATCCCACATCTTAATGATTGAACCTGTCATGTTGAAGCTTCCGTTCTTCTAGTAACTCAACTAGTATAATATCTAGAAATAAACTTTATTACCTCAAATTTAATGTCACAAAAATCTTGTTTATATTCCCAACCTTATTCCTTTTTCCTGACTCAATTACTTGTTTGAACTTTGTAATCCCCGTTATATAAACTTACATCCAAATTAACCTCAAATCTATATTTCTATCATTATTAAATCATATGCCTAGTTTCAAAGACTTCATTGCACAAGATCTACACACCCCGACCTTCCATTTTTATATTATTTACCTCTTCCACTTGGAAAGTAAAATATATAGCCTTTTTCAATTTTTGCCTAGTTTAATACTCATAATATAAAATTGCTAACTCAGATATAGTATTACTCAAAACTTAATATTATAATTTTATTACACCATTTGCTACTCCTTCGATTCATTACTCCTTTACTAGCTATTATATCCCTGCTACAACTTCACATATCCAGTTTTACTTCCATAATACACCCTATTTGCCCGACTTACCTTTCTATTATGACAACTTAAATTCCAAAAGAGCTCCTCAAATAAACAATTTATCCTACGACTACCCCAACATGGATTTTTTTCCGTTTTATAAAACCTAGCTCCAAGATTCTCCGAAGATACATGTAGATGATATACTTTAACTCTTATATATGAACTTATCTTCCTTACAAAAGTATAATCATAAAGCTTACTTTATAACTTCACCCATTCACATTTTGTCTAATATCCCAAAAGATTTTTTTGCTAACTTCAATAGTTATCATAAGATCCCAAGTATATATCCTGAATCATAAAGTGTAGTGTACTTACCATCTCCCGAGCAATACTTACTCTTGAAATTCTTCACCTTAACCTTTTCGTGACCCATAATATATCAAGCTTACAACTTCATAGTAGGATATAATCCGAGGTCTTGTATTGCATTCAAAACATTTAGACTCATAACTTTCAAGCTCATATGTCCAAAAAGTAAAATCCATATTTCTCAAGGTTGATTAGTAAAAGAAACTTGTATCGTAATCCTATCTCAAAATTTATATAAAAGACATGAATCACAACATATTTATCTATCACAATATACTCGAATTCCTAGTAGTTTTGTAGAAATCAAACTCTTTGTAACTTCATTTGTTGACAACTATTTTAATAAATAAGAATATTGTATTCGTGAGGACATAATTGAGTTTCCTAAGTTTCCCATTGAATTAAAGTCAACCACTTATTCCAGAGTATATGAAATCGTTTAGAATAACTTACTTATATATACCTTCATAAATATATCGACAACTCTTACTTAAAACTTATAATCAACATCCATGAATTTCATATAACATCTTAAGTTATCGGGCATTGATTAACATATACTATTGGTTCTCGGGACCCAAAATATACTTGAATACGTAATCAGATTGACTTAGTATAATATAAGTGGATATCATTGGATAACTTTTACTTACTTTAAAATATTCGAGTAAAACTATCTTGCATAATCGAAACTGATAATATATCTCAAATCATGATCTAGAAATCAATGCTAAACTCCAAATAATCAAATACTTAGCGTTAGATCATATATTTCAAAAATCAGACAGACTTAGTACTTAAGAATTACAATTTTATAACAAGTTGGACTTTAAAATCATAAAACCATACAATTTCAAGTCAGAAGTCCCATTCCTTTTAGCAAAATCATGAAATTCATATAACTTGCAATGTCGCAAATACGGCTTAGTTATAAGGTGGAGGGACAATGTGTACCTTATACCCATCTTGAAATATCGCTTAATCCGCATTCCATCACTATGAATCCATAATGTCGCTCCTCCAATGAGACTTGAATTCCACCAATATTCACCTCAATAAGAATAACAATATAATCAATATATTACTCTTTTCACTCTTAATATAGAAACCAATCTTTCGACCTCCTTGATTAGAGCTAAATATCTAAACAACTAGTCCTTGAACAACATACACTTGCATCAATCTGCCCACTTTTCATTCTATTAAACCTTTATGGGAATACCCATCTAATCCTATCCCCAATTTCAATAAGATAGACCCTCATACTTCATCATTCCCCTAATTGATTTGATTATTGCTATTATGCTAAAAATGCATCCCAAACAAATATATGAATTGTTCCTGTACAAAACGGGTAATATAACAACAAGAAAATCAAAAGAAAGTTAAGAAATACATAGTCAAAGTAAATTACAAACCTAGTTCTTCCTTTTGCACAGAAAGTGTGAAAATAATTTAGCTTACACCTTAAATCAATGTATGAAATATATGAAATTGGGCATCGAGAATCAACATAGAAATCAAAGATAGCATTATTCTAGAGCAAACCCATATCCCCATCCAATTCACCAAAGAATTTAATAAATTACAAGGAATAGAAAATCTTACCTTTACTAAACCAAATGTACTGAAGTCAGGAGCAATGAGAAATCAAGACCCCTCATAGCAGAGGAAACGAGAGAGAGCTATGAAGGAGCGCAAAACCAATGCAGCCAACAAAATCGACCGCGCTACGGCACCAACGAGATGCCAGCAGCAGCGACACAGGAGGACAGCAGTGCCGACAGAACAACCAACAACAGCAAAGCCGCACAACAACGCACGACAGAAGCAGCAGCACCGTAAGGCTCCGGTGAGACACAACAATGACATGAATAGAGCAGAGGAGAGAGAAGATCATTGGCGGCGACGAACACCAGCCGCGGCGGCACGAGGACAAGTAAAGGAGGAGGAAGAGGATCGTGTGAGTGTAAGAGTGAAATTGAGTGTTTGATATAGGTTTGATTTATCTTTGCTGAAGGTGGATGAATAATTGACGACAAAATAAGAATGTGGCAACTCCAACATAAGCCGCGTAAATGGATTTCCTCCCTCTTTATTTTATTATTATTATTTTTTTCTTAAATAAAATTAAAACCAAATACCACATACTATGTATTAAGGTTACTGAAAATCATTTCGAAAGAAACAAACTAATATTTCTCAAACTAATATTATACCAACATTATCACTTAATCAAAGCTAATAAAATATAATTAAATCTTAATTAAACCTGCTTAAAAATACAAGCTATTACAATCTACCACCCTTAAAAGAAGTTTCGTCCTCGAAACCACTAGTAGAAAAATGATCAATTGCTCCGGTTGAATAGTGCCTAATTGCTCCGTATTTGACGCGTAGCAGACGTCATACGAGCATTTGGGCATTCTACAAATGCTCCGGTTGAAAACCGGAGCATTTATTTTCTCAAATGCTCCGGTTGTGCTTAAAACCGGAGCATTTGATGTCTCTTACATGCCCAGGATGAATCAAATGCTCCGGTTAATAGGGAAAAACCGGAGCATTTGTGCTGACAAATGCTTCGGTTGTCAAGAAAACCGGAGCATTTGAGGCCCAAAAATAATAAAAAAATTCTTTTTTTGGATTTTTTATTGTAAACGTATGCACGATCAATTATATAGATCTATTTCTAATAATATTCATAGATACAAGAGATTTGACATATAAATAACAATTATATTGTAAATTACAAGAACTACAACTGTCAGTTTATATAAACACAAGCAATAAAAATTCCTTCCTGCTGATAATACTTAGCAGCAGCAACAAACTCAGCAACAGAACTTTCACATAAGAAGCCAGGTTCTATTTTCTTGTCTTCCCATTTATTTAATCTTGTCGCCATTCCACCAATTGTGCCACCAGTCATAGAGAACCTTTAGTACTCATAACTGAAAAAATAAAATTCTAAAATACAGCATGTAGAACTAAAGAAACAAGAACAGGTGCCATGCTTCACAAAATCCACAAATCAATGTTGTTTCACTCTCATAAATGAAATTAAAGATGTGTAATCAACTTTATTACCCACTTTTAAACAAGCCATACATGTCACAAGTTGAACAAACCAAATTTTGAACTAGTAGATTTCAGAGCGACCGCTGCAAAATTGGGTCTGGTTTATACTATATTTGGTGTCGCATCTAGCAAGTCAGAGACACAGAAATATGAAACAAGAATACAATTCATGCCAAGCTAAATGAAACCAATTACACTTCTGAATTCAGGTGCTAATTCAGGTGTCATAGGAATTAAACTCATCACTATGTTGGATACATCATTGACAATAACTGAAATCAATATACAAGGGACGGGGTGAGGCAAGATAAGCTATTAACACTTACAATGGAATAGATGGATTATACTTGGTATGAGGCCTAATTATAATGGAATAGATGGATTCAACTAATCACCAGATTGAGTGTTTCCTTCTTGTGAAGAAACTGAAGTGTGTTCAAACACGGCCGTGTATGACCTCCTGCTTAAGAAAAGGGAATTTAATAGGTTAGAGCACAACAATGAATAAATAAGAATGATTACGAAGAATTTAGATAACACCATTCTTAGACAAACTACAAGAGACCAAAGTACAGGTAAAAAATCACATGTCCTGAATTGGAGAGGTTGTCCACTGAAAAGACAAGATGGCCCCCATTGTGTTGCTGTGAGCTGCCGTCTTAACTAACAAAAGCTAGAATCTTGAAGCATCAGAGATGAACTAATACCTGCAACAGGTTGCTTGAGCAGATAAATAAGTTGCTTTAGTTCGACGAGAAACTACCGTTGAATTGAAATCAATCCTGTAGAGTTCCAAGTATGTCATCTTCCTTATAGAGATGAAACCTGCAAGAAGTGAACGTGATAAAGTCACAAACACTTGAGACTTGATTTAGGACCAAAAACATGTAAGATGTTCATGCACGACCTTCTCTGGCCCTTGGACACAGACACATAATGGAAATCGAGTGTGAGTAACATAGTATACATGGCATCTGAAACCATAACAATAAAGTTTCTGTAAACAGATATTTCAACTGACATGAATCTCTATTTTTCTGCAACAAAAAAGAGAAGTGTCACATTCAAACAAGAAGAGAGAAAAGAACTTAGGAAGGAAACTACCATATACTTTCCCTCTTCATATTTAAGTTTGATTATCAAAATGAATAAGGGCCAAAAACTAGCAACTGTTATAAGAAAGGTGGAAAGTTGGTCATAAAAAATGGGACCATTGAAGAAATAAGATATGACTAACCAGGCTCGAGAACCTGGAAAGTATTGACAATAATGACAGTAAAACAACAATTTTCAAATACATGGATCAACAAGAAGCCGTTGCATTTTACAAGAGTTCATTCAATGAGCTCAAAACACACGCAGGTAGATACTTATGGCTTCCGAGGTTTTAGGTTTCACTAGAGAACAATTACAAGCAAGTGAGAGTGCATGTAGAAAGTAGACTTTGCCCATAGCTAATGCTATACTAATAAATGCTCATAATCTAACATGAGGACAGTAAATTTAACGTTCACGAAGAGAGGAACACTAACAACTCAATCAGATTGCCAAAAGCATTTGAGAATACATAGCGTTCCTAAAGCTCAAACTACAACAAAACTATGTTGGTTCAAGGTTAAGAAGTAGCTTTACTGCTCAAGTAAAACTAATTGGGTTCAAATTTCCAATTTACTAGCTATGTCCTATTTGCTACCATTAGATCCCCAGAACATTATCCTACTTTGTTCACATGCTTGAGGCCTTCACATAGGCCTATCCATTCGACAAATGATGCTCTTATCATAGAGAAATGGCATGAAGCTTTGTAAATGTAGACATGCGTTGTGGAAAAACATCGTTAACCTTAAATCTGCTGTTAGAGAACTTAGGAGTTAGGATTATTCTATCTTTTGCCAGACATTTTACCATAACAAAATTAACAGATTTAACCACTAAATAAACGAAAGTTTCCATATCATTTGCCTTGTTTAAAACATATTCAAGTCAAGATAAATAATTGTAATACTCCCTCAAACTATTAGATTACCCCTTTGTTTTTTCAAAAGTCAAAGAACTAATATATAATACTACATTATCATGTGTAATCTTGTTAGATTCGTTCTAATAAATTTAAGTTATCAGCTTTTTATAAAAAAAAAAATATTAATATGCAATTGAAGATATTAGCTGTCAAATGGACGTCTTGAAGACTGAAAAATCAAAGGGGTAAACTAATAAAAAGACCGAGTAAATAGTTGATAAAATACCTTAATTTGGCGGAGTAGTAAGCATTAGCATCAGGAAGCACAACCCAGGCATCCTCCATAGTGTGCCTGGAGCCCTTATCTTCAGCAGCAGCAGCTTCAATGGTAACAAAATTACTAGTAGATTTTGCATCATTTGCACAATTTGATTTTGGTTGTTGTTCCTCCATATTTTCTAAGCAAGCAATCAAATCTCCCACCATCTTTCTACCTCGCAAGATAGATCAAGAGCAAAACAAGTGTCAGATAAGCAATAAATCATGATAAAAGGTAGTTGTTTTAAAAATTAGACTTATTAGGTAGTTGTTTTCAAAAAGTTACAATTAATAGGTAGTTTTTGACAAAAAATCCTTAATAAATATTAGAACAAGTTGGTATTTGATTGTACATACTTAGGCGAAAGTATCAAGATACTATATGATGATCGCTTTTCTGATATTTTGGTAAGAGCTTATATTACGATCATAATTTATGAGACTTGACTTCCAAATATCAAATTTATGAGGCCTGATTTCCAGAAAAAGCACAAGGAAAGTTCAATAGGAGACAGTGAACTAATAAGCTCCAAAATTTGACGTCAAGGAGCTTTTTTTTCCCCCTTTTGCAACATTTACATACTTACATAGCTTGGCATACTTTCTCCTTTTTCTTCACCCGAAAATGTACAAATCAGTTGGCCACTTAAGATTTCGAGGAGTAGAATACCAAAACTGAATATATCAGATTTGACAGAGGAATGACCCTGTTCTGCATATTCTGGAGGCATATATCCGCTGCATATAGAAGTGTATAACGTAATTAGTATACACCTGAATATTACTGGTGTATTATGTAATACAGCCAAATATGGTATGTTTAGCTAATGAGAGGACACTTACTAGGTACCCAGAACTATGCTACTATCTCCCCTAGTTTGATCTGCTTGAACAAGGCTTGCCTTGCTGAAATTTGAAATCTTGGGGTTCATCTCCACGTCTAAGAGTATATTGCTCGATTTGAGATCTCGATGGATCACCCTTAGTTGAGAATCTTCATGTAGGTAAAGTAGACCTCGAGCAATTCCGAGTATAATTTTATGGCGCACTTCCCAGTTCAATCTCGCCCGCTTTACAGGATCTGTATTTATACAGTTCAATCTCGATGGATCACCCTTAGTTGAGAATCTTCTTGTTCGTTGGGAAGCGTACCCTATATCAACAGCATATTAAGAGCAAAGTTAATTTTAAATTGTCTCATATATTTGCTTAAGTTTATGCAAAAGGCAAGTGTACACAACTAGTACCTTATATACCGTCCTACCTTTCCCAAGCCTTTGAGCACTAGAGAAGTTATCTGTTGCAACTTGTATCGTGCTAAAATCAATTTGCAAGGAGTCGACACATGTTATCAGGACATTGTCTTCGAGGAGCAAATACAGCACAGTTAGGAAAAAAACGAGCATATTTTTAATTTATTTGCTACACAAGATTTATGGTTGTACTTACTTTCAGTTTCTTGTTGTAACTTTCTTTTCCTTGATCTCCTAGAGAACCATAACACAAGGGTGGCAAGTAGAACTAGCAGAACAAACAGGACAGCAATGATTATCCAATATTTGTAAGTGTCCCTTCCTTTTCCTGAAGCAGTTGCCAATATATATATCCAAGTTATAGTTCTGTTAAATGTTACTACTTGAAAATATTCAAATCAATAAGACAAAGATACAGTTCTTTTTTAGTCCTATGTCAGAAAGATATAAAAGTTGATAAGGAAAATTGGCATGAATTGTAGTTATAAACTTGTCATTCTGAATTTTGTAGCCTAATTATTAGCGGCTTAGCACTATCAAAGAACCACCAAAATTTTTGAGACAGCTTTGGTTTCACTTGTCTTGGGTTGAGCCCAGAATCCAGTTTTATAACAAAACACACATAATTAATATGGAACTGCTTTTAAAAGTTTGGAAATGCCACACATTGAAATTCAAATTATGCTTTTCAGGCTCGAGCATATAAAAGCAAAAGAAATAAGGTTACCTTTTTTACTTCTTGTACAGCCGGAAGGCAAAGAACATGATGGTGAAAGTGGTGGCTGTGAACTCTTAGTCGGCACGTTAATAAAATGATAATTCCCAAACTCGACACTGCATGACGGCCCATAGTATACGGCACCCATCACAGTGTTGCAGTAGAATTCTAAGTGCCTAACCCCTGCTTGCAGGCAATCTGAGCAATCTGATTGCGACAAATTTGGATTACACTGCATCAGTCCGTACACTTGGAGCGAAGCAGTTACATTTTTCATAAAAATAGAAGAGTTAGAAACTTCGACATGTATGACTATCCGATACGAGTGTCCAATACCCAAGTCAAAGTAACACAAAGTAAAATCCCCTTCACATCCAACTAGCCAACCCACAACTCCTCATATGCTACTCACTCGCAAACTTGACCATATGAGTATATGACATATATCCGCGTATATTTAAAGCGGTTACGCAAGCACCACAATTAGTAGCTAAAAAATCTAGTAAGCATATTGTTAAATACTGCCTTTCTTAATACTCCAAACTTTATATTTAAGGCAACAAGCTCATCTACCCAAATAACTTACATACCATTCAGAGCAATCAGATTTCTCTCAATTCATATCATGATTAAATGATGATTTAATTTATTAAAGCACTAACAATTCGATTAAACTTTGAGTGAGGAAATACAATATGATCGAATCAGCAAATACGATTATGAAAATACCAACCTACACAATTATATATATTGAGTATAGGAAGAAAATACACAATAATAAACCAGCCCATACTCCAAAGAGACATTTAGAAAAATATTCCTCAAATCAAAACTAATTAGCACAATTTATTCTCCTAGATTAGCCTTCTAAATGTGGTTATTTCTCAACATTCATACCATTTTTAAGCAAAACCCTTAATTTCTCAACACCCAAACAACTGAACAAGACCCAACAAACTCCAACTTATAATCGAAAAAACCCTAATCTAATATGCGAAAATAAACACAAAATCAGCCAAATCCATTGAGGAATTAAAGAAAGCACGAGATAACAAAAAATGCGACGAAATTAAGCACAAGAAAATGAAGAAATGTGTTAAATTTAGACGAAATTAGGGTTTAACAACAAGATAATAAACTAACTTTCATAAAACAATTTAAGATCCGAAGCTCTAATGATACAAACCCGGACTGAAGAACAATCAAGAACAAAATCAAGCAAACAAGCGAGATTAAACAAAAACAAATAGTCGAAACTCGAAACCCTAAAATCAAATCAAGAAGAGGAATTGGGAATTGAGGACAAGGATATATACGTTATGCTTTCCATAGATAGAGAAGAGGGGTCAGAGTAGGAGAGACGGAGAAGAGAGAGAAGCATCAGATAAGAGTTGTGAACAAGAGAGGAGAGAGAGATTGAAAGGAAATGCGAGGAGGAGGTGCAGGTTGAGTACGACTGTACGAGAGAGGAGAATGAAAATGAGAGAAAATGAGGAGGTTTTAATTACGAGGGAAAATAACCAAATGCTCGTGTTGGGCAACCGGAGCCCTTATTCCCAAATTCTCGGGTTGATTAGCCCACCGGAGCATTTGACATCAAATGCTTTGGTGGACTAATCAACCCGAGCATTTGTGAATTTTTTTGTTAAAAATTTTACAAATGCTTGGGTTGATTACTCAACCGGAGCATTTGATAAGTAGCAAAAGCAGTTTTTTCCACTAGTGAACTTGAAAATAGTAAACTTTAGAATATTTGAAAACGAACAAGTTCACATGAAACATTTTTAACGAAAATCAAATCACTTCACTTCTTAACTTAACTCCAATACCTCGAAAATTTGCTTCCAAACAAATGATTAATAATCTTGAATCCAAATTCTCTACAATCTCAATCAATATAATTCGATCTTCCTCTAATAGCCATTCAAAGCTAAAACCATCAATATCTCAATCTCAATTCCTCAATATTTAACTAACTAAAAACCCAAATCAATTTCAAACATTTCCAAATATCGTTCTTAATAATATGACGATCATGACAACCCCAAAACAACCTTGCTCTGATACCACCTGTAACAGCCCGCACTTTCGAACTGCTAGCTAATCACGCTTAAGATTCACTAATCACAATCGACACTTGATGAACCTCAAATTATACATTATCTTGCAGTAGAAATTAACCTTCTTATACGAATATTAATCGGTGGAATTATGACCCAACAACATTTTTCCAGAGTTTACATACTTTTACATGAAATGATCAAACCGGATCTCCGAAATAATACAATAATACATCATAAGAATTCCTTGAATTAAACTATAATCTCCACCTTAGCTCATCCAAAATTATCTTCTCTTATAACGATCCTTTAGCCACACTGGAGTTAGCTTCAACATTGCCTGCAAAAATAACTAACATTGAACGCTGCCCCCACCAGGACAGGTTTCAATAACAAAATCAGCGAAACTGAGTACACACTGTCCAACCAGAAGATATTTTTGGTGGCTTAAAACATTTTACAGATTTAAGATTATCATGCGAATATTATAAATCAAGATATAGAGAAATCATAATGAGAGAATAATATAACAGATACTTATAAACAACTTTTCAATATTATTCGTTTTAAATAATAATAAAGTATCTCACAAAAATAAATAATATATATACACTTTCAATTAAGGAGACCTCACAAGGATTCCATAGGATCAAATATGATATTCCAAATCCATTCTGTCTGACATACTCTATGACATAACAATATCTCTCACTTCTACATTTCAAATATAAAAACCTTTAATTAAATTATGTATAACATAGCTAACTCCTTGCATGAATTCTTAACGATTTTCTTACTAAATCATTCTTATACTCAGTGAATAAATTCCATAAACTTGGGCGAGTAAAACATTACCTCCATAACAAAGTTTGAACTAACTTTCCATGAAACCATTTACGTATTCAAATACTTATTCTATTTTCTTTCAGAAATCATAAGAAATCAGATTATACTAGGGAAGAGAACACGAATAAATTGCCTTCCAGGCAAATTCTCTAAACTTTTACAAGGGACGTCTCCCTCTTCCGTTTTGTACTGCTTGCAAGACTTTTCAGGACATGTCCCCAGAATACAGATATACAGAATATAGAATGTTGTTCATCACTGCTCTAGCAGCTTCTTCCCCTTACGAAAATAGAATAAAAATACAAAATTTATAACTTCATATTTTCCGAAATTCAAATTCATTATTCTCAAATGCGATATACTCAGACCTCATAACACAATTGCATTCTGGCACTCCATAACAAAACTTGGATTACTTGATAAACATAGTATACTTAGAGTTTCCGATAACTTAACATAAATCAAGCTTTGACAAAAAATTACTTAATTTCAGACTTTAGAAATATAGTCCAAAATATAGCTTACCGATCAAAGTCTCAAATTGGAATGTAAGTCTTATACACTTTACACTTTTGTTACGAAATTCTATGTTGGGAAACACCTTTCGCTTAAATCTTATCAAACAACCTATACAGCTCATAACCTGAGCATATCTCAATGTTCATACTTACGTTGATCACGCTAATTATAATATCCTTGTCATACCTCAGTAGAACATTATCCTTTTCCAATAACCGTCACGAAGTTAAAATGTAGCATCAAATTCTAAGTTGCGCATATCCATAGTCTTCAAAGTACATATCATATATATACCCAAAGCTTACGACGTATAACATCTTAGGATCCGTTTATGTAATTTAGATACACAAGAATATATAGCTTCTTGAGCTTTAACTTGTATTTATAATGATAGTTGATGCTTCCTCCAATACGACTTACTTATTAATCCACATCTTAATGATTGAACCTGTCATGTTTAAGCTTCCGTTCTTCTAGTAACTCAACTAGTATAATATCTGGAAACAAACTTTATTACCTCAAGTTTAATGTCACGGAAATCTTGTTTATGTTCCCAACCTTATTCCATTTTCCTAACTCAATTACTTGTATGAACTTTGTAATCCCAGTTATATAAACTTACATCCAAATTAACCTCAAATCTATATTTCTATCATTATTAAATCATATGCCTAGTTTCCAAGACTTTATTGCACAAGATCTACACACCCCGACCATCCATTTTTATATTATTTACCTCTTCCACTTAGAAAGTAAAATATATAGCCTTTTTTAATTTTTTCCTAGTTTAATACTCATAATATAAAATTGCTAACTCGGATATAGTATTACTCAAAACTTAATATTATAATTTTATTACACCATCTGCTACTCCTTCGATTCATTACCCCTTTACTGAGCTATTATATCCCTGCTACAACTTCACATATCCAGTTTTACTTCCATAATACACTGTATTTGCCCGACTTACCTTTCTAATATGACAACTTAAATTCCAAAAGGGCTCCTCAAATAAAAAATTTATCCTACAACCATCCCAACATGGATTTTTTTTCCGTTTTATAAAACCTAGCTCCAAGATTCTCCGAAGATACATGTAAATGATATACTTTAACTCTTATATATGAATTTATCTTCCTTACAAAAGTATAATCATAAGGCTTACTTAATAACTTCACCAACTCACATTTTGTCTAATATCCCAAAAGATTTATTTGCTAACTTCAATAGTTATCATAAGATCCCAAGTATATATCTTGAATCATAAAGTGTAGTGTACTTACGATCTCTCAAGCAATACTTACTCTTGAAATTCTTCACCTTAACCTTTTCGTGACCCATAATATATCAAGCTTACAACTTCATAGTAGGATATAATCCGAAGTCTTATATTGCATTCAAAACATTTAGACTCATAACTTTCAAACTCATATGCCCAAAAAGTAAAATCCATATTTCTCAAGGTTGATTAGTAAAAGAAACTTGTATCGTAATCCTATCTCAAAATTTATATAAAAGACATGAATCACAACATATTTATCTATCACAATATACTCGAATTCCTAGTAGTTGTGTAGAAACCAAACTCTTTGTAACTTCAACTGTTGACAACTATTTTAATATATAAGAATATTGTATTCGTGAGGACATAATTGAGTTTCCTAAGCTTCCCATTGAATTAAAGTCAACCACATATTGGAATATACCTTCAAAAATATATCAACAACTCTTACTTAAAACTTATAATCAACATCCATGACTTTCATATAACATCTTAAGTTATCTGGCATTGATTAACATATGCTATTGGTTCTCGGGACCCAAAATATACTTGAATATGTAATCAGATTGACTTAGTATAATATAAGTTAATATCATCGGATAACTTTTACTTACTTTAAAATATTCGAATAAAACTATCTTGCATAACCGAAACTAATAATATATCTCAAATCATGATCTAGAAATCAATGC
The DNA here is from genome assembly GCA_947646795.1 of Beta lomatogona. Classification (NCBI taxonomy): domain Eukaryota; kingdom Viridiplantae; phylum Streptophyta; class Magnoliopsida; order Caryophyllales; family Amaranthaceae; genus Beta; species Beta lomatogona. Next base: position 2,065,277 of record CANSNZ010000271.1, read on the forward strand.
TAAACTTCATATAATCAAATACTTAGCGTTAGATCATATATTTCAAAAATCAGACAGACTTAGTACTTAAGAATTACAATTTTATAACAAGTTGGACTTTAAAATCATAAAACCATACAATTTCAAGTCAGAAGTCCCACTCCTTTTAGCAAAATCATGAAATTGATATAACATGCAATTTCGCAAATACAGCTTAGTTATAAGGTGGAGGGACAATGTGAACCTTATACCCATCTTGAAATATCGCTTAATCCGCATTCCATCACTAAGAATCCATAATGTCGCTTCTCCAATGAGGCTTGAATTCCACCAATATTCACCTCAATAAGAATTACAATATAATCAATATATTACTCCTTTCACTCTTAATATAGAAACCAATCTTTCGACCTCCTTGATTAGAACTAAATATCTAAACAACTAGTCCTTGAACAACATTAACTTGCATCAATCTGCCCACTTTTCATTCTATTAAACCTTTATGGGAATACCCATCTAATCCTATCCCTAATTCAATAAGATAGACCCTCATACTTCATCATTCCCCTAAATGATTTGATTATTACTATTATGCTAAAAATGCATCCCAAACTAATATATGAATTGTTCCCGTACAAAACAGGTAATATAACAACAAGAAAATCAAAAGAAAGTTATGAAATACATAGTCAAAGTAAATTACAAACCTACACTAGTAGAAAAACGACGATTTGCGTCTCACCATCTGCGTCGCACAATAGGACAAATGTCGCAGAAGACTCATTTGCGTTGCATGCAACAAGGAATCGACGCAAAAGACGACATATGTGCGTCGTATTTTCTCTGATGCCATTAAGTCATGTGTGTCGGACATTGGGGCCCGTCCGACGCAAATGATGTAGCCCAGAATTAGCAGATCTCGGCCCACCTACTAAAGCCTAAGCAAAACATACCTAATAAAAAAAATCGCCTAAGGGCGCACTTCATTCCAGCCGTTTTCTCTCTCTCTCTCTCTCTCTCGTCCTCTCTCTTTCATTTTTAAACACTGCTTCGAATTTCTTTTACCATCACTTCTCCTCTTTCTTCATTAATTCATCAACACTTCATCAATGCATCTCCGGCGAATTTCGAATTGAAGTTTGCGTAACCCTAACCAATCTTCTCGTTGTCGCCACCGTAAAAGGAGTCCTTCCTATGGAAATCGCCCAAATTGAAGTTCGAATTTCCGGCGACAACAACAATGATAAATCTCCGGCGAGCCTTTTCTCTCGCACTTTGACAGGTTTGGTTTTTTTTTTTTCATTTTTTAAATCTGATTTTACAAGTTCGTAGTCTATAATTTTCTGTTTTTCGATGTACAATTTCGTTTTTTCATTTTTTAGATCTAATTTTCTAGTTTTATCTTATCTTTTGGCGTTTATCGTAATCTACAATTTCGTTTTTTCATTTTTTAGTTCTAATATTCTGTTTTAATTTTCAGATCTGAAAATTCATTTTTTCATTTTCAGATCTGAAAAATAAAAACGTTCTAGATTCAGTTCATGCATCTGAAAATTATGGCGTTTTTTTTTTTTTTTTTTTGATTTTTTATTTAACTTTTTTGGCATTTATCCTTGTAACACCCCCAAAATCCATACACGTCTAAACTACGTTGCATCGACTTTGGGAGTGCTACCGCCGCGGTGAAACGCAAGGCTTATTGAAATTAAAACGTTAACGACTCCTTATTATGGAAACGACATTGCAGCGGAAATAAAATATTTACTTTAAACTACAACTCGGGAATCATCATTGACCCCTTTTTATTCAAACCATTATCTAAGTAGATTATAAAAATTTTATAAGTTCAAGAAAACATTTAAAAGTTTATAAACTAAATAATATTCCCCGTATGCCCTTTCTCATGCAGTAACACCAGCATACCTAATCTGCTCCCCATTGAAGTATTAATGGTTCATCACAGGTCAACAAACAAACACAAACAACAAACAATCAGCTATGCTGAGTACGTACATAATCAGTTAAATAATACACTAAGCATGATCAGAATAACAAAAACCATTCCTAGACATGATGCTACAAAAACATTAAATTCCGTTTTTACAATTTATTTGGCATCGAACGGGCACCGTCATCTTTCTAGAATCATACGGGCTACTTAATCCTTAATAGACAACTTGGTCTATTAGATGAAATGTAAATACGGTTTTGTTCCGTTCCACACCCATCACCTTAGTATGCATACCCCCAAGATCGTACGGAACCTTCCGCCTACTTGAGTTATCAAAATTTATAAGGACACTACTGTCGTCACAGTAGGCCTGCGTAGGAGTGTAGAGCAAGTCTCACACTCCCCCCATTGTTCATCACTTGTAGGGAGTCCAACTACAAGTTTATTGCCAAAATCCTTTCTTAGTATTGACCATCCATACCACATTAAACATGTAATCATTTAACATTCCTTCTTAGATACAATACTCAAATCTTTAATCTTGTAACATCCTTGTCACACCATAGATCAAAGAATACAAATCCAAAACTTTCATGCTTATGATACAATAGAATTACGCATTACAATGCTACACCCCGCAATCATGCTACCAAACAATCTCAGCAATCACAATCATACAATCGTTCCCTATCATGATTCTAGGTTCCAATATAATAATTCACAACCTAACATGATACTAGTAATTGCAACTAAACTGGTACGCGTACGTACCTTGTAACGGAGAATCCTTGCTGACAATTAAAACGTTCCGCTTATGAAATTGGGGCCTAATCGAATAATAAAAGTAATTCAGTTCTAAGTCCTTGATATCATAAAACCAGCTTAACTAACTAGGTAAAACTTAGTGTTTCAAACAATAAAATAAACGTTCCTGTTGGTTAAACTTTTCTTTCATAAACTTTATTGAAACTATCATATTTATGACTTAATTATATGTTTGCGAATCTGATTTTTGACAACTTATACTATACTTGGTTTATAATACTAAAACTTACAGAAATATACATAAGTGTCATAAAATCAGAATTAAGAATTAAGAATTAAGATCATACTAAGAACTAATAATATAATCAAGAATCTGATTTCCTTTAACTTTACTATACTTAATTTACAAAACCCACTTAAACCATTATATACACAAGTATAATAAAATCAGATTTGAGAAATAGAGTTATCATAGAACTAAAAATATAATTATAAATCGATTTCTTTTACTAATTCTTTACTTTAGTTACAATCACCAAACTTACTCAAAGATAAATAAGAATAACAAAAATCAGATTTTACAATTTAATTTAAGTAGAAAAGAGGGAATCTTTTTTTTTTTTTTATATACCGGACCGACTCGCCGGCGACAACCACCAGCGACGCGAGGAACTCCGGCAGCAGCACCAACCACACGCACAACACACACACCACACGGCACCCAACAATACACAACCCTCGCACACACTACACACCCCCACCAATGACTCGCACAGCATCAACGCACACACACCCTCGAGCCACACACACGCGAAGCCTAGCCTCGCCTCGCACACACCCTCGAGCCACACACACGAAGCCTTGCACGACCTCGACTCGCCCAGCAACGATGACTCGCACACACACTCGACGCACAACCTCAATTCGCCCAGCACACACAACACCCCACTCGCTCACCGACACCTTCGGCACCCTCGACAGCCCGCACACACGCCGCACTCGCACGACCCTCGAGTGCTCATGCTCGACGCACTCACCAGCAGTAGCGATGACTCGTCGCTCGACACACAGCAGCAATCCTCGCACCACTCGCTAGACCACGCTCACACACTCGCACGTCGATGGTAGTCGACGCAAACACAGGGGAGAAGGAAAGGCGGTAGCTCCAGAGAGAGGGGAAAGGAAAGTGACGAGGAGGGAGAAGAAAAGAGGAGAGAGAGAGAAGATTTTGGGGTAAAAAAACGGCTGGTGAAAACTTAGGGTTTTATTTTATTATTTTTTTTTATTTTTTTTTCTCTCCTATTTATAGCATGAGAAACCTTGGTTTAATAGGATGTTTTTCCAACTCAAATTCTTATTTCTTATTTTATCTATTTAGAAAGCAAAACAAAACTGAAATGTTGTATAATTATAAAAATACTTTTAACTTTTTTCTTTATATTTTCTTATTTATAAAAGAATAACTCCCAAAAATACGGAGTATTACAGGCTTCCCCCCTTAAAGGAAGTTTCGTCCCGAAACTTTGAGGTAGCCAGTCTTAACGACGAACTTTTGCACTTCTAAGTCCCAAAATTTCACAAGCGTTTTCTAGTTTTCGCAAGTCACATAAGCGATAAATACACATAAATAACATACTTTAGCAAACTTTAGCAAACTTTAGGGTGGGAGCGCGAAATTCTATCGCATTCTTCCCCCCTTAAAAGAAAAGTTACGTCCCCGTAACTCACCTACCCCTTGAAAGAGCTCCGGGTACTTAATGCAATCGAATAACATGTTTAAACTTTGTATAGAATTAGTTCTCCCTAAGTGTCTATAAAATAAGCCCCAAATGTTCCTCATGATCTTCCTTGCTCCTTGAATATATCAATATATCGTCTATGAACACGACTACGAATTTATCGAGGCAGGGTCGAAAAATAATATTCATGAGGTCCAATACAAACAGCAGGTGCATTGGTTAACCGGAAAGGCATGACGGTAAACTCTAGTGTCCATACCTAGTCCTAAAGGCAGTTTTAGGTATATCTTGATCAACAATCCTCAATTGATGGTAACCAGACCTTAAACTCTATTAAATCGGAAGGAAAGAAGCCCTCCCCTATTTTCAGTGAGACATTAAGGAATCTCTTAGGGCAATTAACAGTATCCCCAGACGGAATAACTATAGGCATAGAAATTGACTCGGACTCAACCAGTGCTAGAGTTCTAATAGTTGTATGGGCAATAAAAGACCAAGATGCTCCATAATCGAACAAGACTTTAACAGGAATTGAGTTTATAGAGAAAGTACCCGTGACAACATCTCTACGAGCTTCTTCTTCGCTAGCCGTCATCATATACAGCTTCCCTGTGCCCTTATTATCATTGTTGTTGGTCACATGGTTCCCCGTTGGTGCCTGATTATTTGCATTGGTTGGTGGTTTGGAGTAATTAGAGTTCCCTGACCCATTATATGCATTTCCACCATTCTCATTCTCATTCATAGGCTTGTCTCCACAGTTCCTTTTTTCTTGACTATTGGGGTTAACCTTATTCTTCGAATAGCATTCGTACGCTCTATGCCCCATTTTCCCACATTCATAACACTCCACCTTATTACCCTCGCAATCCTTCCCAGGATGATTATATGGACACTTCTTACACCTGTACACACGCTCAGGTCTGCGGTTGTTGGTGTTATTGTTGCGGTTATTGTTATCGTTGTTGGGTCCCTTATCGAAGTTTCTTTGGGAGGTTTGATTGTTCTGGTTCCCATGGTGTTTCTTTTCAAATCTCTGAACCTCAGGATTTGGATTCTCCTTTCGCTTCTCACCTTGTTTACTCCCTTCCTCTCGTTTCCTTATGGCATATAGGTGGGCAGCTTTGCCAAAGACATGGTCCAACGAGGTGAAAGTATCTCCCCCCAGTCTCCCTTGTAGGTCAAGAGTGAGCCCTAATTCAAAACGTGAGGCCTTTGCTTCCTCAGTAGGGGCAATCTCAGGAGCAAATCTCATCAACTCAATGAATTTGCGGTAATACTCCTCAACAGACAGGTTCCCTTGTTCTAGCATCATAAACTCCTGGGCTTTCTGCTTCTTGAGGTATGGAGGGTAATACTTATCCCTCAGGGCTTTCTTGAAGGTTTCCCACCCAAAGTCAGGTTGTTTAAGGAGGTTGTCCTTAGTTTGGGTCCACCAAAAGTGTGCATCCCCCTGAAGGTAATAGCTTGCTAAGGGCACAGTCTTATCATCTGGACAGGAGAGGGTAAAGAACAGCTTATCAAACTCCCCAACCCAATTTTCCAATTCCTCTGGTCCCCCTTTCCCATTCAGCACTGGTGGGTTCCTACCGGCAACCTTTTCAGACAAGTCCCCGTCCCGGTTATGTCCTTGGGCTAGGTTAGCTGTAATGTGCACTAGGTCACGAATCGATTGCTCGATGTTCAGAGAGGTATCAGGCGTGCCGCCTTGACGAACCATTCTGCGCTGAAAAATGACACAACGGTTGTTTCAGCGATATGCACATAGTCGTTTATTTATTTAACTACTACACATTGGCACGTTTATATAACACATCTTTATTGCGAACAATCATTAAGTCTCTATTGACTTGCAATATAAACATCTCAACTAAGACGTTACATCAAATGAAAGAATAAAATTGTTGTATTATTATTAAAAAGAGTAAAATTTATTGTTTCCAAGGAAAACATAATATGAATAAATAAAAGAATAAAAGAATAAAAGAATACTAATTTGCTACTTGGCATGCAAGCCTTATTAAAACTGAAATAAACGAATAAAATAATATTCTAATCCTAATTATATAATCAAAAGAAACTAAGGACTATAATGGTGAGCTTCGTCATCTGAGTTAGGATTTTCTATTCCTTCTTCCATGTCAGCTTCGTCCTAAAAAGGCTCGTCATCTTCTATAGGTTCATCTTCATCCTGAGTTCTTCCTTTTTTAGTTCTATGGGCTCTTCCTGATCTGCTTCTTCTTCGTTTTCCTCAATCGGATCCTCCTCAGCAGGCTCATTCTCATTAGGATCTCCCTCTTCCTCATTTTCCAAGTCAAGTATAGGTTCAGCATTATCTTCCCCAATCACTGCGATGAAAGTCCTATTATTCCCCTCATCATCGGAAATGTAGATAACAGTTCTGAGGTTTGACGCTATGTGGTAGTCCTCGGGTATGAACTCATCCTCAAAAGTTTGGTACCTAGCTCTTTTTGCAGCTCTAAAGGACTCTTGCGCCTCAGATTTAACTCTAGGGTTCTCAGAATTCACATTAATTCCCGAGCTTTCCCCCACATGATAGGTTCCTCGAACTAAAGTTGATGAGGTAAAGGGCTCCCAACTTCTTTTCTCACGAATTCTCCATTTATTTTCACAGTATTTTAGATCGGTAACAAAATGTCCTACAGTAGGAAAGTATTGGTTCCAGTAATTGTGTTTGGCCCCATTAAAATCTCCATTGTCTGACCATATATCTCCATATCTAAGGTGTACGAAAAGGTAGGGTTCCTCCTTAGGGACGTACTGCAGCATAATATATATTTTCTCCATTTCAGTCCTAAGCCTAGTATCTCCCTGTAAGGTCCTATACTCCATAGCAGCTTTCATCTTATGGGCCCAGATGTCCCAATCTTCCGCTATTCGGTGCTTCATCAAGTATTCCCTAGGACCTATGTCGTAAACCATCTACGAATTTAAGAAAGAAAATAGTCTAAGTTTGTGAATTTAAGGTTTTTAAGTATACATTATATATAAACATATATAATAGGTAAAACGATTATGTTCAATTTTAGAACTCCAAGTTCAAAATATTTACAACAATTAGATGGTCCTTTCCTAAAATATTCGAAATAAGATTTTAGTTCAATACCTTTTTGAAACATCTCTAGAATATTATATTAACTCGAAATTTTAGGAAATAAAATGTTTTACTATTGAATTTTAGTACTTTTAACCACTATCTTTGTACATCCTCCTACTCAATTCACATTTCAAATATTCCAAAGAACCTTTCACCCATTCAATCAAGCAAATCACACCACATTTCATATAATCAGACAAATAAAGGCAAGAAAGGAAGTACATATAAAATCATTCCTATGATTTAATGCACGCAAAAGTAATCTACATGCTCTTATCCCATACTACCCATTTTAAAATCTTTTAAAACATCTTTTGAAAATAGGAACTTTTGGCTCTGATGACCAGTTTTGTAACACCTCCAAAATCCATACACGTCTAAACTACGTTGCATCGACTTTGGGAGTGCTACCGCCGCGGTGAAACGCAAGGCTTATTGAAATTAAAACGTTAACGACTCCTTATTATGGAAACGACATTGCAGCGGAAATAAAATATTTACTTTAAACTACAACTCGGGAATCATCATTGACCCCTTTTTATTCAAACCATTATCTAAGTAGATTATAAAAATTTTATAAGTTCAAGAAAACATTTAAAAGTTTATAAACTAAATAATATTCCCCGTATGCCCTTTCTCATGCAGTAACACCAGCATACCTAATCTGCTCCCCATTGAAGTATTAATGGTTCATCACAGGTCAACAAACAAACACAAACAACAAACAATCAGCTATGCTGAGTACGTACATAATCAGTTAAATAATACACTAAGCATGATCAGAATAACAAAAACCATTCCTAGACATGATGCTACAAAAACATTAAATTCCGTTTTTACAATTTATTTGGCATCGAACGGGCACCGTCATCTTTCTAGAATCATACGGGCTAGTTAATCCTTAATAGACAACTTGGTCTATTAGATGAAATGTAAATACGGTTTTGTTCCGTTCCACACCCATCACCTTAGTATGCATACCCCCAAGATCATATGGAACCTTCCGCCTACTTGAGTTATCAAAATTTATAAGGACACTACTGTCGTCACGGTAGGCTCGCGTAGGAGTGTAGAGCAAGTCTCACACTCCCCCCATTGTTCATCACTTGTAGGGAGTCCAACTACAAGTTTATTGCCAAAATCCTTTCTTAGTATTGACCATCCATACCACATTAAACATGTAATCATTTAACATTCCTTCTTAGATACAATACTCAAATCTTTAATCTTGTAACATCCTTGTCACACCATAGATCAAAGAATACAAATCCAAAACTTTCATGCTTATGATACAATAGAATTACGCATTACAATGCTACACCCCGCAATCATGCTACCAAACAATCTCAGCAATCACAATCATACAATCGTTCCCTATCATGATTCTAGGTTCCAATATAATAATTCACAACCTAACATGATACTAGTAATTGCAACTAAACTGGTACGCGTACGTACCTTGTAACGGAGAATCCTTGCTGACAATTAAAACGTTCCGCTTATGAAATTGGGGCCTAATCGAATAATAAAAGTAATTCAGTTCTAAGTCCTTGATATCATAAAACCAGCTTAACTAACTAGGTAAAACTTAGTGTTTCAAACAATAAAATAAACGTTCCTGTTGGTTAAACTTTTCTTTCATAAACTTTATTGAAACTATCATATTTATGACTTAATTATATGTTTGCGAATCTGATTTTTGACAACTTATACTATACTTGGTTTACAATACTAAAACTTACAGAAATATACATAAGTGTCATAAAATCAGAATTAAGAATTAAGATCATACTAAGAACTAATAATATAATCAAGAATCTGATTTCCATTAACTTTACTATACGTAATTTACAAAACCCACTTAAACCATTATATACACAAGTATAATAAAATCAGATTTGAGAAATAGAGTTATCATAGAACTAAAAATATAATTATAAATCTGATTTCTTTTACTAATTCTTTACTTTAGTTACAATCACCAAACTTACTCAAAGATAAATAAGAATAACAAAAATCAGATTTTACAATTTAATTTAAGTAGAAAAGAGGGAATCTTTTTTTTTTTTTTATATACCGGACCGACTCGCCGGCGACAACCACCGGCGACGCGAGGAACTCCGGCAGCAGCACCAACCACACGCACAACACACACACCACACGGCACCCAACAATACACAACCCTCGCACACACTACACACCCCCACATACCAATGACTCGCACAGCATCAACGCACACACACCCTCGAGCCACACATACGCGAAGCCTAGCCTCGCCTCGCACACACCCTCGAGCCACACACACGAAGCCTTGCACGACCTCGACTCGCCCAGCAACGATGACTCGCACACACACTCGACGCACAACCTCAATTCACCCAGCACACACAACACCCCACTCGCTCACCGACACCGTCGGCACCCTCGACAGCCCGCACACACGCCGCACTCGCACGACCCTCGAGTGCTTACGCTCGACGCACTCACCAGCAGTAGCGATGACTCGTCGCTCGACACACAGCAGCAATCCTCGCACCACTCGCTAGACCACGCTCACACACTCGCACGTCGATGGTAGTCGACGCAAACACAGGGGAGAAGGAAAGACGGTAGCGCCGGAGAGAGGGGAAAGGAAAGTGACGAGGAGGGAGAAGAAAAGAGGAGAGAGAGAGAAGATTTTGGGGTAAAAAAACGGCTGGTGAAAACTTAGGGTTTTATTTTATTATTATTATTTTTTTTTTTTCTCTCCTATTTATAGCATGAGAAACCTTGGTTTAATAGGATGTTTTTCCAACTCAAATTCTTATTTCTTATTTTATCTATTTAGAAAGCAAAACAAAACTGAAATATTGTATAATTATAAAAATACTTTTAACTTTATTCTTTATATTTTCTTATTTATAAAAGAATAACTCCCAAAAATACGGAGTATTACAATCCTAGTCTTGGATTTTCTTTTTAATTCTCAGTTCTGAAATTCTTATCTCATTTGCAGATCTGGATTTGGTTCTTTTAGAAATCTTCTTCGTCGAAAACCGTCGGCTGCTGCTCACTTTCTTCCTCTATTGTTCTAGATTCAGTTTTAGTTTAATATTTTTTTACATATTTGCAAGGCAATTTGTTTGTATCTATTTTACATATTTTTGTCTCTCATTCTAAATCGATTATAGTGGTTTGTAAATTGTAATACATATTTTACATTTTAAATATAGAAATACGTGTTATTTACATTGCCTCCAAATTCTTTACATTATTAATGTTCGTTTAGTTTATCGTATTATATGAAAAAAAAACAGCAAAAATATGAAGGCTTGCTGGCTGTTATGTGCGACAACAAAAATACGAAGACAAAAAAAAAACCTATCTGCGTCGCAAGTTGGGTTATGTGCGACGCAGATGAGTGAAGGCTTGCTAGCTGATGTGGCTTGGCGCCTTCCCATATGCGTCGCATGCTGCTCCATGTGCGACGCAGATAATAGATCATTTGCGTCGCACGTGCGCAGCATGCGACGCAGATGGGAGATGCAAATGACCTTTGTATACAAGGGCGAGGAGTCATCTGCGTCGCACGGTAGGTAGAGTCCGACGCAGATAGCTAATCAACTGCGCCGCGTCGTTGTCCGACGCAGATCTTTTATCCTCATCTGCGTCGAGACTTGTGCCGTCGGACCCATGTCCGACTCAAATGTGCACCTCGCATCCGACACCATTCGTCGATTTTGTACTAGTGCTGGTTCTTCCTTTTGCACAGAAGGTGTGAAAATAATTTAGCTTACACCTTAAATCAATGTATGAAATATATGAAAAATTGGGCATCGAGAATCAACATAGAAATCAAAAATAGCATTTTTCTAGAGCAAACCCATTTCCCCATCCAATTCACCAAAGAATTTCATAAATTACAAGGAATAGAAAATCTTACCTTTACTAAACCAAATGTACTGAAGTTAGGAGCAATGAGAAATCAAGACCCCTCATAGCAAAGGAAACGAGAGAGAGCTATGAAGGAGCGCAAAACCAATGCAGACCAACAAAATCGACCGCGCTACGGCACCAACGAGATGCCAGCAGCAGCGACACAGGCGGACAACAGTGCCGACAGAACAACCAACAACAGCAAAGCCGCACAACAACGCATGACAGAAGCAGCAGCACCGTAAGGCTCCGGTGAGACACAACAATGACATGAATAGAGCAGAGGAGAGAGAAGATCATTGGCGGCGACGAACACCAGCCGCGGCGGCACGAGGACAAGTAAAGGAGGAGGAAGAGGATCGTGTGAGTGTAAGAGTGAAATTGAGTGTTTGATATGGGTTTGATCTATCTTTGCTGAAGGTGGATGAATAATTGACAACAAAATAAGAATGTGGCAACTCCAACATAAGCCACGTAAATGGATTTCCTCCCTCTTTATTTTATTATTAGTATTTTTTTCTTAAATAAAATTAAAACCAAATATCACGTACTATGTATTAAGGTTACTCAAAATCATTTCTAAAGAAACAAACTAATATTTCTCAAACTAATATTATACCAACATTATCACTTAATCAAAGCTAATAAAATATAATTAAATCTTAATTAAACCTGCTTAAAAATACAGGCTATTACAATCTACCACCCTTAAAAGAAGTTTCGTCCTCGAAACCTGGAAATAGTAAACTTTAGAATATTTGAAAACAAACAAGTTCACATGAAACATTTTTAACGAAAATCAAATCACTTAACTTCTTAGCTTAACTTCAATACCTCTAAAGATTTGCTTCCAAACAAATGATTAATAATCTCGAATCCAAATTCTCTACAATCTCAATCAATATAATTCGATCTTCCTCTAATAGCCACTCAAAGCTAAAACCATCAATATCTCAATCTCTATTCCTCAATATTTAACTAACTAAAAACCCAAATTCAAACATTTCCAAATATCTTTTTTAAACTCATATGCCATGATATGAAGATCACGACAACCCCAAAACAACCTTGCTCTGACACCACCTGTAACAGCCTGCACTTTCGAGCTGCTAACTAATCATGCTTAAGATTCACTAATCACAATCAACACTTAATGAACCTCAAATTATACATTATCTTGCAGTAGAAAATAACCTTCTTATACGAATATTAATCGGTGGAATTATGACCCAACAACATTATTCCAGAGTTTAAATACTTTTACATGAAATGATCAAACCAGATCTCCGAAATAATACAATAATACATCATAAGAATTCTTCGAATTAAACTATAATCTCCACCTTAGCTCATCCAAAATTATCTTCTCTTATAACGATCCTTTAACCACACTGGAGTTAGCTTCAACATTGGCTGCAAAAATAACTAACATTGAACGCTGCCCCCACCAGGACAGGTTTCAATAACAAAATCAGCGAAACTGAGTACACACTGTCCAACCAGAAGATATTTTTGGTGGCTTAAAACATTTTTACAAAAATTTAAGATTATCATATGAATATTAGAAATCAGGATAAAGAGAAATCATAATGAGAGAATAATATAACAGATACTTATAAACAACTTTTCAATATTACTCGTTTAAATAATAATAAAAGTATCTCACAAAAATAAATAATATATATACACTTTCAATTAAGGAGACCTCACAAGGATTCCATAAGATCGAATATGATATTCCAAATCCATTCTGTGTGACATACTCTATGACATAACAATATATCTCACTTCTGCATTTCAAATATAAAAATCTTTAATCAAATTATGTATAACATAGTTAACTCCTTCCATGAATTCTTAACGATTTTCTAACTAAATCATTCTTATACTCAGTGAATAAATTCCATAAACTTAGGCGAGTAAGAGATTACCTCCATAATAAAGTTTGAACTAACTTTCCATGAAACCATTTACGTATTCAAATACTTATTCTATTTTCTTTCAGAAATCATAAGAAATCAGATTATACTAGGGAAGAGAACACGAATAGAATTGCCTTCCAGACAAATTCTCTAAACTTTTACAAGGGACGTCTCCCTCTTCCGTTTTGTACTGCTTGCAAGACTTTTCAGGACATGTCCCCAGAATACAGATATACAGAATACAGAATGTTGTTCATCACTGCTCTAGCAGCTTCTTCCCCTTCCGGAAATAGAATAAAAATACAAAATTTATAACTTCATATTATTCGAAATTCAAATTCATTATTCTCAAATGCGATATACTCAGACCTCATAACACAATTGCATTCTGGCACTCCATAACAAAACTTGGATTACTTGATAAACATAGTATACTTAGAGTTTCCGATAACTTAACATAAATCAAGCTTTGACAAAAAATTACTTAATTTCAGACTTTAGAAATATAGTCCAAAATATAGCTTACCGATCAAAGTCTCAAATTGGAATGTAAGTCTTATACACTTTACACTTTTGTTACGAAATTCTATGTTGTGAAACACCTTTCGCTTAAATCTTATCAAACAACCTATACAGCTCATAACCTGAGCAAATCTCAATGTTCATATTTACGTTGATCACGCTAATTATAATATCCTTGTCATACCTCAGTAGAACATTATCCTTTTCCAATAACGGTCACGAAGTTAAAATGTAGCATCAAATTCTAAGTTGCGCATATCCATAGTCTTCAAAGTACATATCATATATATACCCAAAGCTTACGACGTACAACATCTTAGGATCCGTTTGTGTAATTTAGATACACAAGAATATATAGCTTCTTGAGCTTTAACTTGTATTTATAATGATAGTTGATGCTTCCTCCAACACGACTTACTTATTAATCCCACATCTTAATGATTGAACCTGTCATGTTTAAGCTTCTGTTCTTCTAGTAACTCAACTAGTATAATATCTGGAAACAAACTTTATTACCTCAAGTTTAATGTCACGGAAATCTTGTTTATGTTCCCAACCTTATTCCTTTTTCCTGACTCAATTACTTGTTTGAACTTTGTAATTCCAGTTATATAAACTTACATCCAAATGAACCAAATCTATATTTCTATCATTATTAAATCATATGCCTAGTTTCCAAGACTTCATTGCACAAGATCTACACACCTTGACCATCCATTTTTATATTATTTACCTCTTCCACTTAGAAAGTAAAATATATAGCCTTTTTCAATTTTTGCCTAGTTTAATACTCATAATATAAAATTGTTAACTCGGATATAGTATTACTCAAAACTTAATATTATAATTTTATTACACCATTTGCTACTCTTCGATTCATTACTCCTTTACTGAGCTATTATATCCCTGCTACAACTTCACATATCCAGTTTTACTTCCATAATACACCCTATTTGCCCGACTTACCTTTCTAATATGACAACTTAAATTCCAAAAGAGCTCCTCAAATAAAAAATTTATCCTACAACCATCACAACATGGATTGTTTTCCGTTTTATAAAACCTAGCTCCAAGATTCTCCGAAGATACATGTAAATGATATACTTTAACTCTTATATGTGAACTTTTCTTCCTTACAAAAGTATAATCATAATGCTTACTTTATAACTTCACCAACTCACATTTTGTCTAGTATCCCAAAAGATTTATTTGCTAACTTCAATAGTTATCATAAGATCCCAAGTATATATCTTGAATCATAAAGAGTAGTGTACTTACCATCTCCCGAGCAATACTTACTCTTGAAATTCTTCACCTTAACCTTTTTGTGACCCAGAATATATCAAGCTTACAATTTCATAGTAGGATATAATCCGAGGTCTTGTATTGCATTCAAAACATTTAGATTCATAACTTTCAAACTCATATGCTTAAAAAGTAAAATCCATATTTCTCAAGGTTGATTAGTAAAAGAAACTTGTATCGTAATCCTATCTCAAAATTTATATAAAAGACATGAATCACAACATATTTATCTATCACAATATACTCGAATTCCTAGTAGTTTTGTAGAAACCAAACTCTTTGTAACTTCATCTGTTGACAACTATTTTAATATATAAGAATATTGTATTCGTGAGAACATAATTGAGTTTCCTAAGCTTCCCATTGAATTAAAGTCAACCACTTATTGCAGAGTATATGAAATCTTTAGAATAACTTACTTATATATACCTTCAGAAATATATCGACAACTCTTACTTAAAACTTATAATCAACATCCATGACTTTCATATAACATCTTAAGTTATCGGGCATTCAATAACATATACTATTGGTTCTCGGGACCCAAAATATACTTGAATACGTAATCAGATTGTCTTAGTATAATATAAGTTGATATCATCGGATAACTTTTAATTACTTTAAAATATTGAAATAAACTATCTTGCATAACCGAAACTTATAATATATCTCAAATCATGATCAGGAAATCAATGCCAAACTCCATATAATCAAATACTTAGCGTTAGATCATATATTTCAAAAATCAGACAGGCTTAGTACTTAAGAATTACAATTTTATAACAAGTTGGACTTTATAATCATAAAACCATACAATTTCAAGTCAAAAGTCCTATTACTTTTAGCAAAATCATGAAATTCATATAACTTCCAATGTCGCAAATACGGTTTAGTTATAAGGTGGAGGGACAATGTGTACCTTATACCCATCTTGAAATATCGCTTAATCCGCATTCCATCACTAAGAATCCATAATGTCGCTCCTCCAATGAGACTTGAATTCCAACAATATTCACCTCAATAAGAATAACAATATAATCAATATATTACTCCTTTCACTCTTAATATAGAAACCAATCTTTCGACCTCCTTGATTAGAGCTAAATATCTAAACAACTAGTCCTTGAACAACATTAACTTGCATCAATCTGCCCACTTTTCATTCTATTAAACCTTTATGGGAATACCCATCTAATCCTCTCCCCAATTTCAATAAGATAGACCCTCATACTTCATCATTCCCCCAATTGATTTGATTATTGCTATTATACTAAAAATGCATCCCAAACATATATATAAATTGTTCCAGTAACAAGCGGGTAATATAACAAGAAAATCAAAAGAAAGTTATGAAATACTTAGTCAAAGTAAATTACAAACCTAGTTCTTCCTTTTGCACAGAAGGTGTGAAAATAATTTAGCTTACACGTTAAATCAATGTATGAAATATATGAAATTGGGCATCGAGAATCAACATAGAAATCAAAGATAGCATTTTTCTAGAGCAAACCCATTTCCCCATCCAATTCACCAAAGAATTTAATAAATTACAAGGAATAGAAAATCTTACCTTTACAAAACCAAATGTACTGAAGTTAGGAGCAATGAGAAATCAAGACCCCTCATAGCAGAGCAAATGAGAGAGAGCTATGAAGGAGAGCAAAACCAATACAGACCAACAAAATCAACCGCGCTACGACACCAACGAGATGCCAGTAGCAGCGACACAGGCGGACAACAGTGCCGACAGAACAACCAACAATAGCAAAGCCGCAAAACAACACATGACAGAAGCAGCAGCACCGTAAGGATCCGGTGAGACACAACAATGACATGAATAGAGCAGAGGAGAGAGAAGATCATTGGCGGCGACGAACACCAGCCGCGGCGGCACGAGGACAAGTAAAGGAGGAAGAGGATCGTGTGAGTGTAAGAGTGAAATTGAGTGTTTGATATGGGTTTGATTTATCTTTGCTGAAGGTGGATGAATAATTGACAACAAAATAAGAATGTGGCAACTCCAACATAAGCCACGTAAATGGATTTCTTCCCTCTTTATTTTTTTATTATTTTTTTCTTAAATAAAATTAAAACCAAATACCACATACTATGTATTAAGGTTACTCAAAATCATTTCTAAAGAAACAAACTAATTTTTCTCAAACTAATATACCAACATTATCACTTAATCAAAGCTAATAAAATATAATTAAATCTTAATTAAACCTGCTAAAAAATACAGGCTATCACAGTAATAATCTAGTAAAATAGTGAAATCATGGCTGATGGTGAACTTGCTAGGATGTTACAAGTCATAAAACAAAAATTAGAAAACTTAGAGAGAAAATCATAAGCAAATGATGAGATAAGGCTCAACAGAAGACCAGGCTTGATCCTATGTCCGATATGTTGTTGCAAGCAAATCGAAAACTGAATTTTCTTGAAAACGAGGAGGGTGAGATGAATACACCTAGAAATTTAGAAAAAGATAGGGGTTTAAAAATTGAGATGCCCGGATTTGATGGGGAGCATTATAGTGAGGCTTTTCTTAATTGGATGAGGCTAATTGAAATCGTTTTTTACTATAAAGGGTATGATGATGGGAAAAGGTTCAAACTTGCAATCCTTAAACTCACTAAACTTGCTGCATTGTGATATGAAAACCTCAAGTCCAATACAAGGAGAAAAGGAAAAAACAAGATTGATTCATGGAATAGATTGAAAAAGAAAATGAGGGATAAATGGGTTAGTAAGAAGTATGAACAAGAGCAATACTTAAAATTGACCCACCTTTCACAAGACAATGACATGAGTTTTGAAGAATACATGAAAAAGTATGAGAATTTGTGTCTAATTTGTGATTTTCAAGAGAAGGAGACTTTCAAGATAGCTCGTTTTGTTAAGGAGTTGTCTAAATAGATTAGTAGAAAAGTTTGCCTGACACGTGTGATTGTGACTCACACAGCCACCTGCGCCTGGCGCAGTTGGTGCATGAAGCGCAATTCCAGTTATCTTATGAATACTCTTCGATTTTCCGGATTTTAAAACGGATTTTCACACTAAACACTCGATGATACCTTACGAACCTTTACAAAATCTCTATCAAAACTCATACTTTTCAAATACAAACACATTCAAATCTACATACTTTCATACGTTCAGATTTTCAGGCTTCACGATTGCTCATCCCGAAGGTTGTCAATCTCGCAGACCCAAGCCACAGTATTATCCTGAGGGTCCTTGAATCAATTTATTATTTTTATATTACTAACGATTTCCTTCATAATGCAGATCTTTATTATAAAAATTGTTCTTTTGTACATTCTAACCTCTTTTCCACTTATTTTTGTATATAATATTCATGTTTATGGTCCCTGAACTAACCTAGACTAAATTATTTTTAGGGTGCATGGAAATCTTTTATGGTTTTATATTGCATAAAGATTGACATGAATCGATATTTTGTAGAGGCTAAAAACGAGCGAATGTGGTTCATTATGATCGTGTTCGTACCCTCACCCCTAAACTCAATCTTTGGTTCATTTTGACCATCTATGGAGTCAGGACGGGGAAATCTACATTGCAAAAGTCCCTAATTTGTCCCTACAATTTCCCAATATCCAAATAGGTTTACGAGTCTTCTTTTAAAGACTTGTTAGCGACTTCGAAAATAATTTTCAATAAAACCTTAACAATAGTCAATTACGCGCTCACACCGCGTAGGCGAAATAAAAACACGCTTACAGGTTGAAATTCGAAAGTGTTTAAAGTGTTGTAGAGAAAAGTTTTTAAGAGGTATATCGTAGTATGAGGGCGTAGGAAAGTGTGAAAAACTGAGTACATCACGAGGCTATTGATAGGGAAAAAAATCTAAAAATCTCTCGGAATAGATAAAAACAGCGTTGCCCTCGGCAAACGGAGCGTGCGCTTGGTGTTATGGTTTTATATAGTGTTTTTCCCGCTATATTTGAGCTAAAATGTGTATCAATGGTGCTCTTAGGAGCCATTTTATGCTAACTTTCTCCATCTAGTTGTGGTTTTCTATTCTGTGTCTGATTGCAGGTTTTAGGGAGTTATCTCCTTATTTTCTACTATTATCTGACCATTACACTGGACTGGAGAGGTTCGAAGACATATATGATGAGTTCCGGGGTCCCGAGAATACTTTCCGAGGCCTTGGACAAAGGAAGAAGTGAAGCCTTGGCGTCTGAAGCCAAGGAAGGAAGGATCGGACCTTAGCCCGATGAGATCGGGCGCCTGACGCTCGATCGGGCGTTCATCGCCATCAGAAACAAGAATTGTTGCGGGCCCGATCGGGCGCTGTCGCCCGGTCGTTATTTCGTTGCGGAGCCCGATCGGGCGGGTCGGCCCGATCTCATCGGGCGTTCTTGGCGGTACCTCTTGCGCTAGATGCTCAGAGTTGGTGGGCGCCCGTTTTCATCGGGCATGTCGGCCCGATTGAATCGGGCGAGGCGTAGTTTTGGATCTCTGCTGCTGCTTTGAGCCCGATTTGATCGGGCTGACTTGGCCCGATCGGGCTATTCACTCCGCGCGCTCATTTAATGAGTGTCGGACTATTTAATATAAATAGAAAATTCAGAACTTGGATTAAGGATCTGGGATTCATCTTTGTTTTAGTCATTATTTCTCATAGTTTCTCTCAAGAACCCTAGTTTTTATTACTTTTCATTGTGGGTTCAAGATCAACCCTTTGGATTATTCGCAATTTCAATATAGTTCTTTAATTTGGTAATCTTCTTCCTTGTTCTCTCCATTATTGTTTGCTTTCTCTATTATTGATTAGATTAGTTTCTTAGTTATTTGCAATAGTTCAAAGTATGAATTTTTACATAGAGTTTGTTATTGTTTTCTCAAGCATGAGTGAATAGTTTTATTTCTAGGATTGTGGGGATCTATGTATGCAATGAGGGATTGATATATTAGTATAATTACCCTTTATTTCAATTGTTTCCTGTGATTGAATCGTTCATGCTAGATTTATGAATTATGCCTAATTTGTATTTCTATTGTCGCAATATTGAATCTACTTCGAGAGGAGAGATTTCGTATAGGCTTTCAATCATTAGGCATAGTGATCCTTGACCATGCGAGAGCGGCTAGGTGATCTTTGAGGGAGGTAATGTTCGAGAGAAATTACATGTGCCCTAGATATATTGACTTATTGGGTGGTTATTATTCGTCTCTGATTTCCCGAATTGTATGCATAGTGATCCATAGTCCTAGTTCTTTATTGATTGATTTCTTCCCTCGTATTTAGTTCTATCATTTGCTTAGTTCCGTAAAACAACAATTTACATCTGATTTAGTTAGTATAATATTAGAGTTCAGATACAATAGTATAATTTTCTCCCTGTGGATTCGATCCTGACTTCCCTGACTACTTGTTAGTGGACCTTAGGTTATTTTTGATAAGGTGATACGACTTTAACCTGTCAACGCT
Organism: Beta lomatogona; assembly: GCA_947646795.1. Classification (NCBI taxonomy): domain Eukaryota; kingdom Viridiplantae; phylum Streptophyta; class Magnoliopsida; order Caryophyllales; family Amaranthaceae; genus Beta; species Beta lomatogona. The sequence continues at coordinate 2,085,954 of CANSNZ010000271.1, forward strand.
CCTAGCACTCCTCCTGGCCTTGCACAGGCTTCCTACTTCAGCCCATGTGCTTTTGCATTTTTGTGTTTCGTTGACTGTCTCGATGTTGCGCGCGTACATCCTGGTACGCTTCGCGCGACCGCAAATCTAACCGGATCTTATTTGTTATCTTATCCTCAAAAGATTTCGTCTATCTTTGGTTATATATCTTTTGGATTCGGAATAGTTATCTTAGGGAATAAAATCTTATTTTCATAATATATTTTGGAATAATTATCAAGAATAATTAATATATATTAAAAATATAATTAGTTGTTAAGAATAATTATTTGAGCTTATCGAAATGGGTTTTAAAATGCAATTAATTATCATTAATAATCAATTGGGCTTTTCAAACTGGTCTTGGAATAAATAAATATACTTTGAGTTTTTAAAACAATTTTAGACTTAACTTCTTGGATTGCTCTTTTTTGGACGACAGCAAAATAAATAGTACGCCATGAATAACAAAGTCCAATAAAAACGTGTTGGAGAATAAAAAATTCTCCTGGAAAAAAAGCTCCTATCCGGCTATTCGAATTTCAACGGAGACTTTCCGCTACAACTACAAGCAACAACGAATGAATTTCCATTTCCTTGCTAACGTGGATCCGCATTGCTGCTGACTGCTACAGCAAAGCGTGAGCGAGTGCCTTCGTGTTGCACTCATCCCTTTGAGATGAACTTAAAAATGGATTCTCTCTCCAAATCAAAGCAGAATAATTCCTTTTCCTATCTCGCGATATTTAAACCCTAGTATACCTCTTTCATTTACTTTTCTTTGCTCTCTCTCTCTCTCTCTCCCCATTATAATCTCTTAGACCCTGCCTTGATGTCTCCGTCGCCCGATCCAAAGTCTAACATCTCCTTTCCTGGAACTTTAGCTAGCAGTGCTTTTGCTGCTTGCTTTGCTGAGGTAATCAACTTTTAACATTGCTTAATTTTTGGATTCAGCGTTGGAGAAATGCCTAAATCAGATTTGTGTTGGACATTTTTTGGTGATATTCAGCAAAAACAATAGTATAGTTATTACATAAGACAGTATATTTATAGAAAAATTAGTACTTCACTCAAAATATGACCTGATTATAGGTATAAAAGTTATAGAACAGTTTTAAATTGAGCAAAGCTCATCAGCATTGACATGTTGCTTTTTTGTTTTGCATCAAATTTCGCCCATTTATTTAATCGGCAACTCTTTTGACCGTAGTTGTAGCAAGATCAGTTAAAAAAGTAAGTAATAATCAAGTGCTTTTAGCTGATCTGCCCAAATTACTTTTTATTTCTTCCTCCACTCCCATTTAAATGCAACATTTCGAGTTTTACGCTTACAAATGCACAATTTGCACTATTAATATCTTTAGTTATGTTGTGGTAAAAATTATAAAAATTAGATAATGATAAAGTACACACTGAGACAAATCCAACAAGATCTCCATACATATGAAACACAAAATCTAGTTATATGAGTGATTGTGAAAGGTGTTGAAACTAGAAGTGTTGTAATTGAATGCAAGCGGAAGAAATATTTGATAGACATTTTGTTTGTTTAATGTAACCTTATGCTGAAGAAATTTTCTGTAGGAACTTTGTTCACAATGAGGACTGTTAATTAGTTACTCCTGGCTTTCACACTTGCTGATGCACAAGTTTAACCATTAATATTTCTAATTAACAATTAGTGAAACTTGTAAAGTGTTAATATCATGAGAATATGCAGTGAGACAAATCCAAAAAAACATTACTTGATAATAATTATTGGGAGAAATTGACATGAATAATCCCAACTTTAGACTCTTTATAGAGTAATCCAACTTTAGGAGGTGATTTCTCAAAATAATCCAAACTATTAATATTCTATATATTATAGACTTAAAATGTAATAGTGTAGGTAGAAAAAATTTGATAGTATGGATTATTTTGAGAAGGTCCCCGTGGTAGTTGGAATTATATTTTGGATTATTTTAAGAAGATAGGTGAAAGTTGAGATTATACATGTCACTTTTTCATTATTGTTTATATATTAGACGAAAAATAAGCTCAATTCTGGGTTATGTGAATAATGTAAACGTCAAAGTGGAACAACTAACTGAAAAAGGAAGGAGTATAAATTATGATCTGGGTCGCTATACATCTTTTGCCAACTTTCTAAGATGAAGCATCTTATTTTAATTAAGTGGAAATTCCAGAATATTCCCAAATTAGATTTCAGAATGTAGCTTGATTGTGAGTGGAAATTATGAAGGATGATTAAGGCATTGCATTCAACATTTGTTTACCAAACATATGTTGAAATGTTTATTTGTTTAATTTTATACTTAAACATTGTGGGTAATGCAGATGTGTACAATCCCTTTAGACACTGCCAAAGTCAGGCTACAGCTTCAGAAAAAAGTGGTTGGAGATGCAATACCACAATATCGAGGTATGTTAGGTACAGTGGCCACCATTGGCAGAGAAGAAGGGATAGCATCACTCTGGAAAGGAATTGTTCCAGGATTGCATCGTCAATGCTTGTTTGGTGGTCTACGAATAGGGTTGTATGAACCTGTGAGTTTCAGTTATTGGTCCTGATTGACCTATAATATGTGTTACATCTGGAAATGAATAATACTGTACTGATGCGATTTCAACAGGTTAAGACATTCTATGTGGGTAAAGACCATGTTGGTGATGTTCCCTTGTCCAAGAAAATACTTGCTGCACTTACAACTGGTGAGCAATTATTCTTCAATTTTTAGTTTTATGCAGGGATAAGATACTGAAGTTGTCATTTGTTGGACGGTTAAGAAGACCTTGAGTGAAACGTCTTGCTGTATGTATTTGTGTGTTTGATAATAGATTGAGGGTAAGATGTTCAATTCTGTTGCAGGTGCCTTTGGAATTGCAATTGCTAATCCAACTGATCTTGTAAAAGTTCGGCTTCAAGCTGAGGGGAAATTGCCTCCTGGTGTGCCAAGGCGCTATTCTGGAGCATTAAATGCCTATTCAACTATAGTCAAGCAGGTGAATGCCTATTTGGAGCTACATTAGAACATTTAGTTTACTTAGATCAATACCTAATCCATCGTTCCTGAATGGTTAATCCTGTGGACTTTCAGGAAGGACTTAAGGCCTTATGGACTGGCCTTGGGCCAAACGTAGCACGCAATGCTATTATAAATGCCGCTGAACTGGCTAGTTATGATCAAGTGAAGCAGGTGAAATATAATTTTCTTTCGCTAATTGTTTCTGTAAATATTAATTTTTTCATCTTTATGAGTGTATATTTGTAATGTCTCTTACTTTCTTTTCTTTTCATTGCAGTCCATTTTAAGAATACCTGGATTCACAGACAATGTTGTCACCCATATGTTAGCTGGTCTTGGAGCGGGATTCTTTGCTGTCTGCATTGGCTCACCTGTTGATGTGGTTTGTACTATATATGTCAGCACAATCCGATCTTTTGATCCTTTTTGATGTCTTGTCTGTCGATAGATATAATCCAATCTACTAAATTAGCAAGGTTTGTCTGAAGGCTTGCCTAATTAAGGTATACCTTAATAAAGATAATAAGAATAGCCAAGTTTATGAAAATTTACAGTTGCTAGTGGTTATTGCATTTGAACATTGAACTATATGGTCAAATGTGTGAAAATAAATCTGTATTGGCTCAAAAATTAATTCGGTTGTAGAAGTAGAAGAAGTGTTAACTTTACCTTGTTTTGGTTTGCAAGAGGAGAATCAGGAATTTGTGCAAGTTCTATTGTTTTTAAGGGTTACATGACATTTCCACAACCATCCACAGGTTTTCCCACAAGAGGCAAATAGAGAACTTAAGGGGCTCATAGTAATATGAACTTATAACTAACGTTTTAACTGGGAAAGAACTTGAAATGTTTGTGATTTCCACAATTATCTGAAGTTTTGAGTGAAGTTAAGTGAGCAAGAACATATGTAGCTCTGTAGCTTTACAAGTTCTCCCATGACTGCTTTGGTGTTCAACCTCACCATTACCAAGATGCAGTAGAGATTCTTAGCTCTCATGATCTTGATGACCTTTATAAATACTGACTGATGTCAGTCTTTATAGCGTAAGGTCTGATGACTTAAATCTAAATTTGCCAAACACATTAGCATGTCGTTCAGTCGATTGGAGTGTCAAAATGCTTGTGCCAGTACCATATCTTTAACTAAAATAGACTTTGGACGAAGCCCAAAATAAGCCTATCTGCAAAAAATAAATATATAAGTCCTAGATTCTGCAAACACCAAGCCTAGAAAAGGTAAGATTTATGGCATGAAAAACTTGGATAGAGTGGGTGCTACCTGTGAGGGTCTTACATTAATATAATATTACTGTGGGACACGTGCCTATCAGGCTAACTACATGCTCCAATATAGTGTATTAGATAGTAAAATTGCGAATTAGTGACACAAAAGTGAACATGAAAATATACGGAAGAACTAGGAAATTATAGGGTAACATATAAGTAATTGCCTTAAAAAGGGAAGGAACCCGTTAATACAGTACAAAAGCTTGAGTAACTAGGTTTCCCTCACTGCCCTCTACTTTCTTCTAAGTCGACTAGCTAAATTGCCAACAGAATGTTCTAGGAATTGTCTATCTTGTAAGAACTTGAATAGGTGAACTTGAATAGGTGAACTATGTTTAGAGAAGGTCAATCTGCTTCTTTTCTTAAGGATTTTAAACACAGACTACTATAACTCTCGCTTCACATAAAATTACCAGTATTTTCGAGATTAAAGCAGTACTAAAAGCTATACAAAAGTCACTTGACAACAAGCAAGGAATTACTTATTAAAGTTCTAACTTCTAAGGGCTTGTTTGCTTGACACAAGAGAAATGGAGAGGAATGAAGAAACAAAAACGTGGGAAAGTCATTAAGAAAGGGAACTTATTATTTTTTTGTGTGTGTTTGGTTTGAATGTGGAATTCAATCAAAAGTCCTTTAGAGCTGGTTTGGTTTATACAAAAATAAAAGATGATTACTTATCTTTATGTTAAAACTATTTACTCCCTGAGTCCCTATAAGTTAATTACAGTCATTGTCTGCAATCATATTATTGCAAGAGGAGAGAAGTAGTGTTGTGTGGGGTGAAGTAAAGAAAAAGTAAAGATAAGTGGAGGAGAGAGGTAGTGTTGTGTGGATAAAGTAAGGAAAAGTAGATAGTGACATCTCTATTAATGAAAAGGAAAGGGAAAGATGAGATGAAGTGGGAGTTGGAGTAAAATAATGATGAAACATTGCCAAAAATGGGTGAAGAATAACTTAAAGGAACATACTGAAATGGAAAACGTAACCATCTTAAAGAACGAAGAAATTTACTGATATTTGGTTAAATATCTTAATGAATGATAGCATTGGAAATCAGTTTGTTAATGCACATATTTTTTCGCACTACTCTGAAACCAGAGAATGGCTCGAATATTACCTAGTGTGCGTCAGTGTGTGTGTGTGCATAGATGTAATTAGGGAAGGTACGTATGGGCCCTAGGCGAACCACTTATCTGATATTGAAGGCTGTTTCATCCGCAAGCCTAACCCAACCTTATCCAAGACTCGAAAAAGCAACCTAAAGGACCTTCAACGGGATAAGAAACTTGAGAAAATCAACGAATCATAAATTGACCTGGTAATGACCCAATCCAAATCAACTCGAACTATATCGTCAACTATGATTCACACTATCAACTGAACCAAATTCTATTTTTTTTGTTATTTAAATATTTTATTGTTGAGTTTAATATTATCTCATATTTGTTATTGGTAAGTATTGACTTAAAATATTTTATTTTTGTTATTATTTTACTTAATTATATATTTCATTTAAATATTGACATGACCTGAAACAGACCCGACCCAAAAGCGACCGGATTGCGTGGTCTGAGGTCCGAGCCGAACCGAAAACAAGAAGACACGAAATAGACTCAGAAGTGAGCCAACCTATACCTGACCCGAATGACTCGTTACCACCTAACATACACTAGATGTAGACTCAAGCATGGCAAGGCTATCTTGGCATACCTCTGAATGAATGAATTTCCTATATTATCCTGTTAAGCCAAGAAAGCCTCTAAGTTCCTTGAGGTTCTTTGGTAATGGCCACTCAAGCATGGCTTGAATTTTAGCTTGGTCCACTGCCACCCCCCAACCTCAAATATGACATTACCTAAATAAGCCACTTCTTTTTTTTTTTCCAAACTCACATTTTTTTCTATTAGCATAGAGTTGACGTTGTGCTAACAATGCAAGGACCATCGAAAGATGTTGATGTTCTTTTTGGTTTTAGCTATACACCAATATATATCTTAAAAAAAAACTAGCACAAATCGCCTAAGATAAGGCCTAAAGATTTTATTCATTAAGGATTGAAAAGTGGCCGGTGTGTTGGTGAGCCCAAAGGGCATGACGAGGAACTCATAATGTCCCTCATGAGTTCTAAACGTTGTTTTGGGCACATCATTACTTGGTGATACGCCGATTTGAGGTCTAATTATAGAAAAATTAGTCGCACCATACAATTCATCAAGTAACTCATCAATAATGGGAATAAGATACTTATCTGGGATTGTAGCCTTATTGAGGGCCTTATAGTCCACGCAAAACCGCCAGCTCCCGTCCTTCTTCACCAATAGGACAGAGCCCATAATGAGCTCTCGGACATCTAAATAATTCCAACCTTGATTATGTCTTGTATCAGCCTTCAATCTCTCCTTTTACACTTGGGGATACCTAATAAGGTCTCACACTTATAGGATCCACCCTCTCCTTCAGCACTATGGCATGCTCCATGGTGGTAGGCCCATGGGCATATAAGTAGAATGGGTTGTAGGAACTTTAGGGATTGAACTAGGTAACTTAGCTCCTCTACCTTGTTCTCCTCCACCCTTTCAAGTATATTAAATTCAATCAGGTACCCTCTTTCCCCGGTTTCCTAAGGCTTCTCGAGGGAGATTTTTGATTTGTCCAAGGCTGGGTCTCCTTGGAGGGTCACTATTCTTTCCCCCCACCTTGAATTTCAGAGTCTTCATTGTGCCAAGCTTTTCTAACCACTGAATTCCTAAAATGAAGTCAAAATTTCCCAAGTGGGAGGAAATCTTCAATGATGTTTAACCCTTGGATATGAAGTAAGACGACTTACACGGCCTTTGACTTTCCATAGATTCTCCAGTGCCCTAGGACACTCCAAATGAGGGGGAAGGTGTGGCTTGTGGGTGTGAGCTGAAGCTTAGTTAGGGTGTCAATGGATATAAAATTGTGTGGGTGGCCCTTGGGTCCACCATGACCACAACTGCGTGCTCCTCTATCTCTCCAATCACTTTGAGGTGTTCTCGGGTTAGAGATGCCAACTACTGAATTTAGGGAAATTTCAGGTGGTGTTTGGGTAGGGTGGCTTCGGGTAGGTTCCTTGGTTTCCTCCATTATTAGTTCATCCTTAATATCCTCCTCCTGTGACTTAGTAAGAAGCACACTCAGCTCCTTGTGTCTACATTTATTCCCTATGTGCCACTTGTCATCACTTGAAGCATAGGCCCCTCTCCCTCTTGTGTTGCATCTCTATCTCACTCAATTGCCTCACCCCATTGGTGCTTTTGGTAGTGTTGAAGTGTTGGGTGCTAGAATTTTGGGTGTTAGGAGTTTTGGGGTTGGTTGACAAAAGAGAAAGAGTGGGTAGGGTGGTGGGTTTTGGCTTGGATGTTGGTTTTAGATGGCTAGTATGGTGACACAAATTTTGAGTTGGGTTATTATTTCCTCTCCCATAGGATAAAGTTGTAGAGGCTTCATAATGTTTCTTCTAGGTTGTGGTTTGGACCTTGGCTTTGGCCTTTAGGGGAAGATCCATAGCATGGTCCAAGTTTCTAGGACCAAGAAGCCTAACCCCGTCCTCACGTAGCTTGACTGTCCCTTAGCCACCTCCTCGTGCACCCCATCCAGCGGAGCCAACAATGCAATAAACCTCCAGCGAAACTCTTGCACTCCCGTAGTTTGCTCCACATCGAGCCATTGCTTTTATAGAGTCCTGGTGAAGGTGGCCCTGCCGAAGAAGTAGGGTCTTCATCTCCTCCCAAGTCCCAATGGAGTGTCGTTTATGTTCCCACTGGTACTAAAACAAGGCGTCCCCGTCAAGGGCCACCATTGCCGCCTCCGACAACCGATAAAACTTTAAAAACCTCTCCGCCCTCAAGATCCACCCGTCCGGATTGTTACCGTCAAAGTAGGGCATATCAAGGCGTTTGTACCTCCAATTTCACCCCTGATTTTGACCACCACCGTCCCATTCCACGCCTGTTCCGCCCTCCAATCATTCACCTAGTTCTCCTTCACCAAAGCCGAGGCCTAAACCTCCCCCGTGATATCTACTACCTCTTCCAAAGCTTCCAAGGATCTGGTGGGGGATAGGTGGTTCTCTCCTCCCCTCCTCACTTGTGGGTGGTGGGCGATTGATCATGGCAGCTCGCAATTCCTCCCGGGTTTTTCGTTGGTCATATCTTGCTTTTCATGGTCTCGATCGATTCGACCTTCCAAGCTCCTCCCATTTGCTTCGAGATCCTCCAAGAACTTCTGTGACATCTTCTCTACTCCTTCCACCATCAAGGGCTGAGTTGACATCCCGGGAAATCATCTCCTTCAAGGATCTGATTTCTTCTTTCAAGGCCTCTATTCTCTGCTTGTTAGGTAACACCATCCTTCGCTTCTTGCCTAGTCATGACTGCCCTGTTTGTAGAGAATCAGCTTGTGTCTCATACAAATCAGGCACACAACAAGAATTAAGGTAGATTAATTTTAGTCACCAAGGGATAGACTAATTATTAAACTGTATTAAAAGAAAATCAGTGCAATCTTCCTCAATACAACTCCTAACTAATTCGAGAGCATTAGATCTCTCCAAAGAAAAGAAATACCTTAAATAAGACAAGTAATAATTCCATGCCCTACTAAGCTCCCTTCTCTCTTTATTTATGCTACTCCTCTTGCTTCATTCCTAAGATTTTCTAGCTGTCATAAGTTCATAACCCGCTCTATTCCCTACACATTCTCTGGAATATTCTGTGTACCAAATGTGACCAATTTCTCATGTGAGGTGCTGACCTCGACCTAGCTCACACCTGTCCTCCTTTCTCTTTTGCTGGATTCATCCCCCTTGGACCTCTTTTTCTCCTCCGATAGGTGACTAGGATGGGTTGCCTAGGTGGATTCCCTTCACATTCACCCACCCAGCCATCTAAGATGACAACTCCGGCAAGGTTTCAACGACGACGACAAATCTAAATTATTAAAACAAATTCTAATGTAAATGGGTAGAAAATAATTGAGTTGGATTTTTCTTTGTAACATCAAAATTAGAGTCTTACCCTTAGTTTTAAAAAGCGCGCCCAAGGCGCGCCTAGGCGCTAGGCGAGTGGAGGCGCTGGCCAAAACGCATCCGACAAGCCAGGCGAGGCGAGCAACGACAGGCGATCTGAGGCGCGCGCTTTTCGCCGCCTTTGGTAGAGGCGCAAGGCGCATCGCCTCGCCGCCTCCAGTAGGCAGGCGCGTGAGGAGGGAGAGAGATTGTAGATCTGAGTTCAAAAGTTAAAAAAAACCAAAAAAAATTTTGAATTTAAGCTTACCTTGGCTTTAATTAGCAATTTCGAGCAAAAGCCCTTTGTTAATTTCATTAAATTTCATCAAATTGAACTCCAAATGAAAAAACCCTAATTTTAGAGAAAACCCTAATTCTTCGTTGCCGCCGGCGAGCAAGCCGCCAACTCGCTGGAGGTTAGACAGGGTGCCGGCGAGCCACCCACCACCAGTTTCAACCCATCACCGGTGGTTCGTTGCCGTCGGCGAGCAAGCTTCAGGTAAGTTTTCTTTCTCTCTCTTCGATCTCTCTTCTTCTGCGGTCTTTTCTTCTTCTGCGATGTTCTGTACTTTCTTTCTCTCTCTTCGATCTTTTTTTTTTCTTGAGGGGATCTTCGATCTTCTTTTCTTAATGTCTTCATACTTTCTTTTTTTACACAGAAGACTTATTCTTTCTCTTTTGATACTTTCCTCTTTCTTTAATATTCTTTTTTTAATATATAAATACTCTTTGTCTGCCCACTTCTTCTTTTCCCCTTTTTCTTTTTGGAAGGCTGTAGCGCTGGTGCTGCACTTCTTTGTACTATATTAACTCTTTTTTTTTTTTTTAACTCCATACCAGTTTCAGTTTCTTTTAGAGAAAAATAATATCCAGATTTAAAAAATATATAATAAAATAAAATAAAAATTAAAAATATTAAAACCACAAAAGCACAGAATAATAATAATTAAAAGTGCGCCTCGCCTACGAGATGCGTGCGCCTTCGCCTTGCGCCTCGGTGCGCTTTGCGCCTAGCGCCTTTTAAAACTAAGGTCTTACCTAGCAAAATAGAATTTGAGCAGCATTTTTTTAATGGTAAAATCAGAGGAGAGGAGAGGAGAGGTTTCAACGAACTCCAACAAAACTCCGGCGATGATTCGACTGCCGATACTTGATTAATACCTTGAAACAGGAGAGAGGCAGAAAGAGGACAAAGACTAGGATTTGTGCTGCAATTGCGAGAATTGGTAGGGTTGGCCGGAGACCAAGGCTATGCTTAGACCTTCAATCTCTCTCACTTCCGCTCGTTGGTGAAAATAAGACGCGTCGTACGCCCACCATCGATGGTGTCGCCGCCAAGTTGTGCCCCATCGAGAAAATTGAATGGCCTGAGGAGAGGGAGTGGGTAGTGGTTTAGATCAGAGAAGAGTGGTGGTGGTCAGTTATGGGGTAAGGAAGAGAAGGGGGGGGCGGAGGTGGGCTAGGACCTGGGTTACCGAGAAAGGGGGTTGGTGGGTCATTGATTTAATTAATGAGGGGTTAGGTTAATAGGAGGTAATGAATAAAGTTGGTTTGTGAAATTAGTAATGGCAATTTTGTAAAGAAAATGAAGTTATTTTGCCATTTAGAGAAATCATTCACTTATTGTGACATTTCCAAATAAGGGAAAGTCAATCACTTAATAAAAAATGGAGGAATTATAAATTAACTAGGTTAGAGTGTCATGTACATATTTGAAAGCTCAATTATTAATTAATCGTGTTTATGTTCTAAAATATATGGGGCGAATATTCTGAACACTAACCCATTTATCTCATCTTTAATACACGTTGTCTGTCTTTTCGGTTCAAATTTTGTGAGCTCTCTCTCTCTCTCTCTATTTTCTATATATATGCATGTGTGTGCACATGTGTATTTATGTACATATGCTTATGTATGTATGCATGTATGTATGTTTGTATAGATGTATGTTTATATTTATTTATTCATTCCCACTTTCACTGTTAGGACAAGAATCTTTTGAGGAATGTTTTGTTGGTTTTAAGAGTTATGATTAGTTTTAGTATCTTCCTCATGATTAAAGCCTACATTCTTTTTTGTGAGGAAGATGGTTTGTTTGTTTATGATAATAATGTTTTTAATTAAGTATTGATTATTGAATAAAGGCTTGCTTCCTATTCCACATGTTATTACAAATTGCTTGAATTTGAATTTAATGCTTGACATACTACTGCAGGTTAAATCCAGAATGATGGGAGATTCTACATACAAGAGTACGCTGGATTGTTTTATCAAGACCTTAAAGAATGATGTACGTTCATACTTCATACTTATTTGTTTCTTTCCAAGCTTTCTTTTGCTTCCATCTCTTTCTTGAAAATGATGACCCAAATGATATCATATGGAGATCGTATGAAATTACTTTAATAGAGTAGATTTTAGACAAGCATGATATGTTTTGCTTATTCAACGTAGTAAGTGGCTTTGTCCCATATGGATGTTTGCCTGATGCAAAGGAGTTCAATTTTACCCTTTTGATCTTCACCACAAAGATATAAATTTTGATGGTTCTTTTTCGTGATATTTGTGAATGATGATGGGTGATTTGAACTTATATTGAGGTTTAAATGTTTAATGCACAAAGCCACGTAATTTACAAGCTAAGTTCATTAATCCAACACTAAGTTAAGATAAAGAAGCAAAATAATGGGATTTTACGTAGGATGAATCAAGAACATAGAAATGAAGGTGGATTCCTCTAATAAGTAATATCAAAACTCAAAAGTTGCAAAAGGAGTAATTACTACTCAATATTGAGTATCCACCAAAACCAATTACCACATGAAGCTAGCCCCTATGGATAGGAAGGCACTACATTGGATACATAGCCAATGATTAGTTAATTACTCTTCAATGCTGAGAAAAATTATTAAATGAGCTTAAACTCCATGATTGTGTGGGCATAATGCACTTCATTATTGAGATTAGAGGAGAAGGATGAAACCCTTGGCTTAAGTTGGTGTATCACTCCTCGACCATTCAACTCCAAGCGACCATGTCTCATTTATTGGTTCAATTGCACGTGTGACCACTCACAGGTAGGGTGTAAAAATGTTTCCACTACTTTAGGAAAATGGTATGTACGGGACGATAGGATTGATAATTTTTATCATTCACATTTTGGTAATGTCCTATACGTAAATTCCCTGTTTGGATTGGTATGCACCGATTTGCTAATTGTTTTAGGCCTGTTATTTTCAACTTATTTAAATAAGGTTCAGAACTTCAGACCAAATAAGTTAGCTTCACTATAGTTACGCTAACTGTTAAGTTCAGTCGAATATGTCAAGTTTAGCAAAAATATGTTAAGTTTTCAGTAAAAAAAGTGTAGCTAAAATAAGTTAGGTTCGGCAAAGATAAGTTAAGTTCAATAAAAGTAAGTTTAAGTTGAGCAAAACATAAAGTATGTTCACCAAAAAAAAAGTCAAGCTTTAGCAAATGTAAGTTAAGCAAAAATTAGTTCAATTAAGCAAAATTAACTTAAGTTCAGCTACAAATAGTCTAGTTCAGCATATTTGAATTAAGTTAAGCGAGATGCAAATAGAGTGTTAGTCATTATCTCGGAACTTACCCTTTACAGATACTAAATTGCCAAGTTTTTAAATGCAATCACTAAAAAAGCGAAAATAGGGTACAAATAAAGAGAAGGGAAATTCACTTCTCATAGCTTAAATTACATTTTGATTTTTGTTGATGAAGACATGCAAAATTATGTAATAACTTTGTCACAAGTCACAGGCACCAATGAAAGTTTATAGGTGTCCATTGTGTCAGTTAATTAGAAGAAATAACAAGTTCAAAAGAATGAGGCCTTTCACTTGAGTTCAGTGTAGCTTAAATCCAAAGAACAGGTCCTTAGTATTGTTATACTTCCTGTTTTTTTCAATGAATCTAGCATATATCTTTTAGGGATATTTTGAAATAGATCTACCATTTCCTTATTTGACAATATTCAACTATTACTCACCTTATAATACCCATTTACCTACCTGTATGAAAAGCATTAATGGGTTTTGTTTCTCTATAGCAATTAGCAAGTCACATGGGTTTGATTTTAATTAACAACACCTAAACAAGCCTCATTATTTGTGCCCAAGAGAAATGGTAGATCTAATAATAGGAAACACATGAAGTATCGACAAACATGCAATGACAACTTGCAAAGAAGAAAAAAAAATAGTTTCAGTCTGGATTAATTTTTACTAGTTTGGTCCAGTTTTAAATTGCGATATATCCACTCTGGTCTTTGGCCGCATCTTTTGTGAAATGGTGTTTCTTGGTCCAAACTGCATTTGGATCGGTGAACCACAAAGTTGCTGGAAAGCTCTCAAACTCTAACTTCATGCCCTGTTGGACTAACCTTTGGAAATTACTCCCTCCATTCCAATTTATACTGCTTGTTTCTCGTTTTACACGGGAATTAAGGAATTTATCTTTTGCTTTAAATATTTGTAGTACTTTCATTGGAAATATAAGTATTTGCATTGGAAAATACAAATATTAAATGTGGCTACAACTTGCCATGTAAAAATAAGGACCAACATTAAACGTGGGCCATGTGGCTACAACATTCCATGTGAAAATGAGTATAGAACAAGAACACAAGTTATTTAATGAGGGTATCTTAGAAATAAAGTACGATTTTAAATATAGAAACATGAGAAACAAGAAGAACATTTTGGGACACCCAAATTGGAATACAAGCACTATAAATTCGGACGCAGGAAGTAGTAATGAATGAGCTACTGCACCCTTTTAGTTTGGCTACTCTTTTGATCCCTTTCTAATACCTATGCTTCCAGTTGTGCTTAGTCAATCCAGTCCTTTAAAATGGAGGAAGGCCAACCAAAAGCATGTTTTTTTTTAAAAAAAAATAAGGAAAATTTGTCAAAAACCATCTTTTGTGCAGAACTTTTTGTAGGAAACCAAAATCTCCGACGTCCTGAGCGTGCAAGGCATGGACCTAACTAGAAACCCCTTTTCTTATTCCTTCCATGTCTCCCCTGTTTCACCCCCATTTTCACTCTATATGTTCCGCTTTTTCCTCACTCAAGAAATCTGAGAGCTTTCATTTACATCAAAAACCTTCAAGTTGGTAGAATATTATGCTCAAAATAGGAATTCGAAATTGGGGGGGGGAATGGGGTTTTAGTTGACGCTAAATTCAATCTCGATAATTCTTGGTTAATGTGTGGAATTCGGCAAGGGGGTGGCTTTTCAGACAATAAATAGTTGATAAGAGGGTTTGGTGCCAACTGCTTTGTAAAAGGTGGTTACCACAAAAGTCCTATATAAAAGGTGGTTTTGCCCTTTCCTTTAAAGGTGGTTTCCTACAAAGTTCTTTATAAAATGTTGCATCTGACAAATTTTCCTAAAATAATTTAAAATAAGAAGAAAAGAATATCACCATCTAATCTATTTGGAGCATCACTAAGGAAAGTTGAGAGGTAATAATTTGAGTAAAATGTTTATGTGTCACATGGTAACTTGTTTTCTTCTGTTAAGTTAATTAGATTGCTGTGCAATTCTGCCCTGGCTTTTCAAATCTTTTTGTGTGTCCTGAAGTGTTACTTAACAAGGGACGTTTGATTAGTGCCAAATATATTTATTTAATCAAAGTAATATTTCTTTATGTTGCAGGGTCCTCTTGCATTTTACAAGGGCTTTATCCCAAATTTTGGACGTCTTGGGTCATGGAATGTCATTATGTTCTTGACTTTGGAACAGGTTTGAGTTTCAGCTACTCTTCTTATAGTCTTTAAGTAGTAGACCAAACTTTCCCCTTCAACATGGTGCGAAAAGGTGAAGGGTAGCCTGATAATACTTGTCTCTCTTCGTGGTGTTTATAAACATAGAACTCTGTAGGAGAGGGGGTGGAGCGAGAGTTTAGGAGAACTTATTACCCTTTAAAAATTGTTGGTTCCCAACTTTACTCTTTTAAATACCCGTACTGATTTCTTAACAAATGTTATTTTATTTTAAAAGTGGTGGTTCCCCACTTTCTTTCCCTACTTTGCTTAAAACTCTTTACTTTCATGATATAGCATCTAAAGTAAAACGGAGAAAGTAAAGCTTAGGGTTCTTTGGGTTTGTTGCATTTAATTAAGTTCATCAATGATTAACTTATCTTCCTCTTTGGCAGGCAAAGAAGGTTGTGCGAAATTTGGAGTCATCTTGAGTTAAAGATTTTGATAGCATTCTCACTTGCAATCCCCTGAGAACTTTTTCAAGAGAAATAAGGCCTTGCTGTCTCAGTGTGTAAGATGATTTAACTGCAATATAACATATGGCATACATCTGAAGGCTGAGGTGGTAATGAACTATACGCAGATGAAGAGCTTATAAATTGTAAAGACAGTCACAAGTGGGATCTTATTGCTTCATTATGTTTCTTTTTCATCTTGCCTAGCTACTGAATTCATTATTTTGAGTTCTAGCAAATCACATTTGCTTCATATTATAACTATGTAAACAATAGTGATATTTATGTAAATTGGGTTACTTGGTTTACCCCATATTATGCACATTTGATCTTGGGCAGACCAAGTAAAATTGCCCATAATCGTTGGATTATAATTGCAAATGTACATGTGGCCATTGCTGCAAAGCAGGATTTGGTTTGGAAATGTGTCATTGAAGACTCTAAGAATTACCTCGAATGTGAAGACACTCTAAGAGCATGTACAACGGTACATGGCTCTCCAACTAGCTCTCCACTCTCTCTCATCTATTCTTTCTCTTCAAGCTACTCTCAAGAACTATGTCTAAAAACACCCAACAAAAATAGAACTCTTTAAAGAGCTCTTCATTCAACTTTTCATTATTTTGTGGTTCCCATATTAATAAATGAACTTCATTTTATACTATGATTAAAGTTATATAAATAAAGTTATTCATGTAAATTAAATATAATTACAAAAAAAATTATATTTTTCATAATTTATGTAATGTGGAATTTTTCTTTAAAAATAATATTAATTTTGAATGCTAATATTTAATTTCATAAATTAAATAAAGATAGTAGATTTTGTGTATGAAATATATCCAATATTAGGCTCATTTTATAGATAAAGAAAAATTATAGTTGTTGGAATAGTAATTATTACCATTTTATTTTTATTTTTATAAAAAAGATCATTAAATGGTTGCAAGAAGAAAAGAAAACTTAAGTAATTGCAATAGCATGTGGGCCCCAAACATTGGAGAGTTATCTCTCCTTCAACCCCAAAGGTATCTCCCCCAAGAGCTACTTTGCAAAGTGTCTCCATGGAGAGACACCTAAGACACTACCAAGAGCCCTATTGTTGGGTAAGAGATGACTTTCCATTTTCTCTCCTTGGAGAGCTAGTTGGAGAACTAGTTGGAGAGTCCCATTGTACATGCTCTAATGCAGTACTACATGAAATTCAAATTCACGTCCTACTATTAAGTTTACGCAAGTTTTGAAGAATATTTATTTCTTCGTATTTCGGTAGAATTGGTTACTTCATGGAAATATTGATAAAAGAGGTACCAGGTTATCCTGCCATGAAAAGTCTCTCAACTATCAAATATTTCATGGTAGGCTGAACTTTCATCATTATTTTACAAGCACAGCCCCACATGACTATGGCTGGCAATCAGGGTGGATTGGGTTGGATTCGTGTTCTATTTGATAATATATGGGTCAAAAATCCCTTAACCCAAACCTAATCTATCTAAAAACAGTTTGAAAAACTCGACCCTAACTCAATCTACTTGATAAACAAGTTACCTACGTAACCTGTTTAACCCATTTAATCATAATTATTACATTGAAAAAATAATTATTTTCTTAAAAAACTAAATAAGAAAGTTTTATTATTGAAAGTATGCATGTTTAGAGTTTTGTATAATAATTATGACCTATTTCAATGATATTTTACTTTTTTTTTAACCAAAATTACCTATATTTACAAGCTAATCAATATATTTTTCAAAAATTACCTATATTTACAAGTTAGGTCAAAGGTGATTTTCGAGTCAAAAATGTCAACTTGAACCTAACCCTTTTAATCAAATAGATTAATCATGTCAACCCATTTACTTAAATGGGTCAAGATCCAAATTCTAACCCGCATACTTCGAGTCAAGTTCGGATCGTATTGTCAGGTTGGATCAACTTTTGTCAACCCTACACATAAAAGATGATGAAGAAAAATATGTGTAGATGAATTGGCATTGAGACTTTATTAACCACTTTAGATTTTATTACAAATAATAGGCATTATTGTTACCACTCACCAAACAGCCAATAAAAGTTTGGGGACTTTTTTTTTTTTTTTTTTGAGGGGAAGTCAGGGGACGTTTGGTTGGGGGTTTTGAGGGAAGGGTAAGAAAATTAAAATTAACTTGTTTGTTAACTGATTTTGCGCACTCGTTACCATGTGTATCCTATCTCGTTGTTAATGCATTTTCAAAAAATATTCCATACTGAAACAAATTGAAGCCAAGTCATTTAGCCAAAATGAACTACTTTCTACGTATCTCTCTTCTAGCTTGACAGTTTACATTAATCACCCTATGGCACCCAGCCGAAAGGGGACGATGCTTACATGCAGTTCCAAATCCAACTGCTCAAACTCAAGCTTCAACAGCCATCAACAGTCACGGGGGTATTGTGGACAGCCCAGTTGAAAATTCTGTGCTAGGAAATGGCCTATTACGGATACAGAACTTGCTGAGCCTCCCCAAAGTCTGTATGATTTGTCAAAATGCTGCAGCTTTTGAATGTCATCATTACAAGTCAGTATTCCTGGAAAACGAAGGCAATGGCTCTGCTTCCTGTGGTCGAAGGATCACAAGAATACCAAACATCCCAAGCATAGGGAGGACGACGAGCCACTTCAGTAGTTTGTAGTAATACATATGAAATGTAAGTGAGAACTCATCTGAGAAATGGAGACCATTGGAGTCCACCATCTCAATTATTACTGTCCCAGTCGTCCTGACCCCGACTGTTAGGAGCTTCATACGGTACTTTCCAGGGCTATGATAGATCTCACTTTGTTTTATGCTTCTCTCTCCTTGAAAATTGCCAGGAACCAGCAAGGTTATCTACATAAATTGCGAATCATCAGCTGCTAAAAAGGAATATGCAGGATCAATCAACAGAGCCAGAGATGGAAAGGCACAAATTACCGTGACATTATATGGTGCTTGTGAACTGGATGGGTGTCTATAGGCATCAACAATCTCAAACTCGACCCAAAAGTTCTTTCCTTCTTCATCACGAAAATTTCTATTTGAAGGCAAGACATGAATTCCCTCCCGATTGTAGCGGCTTGCAACATTGTTTCTTCCTTGGTAAGCTGATCTCCATGCCTGCAGAAGTGAACTAAATTTTAAAAAAGGATGCTAGATGGCAAAGGGGGAAACTAGTAGTCCCAATATGTCAAAGGAGCTTCAAATATTAGTCTCAATATCTGCTCACCTTAAGCGGATGATGTGGAGATGGAGTAGAGAAGCAAAAAACATTTCCATTCATAGTTGTTACTATAAGATCAAGATCATCACCACCATCAACATTGTCTGCCAAAACCATACTGTATCTGTTACCCAATAAATGGACACATTAGAATCTAGAAACAAATGCAAACATCTAGCTAACTGGAAACACGCAGCTAAAGTAAGTCTTACGAAGTTTCGCCAATATCAACAACATCTGCGCAAGACGTCAGTCCATCGATGAGATATAGATAACCATCAAATGAAGTCGTGACAATGGTAAGTCCCTTCTTTTTTTCACCCCGTTTGCTCAAATCAACAAGAAGCACCTGATTCATAACTCTCCCATGTGTTCTATAAGGATATGGACGAACGTGTTTCCCGTCCTTACCGCTAAGGACATATATATTTCCAGATATAGTTGAAACCACAATATCTGTATAGCCATCCCCATCAACATCACCAACAGCAGGACCCTGGAATACAAATGCGTCAGGACTCACAATATCAAATTTTACGGTAACCCAAATATTTTTCATATAACTCTATACCCTCAAAGAGCTGACTGATGAAAAAGCAGATGAAGAAATAGCAGGCCTACAAATTCAAAGCTTGCCATGGACTGAGTTAGATGCAGGAGCGAAAAGTTGGTCCCAGATTAATTTTGTTTAATTAGTTCTTTTAATTTTCAGTAACATTTGGTGTTTCTCATGGATAACTTGTAAGACCAATGGGTTTGGATAGTTTTGTCATTGTCAATATAACATTAAGTTAGCAGTTGTGTTTTAATTATGGAGAGGAGCCAAAGATAGCATCATTAATCACATTAGAAGAGATGATGATAATGCTGATGTTGATTTATGCGCGCTTGATTAAAATGAGATGCAGCTGTGGGTTATTTTAGGACATTTGTTGAGTTGCATTATCTTTACTTGATTCCACTGAATCGATATTAATTTGGATGACAACTTTCACACTTACACAGTTACAGGGTAGATTATTTTGTTGGTAATTTTTATTAGTTCATCTAATTCAAGGGTTTCATAAATTTTAAAGTTCTATTTCTTTAAAGTTTATGTTAATTCGACAACGCAGAAAAGGAAAAGGTAACACCAAGGAAAAAGTTATCATAGCCTGCTTAAGCAGCATTTCAATCCAATGTAAACATGAAATGAATCACAAGCACGTGAAAAGAAACCTTTTGAGCTTGCAAGAACTATAAGGTTATGAGGCATGGTTCCACAGGAAGACTAGTAACACACAACCCGAACCCCACCCCTACCCCACCCCCGGCTAAAAAACAAACTGTAATGATAAATATGTAACCCACGTTATGTGCTCTATCTTATATCATTTAACATCTTGTAGAAACAATACACAAACATTACTCAATAAATTATACTCCGGCCCTTTCTAAATAAACATCGGTTTCCCTTTTCAAAGTCAATCTATGACTGATAGTTTCTCTCAATCTATAATGATGAATATTAGGATAATTTGTCAAAACAAACCTTTTATATACCACTTTTTGCGAGATACAACCTATTACTACCTCCGTCCCAGAATAGTCTGAACACTTTCCTTTTATGTTTGTCCCAAATTAGTTTGAACACTTTCCTTTTATGTTTGTCCCAAATTAATTTGAACACTTCCATATTTGGCATGGTCCCACTATTAATATATTATTTCTTTTATACATCTTTGGCCCACACTCTACTTTTTATCAATAAAAAGTTATCCGACTTTTTCTCTCCTCTAATATAAAATACCCCACCAACTCCTATCACATCCACTTTTTAAATAAAATAACTTTTGATAACCACACTACAACTTATCACCTTAAACTACGTGTCCCAACAAGTGTTCAGATCTTTCTGGGACAGAGGGAGTATAATTTTTTTAGCAACTAAAGACTTTAAAATTTTAAGTTTTTGCGAGATACAACCTTACCCTATTTTCAAGCGTCAACACACCGGTTTCCGGCATTGACCCACCGATTGTGTTTTCTATCTATGCCGCATGTGAATCAGGTTTCTCCATTCCCATCCTTTCCCCTCCATTTTCTCCTCAAAAGAGTGTAAAAACCTGACGGACTTGTAAAGCACATAAGGGAATTAAGTTGCTCAACAGCGGACAATGGTGGGTCAACACCGAAAAATATGGTAAGGTTGTTTCTCGCAAAAAAATAATATTTTAAGTTAAAAAAATTATACACCCTATGTCCCAAAATAGTCAACACTTTCCTTTTATGTTTGTCCCACATTAGTTTAAACACTTCCATTTTTTACATGGTCCTACTACTATATTATTTCTTTCACTCCATTGCCCCACACTCTACCTTTATCAATAAAAAATTAACCAACTTTCTCTCTCCTCTAATAAAAAATACCCCACCAACTCCTATCACATCAACTTTTAATAAAATAACATTTGATAACCACACTACAATTTATCACCTTAAAGTACGTGTCACAACAAGTGTTCAAATCCTTCTAGGACAAAGGAAGTAAAAGGTTGTTTCACGCATAAAGTGGTGCATGAAAGGTTTGTTGTGACAAATTTTCCTAAATATTATAACATAAATGTAATATTAGATTTATAATCAAAAGTATTCTCATATACTATTTTGTAATTTTTATCAATATGATTCAAGAGAAATTAATAGTTATCAAGGAATGAATTGAATATCACAATAAAAGGTTGTTTGCCCTCTAACTTTTAGGGTCAAATTGCTCATATGCCATGAAAGTAAAATCAAAGCCTACCTGTGGTATAAGACTTTTCACATGTGTTTCCCATATTTCCTTTCCTTGAGCAGTCCAGGCCACAACGTTTCCATGAACATCAGCAGTCACTAATTCGATTTTACCATCGTCATTAATATCTGCAGCCACCACAGCTCCTTGGATTTCGGCCATTTCAAGAGGAAAGTTGTCTCTCACCTTACCTGGATCAGAAATCCAGGGAAAAGATTAAATGAGTAAAGAAAATGACAAGAAGTTGCAATTCAGAACAGATACTTCGCAGCCAGAAACCCTTTCCGAGAATCCAACTCTTAAGCTCCACTTATACAAAATATACATGTAAATTGTAAATTAATACTTCCCCATGAAAATATCCTTTATTGGAACCAAAATTTCCAGTGTGGCATGAGCTCTTGTTATCTATCAACTACATAAGCCAATAAAAGTGAAAATAGCTCCACTTGTCTCAAGAAAATTGGACCTCATTTTATGACATCCTAAACCTTTGCATTGTTCTTCCATGTCATGTTATTCTCATCATAGATGCAGATAATTGTAATCGACATAAGTGTTTGGTTTGGGGTAATTAAAGAAGGGAAAGTGTTCCACGAGACCGCATTCCCTTTGTATGTGTTTGCCTCACACTTTTCTTCATTCACTTACACCAATTTCCCTTATCAAATTACCCAAAAGCCTGAATTCCAATTTCCCTCACCCCAGCCTCAGTGATTTCAATTCCTCTGGGTTTATAGGAGTAATAGCTACCACAACACATCTGCAACTTCATTAACTTACAATAAATAATGAAAACAGAAGGTACCTAGTACATTTGTCGAAAGGCGGAATACTATTTTAAAAAGTATGCAAACATGAGAGGCAAATCCCATGAACAATTAAAAATAAGATTATGCATCTGCATAAATCAAAATCATACAAAATTGTTAAAGCACAATTAAGATATTACCATGATGATCAAGTACGTAAAATAAGCCATAAGAAGTTCCAATGAGAATGTCTAGATTCCCGTCATTATCCAGATCAACCACGGTTGGTGAAGAATATATGTAAGCACGGAATTTAGCAGTATCTGTGCTCAGATCCAAGGGTGCAGTCCATTTAACTTGTTTTGTGTCAAGGTTGAAAACAACAATGCCTCCACCAACATATTTTCCGATATCAATGCCACCTAAATCTTTTGCATGCTCCGGTTTGTCATAATAACTGTCAACTTAGCCAAAACAAAAGCACTACTATAAGCAATCAATCTTATGTAAACAATGGTAGTCATGGGAGAATTACTTATCATGAAAAACTTCCAGACACATGACAGCATCACACATAAAAATGCATATTTAAGAGAATGCAGATGAGCTAGTTCAATCAAGCAAAGCATTGAAATAGAACAATAAAAAACCTACAAACTCGAAAGATTTAGTTCTACAAATATTCATTACATTTCATCTTTTGACAGATTCTTCAATGTTCAAATGCTACTTCAAACCAGAAACAAACTCTTTCAGATATAGAGCCCAATTTGTTTAACCATAGAGCAACCTCTGTGTATTCCACACCTAACCCGCGTTGTTACTTTAAACATATCAAGATAACTTTACTCGTCTAGGTTTATCACTTTTTCTTGAAACTATAGCTTCGGTATAAATAATATTTTAGAAAAACAAATATACAACAACTACTACAGATGGAGAAACCATGCAGGAGAACAGCATTGGAACAAACAAATGTCTAGTACGAAACTCGATGAACTGTTATTGGTCTGGCTAAGTTGATAGTGAGAGTATATTGGTTCTACAAACAGCCTGTAATGATCAAAGAAATTTGCCTAATGTAGACCAAGAGGTATTAATATCTAAAGAGCTCTTATTTGCAGAATGTTCATCAGCTCATAGAAGGATCTTGCATAAACATGGGCAGACTGGATGCGGTTTCCCTTAAACTGTCACCTGAGCATGCTCGATTTGATCGATCAACTAGCTTGAGATTTAGAGATCTTTTCATTTCTTGGCAGGACAAGAAATCGCACAAAATCTTCTACTATTCAATATACAATTCTTTTAGTTGTTTTCCTCCTTTATTTCCAACAAATAATGACTTTTAGTTGAACATTGGTCATATAGTTTTCCCTTCAAAGCACTTCGTCAGTGAAAGGTTCCATCTCTTTGGCAGTTTTGCTCAAGAAATGATTGTTAAAGATTTCTTGCAAGTCTTAACGCCATATGGGAACCTAAAGTTCACTTAAAATCGTTGAGTTGTTTTGTGAACCTTTAACAAAGATTTATCGGTGGCACAGAATTCAAAAAGTTCCAACTGTTGGTCGTATACTTGTACCTATTCATGTCAATAATCACAAGTCCACCCCTACCTATATGCAATTCAACCCCCACACATCAACACTGCCAACCTCTTCATGCCAGCATTAAATTCTGGTATCACAAACGTAGCTTTCATTAGCCTTGTGAAAGACCTGGACCTTCACAGCTTTCGAATCATCGACACCATGGCATGAAATCTCAATGCCATCTCTGCATCGAGAATGCATTGTAAAGGCCGAGACAACCACAAACCATTTGTATCACCCGCAAAAGTGGTTTCCAAGACCGTTATAGCGACAGCAGCCACATTAGCACTTGCATAGTCATTTCAAATAGAGGGAATATTTGAGTGAAGCATTCTTGAGGTTAAACCTAGTTTTAAAGACAACGAAGCAACTACTTAAATTGTATCAAAAATTGAAGGGATTGTCATTAGCAATAAGGAATTTCTAGCTTTATCAACGGGAAAAGCACATGAGGAAATTGTGTAGTCTTTCTTAAAAATCAGATATGGAAACCATGGAGAGGGAGAATCCACGACATAAATCAATCTTCAAGACTAGAAAAGAGAGCAACAAAATCTTTTGCTTTTCAAAAAATGCAACCAATCAAGCCCCTGAGTACGATAAAGAGAGAAATGAATTTCTTGAGTGAGGTGTGGGGGAGTTTGTCATATAATAGGTACAACGAATTCTATTGATAGAGCGCGTTATTGTTTAACCGTTTGTTCTAGGTGATAAGTTAAAAACTTAGGCGAGTCTATAGTCTATACTGTATAGTTAATTGATCATGCAGAAAAACATTTTTAGAGTCTATTTTAGAGGGCTATAGGAGCCCTGTGTGGGTCTAGAAAATACATGTTACAAAAAGGATTAAGACAAGTCTATACTGTATGTATAATTGATCATGCAGGAAAGCAGTTTTAGAGTACTTGTTAAGGGGTTCTAGGAGCCATGTCTAATTCTAGAAAATACATCTTTCCAAAAAAGGAATTCCTTTAGGAGAATGGTAGAATAATACGCCTATATTGTTCCCAGGGTTAATTCTACCACATCCCCTTGCTGATGAATCCTACACAAATAACAACTCATTTCAACAGCTAGCATGTTCCCTATGATAAGTAAAGCTTCTTCCCCTAATCTCATGCTTTCCGTGCATGCATGGAGCCGGGTCGTTAAGGCATCCGAATTCTTGAACAACATAGTAAAAGCGCGAGCTAGGTGTAATCAAACATGGCACAAAATTACTAAGCTTGGCACTAAAGTTAGTTTAAGATCTGAACATTTGTTATAAATATGAAAGCTTCCCAAAAGGAAACCTTCCACATAGCCAAATGCCTTCTCTAATCCAACAAAGAGCAAATCTGAGAGGAGCTAACAAAAATATTCTGATAATAGTAATTTTCACTATTTAAATTCAATCCATGTTCTTTTAAGCATTACTTGGAGGATAAATATTATCATTTCTTTGGCTCATGATTTAGTCTAGCTGGTTTCTTTCAAATGTTTATGTTTTATGGGTGGCATAATCTTCAGTAAACCAGGAGGATTTGTGACTTGTTTTTCAAGACATATGACTTAGTTTTCTCGAAGGTAAGCCCTTTGGAGATAAATGTGGTGAAAGTCTATCTTAGGTGCTATACATATGAACGATCAAACAGTCCATCAGAAGCAAGAACTGATCTTGCTTCAAAGGGCTTCCATGTGATATAATGACAACTCTTTCAACAATGACCATTAACGTATTAATCATTAATGAAGAAACTTTTTGTAATAATTTGCCACAAGACAATCTGCTCCACAAGTCTTTTGAACCCAATAGAGACACCATTATATATTATGCCTGCATTATTACTAGCTAACGAGCAATACATTATTTCATCAAGAGTTTCCTTCGAAAATGGAAAAATTCTTCACATGGAAGTATATGCCAAAACCAGTATAATCTTTACTGTCCATATTGAGTAACCGAATACCTACATTAGAGTTCATTCACCAACTCTTTCTTCTTTTTCCCTCATGATGAACAACAAAAGTTACAAATCAAGAGATGTTTCCTTTAACCTACACTTTCTATCTCAAATGCATTGCTGTTGATTTCTTAGGAAAACATGACAGACAATCAGGCAATCAGCTATGAACAAAATAAATCTTTAATATTGACTTTCATCTTCAGAACAATTGTAATTCATTATATCTGCAGTTCGCACACAGTTCCACTTTTTAAGTATCGCTTCGAAGTAGGGAAGAGAGGAAAGGGAAACCACAAACCTTTGATTCTTAGCTGAGATACATATAATAGTCAACTACTTAAGAGATGGCTCCAATAATTAGGTATCCAGCTTCCTTTAGTTGGACCCGAAAGAACATCCAGGTATAATTAAGCGCACAAATAGATGACGGAAATAATATGATAAAGAGCATGCAACCCATAAATAAATGCAGGCAATCATTATAAAAAACAACAAAAGAAAGGTACTATAAACTAACGCATGCACTTTAAGAGCAGAAGCGTTAGGAAAAGAACATGAAGGTTTTATAATTTTTTTTAAAAAAAGAAACATGCAAGTGGGACTAGCTTCCTCTAGCTGGGCTCGGGTCTAACTAATAAAAATTGCTCTAATAATGGTTAATTTGCAGGTCAAATATGCAGGCAATCCAGTATGCAAGACTTGCAATATTCTAGAGGCCAGATCATGGCTGACATGCCTCCTATCACAGTTATTTTACACCTAAACGAGCTTAAGGGAATACACAGATAGAAAGACACACAGGAACCAAACACTGACACTGCTAGTGCTCAAACAGTCAAGGGTAAAACTTTGACAAACAGTATACTTATAAGAACTTACTCGCGATCAAAGAAATATGATACCGCAACAACCATTTCGGATACCCCATCATTATCTATATCAGCTATAACCTGATGAATCAAAAGTTAAAGACATAAGATTATAAAAGATTACCAATAACCAGTGATTAAGTTTACATAACTATTGCAATTACCGGAGTGGACAGTATATGTGAATCAATATCGACGTAGTCTTCGACAGTTTCATGTTGTGATTCAATCCAATCTTCATCCCCCCACATGTTCTCATCCACATAATCATCATAGTCATAGCTATATTCATCTGCCAGTTCATCACTACCACGAAATAGCTCAAAAGACGAATCTGCTTCTGCTTCCAGACCATCATCATTCTCTGCTGTTGCAGTTAGAACATTCTCGCTACCATCATTTGCTCCTTCAGAACCAGAGTCTTCCAACAATCGTCTCCCAGAATTTATTCTGTTTTCTGCATTCATATTACTATCCATTCCATTCGTTAAGGACGAATTGACTGGTCTATCATTTACACGTACAGTATCATTTGACCCTGTATCTTGAGAAGAATTAGTCATTACATTTGGTAGCTTTCTGATTTCTTCCAATATGCTCTCGTTCTTCCTTCCATCATTTGCAGATGATGCATTCATTACATCGGAACTCTCTCCAGCATCAAGGGATACATTCGTGCTCTTTGGAATGTTAATATTTGATTTCTCTTGACTGTCAATTTTCTTGCCTCCATCAGGTATTGATAGATTGGTCATAGCAGGATCCCCTCCACTTGACGAAATTTCAGCTGCATCAGATACCACTTTATTTTTATTTGAATCTACAACAGTCATCATCAATGTCTCAGTCTTAGTGGTTATAGTTTTGGGGGGGGGATAAAGCATCGAACATGCTCCGTGTAGAGAATTGTACTCGAATCATCACAACTAAATTTATAGAGCTAATTGAATAATCTTAGGGCCTCGCCCACATGTACCACAAATTATATTTACTTGGTCCAAACATATGAAAGCGAACTCACCATCTTTCGCTACCAAGAAATATAATCATATATGATTATAGAAGCCATCCTAAGCATACATCTGGAGTATAGGCTACCACATCATTAAACCAGTAGAGTGATATATGACCCTTCACGTTTTGTAAGCATCATAATCAAAACAAAACACCGTGTCCCCTACATTTATTCGTATCATGAGCTAAATGCAGCATGAGACAGAAAATGCCTCCCCGTTTCTCGAACAAAAGTAACCACGGAAACAGCAAGTTAATCATAAATTAGCCTTATGTCCTAAGAATAAGTCACCCCTATCTCACCACAAAACCATCTCACTCAATAATTATTCTATTCATAAGTATTGACAATCGACCAACAATCACTAGCTCTAAGAGCAGCATTGGAATTTTGATCCATAAAATGATAATCACAATTTTTATGCCTTTAAATTGGAAGGTAAGGTGAGCAATTGCTTTAGCAAATATATAGAGGAAAGGAAAAAGCATCAATAAATATCCTTCTAAAGTTAAAGTAGCTCACGTGACACAAAATTCATTTCAGCAGCCTCCTGCACAAGCTGCGGATCATCAACATCAGGATGAGAGCGATCCACAGGATTTGTATTTAATCCCTCGTACCAATTTTTACGAACTCTCCTTCGAGGTACAACCAGTTTATCTGACATCATATAGCCGGAATTTCTGAGGGAAAAAAGGGGGGGGGGACAATTCAGATAGAAGAATATTACATCATCAGTTCCCAGCACAATAAAGGGGAGATCATAACCAGAAGACAGTCATCAAATTAATGATGCAGCTCACCTGAAAAAGAGCACTTCTCCATTGTATGTAGCCAAGGATATTTCTCTAACACCATCTTTGTCAATATCATAAAGAAGAGGGCTAGAATGAACAGTTGACTGATGATAAGCAGGCCACCCTGACAAATTACCCCAAGTAAGCAAGGTACATGTAACAAACAACATATAATGAGTAGCAACAAAGAATATACCCATCACCCTGATTATTTCAGGCAGCATAAACCAACCCATATTATCCATAATTAATCACAATATTTACAAAAAGAAACAAAAGGTTGAAAAACACCATAGAATTACAAAAGAAGAAGGATTTCTATGGTCAAACACAAACCTGGCATTTTATCCCCATCTGATCCTTCTAATACTTCCAGGTAGTGAACAAATGAAGGAACCACAACATCTAATTTTCCATCACTGCCAAAGTACATATGATAATTTATCAAATTCATAAGTGAAAGAAAACCATCCTCACAGTGGAAAGAAATCAATAAGTTACACTATTGCTCTCTAACATGGATTAGCGGACTCAAATACATTACATACCAAATCACATCTCCCAAAACTGATCTACTCAACCCTTCTTCAATTTCTCCTCCCAGTTCAATAGGTTTGCTCCCCACTACATAATTTCATTAAACAAAATGCTCATGCTTAAGATATTCTCCTTCGGATCCATTCTAAGGCCTCATTTTTTTTTCACCTAAACATATCTAATCTTCTTTACCAACTTAGGCCCTTTTCACTTAAATTCAAAAGATTCTTTCTCTAATTCAAAAACCTAAAATACTTTGACTTTTGCAGTACTTTACATACTAACTTTGACCACATAATATTGCTAACTTATGAAAAAAGTACTCTAATGTGTTGTTGGTTTAGTCTCGATGAATATTTTGATACATCAGCTTTTTGTAATTTTTACTAATAGATAATTAAAGATATTAATGCTGAAAATTGTGCTTTGGCAAACATGAAAGTCAAAATGTTGCATATTTTTTGAGACACAGGAAATAATAGTCAAAACAACAGTTACACTTAGTAAAGATTATTTGCAATTGTGAAAAAAAGTAACATGATTACAATATCAGTAGAGAATCACGAAAAATCAATTTGAATAAGCAAACATCAGTTTCAATTAGTTTAGTCAGCAGCAAAAAATTAGGTCAAGTGAAAAGTACCATAACTGAAAGTGAAATTACCTAACATATTAGAACTTAGACCTAATCTCAATATAATTTAAAATAACAGTTCTAGGATGAACTTATCTGAATTACTTTTAGCTCTAAGCTGAACTTATAAGCTCTAAACTGTCCTCAATCGAACTTATCTAAACTTATATTTACATTTTATACCTAAAACTTATTCTTAAGGTGATAAGAAGTGTCAACGCCGACAAAACCTGCTTTCACGTAGTTCTCGAATCAAAATATTCATTATCCTAGATTGATTTTGGTGGTACACAACTCCTAAGAATCATAACACAGTAAAGCTAACATTCAGCAACATATAGATCCAAAATATGTGTAGTACAGGATACTAAAATTTCTGATTACACAATACCATTTCCTCATTCGGAGCGTCTCGTTTCACCCTTCCTCGGATTACCAATAATTAATACTTCTAACAACAAATTTGCATCGTGCAACTCACGAAAAAAAAAAAAGTAATAACCAACCTGTTAATATCCGCAATCAACGGGGTTGCATATATGCTAGAGCTTACTTCTGCTTGCCATCGCAGTTCCAAATTCTGCGGGCATTGCGTGTTCAATAACTCATCTTCATCCCTAAAAACCAAAAAACAAAAGAAAAAACAGCCAGTTTCACAAATAATTTCAGATTATTCAGCAAAAAAGCGACAAACAACGAATTAGCTTACAGTTGAGGATAGCCGGCAGAATCATCAGTGGCTTCGCGCTCTCTGAACTTGTTATTTTTCGATTCGTGTTGCGCAACGACATTTTCCGAATTAAATACAGCGAACAACAGGATGGAAATCAGCAACCTGCTGATCGCTGAGAGTGTCATCCGAATTTTCCTCAACTCTCAAGTCTCGGTTGTGATTTCTAAATCTAAATTTGAGAGGACAAAAAATCAGCAACTAGTGGAGAGTTTTTTATGACTGAAGAAATTAGATATTGGGCGTGTTCAGTGCAGCTTCTGAGGTAGTTTTATCTTTTTAGTAGGTTTTTTTGGTTAGCTTTTAGCTTTTGAAAAATTATTTTAGTATTCGGCGAATTAGCTTTTAGTGGTAGTTTTTGAACGTAGCTTTTATGTAACTTTTAGTATTTGAGTAGCTTTTGCCAAAAGTTAAAATTATTAGCTTTTAAAAAGCTTTTGTCAAAAACTATCATTTTTGCATGTTATTTACACATTAAAATTTGGATTTTTTTATTATTTTTACCACATTTTAAAATCACAACTAGTATTTGGGCCCGGGCGTTGCCTCGGGTAGTATTGTTTTCCGAACTTAATATGCATTTTTTTCCATTTGCATTTAAATATATTTAAAAAAACTCAACATTTAAAAGGTACAAATATAATACTATGGACATTTAAAGCATGATTAAAAGTTGGTTGAGATGGTAATTGTGCTATGTATAATAATAAGAGGTCACGTGTTCAAATCTTGTTGCAAGCCAATTTTACTTTTGTTAATTGACATGACATATGTACACACTGGACAATTCTAGTAGAGTAACAGAGGTGTTACGTGGCGTGTATACGTTGTCACGCACGCCTTTTAATATATTAGTATAGATTTTCAAGATAACCACCTTATAAGTTCATTTCTTTAAATAACAACCTTATATGACCTAACTCTCTTTAAAAACATACCAATTGACAAATTTCATCCAAGAAATCGATCTTAAATAAGGGGTTAAGCCTTATATACATTATAGTGAATAAAGGTGGAGGTGATGAAATCGTTCTTAAACCCTTTTTAAAGATGATTTTCTTGGCGGAATCTATCATTTGGTAGGTGTCTAAAAGGATTTAGATTATATAAGGTGGTTATTTAAAAAAAATGAACATATAAGGTGGCTATTTTGAAAAACTTGATCTTATAAGATGGTTAAAATAAAAAAATACTTAAAATTTTGCCAACAGTTATTTTTACCAAACACTTCGACTTTAGATAGCTAGTTTGCAGTAAA
The DNA here is from genome assembly GCA_947646795.1 of Beta lomatogona. Taxonomy (NCBI): domain Eukaryota; kingdom Viridiplantae; phylum Streptophyta; class Magnoliopsida; order Caryophyllales; family Amaranthaceae; genus Beta; species Beta lomatogona. The sequence goes on from CANSNZ010000271.1 coordinate 2,117,710, forward strand.
AAGCTAACAGCTACCTCCACACTTAAAAGCTCACAACTCACAACTGAAATCTAACGACTAACGACTAACAGCTAACAACTATTTTTGCGGAACATGAATGTGTCCTTAGACATTTTCCGACAATTACTAATTATAAATAGGAATTAATTATGAAGATAATAAAGTTAATTATTTTAGTTTTCCTATTTGTTTGCTAGATAATAGATGTCAGTAGTAGGACAATATTGATTGGGCCAACAACTAAAATACATTAATCTTATGAGGTCACATATTGTAGTACAAGTTGGATAAAGCAGCACAAAGCCCAATATAGGCTTGAGTTAGCCGGCCATAAGGGGGAAAAGGATGAGAATTAGTTTTCCTAATTTGCCTAGGATTCTTCTATTATATGTATAATATAATATTATTAGAGTTTAGGTATCACATCATTAAGCAGTATCTTTTGACAAAAGATAGAGCCAGAGAAACCCTAAACTCTCCCCTATAGTTCGTGCTTATTCCACCAAAAAACAAGAGTTCTACTCTTCCGTTCTAGCAGACGTTGGTGTTTAACTGGTGCTCGTGTACTGATTAGAAGAGCAACACTTGGGGCTCTCAGATCTTCGAAACTTGCACACTAAAGAGAAAATCATGCTACAAAGGTAATATATCTAGTTCTTGTTGAGTGATTCATGTGTCTGTTATATATATGATCCTATGATAGATGTTAGGATATAGTTTCCTGCAACTTCGCTATATGTGCATCTATAAGGTCTTACAATGGTATCAATTTTGCCTAATTACATAATATTCATATGATCATGTTTTGTATGCAAAGTTATTACTTTGATTCAGTTAGTTAAGGAAGAATTTAATTCATGGCTTGAATTTGCATAATTAATACTCACTCTATTTTTTTTATCATTCTCAATTTCTTGTGCGCGTCTCGCAGTGCATGTCTTTGAACTTAAACATCTTTCGTTAAATATTAGTAAAAATTATAACGATTGAATATTAATAAAGAACTAATTGAGACGAATCAAACAAGATCCCACATGACTATATTTTTTCTTATAAATTGCGAAAGATTGAGAAGATTCTCTCCAAGTATGAATAGTGTCAAGATTCCAAGTGAAAAAGATAAAAAAAACATAGTGGGTATTTGATATTAATTGATTGGAATTAATAAATTTTGATTTATATGTTTATTATGCTCGAATAAGTTCTATAAAGATCCTATTCTTTTATAATCACCGAAATTAGTTAATTTCAACTAATTTTTGGATTTTTATAAAGAATGTATGTTAGATTTAAAATTATTAAGTGTTTAATTAGATTAGTCATCAAAATGATTTGTTAATAATTAAAAAAAGGATTTTTAATTTGTTAAATAAATCCTGTTTAGTATGCTTTCCAACAAGTAAGCTACAGGTTTAGCTTTCTTGTCCAGCAAGTAAACTAGTATCCCTTAGATGTTCTTCTTTAGGAGACTTGTGCAACAATGTCTGAATCTGCCTGGTTCGAACCCATGCTTCGTTCCCGAACCTGCAAAAAGGGACCCACCCTGGAGGTTTGGGTGGTGGTTCCCCCTCCGAAGCTTAAGTCAGATATCAGGGGTTGTAAGAAAAAGTAGAGATAGAGAGAGAAAGTAAGAGAGAATTTCTTCAGAGTAAGTTTGCACTGTTTGCATTGAATGATCTTTCTCCTGATTTCAGGGGTATTTATAGTGATTGTAGTATGACAGCTATCCTTAAAAACTGCCCTAGAATAGGGGCATCTGATTGGCTAAGTAATCAGATCATGACACGTGGCAGGCCATGATTTGTGAGAGTTTATCAACCAATCACTTGCAGCCACCTTCAAGGGGCTGGGCTCTGACTAACTTTTGGGCCAGAAAAGTAAGCCTTTTCTCCCAACCGAACACAACACAGGGTTAAATCTTTTTTCTTTATTTATTAGGGAAGGACACGTGTACGGCTCTCATGAGCCCAAGTGTCTCTAAAGAAGCCGTAGATTTTTAGGCTACAACATTTGCCCATAAAAGGGTTTTCACTGTTGGCCTATCTGACTGTTAATACCCTTTTACCCAAGGTAGTTTATTCAAATTTAAAATCGAGGCAATGATGCTCCCTTTTCTGGGTTTTACCGATCATAATCGACCGTTTTAAACTTTTTTCGGTCATCCCCAACCGGCTCAATGGGTTTCTTACCCCCCTATATATATCCTTGGTGTGACCTCATTAAATCATTTCCCACCTTGAGAGAATTTTTCTAGAGAGAGAAGCTCTGCAAATTTTTCTAGAGAGAGAGAGAGAGATCGTCTAGTCTCAGTCTTCTTCACCGAATCGTCCAGGCATTTCATCAGGTATCTTTTCTTTGTTCTTTTTACTTTTCTTTATTCTTTATTTTTTCTTAGAAAATCAATAAAATGAAATCTTCTTCTTCGTCAAATAATCCTAGTCGACCAAGAGCTTGTCTCGACCCTAGAACCGAGAGTTCTTCTTCTTCGGCGCATTCTAGAGTTGGGCCTCTTCTGACCGAGTATATTTTTTTTTGTGGTTTTGGCCGAGAAAGTCAGACGACCCAGTCTTTACTTGTGCAGGGTAATCTGGCGCGCGTCAAGAAAACGGCCCGTCTAAGACGAAATGTAATACTCCCATCAAATAGTTCAGACATGGAGGAATCTACTGGACAAGTCCCAGATGAGGCAAGGGAGGTCCAAAGTGCTGAACCTTTGGGCGGGCCCCCTTCCCCTGACCTCAGTTATGAAGACCCCCAAATAAATCCAGAGGCCAGTCCTTCTGGCTGGGACGCCGATATGGAGGAAACCGGCGAGGACAATAACGATAGTGGGTCTGGCGCTGCCGATGAGTCGGACTAAGCCTCCACTACCTCGTCTGAGATTAGGAGGCGTTTAGTTCCCCTTTCTGACTCCGCATTCATTTTGGCCAATCGCAAATGGTTAGAGAAGATATGACCTTACCCTAGTTATTTGTCTAATTTCATGCCCATGCCGGGCTTCTCTTTCATCATCCCCAATAAGGAGGCCACCATTTTGAGTACTCCTAAGAACCACTTCGCTGTCTACAAGCTAGCCTTGGACGCGGGATTAAGGTTTCCCCTTCATGATTTTATAGAACAAGTGCTTCGATATTACAACATCGGCCACAACCAACTGGCTCCTAATGCCTGGCACAACGTCCTGACGTTCATTGCCTTCTGCGAGTTGCGCGGCCTGACTCTCTCTCTCTCTCCAAGCCTTCACCCATATTCATTATGCGACTAAGGTTCCCGGGGCCGTGGACGGAACATGGCTCAGTATCTGCAACCGCCCTGGCTTTCTAACTGCTTGGGGCAAGCCGTTGAAGATGCATGAATGGAAAGCAGACTTCATCTTCCTAAGAGCGGCCAACGACTCCGCCACTGAAGGCTACCGTTTTTATAATCGAGCCGTCACGAATACCGGACGAAAGTAGTCCTGGCTAGAGTTGGAGGACCATTATGACGAGGAGGTAGTGGAGTACTTTAACATGAAGGAGTACTCCAGGCCCGGCCAGTCATCCTTTAAAGGGTCAGCTAACTGGATACCCTTTAAAGAAATGTTTTATAGTGATGACTTCTTGGTCGCCGCCGGCTTGCGGTTGGCCGAAGATAGAGGTATACATTTAAATTCCCCAAGTAAAATGCTTCGTCCATAGCCCATATCGGACTAACCCTTTTTTTATTTCTTTTGTGCAGATTCGGCCAGAACACGTCTCAAGCATTCTTGGACGGGGGATATAAGTATGTCTAAGTTCACAGACAACTTATGGAAGGAGTACGCCAAGAGCAGTGCTGAGAAGAGGGCTGAAACACTGGTAAATTAAAATAATCATATATATATATGTATATATATGTATGTATATATATGTATATATATGTATGTATATATATGTATATGTATATATATGTATATATATATATATATATATATATATATATATATATATATATATATATATATATATATATATATTTGACGAGGATCATTCTGACTCGTCAAGGATTGACTTCCAATCCTTGGACGAGAATCACCCAGAGAAGGAAGACGTCCATACTTGGCCGGTCACCTTCTTTGGGCCATTCTCGGCTGAGATACTGAACAACCTTGGACAAGGGCCGTTTGGGTTCGTCCAAGTCGGTTTCCATTCTCTGGACGAGAATCATCCGAAGAAGGAAGGCGTCCATGCTTGGATGGTCACCTTCTTTGGGCCCTTCTCGTCAGAGATACTGAACAGCCTTGGACGAGGGTCGCTCTGGTTCGTCCAGATGGAATCCCAACCTTAGATGAGTTTTACCCGAAGAAGGAGGGCGTCCATGATTAGACGACCACCTTCTTTGGGCCCTTCTCGTCTGAGCGACTTTGCGTTCTAATACCGGACGAAGAGCTCCTGTCCTTAGACGAAGATCATTCTAGTCCGTCCAATTTTGGACGGCTTCCTTCTTTGCATCACTTTATTCTGAGTGTCGAAACTACTTTGGACGAGGTTCCCTTAGGAAAGGGGGTGTCCATTCAAGGACGCCTTCCTTCTTTGGGTAATTCTCGTCCGGAGCATTATAATTATTTTATAACTTTTGCTCTTTGGACGACCCGTATAAAGACTTGTTCATCATTTGTAGAAAAATGCTCCTACCAAAGTACCAACAAACTTCCTCCTGGGAAGTCCTCCTCATCCAAGAAGAGGCCTACAACGGCCGCGGACCAACCTCCAGCAAAAAAGCCTAAGGGCTTTTCAAGGAAGAAGACGGAGAAGGCTACTCCGGCTGAAAAAGGAGTTGGAGAGAAAACCATGCTTCCCCCAAAGGACAAGGTCCTGAAGGAGGAGCCTTCCGCTGCTGCCCCTGCCGTAGGGGAGAGGAGTTTTGATCCTATACTGCCTGCGATTCTGCTGAATTCAGATCAGAGTCGCCCTTGGCTTTGGCTATTCCGGAGCCGGAGACGGCTACAGAGAACTACCCGGGCTTCAGCGGCTCGGTAGCGAAGCTGGTTTCGCAGATGCCGCTATCCGTTAGGACGACCTCCATCTCCTCGGGTGAGTCGTATATTCCAAATAGAGTTAGGACGGTGCGGGTCGGCGGACGGTCCATGAGTCCGTCCAATAGACAAGTCATTGTCTTTCCCATCAAGATAACTGACTCCCCCCCTCTTTCAGATAAGGGCAAAGGACCAGCTTTACCCACAACTACTCCCTCCCTAGACTCGGATGAGGAGTCTTTTGCTACGTTTGCCAAAATGTCAAAAGTAGAACGAGATCGACTCAAGCAGGAGCTCTTCAAATGTTACCCTGAATCCTATATCAAAGGGTTGAGGGGAGCATCAGCCGGGCATGTGGGCTACATGTCACAACTTGCTGCTGAGGTATAAGTTATTGCCGTTTTTGTTTTATACTTGTACAAAATTCTGTTTTTTTTTATAACTCATCTAATGACTTGCTTTGTTTTCATTGTTCCAGCTTTTTGCTCGCAGTATGCTGACTGAGGAGTGGGCGAGAGAGCCTAGGAAGGAAAATAAGCAACTCGTCCACCTTGCTACGACGGCTGGTGACAAGGCTATCCATGACATTGAGATGGCCAACACTCTCCATCGCCAATCACTGGAGGCCTTGGAGAAGAGATCGACACTCGTGGAATCCGAAAACAAGAACTATCTTGTTACCATCAACCAGCCGTACACGGAACAAGACCGACTGAAAATGATCGTAGACGCCGTATCAGCTGAGTTGAAGGGTGAAAGGGATACTGCTCTTCTAGCCGCGGTCCAACTGAGGAGGGAGAATATCATCCTAAGGGTGAACAGTGCCCGTCTGCAAAAAGAGGCGGCCCAATCCTTTGATGACGCCAAAGAAGCCTTGAATCAGGTTGTTACGACGTCCAAAGACTGGGCCGTCAAGGCTTTTGAAATGCTAGCCGAGCCTAGTGAGGTTCCCAACTTTGTCCGACGTCTGGAATATCAGGAGAGTGTTCACTGTGCATTGGTGTCCGTTGAAGAACCTCTTGAATTTACTGAGTCGGACGAAGAAGGTGCGGGCGAGGATGAAACTCCCGAGGACGACCAAGAAACTCCTGCTGAATGAGATGCCTAGCTTTAGGTTTATTTTTCTAAGTTTCTTAGCTTGTTTGCCGTCGTAGCTTTGTCTCTTCTAGCTCTAAGTTGTAAATCTTTTGCCAAGTATATATGAAAAGACTTTTTGCCAATTGCTTGTCCTTTCTTTTATTGCACTTCAATTTTTTATCAAGTATAAAATGAGACTCGTCCTGACTTTTGGACGATCTACACACATTTTTAAGGAAAGAGCATCGTCCTTATCTTCGGACGATCGTGAATCTTTCCAAAATGTAGCTAAGTACAAAAAGAGACTCGTCCTGGACTTTTGGACGGTCTGTAAAATTTAGTTAAAGTCGGTTTGTCATCCCTGATCCTTGTCCTTGGACGATCGTGAATCTTTTTAAAATGTAGCTAAAGTACAAAAAGAGACTCGTCCTGGACATGTGGACGGTCTACAAACTCGGACGAGTCTTGCCCCAATAAAGAAAGCGGCCAATACATTGCGGTTTATGGACGAGCCATGCTTTAGCCGTTTTTCTCGAGTTAGCAACACTCGTCTTGAAGTAGCGAACCATTATAAGGGCATCTATTGCCTAGTTCGTCCTGGTCTTTGGACAACCTTTGACTTCCCTTAATCGAGGCCAAGTGCAACCGTAGCTCGTCCTACAGACTTGTCTTGTCCCCCCCATCTTGGGCTTAGCTCATCCGTATCTTATGGACGAGCCATGGTCCAAGAAGGAGAGCGGCCAACATTGGCCAAGCCTGTTGAAATTTCTAAGGACGAGCTTTCGATATATGGGCAAACCATGTCTTGGTCGGCTTCCTTGAGGGAGCAACACTCGTCATGAAGTAGTGATCCCTTACTAGGGTCTTTACTACTTAGCTGACCGTGTATTTTGAAAGTAAGTATCCTTTACTAAGGGCTTATTTCAGGTCAGCTTTCTCTTAGAGACTTTGACGTTTCTCTTATTAGAGATTTTTGTCAATTTGTTGACCATTTATGTGTTTTAACCTTTAGGTTGTTACACTTTGGCCGGTCTCTTCGAGGGAGTGATGTACGTCAGAGAACAGAGCATTTTGCCCATTTTATTGCTCTTTGTAATTTTGTCCAAGTTATAGTCACTTTTAGACTACTAGACTTAACTAATAGAATGCCCCACAGTGAATATCTTGGTAAGAAATAAACAAAGATAAGAAGGAAGTAGGAATTGTATTTTATGATTTTTGCTTGACTAAATGCCAAGATACATGTATACAATTCTTTTTCTCATGCTTGTGCTATGGCACTTTGGACCGATTACAAACTACTTGCTGTTTTTTTTTTCTGACGATTTGAGAGGTCAAACGTGGTACTTCTTCAAAGTGTCTGAGTTCCAAGTGCGCTGAATTGGTCGTCCATCCATATCTTGGAGACGAAAAGTTCCGCTTCGAACCTCTTGGACAATCAGATAGGGTCCTTCCCAATTTGGCGTTAACTTCTGCAACTCTTTGGCTCGCTCAACTGCTTCCATCTTCCTTAGAACCAGGTCCCCTACCTTGAGTGGTCGTTTAGCGACTCTCTTGTTAAAGTCCCGAGCCATTCGCAGCTTGTACAATTGCATTCTTAACAAAGCATTGCCCCTGACTTCTGGTACTTGGTCCAAAGCCGCGTGCAATGCAGCCCAGTTGGCATCTTCCTTGTACATCATGACTCGCAGGGTGGGTTCCTCTATCTCAATGGGCAAGACAGCTTCAGTGCCATAAACTAACATGAAGGGTGTCTCCCCTGTAGAGTTTTTGACGGTGGTTCTGATGGACCATAACACTAGCTGTAGTTCTTCAACCCATTGTCCTTTAGCATTATCCAACTTTCTCTTGATTCCATTGGATAGAATCTTGTTGAAGGACTCTACTTGCCCATTGGCTTGTGGGTGGGCGGCTGCAGCAAAGTGGGCTTTGATTTCCCTTTCTGCCAACCAATCTTTCAGCTTAGGCGTTTCAAATTGTGGACCATTATCAAAGACGATGGACTGCGGCATACCAAAACGAGTTATAATGCTCTTCCAAATAAAGCCTTTGACGTCATTCGTTGTTATACCCCGCATGGCTTCAGCATCTATCCATTTAGTGAAGTAGTCCACAACTACGATTACAAACTTCTTTTGCCCAGCGGCCATAGGAAAAGGTCCTAGGATATCCATGCCCCATTTGGCAAAAGGCAGAGGGAACAAGATAGGAGTTAGATAGTTGGACGGCTTCTGATGCAGATTTCCGTGCTTCTGACAACTGTCGCACTTCTTTGCATAGGCGAGAGCATCTTCCTTTAAGGTAGGCTAATAATACCCCGTCCTTAAGGCCTTTTCCCCCAAAGCTCTTCCCCCAATGTGAGATGCACAAGCTCCTTTATGGAGTTCTTTCAGAACCTCTAGACCATCTTCCCTGGTGATGCACTTGAGGAGAGGACGATTGAATGACTTCTTGTAAAGGGTCTCATCCCACAGCTCAGACCATTTGTCTCGAGCCTTCACATACTTGGCCTCTATAAGGTCTAAAGGCAGCTGTCCTGTCTTCTTGTATTCTATTATAGGCTCCATCCAAACTGCCCCTCAGCTAAGAAACATGATTTGTTCTTGGTCAATACTCTTTTTGGGTTTAACTTCCCAAAACACTGTTCTTGGCGCATCACCTTCAGCAGAGCTGGCCAATTTTGAGAGAGCGTCTGCTTGATGATTTTCTGACCTTGGTACTTGGTCGAGAACAAATCGTTTTAAAGGCTCGATCTCGTCTTTGATCAGACGCATATATTTGCCCATCGATGCTTCTTTACATTCAAAATCTCCATTGACTTGGCTGACGACCAAGAGAGAGTCCGATTTGGCCTCAATTTCCAGAGCTCCTACCGCTTTACACATTTTGATTCCAGCTAGAAGTGCTTCATATTCAGCTTCGTTATTAGACGCTTGGAATTGGAATCTTAGCGCATATTCAAACTTGTCTCCTTCCGGAGATTGACAAATGATTCCTACCCCACATCCGTTGACAGTGGACGAACCATCCACCATGAGCGTCCAATGCTTCCTCCCTTCAGCTGGATCAAGTACTGGTTCTATAGTTGGCCGAGTAAGCTCAACTATAAAATCTGCCAAGGCTTGGCCCTTAATGGCTTTCCTTGGTTTAAATGATATATCGAACATGTTAAGCTCAACATCCCATTTTAACATCCGTCCGGCGGCTTCCATCTTTTGCAAGACTTGCTTCAGGGGTTGGTCAGTGTAGACGAGTATCTTGTCAAGCAAAGAAATAGGGCCTTAACTTTCTGTTGGCCATGACGAGTCCAAACTTCTCGACTGGAGTGTACCTATGTTCCGCATCCTTGAGCACATGACTCACAAAGTATATTGGAACTTGCACGGACTCTCTTTCTGCCAGCAAAACAGCACTCACAACCTGAGTGGACACAACCAAGTATACAAACAGTTTCTCCCCCTCGGCTGGATTGACCAACCTAGGCAGCTGACGAAGGTGATCTTTGACTTGCTGAAGCGCTTGCTCAGCGTCTGCTGTCCACTCAAACTTGGCCTTCTTCTTGATCATAGCGAAAAAGTGATGGCACTTGTCACCAGACTTAGACAAGAATCGTCCAAGGGCAGCTAAGCAACTCGTCAATCGTTGAACATCCTTTATCTTTGACGGGGATTTCATGTCTAGAATAGCTTGGATCTTTTCGGGGTTGGCTTCATTCCCCTATGATCTACTAAGAAGCCTAAGAACTTCCTAGACAAGACTCCAAAGATACATTTGCTGGGGTTCAATTTCAGCTTGTATTTTCTGAGTTTCAAAAGTTTCCCTAAAATCACCAACATGACCTTCCTCTTGCTTACTCTTGACTATCATATCATCAATATATGCTTCCATGTTTCTCCCCAACTGTGGTTGAAAGACAGTATTGATCAAGCTTTGAAAGGTGGCCGGCACATTACGGAGGCCAAAAGGCATCCTCAGCCAGCCATACAACCCTTTTTCAGTAACGAAGGACGTCTTGTCCTGATCCTCTGACCACATATGGATTTGATGAAAACCTGAATAGGCGTCCATGAAGCTTAACAAAGCATGGCCGGCTGTGGAGTCCACTAGACGATCCAACTTAGGCAAAGGGAAAATGTCCTTGGGACAAGCCTTGTTGAGATCAGTGTAATCCACACACATCCTCCAAGTGCCATTAGGCTTTGGCACCATGACCACATTTGCTATCCATTCTGGATAATAGGTTTCTCTGATGAATTTTGATTCCAACAACTTCTGAACTTCCTGGTCGACCGCCTAATTCATGGCCGGTCCTAAATGTCTTTTTTCTTCTAACGAACAAGTTTTAAATTCGGATCAACATTCAGCCGGTAGACTGCTATCTCTAGATCAATTCCAGGCATTTATTCAACACAATAAGCAAACACATCTTGAAATTCTTTCAGCAAGCTGATTAAAAGGCCCCTTAAACTAGGAGAGAGCGAAGATCCAGTCTTCAAAGTTCTTTCTGGACGAGCCTTATCCAGGCGGACATCTTCTGGGACATCCACCGGCTCTGGACGTTCTAGTGCCAGTCCCATGATGGCCATCACTTCTTCAGACGAGGGAGGCTCTTCCTTACGGGCTCATACTTTCTTTTCTTTTCGGGGAGATGCTCAGACGTTTTCCTTGAGGGAGCAACCGGCGTCTGAGGACTCTTAATCGCCATTCTATGCTCCTTTACATTTTCGGACGCCTTCCTCTCCCCAACAACCTTCGTCTTATCTCTCCCAACTGCAGATGGGTTCCTTTCACCAGCAACCTTCGTCTGGTCTTCATTGTCTGCTTTCCATGATGAAGGTTTCAGAGTAGTTTGGTAACATTCCCTGGCCGCCTGCTGATCTCCATACAAGGAGCCGATCTGGCCTCCATCACATTCAAACTTCATAAGCATCAAGTGAGTTACTATTACTGCCTTAACATGATTCAGAGTTGGCTGTCCAAGTATGACATTATAGGCTGTCAAATCTCGGACAACCAAGAACTTGATAAACAAAGTCCTTGAGGCATCTTTCTCTCCTACTCGGACAGGCAAAGTAACGGTTCCCATAGGATGTATGATCCCTCCCCCAAACCCTATGATGGGATGGTGGACGGGAACCAAATTCTTTTCATCAAACTTCAATCTGGACAAGTAATCTGCACTAATGATGTTCGTCGAGCTTCCGGTGTCAATCAGAATTCTTCTTACTCTCGAATTTGCTATCTTCATTTCTACAACCAAAGGATCATCATGGGGAGTTCTCAACGTCCCCCGATCTTGCTCACTAACCACCACTTTTGGGAAGGGCTCGACCTTTGTCTGATCAGCTAGTAAGACTTGGCCGAGCTCCTTGAGGTAGTTTTTGTGCCCCCTATTGGTTGGTCCTCCAGCAGCAAACCCTCCTGAAATTACGAGGACAACATCCTCATCAGTGCTTTCACTCTCTTTCTTCTTGGTCTGCCGATCATCCTTCCTCTGAAACTTCCTTCCCCCATGAGGCAAATAAGAGTTCATCATTCCTTTCCGAGCTAGATCCTCCAAAGCCCTCTTAAGGTGCTTACATTCATTAGTCTCGTGACCGCATTCCTTGTGGAAGTGACAGTATTTGCTCTTGTCCCTATTTTTGTAAGGAGTCTTCATCTCAGCTGGAGCCTTCAGCTCATATTGGTCCTTTATCTCCATGAGAATGGAGTATTGGTCCTTGCTGAATTCGAGGGGGTTGGATGAAGCAGGCTCAAACTCTTTCCTCTTGCTTCTTCTGGATGAAGTAGTGGTGGAGGTTATGGCCCAAGTCTAAGCCTTTTTGGGGTTGCTTTTCTTTGGCTGAGCAACCTCTTCAGGCTTCTTGGACTCGGGATGCTTTGCCTCTACACATACTTCAATGGCATGTATAAAAGCTTCAGCTTCCTTTAAAGCTTCGGCAAGAGTAGCGATTTTGTTCTTCACAAGGTCAAACTTAAAACTTCCTGGCCTCAAACCCCTGATGAAGGCGTCAAAGGCCACTCCAGCATTGAGATCTTGAATTTGAAGTGCTTCTAGATTGAATCTCTTAACAAAACTTCTGAGAGCTTCTTTTGGTCCTTCGACGACCTTACCCAAGTGCATGCTTGTCTTTTGTTCTTGCCGGTTGGCAACAAAGTGACTAGTATATAAAAAAACTGAGTTCAGTGAAATTGTTGACGGAATTTGGAGGAAGATTATTGAACCACTTCTAAGCTACACCCTTTAGGGTAGTCGGGAAATTCTTACACTAAGTAGCATCATCTACTCCTTGGACGTACATTTGATGCTTGTAAGCGGACAGGTGATCATCCGGATCGTTTGTTCCATCAAACGGCTCTATTGTTGGGAGTTTTACCTTTGGGAAGGGGGGCGCCTCCATGATCCTGGCCGAGAATGGAGTAGGCGAATTGATATGGAGGGCTCCCAACTGTCCCTCAATGGGTATGAACTCCTTACGATATTCTTTTAACACTGGATTATATGAAGTGTTTGCTGGTACTGGACGGCTATAGACCATTGGTTGGACCACCGTCTTCTCTTGTCTTGGACGAACAATCGAAGGACCCAGACTCCTTCCTTTTGTTCTAGATGGTATCCTTAAAGGAGGATCTCTTAAGTACAGGGTAGAGCCAGTGGCCGACTGTTGCAATGCCGTAGCCCTCTTTGCCTCTAGGTAATCCCTGGCATCTGTTTCCATTCGGTGTCCATTCTGACGAGCTTGATCTTGAGTCCTAACCACCAGATTCCAGTTCATCTTCCTTCGCTGCTCACTGCCTTCTGGCTGCTTTCCCTTAACCGTCCTCCTAGAGGGTTCCTGACGAACAGGTCGACTAGGACCTGGACGATTCTCTTGGGAACGTCCCCCAGGAGGAGCTGGATTGTTAACGGCTGGCTCCGGATTATGATGGAAAAACAACATGTTGTTTTTAATCTGTTCCTAGACGACTGCTACCATCTTAGTCTGAAAGTCATTCAAGACGTTCTCGAGATGGGCGCTAGCCATCCTTTGGACGTTCAAGATTCTCCTGAATGACAGGCTGCTGGCTTGGTCCAGGGACATTGTCGATGGGCGGAGGTCTATCCCTTCCTCGAGGCGGTCTCTCATGTTCTATTGTGTCTTCGACATTGACTTAAAAACTTCGGTTCCTAGCCACATTGGACGATTGATAGTCGGTCATCGTTGCGTCTCCCCACAGACGGCGCCAAATGTTTAGTATGCTTTCCAACAAGTAAGCAACAAGTTTAGCTTTCTTGTCCAGCAAGTAAACTAGTATCCCTTAGATGTTCTTCTTTAGGAGACTTGTGCAACAATGTCTGAATTTGCCTGGTCCGAACCCGTGCTTCGTTCCCGAACCTGCAAAAAGGGACCCACCCTGGAGGTTTGGGTGGTGGTTCCCCTCCGAAGCTTAAGTCGGATATCGGGAGTTGTAAGAAAAAAGTAGAGATAGAGAGAGAAAGTAAGAGAGAATTTCTTCGGAGTAAGTTTACGAGTGTTTGCATTGAATGATCTTTCTCCTGATTTCAGGGGTATTTATAGTGATTGTAGTATGACAACTATCCTTAAAAAGCGCCTAGAATAGTGGCATCTGATTGGTTAAGTAATCAGATCATGACACGTGGCAGGCCATGATTTGTGAGAGTTTATCAACCAATCACTTGCAGCCACCTTTAAGGGGCTGGGCTCTGACCAAGTTTTGGGCCAGAATAGTAAGCCTTTTCTCCCAACTGAACACAACCTAGGGTTAAATCTTTTTTCTTTATTTATTAGGAAAGGACACGTGTACAACTCTGATGAGCCCAAGTGTCTCTAAAGAAGTCGTAGATTTTAAGGCTACAACAAATCCAATGTTCATCACCCACATAGATGTAAAATAATATTATGGCTGAAAATAACTTGTTATTTTCCCCACTAATTTTCGGATTTTTGTCATATTATTTGTGAACTTAGTTAATTTTTATGTTTAATTAGATTAATCATAAACTTTAAGGATAACAATAAAAATATATAATTTTGTTTGTTATAATAATAATTCAATAGATCACAATAAAAATGAAGTTTGAATCTTTTGTTAAATTTCTAAATTTTTCGGATATTATTTGATTTTTTCCCGAAATTTGAATTCTTGTTAGATTTAATGTTTAATAAATATTATTCAATGAAATCCAAATCTTAACAAACCTAAAATTGTGTTTGAGTTTGTTAATTCATTTAAAATTTTTGCCCTATTTTCTAATTATTAAAACCTAATTAAATTCTTAACATTTAAACAAATTGTTGGATAAAGATTAGTTTAAATTTAATATGAATTGTAGCATGAATTTGAAAAGGAAAGCCAACCATGGTTGGATGGCCCACCAGTGATGGTGGAGCAATGGTGGCTGGCGGAACGGGACCGCAAAGAGGGAGGATGGGCGTTGGAGACTGGCTGGTCGGCGAGTTTGGGGGTGCACGGCGCAATTGGTGCTGGTCGACGGTCTTCACTGCTGGCTGGTGTTTAACGTGCTTGTGTGTTGTGGTGGTTGGTGTTTTCCCGCGGGTTATGTAAGGGGTTTCGGCTGGCAGCCTTGTGCTGCAGGTCAATGTCTTTCAATAATAATAATAAAATATTTGTTTACATGTTTTAGAATAATTATTGAGGTCTTGATTTAGCAATAATAACATGTGGGTGATGAAAGCATAAACATCGCAATCATGAACAATATATAAGAAGAAAAAAAGAAAGAGTAGAGAATTAGAATGTACAAAGGATGATTATTTATTAAAGTTCTACATCATGAAAAGGTTGTTAGTAACTTCAATAAAATAAATAAGAAAAGGAAATATTAAGGACCCTCGTAAATATACCAGTGTGGCTTGGGTTTGAGGGAATAACAACCTTTGGGAGGAGCAATCATGGATCCTTCAACGAAAACTTATGAATTGAAGATCGAACAAGGTTGAATGTGTTTATGTAAGGTTGAATGTGTTTATCTATTTGTGCATGGGATTATGAAAGTGCTAAGTGCCTTGAGAGATCGTAAGTATGCATGAAAAAGTGTGAATAAAATCCAGAAAACCTTGGCTTATTTATAGGAAAATATTAAACAATAGATAAGAATAAACGTTGTGCGGCACACATAGGCTATGCTTCATGTGCATGGATGTGCGCTAAGCGCACGCCACATGCGTTTTTCAGATTTGGGTACGAAATTGTCATCTTGCGCACGCAATATTTTGCGTTAGACGCAGCTCTAGTCTGGCCAGTTTTTATATAAATAAGTCTTTTAAATATTCTTTTTATCTTTATCAAATAATATCTTTTAAAATTCGAAAACCAACTATTTTAAATAGATACAATATAATATCAATAAAATCCTTTATTTTGTATTATCCTTGAAAATACTTATTTATTTATGAAAATATTTATTCAAATAATAAATAAATACAATTAATTATCATGAATAATTAATTGAGTTTTTCAAGGGAATTGAGCTCAAAATTAATACTTTTTGAGCTTAATATACAATTGATTATCAGGAATATTTAATTGGAAGTTAAAATTAGATTTTTGGATCTTTAAAGCAAATAAATAGGCTTTCTGATTTTAAAAGTGGTTTTGGGCTTGACTCTTCAGATTGCTATCCCTTGGATAGAACCAATTAAGACCGCGTTATGTATCATCATTAGGTACTCAAATGGGGAGACACGGTTATGTGTCTACAATAATAGACTTTCAATATTTGAAAATTCATTAATAATAGTTCATCAACATTGCCATATTTAAATTGTAATTGAATTTAAATAATAAAGTTCCTAAATAATTTCAGCTTAAATGGGTGAAGTTTTATAATTATTAAGGAAAGATTTATGTGCTTCTTAATTGTTAATAAGTAAATAGTTTGTATTTAATTTATTTTGATATTATAAATGTGTGGATGTTTAATATAATATGTATGATATTATATTTTGTACGCATGTTATGACTAGTATGACCCAAATTAGGATAGTAAATACGATGTGCGAATAGTTAAATTTGAATGTAAATTAAATATGATATGCGTATTGTTTGTATTTTTGTAACTTTAAATTTTCATTATTTATTTAATTCAAATTATGTAATCAAGCATGAGGATCCAAAGAGTTCCAAAGATGGTGATCCATGGAAATTTAAGGGAAGATTCATGAAGATTAGTTTTCGTGAGCTTAGGGGTCATACTAGATCATTCTAATTATTGCATTTTTAGCTTTAGCATTTATTTTGTGTTAAAGGCTTGCTTCTAAGTTTACATGTGGTTAGTTAATTTATATGTTCACTTTTGATTGACCATCTTAGTAAACTTAGGTCCCCAAAAGTAATATTGAGTTTTTAATTACTTTTCCAAACAACACCTATAAAGCCTTAGATCTTGAGCAATGACAAATGGCAAAGCAAGGTGTTGCTTATGATTTTAGGGATAATGGGATAGCTTTTTGAAACTTACATGTTAACGTTTGGTTTAACTAAACAAAACTATCAAAAGACAAAGTTTTGGGTTTGAAGCTAAGAGATAGGAGTAAACAATGAGTTGTTAACCTGTCTACCAAGAATTATAGTTAGTTATAATTTGTAAAATGTTTACTTACCTCAACTACTATACATTAAAAGGTAGGGCAAAAGTCCCTTTGATTGTAGTGGTGGGGAATCTTGGTTATATCTTTATTCAATAGGGGACTTTCATTTTGAATAAAGGCAGTAATTGATTCAAATGTGTTTAATAACTACATTTGGTAAACATTTGTTGAATCTTGATTTATTATTTTGTTGTAGTTATCATGTCTAGTACCAACAACACCACCTTTGGTTTTAATTTGTGCTATATACTCGAAAAGGACAAACTGAATGCACACAACTTTCTAGAATGGAAAATGGCTGTGAAAATCGTTCTCAGAGCAGAAAGAAGGGAAATTGTTCTTGACACTGTACACCCTGAACCCCTACCAGAAAATGCTACTCTAGCTAATCGGAGAGCTAGATAAACTCTGGAGGCTAACTCCGTGCAAATAACATGTTTGATGCTTGCTTGCATCGAAACCAGCCTTTCAAAAACGTTTTGATGGTCTGGTGCCTACATTATAATCTAGCAGCTGCAAACAATGTTTCAGAAGCATTCTAGATTGGAGAGGTTTGAAGCTAATTGTAAGTTGTTGGAATGCAAGTTGGGCAAAGGGAAACCCGTTGGTCCGCACATGCTCAACATTATTGGACACTTTTCGATCATGGAAAAATCGGGCTTCCTTTATCCCCAAGAACTGGCCGCTGATATCATCATTAGATCCTTGCCTGAAGGTTTTCAAAACTTTCAATTGAATTTCTACATGCAAGGAGGGGAGCCTACCTTGCAAGAGTTGCATGGTATGTTGGTTCAGGCTAAGAGGAGCTTACCTACTGAACCTGAGCGTAAGGATGTTCTGATGGTTAGGAAGGGTAAGCAGTTCAAGAAGAAGGGGGCGCCTAAGAAGAAAAACAAGGGCAAGGTTGTTGCCAATGATGACACTTCTAAGCCAAAGGCCTCACCTAAGGCTAAAGTAACAACACTACATGAGTGCTACCACTGCCATAAGTTTGGTCACTGGAAGAGGAACTGCCCCAAGTATCTGGAGGAGAAGAAGAATGGTGCTTCGACTTCAAGTATCTATTATGTAGCTACATATGCTTATTGGGTATTTGATACTGCTTGTGGATCTCACAATATTTGTAATGTGGAGGGACTATAAAGTAGGAGTTAGAGCAAAGGCGAAGTAGATCTCCGAGCAAGCAATGGAGCAAGAGTTATTGCTTTAGCTGTAGTAGTTTATAGTTTACATTTATTGTGTGGTTTAATATTAGAACTAAATGATTGTTATTACATTCCAGTTATTGCCACGAACATAATTTCGATTCCGATTTTGAATTCGGAAGGATTTTCATTTAATATTAAGAATAATTGTTGTTCTGCATATTTGAATGATTTTTTCTATGTTTCTGCTAAATTATCAAATGGTTTATATGCTCTAGACTTTGAAACCCACATCTAACATAGACATCAAGAAAAACAAATCATACTTTACTTATCATATGGCATTATATTGTCGATTGGGTCACATAAGCTCAAAGCGCATAGAGAACATGGAGTTCTCAAATCATTTTACTATTGGATCATTTGAAGTGTGTGAGTTTTGCTTAATGGGATGACAAAGTAACCTTTTACAGGTTCAATCGAAGAGTCAATGATCTTTTACCTCTCATACATACTGATGTATGTGGACCTATGATTACTTTGGCTAAGGGAGGGTACGATTACTTTATAACTTTTATCGATGATGTAATTAAGCAGATTTGAGTATGTTTACCTCATGCAGCATAAGTCGGACTTTGAAAAAAAAATTCAAGGAATTCCAAAATGAAGTACATTACCAACTTGGGAAGAAAATTAAGGCATTGCGATCTGATCGTGGTGGTGAATATTTACCTGAAGAATTTGGTGATCATTTGAAAGATTATGGCATCCTTTCATAATTGACTCCACAAGGGATACTACAATTGAATGGGATCTCCGAAAGAAGGAATCACTATTAGATATGGTTCGATTCATGATGAGTCTCACTGATCTTCCTATTTCATTATGTGGATTTACGCTTGAAACAACGACATTCACACTTAACAAAGCACCATCCAAAGCAGTAGAAAAGACACCATATGAAATATGGATTGAAAATGTTCCAAAATTGTCTTTTCTAAAGATATGGGGTTGTGAAGCTTATGTAAAACGTTTACTCTCTGATAAACTAAAACCCAAATCAATAAGTATCTTTTTGTGATTTACCCAAAATAGACTAAAGGATACCATTTCTACAACCGAAACGAAAACAAAGTGTTTGTTGCTCATAATGGTGTCTTTGTGAAAAAGGAGCTTATCTCTAGAAAAGAAAGTGAGAATAATGTATATCTGGAAGAAATTCGAGATGAGCAAGAAATGGACGAGGTTAACACCTCATAGAGGCGGCCCGACATGAAAATGCTCAGGAGGCGGTGCATTCTATTTGCGTACCTTCTATCGTCCCACTTGGAGATAATCCATGCGAAGTCCCTTAACCTAATGAGGTAGACACTTCTTTTGTTGTTCCCCAACATATAGGTCTAGTAGGACCATCATTCCGTCACAAAGATATATTGATTTCCTTTGACTGAAAGTTCTGAAATAACGATATTAAAATCAGAAGAGCCTACTAGCTGAAAAAATGCTTTGGAGAGTCAAGACTCCGAAAGATGGCTTGAAACCATGAAATTTGAAATGGATTCCATGTCTAAGAATCAAGTATGGGACTTGATTGATTTGCCTGATGGGGTAAAATCAATTGGATGCAAATGGATTTTCAAGTTGAAACACAAACAACTATGGAAACATTAGTATTTTCAAAACAAGGTTGGTGGCGAAAGGTTCCAAACAAATTCATGGTATTGACTATGATGAAACCTTCTCACCAGTAGCCATGCTGAAGTCCATTAGGATAGTCGTTGCGATTGTTGTCTTTCACGACCATATATGAAATATGGCAGATGGATGTCGAAACCGATTTCTTGAATGGGTTCTTGAAAGAGGATGTGTACATGACACAACCTCAAGGTTTTGAGGATCCAGAAAAATCCACGGAGAGTATGCAAACTTAAGAAGTCCATTTATGGACTAAAAAAAGCATCAAGGAGTTGGAACCTCAGATTCGATGAGGCAGTCAAGAAATTAGGCTTTCTGAGAAATCAAGAGGAATTTTGTGTATCCACCGTGGAAAACAACCTTGCAACAAAAAGCTCATCTAGTATGTCATCTAATCTAGGAATTGGAAATTTGTACTGGATAGTAATATTATTCATGGCCTAACTATCAATACACATTCTCCAAGTTTCATCCTTCGTAGGCATGAATAAGTTAGTGATGTGGACGTGGATCCACACTTTAGTGAAGTTTTAAATTTCCCAAAAAAATCTTGAAAGAAAGATTGGATCTTGATTGTTTCTTGGTTGAATTTCAATGGAACACACTCGAACAAAAGGATAGTACTATTTGATTGATCACTCCTGTACTCTCAAATAAGGTTTTGATTCAATTAAGTCACTCCTGGCCTAATTAATCAAGCACTAAATCCAAATCACTCCTACATTGAACTTAATGGTTTGTAAGTAATTAAACTCACATGTAAGCATAAAACTCACGAAATAAAATTTTTCATAAACTCTTAATCTATTTTTTATTAATGATCGAAATAAAGCCTTATATAGGCATTACAAAACCTAATTATACTAGGACTAGAAAACATCAAAGATAACTAAGAAACAAAAAGATAAACTAATTAAGACTCCTAACTAGCTTAAAACAAGTAAAACCTATCCCAAGTAGGATAGTAAAACCCTGTAAGCAAAAGACTTCTACTACCACTAGAATTCTAGCTAAACTATAATTCTAATCTAATTAGGAATCCTAATCCAACTAGGATTTGAATTTCTTATTCAGCTAGAATTATACTCCTAATAAAACAATAAACAACTTAGGAACCGAAAACAATAATAATAAGATGATTCCGGCCCTTAACAAATAAAACTAACATTAAAACACTATTCACAACCTTGAATTGTAAGATGATCCAAACCCAATATGTCATAAGATCCACTAATTCAGTTATCTTGAATCTTCTTGTCGGATCCATATCAGGTAGGTACAACACAAGGGTTCATTGTCACGTGCGGACTAATTTCCCTAGTCGTATGCACGCGGCCTACTAGCTTCACACTCCCGTCAGAAGATTAGTCAAGGCACCTGACCAACTTTGCTAGGCTAAGTGGCTACAAAATTTGGCTAAGTGTGGGAAAGATGGCTAAAGAGAAGATTTCTAAGGAATGATCTTAGATTGCTTAAGAGAGATTACAAAGTGTTGGATCATATGTACAAATGAATGGGGATGCCTATTTATAGGCCTCCATCCTACCTTCCCCGAAATCTAGAATGTTCCTTGCCTCCTCAATTGGAGGGTTCTGCACAATGTACTTCCTTACTCTAGGGAAACCACACACCCCACACTAACTCTAGTGTGGTACTTCACACTTGAACTCACAAGCACTCGCGAATGAACTCACAAACGCTACCCAATCTCTAACCCCTCTGTTAGACATTCAATACAATAAGTTTCTCTTAAATCACGCTTTTTTACAAAGTAAACAAAGAGTAATGTTGAGCTCTATGAAATGCGTACTCTATTTTAGGAAACCGTTCAGTTATTATCTTTGTGAAAGCTCTTAATATAACTCAATAAAATTTGAGAGAGCATCAAGGGTGAAGTAGAATCATTATTCTGTATTTATAGACCAAGGTCTAACCTTTGAGCGTGCCCTAGCTTAAGATATCAACGATATGATTTTCTTAAGCTAGGAAATATATCTTGAACAATATCTTTCTTGAAGGAAAGATATTATCCAAGATATACACGCGCTTTAAGGCAAGTAAATACTGAATAATGATTCTAAAAGCTATCAACCTTTTTTATTGGAAAGTATTTATAAAAATATTTTTTCTAAAATATTTCCTAAAACATCCAACTTAATCACCCAGCAAAGTAACTGGTACCCATACCTGTTACCCTGCTTAGTAGTGTTTTCAATATGTAACCAACTGGTTCCAATATTCAAAACCCTACTGTTTCACATCAACAATAAGACAAATAATTCTACTAAGAATATCATACGCAAATATTACATGAAGACCTAAGATGAATAATTTAAAAGATCCTATACTATCTTCATGCAATTCAATTCTTGAAGCTTCCCTTGAATCAGCAATGCAATAATTTGTCTTTTCGTTGAACATCTTCGAGAGGACGTCTTAGCTTCAAGTCTTGGAATAAACCTATTTGCTACACAAGAACATATCATGTCATAGAAAATAATATTTGATTGTTTCAATATACAATCAGGAACAATTAGTTTCTCAATTGTTTCCTAACAACTTATAAACACCTGTAATATCAACTGTTCCTGCAACTGTTTGTCATCATTCAAAACCTAGGGGACTCCACAAATCCCCCCTTTTTGATGATGACAAACTCATTGAAGTTTCATGTAACCAACATGTTAGTAAACACATATAACATTACCCAAAGCTCAAATACTCATTAAAAGAGCTTACTCTACACAAGACTCACAAGGTGAAATAGTTAACTATTTCAACTGATTACTAAGACTCATTTAAAGAGATTACTTGACACAATACTTTTTATTTTACAAAACTATAATTGAAACTAAACTAGGAATGACTCAATCTATACTAGACTTAGGTGCTTCAACTAATTTTCCCCCTTTTGGCATCATTAAAAAGTACTCAATGAACAAATTATTGCAAATAAGTTATCGCATAATTCAAAAATAGTAGCATCAATTACCAATTACATCATCATGTTGCAAGAAATCAAGTTAGTCATGCAACTCACAATCCATAACCAAACACAAATTTTCCAAATACAAACGAACATAGTCAAACAAGAACCTAAATTACATAAGAAATGTTTTGTAATAAGGGAGGGAAAATAATAAATGCAGAAACAATTATTAGAATGGGGTAGGGGGTAACATCTGGAAAAAGTAATCACTCCTCGTCATCCTCTTCATCCTCTCCATCAGAGGCATCATCATCATCATCTTCTTGGTTGGAGGAGGAGTATGAGGAGCCATCACCTTCTTCATCTTCCTCATCATCATCTTGATCCTGTTCTATAGGAACAACAGCAAGACTAGGGTCAGCTGGAAGACTAGGATCTGCAGAACTAGTAGGACCCCGAACTTTAGGAAGTTGAGCTTTAATGTCTGGAAAGGAGAGAACCAACATCTTATTCTCAGCCAGCTTCTTCTCAAGCATAATGATCTTAGTCTTATAGGCTTTGGACATACCCTCAATCAGCTTATACATTTTGTCTAAAGTCTTCTCCTGGTTGTCCAACCTTTCAATCACAACACTATCAGAACTTGTTCCCCCTATCTTTTTCTTCTTCTTCTTCTGCGGCTTTTTCTTCTCAGCTAGTACTCTTAACTCCTTGAACCTCAACATAATCGAGGAAACATCCAACCCTTTTTACCCTAATATCTTCTTGGTAAAGACGTAAATGTAAACTATTTCCCCATTAAGAGGCATCTTTTGCTTCTGGAGCTGGAGGGTGATGATTGAACCATAGGCTAGGGCTAGGGCTGTTCATAATGATCCGATCCGGTCGATCCGATCCGCGATCCGGTCGATCCGATCTGAAAAATCGGATATCCAATCCGATTTTTTTAGTTTCGGATATTTCGGATCGGATATCCGAAAAATATCGGATCGGGTTTTTTTTACTTTTCGGATATCCGAAATATCCGATTTTTCATTAAAGGATATAATTTCAGTTTTTTTTTTTTTTTAAAAAAAAAAAAAGAAAACCTAGCTCTAAAAATTAAAGACATTACATTAAACTAGCAGTGCATATGCAGTTATGCACTACCTTGTCTACCTACTGTAAAATGTAAATTGCCGCAATAAGAAAATTGAGACTAGATCTCATTTTCACTTTCTCATTTCTCTGTCTCTTTGACTCTCCACTTCTATGTCCACCAGACCACCATTCCACTCCAGAAGGTCTTTTTGCGAGAAACCTAGCCTGCGTGGCTGCGTCGGCGCCATTAAAGCTGAACCCCTCCACATCACCGACGACTACCAGGAGGCAAGAGCCCACCAGTGCCACTTCGTCAGCCGCCCAGCCCGCGCGAAGTCCTATCTCACCTCCTCTTCTTCTTTTCTATGTGGGTTTATGAAGAAAATGAGTTGATATTTGAGAATAATCTCAAGCATCTGTATTTTTGGGATAAAATGGGATAGATTTGGGGATAAATGTCAGGTTTATGCTTATGAAATGTTGCTGTATTTTGTGAAATCTCAAGTTACTGGTTGCATTTGGCGATCTTGTTGAGTCGCTATTACATATATTAGCATTTTTTTAATTTTTTTATGTTTTTATTTTTGTTTGTTTTTATTTTTCGGATACCCGGTTATCCGATCCGAAAAATTCGAATATCCGAAAAACGGATATCCGATTTTTTTCGGATCGGATACGGATCGCATGTTTGCCGATCCGAAATTTTCGGATATCCGAAATTTCGGATCGGATCGGATATCCGAAATGAACAGCCCTAGCTAGGGCATGGTGAGAGGAGGAGAAACAGTTCATTATATAATCAATGATGAGGGCAGGGAGATTGATCTTGATCTATTTTATCATTAAGTAATTCAAGACCATTTCCATGATTCAAACTGTTCCCCTACCCTAAACCTGAGAATTAGCACTTTATTGCATATGGAGTGGAGGACCATCATCATGGTTCATGCAAATTAGCAGATTGATAACTAGCCTTCTTGGAGTAGGGAACAACAAACAAAAACTTATAAATCTCCTCAGTTGTTACTCCAACAAAAGTAGGCCAACCATTCCTAGCATACTTATAAACCCATCCCATGGTATATTAAGTAGAGAAGCCACATAAGACACATACATAGTGTTTAGTCTCCTTGTCTGGCAAGTAAACTATTTTCCCTAGATGTTCTTCAATTGGAGACTTGTGCAAAGATTTCTGAATATGGTGGATCCAACCTGAGCTCCTTTCCCAAACCTGCAAAAAAGGGACCCACCTTGGAGGTTTGGGTGGTGGTTCCCCCTCCGAAGCTTTAGTCAGGAATCAGGAGTTTGAATGAAAAAGTAGAGATAGATAGAGAAAGTGAGAGAGCATTTCCACAGAGTAAGTTTACACTATTTGCATTGAATTACCTTTCTCCTGATTTAAGGGGTATTTATAGTGTTTGTGATATGACTGCTGCCCTTTTAGGTTACCCTCCTAGAATAGGATTCATAGAATAAAGAGTTATAATGATAAAAAAAACAAACGGTTGTTTTAGTTATTTAACTATTTTTTCATAATATCATTTAATCCTCTTACAAAAAACGCCAATACTCTAAATTTCACGATACTTTTATAATCCTGTCTTGATTAGGTCCAATTGGAGTGTTCGACAAAAGTTCTATTTCGATATAATAATCCAACTGTAGCGGGTATAGTTTAGTGGTAAAAGTGTGATTCGTTCTATTAACCCTTTAATAGTTAAGGGGTCTACCGGATTGATTACTATTCCGATCAAAAACTTTATTTCTTAAAAGGAATTAAATCCTTTCCCACTCAATGAAAAATTTGAGAAAAATTATACATTCTCGTCATTTGTATCCAAAACTCAATTACAAGTTTCAATTTTGGATTATGAAATTACGAAACATAAAATTTTATTGATCTGGCTAGGCAATCAAATCATGACACTTAGCAGGCTATGATTGGAGATGGATCATCAACCAATCACCTGCAGCCATTTAGGGATTTGGGCTCTGACTAACCTTTGGGCCAAAAGGTGAGCCTTTTCTCCCATCTGAGCAAAACCCAATGGTTAAACCATTTTTATTTATTTCTTCTGATGGGACACGTGTATGGTCCTGATGGATCCATGTGTCTCAAGTAGAGCTGTTGATATTTTAGGCTACAATATTTGCCCCTAAAAGGGTTTTTACTGTTGGCGATACGACGGTTAAGGCCCTTTTACCCGAGGAAGTTACCTCAAATTCATAAAGAGGTAATCCGCGCCATTTTTTGGGCCTTACCGGTCACATTTGACCGTTTTAGCCATTACCGGTCGACCTTTAACCGGCTCAGCAGGCTTTTTCACCCCCTTATATATATGCCTCTTTTGTCTTCATTAAATCATTTCACACCTTGAGAGAAATTTTCTTAGAGAGAGAGGCTCTGCATTTTTTCTAGAGAGAGAAAGAGATCGTCCAGTTTCTGTTTTCTTCACCGAATCGTCCAAGCGTTGTGTCAGGTATCTTTTCTTTCCTCTTTTTTGTTTTCCTTTATTCTTTAATTTTTCTTAGAAAATCAATAAAATGGATTCCTCTTCTTCGTCAAAAAATCCTAGCCGATCAAGAGTTTGCCTTGACCCTAGAACCGATGGTACTTCTTCTTCGGCACATTCTAGAGTTGGGCCTATTCTGGCCGAGTATATATTTTTTTATGGTTTTAGGCGGCAAAGTCAGACAACCCAGTCTTACATGTGCAGGGTAATCTAACGCACGTCAAGCAAACGACCGTCTAAGATGTAGAATAATTCACCCGTCATATAGCTCTGAAATGGAGGAACCTACTGGACAAGTTCCAGATGAG
Source organism: Beta lomatogona (assembly GCA_947646795.1). Classification (NCBI taxonomy): domain Eukaryota; kingdom Viridiplantae; phylum Streptophyta; class Magnoliopsida; order Caryophyllales; family Amaranthaceae; genus Beta; species Beta lomatogona. Next base: position 2,144,063 of record CANSNZ010000271.1, read on the forward strand.
ACGAGGGAGACCTAAAGTGCTCAGCCTTTGGCCGGGCCTTCTTCCCCTGATAAAAGTGTGGGAAAATTTTGAAATAAATCCAGAGGCCAGTCCCTCTGGTAGGGACATCGATATGGAGGAAGCCGGCGAAGATGATAACGAGAGTAATCCCGACACTGTTGAAGAGTCGGACGAACCCTCCAATACTTCGTCTGAAGTTAGGAGACGCCTAGGTCCCCTTTCTGACCATGCCTTTATCCTAGTCAATCGTAAGTGGTTAGAGAATATAGGGCCGGATCCCAGCTACTTATCCACCTATGCCCATGCCGGGCTTCTCTTTCGTCATACCCAATAAGGAGGCTACGATTCTGAGTGCTCCCAAGAATCACTTCGCCGTCTACAAGCTAGCCTTGGACGCGGGGTTGAGGTTTCCTCTTCATGAATTTATAGAGCAAGTGCTAAGGCATTACAACATCGGCCATAGTCAATTGGCGCCCAATGCCTGGTACAATGTTTTGACATTCATAGCCGTCTGCGAGTTGCGAGGCCTAGCCCTTTCTCTCATGGCCTTTACCTAAATACACTACGCGTCCAAGGTTCTAGGGACAATGTACGGAGCGTGGCTCAACATCTGCAGCCTCCCTCGCTTTCTTACTCCTTGGGCAAACCTTCGAAGATGCACGACTGGAAAGCCGACTTCATCTTTCTTCGAGCGACCAACAACTACATCACCGAGGGCTATCGTTTTTATAGCCGGGCCGTTACGAATACTGGGCGAGGGAAGTCCTTTCTGGATTTAGAGGACATGTTTGATGAGGAGGTGGTGGAATACTTTAAAATAAAAAAGTATTCCAGACCAGATAATACATCCTTTAAAGGGCCAGCTAACTAGATCCCCTTCAAAGAGATGTTCTATGATGATAACTTCTTGGTCGCTGCCAACTTGTGGTTGGCCGAGAATAGATGTATATTTTCAAAACTTCTAAGTAAAATGCCCCGCCTAGAATGTGTATCTGACTAACCCCTTCCTTTCTTTTTGCAGAGTCGGCCAGAGCACTTCTCAGAAAATCTTGGATGGGCGATATCAGTATGTCCAAGTTTACTGACAACTTATGGAAGGAGTTCGCCAAGACAAGCGCCGAGAAGAGGGCTGAAACTCAAGTAAATCTCTTTTTTTTTTCTTTTTTTTTTGGGCGAGGGTGGCTCGAGGAAGGAAGGCGTCCATAGTTGGACGACTTCCTTCAACGAAATTTCCTCGTCTTGAAAGGTATAATGGCCTTGGACGAGGCCCTGGCTGGTCCGTCTAAGGTGATTGCTTGATCTTAGACGAGGGTTACTCGAGGAAGGAAGGCGTCCGTGTTTGGACGACTTTCTTCGTCGAACCATCCTGGTCTGAATTTTGATGAAGACCTTGGACGAGGACAGGGATGGCTCGTCCAAAGTATTTGTCGGTTCTTGGACAAGGGTCCTTTGAGGGAGGAAGGCGTCCAATTTTGGAAGGCTTCCTTCGTCGCACCATCCTCGTCTGGAGTATGAAGAAAGCTTTGGACGAGGTTGTCTTGAAGAAAGAAGTCATTCATGCTTGGACGACTTCCTTTGTCGATCAACCCCCGTCTGGAGCTCAAGTGGACGACTTCTTTTCGCAATTTGGTCCGCCTAATTTACATTTTAGCTTTTTCTCCTTTGGAAGATCACTCTCCTGACTTGTTCATTTTGTAGAAAAATGCCCCAACCAACAAAGCCCCGCCTAGCAAGTCGTCTTCGTTTAAGAAGAGGCATACATCGGTTGGGGATTAGCCTCCAACCAAAAAGCCTAAGGGCTTTGCAAAGAGGAAAACTGAGAAGGCGACCCCGTCTGGCAAGGGAGTTGGAGAGAAGACTATCCATCCTCCCAAGGACAAGGCTTTGAAGGAGGAGCCGTCTGCCGATGCTCCGACCACGGGAGAGAATGAGCCAGAGTCTGTTCCTATTGATCAATTGGATACAATTCCAACTGATCAATCTGAGGCTAAGCCAGACTCTGCTCTGGCGTTGGTGGTTCATGAGCCGGACATGGCTACTGAAGACAAACCAGCCTTCAGCGGCTCGGTTGCCAAGATGGTCTCACAGATGCCGCTATCTATCAGGGCGGCGTCCCTATCTTCGGGTGAATTGTATTATCCTAACATAGTTAGGACGCTGTGGGTCGATGGACGTTCAATGAATCCGTCCAACAGACAAGCAGTAGTCATCCCTAACAAGAGAACTGACTCCCCCCCTCTTTCAGATAAGGGCAAAGGACTTGCTTCGGCTTCAGCCATTACTACTGCGGACTCTGACGAGGAGTCTCCAGCAGCCTTTGCCAAAATGACCAAGGCTGAACTACAGCGGCTTAAGCGGGAGAGCCGTTCAAGTGCTACCCGAGTCTTACGTAAAGGACTTGAGGGGAGCATCGGTTTGGACATGTGGGTTACATGTCACAACTTCTGCTGCCGAGGTACATTTTGTGGTCGTTTTCCTTTTTATACTTGTAATAATTTTGCTTTATTTTGTAACTCGTCTACTGACTTGCTTGATCTTCGTTATTTCAGCTTCTGGCTCGCAACATTTTAATTAAGGAATGGGCGAGAGAGCTTAGGAAAGAAAATAAGCACCTCGTCCATCAAGCTACAACGGCTGGCGACAAGGCCATGCACGACATTCAACTGGCGGAGACTCTACACCGTCAGTGAAGGGAGGCCTGGGAAAAAAGGTCAGCCAAGCTGGAGGCCAGCAATAAAAACTATCTCGTCACTATCAAGAAGCTGTACAAGGAACCGGACCAATTGAAATTGGCCTTGAACACCATTGCAGCTGATTTGAAGGGCGAGAGAGATACTGCTCTCCTGGCCGCTGTCCAACTTAGAAAGGAGAATATCCTTCTAAGGTCCCAAAATTCCCGGCTGAAAAAGGAGGCGGCCTAGACCTTTGAGGACGCCAAGGAAGGCCTTAATCAGGTCATTGAGATGTCCAAGGACTAGGCCGTCAAGGCCTTTGAGATGCTGGCAGAGCCTCATGAAGTCCCCAGCTTTGTACGACGTCTAGAATTTCAGGAGAGCGTCCACTGTGCAATGGTGACTGCTCAAGAGCCTCCTGAATTCCTGGACTCAGATGAAGAGGTTGCTGACAAGGAAGAGTCTCCTGGGGACAACCAAGAAACACCTGTCGAATGAAGTGCCTAGTTTTAGGTTTATTCTTCTGAGTTTCTTGGCTTCTTCGCCGTTGTAGCTTAGTCTTTTTCTTCTTTTTGTTTTAGATTAAGTTGTAAGCCTTTTGACGAGTATATAATGAGATGACTTTTTACCAATGCTTGTCCTTGCTTTTATTGCACTTGTATTTTTATCAAGTATAATTGGGACTCGTCTTGTTCTTCTTAGACATCTTTGCAACTTAATTTAACAATAGATGCATCCTATCTTTGTCTTTGAACGATCTTCAAACATTTCGCAAATTAGCACAAGTACATATGAAGCTCGACCTATTTTTCGGACGGCCTTCGAGCTTAATTATTTAAAGGGTGAGTATCGTCCTTGTTTTTGGACGATTTTCAACTTCCCTTAAAGAAGCTAAGTATGAATGAGACTCGTCCTGATCTTTGGACGATCTTCAAGCTTAGTCATGGAAAGGGTGAGTTTAGTCCTTATATTTGGACGATCTTCGAACTTTCCTTAATGAAGCTAAGTATTAATGTGGCTCATCCTTAGCACTAGGCTCGTCCTAAATATTCAAAGGCTTAGTGTTTCCCCCCTTATTGGGCATGGCTCATCCTTGGACTCTTGACGAGTTTTGCACCAAGAAGGAGAGCGACCAACAGTGGCCGAGCCATAACAAACTTGTTTATTTAGGACGAACTTAGATACCTGTTTGCAATGTGTATATTGCTTGTTGATGGACGAACCTTGTTATGGCCGGCTTCCTGGAGGAAGCAACACTCGTCTTGGAGTAGTGAACCCTTACTAGGGCCTTTACTACTTAGTTGACCTTGCATTTGAAAGTAAGATTGCTTTACTAAGGCTTGCTTATTTATGGTCGGCTTCCTTTTAGGGACCATGACGTTTCTCTTACTAGAGACTATCGTCAATTGGTTAACCATATGTGTGATATACCTTTTAGGATTATTACACTGTGGCCGGTCTCTTTGAGGAAGTAATGTGCATCAGAGAAATGGTTATTCCCTGTTTTGAAGTCCATTGTCTATCTTTTACTTTGGACGTTTTATTGTTCTTTGTAATTTTGTCTAAGTTAATGTCACTTTTAAACCACTAGACTAACTGGTGGTAAAAATGCCCCAAAGTGAACAACTTAGTAAAAAATAAAGGAACAATATAAGAAGGAAGTAGAAATTGCATTATATGAATTTTGCTTGACTTCCTGGACGATCAGATAGGGTCCTTTCCAAGCTCGTCCAACAGCCTCCATCTTCCTTATAACCAAATACCCTACCTTGAGTGGTCATCTAGCAACTCTCTTGTTAAAGTCCCGAGCCATTCGCAGCTTGTACAATTGCATTCTTAGCAGAGCATTGCCCCTGACCTCTGGTACTTCGTCCAAGGACGTGCGTAATGCAGCCCAGTTGGCTTCTTCTGTGTACATCATGACTCTCAGGGTGGGTTCTTCAATCTCAATGGGCAAGACGGCTTCAAAGGCCGTAGACCAACATGAAGGGTGTCTTTCCTATAGAGTTTTTGGCCGTGGTTCTGATGGACCATAACACAAGTTGTAGTTCTTCAACCCATAGTCCCTTGGCATTATCCAGCTTTCTTTTGATTCCATTTGATAGGATTTTGTTGAACGACTCTACTTGCCCATTGGCTTGTGGGTGGGCGACTGCAGCAAAGTGGGCTTTGATTTCCCTTTCTGCCAACCAATCTTTCAGTTTAGGCGTTTCAAACTGTGGACCATTATCAAAGACGATGGACTACGGCATGCCAAATCGAGTTATAATGTTCTTCCAAATAAAGCCCTTGACATCATTCGTTGTTATACCTCGTATGGCTTAAGCCTCTATCCATTTGGTGAAGTAGTCCACAGCTACAATTACAAACTTCTTTTGCCCAACGGCTACAGGGAATGGTCCCAGAATATCCAAGCCCCATTTGGCAAAAGGAAGTGGGAACAAGATAGGAGTTAAGTAGTTGGACGGCTTCTGATGCAGATTTTCATGTTTCTGACAACTGTCACACTTCTTTGCATAGGCAATAGCATCTTCCTTTAAGGTAGGCCAGTAATACCCGAGTCCTTAAAGCCTTTTCCCCTATGCTCTTCCCCCAATGTGGGATGCACAAGATCCTTCATGGAGTTCCTCCAATACTTCTAGTCCATCCTCCCCGGTGATACACTTGAGGAGAGGACGATTGAATGACTTCTTGTAGAGGGTTTCATCCCACAACTCAAACCCGGTTGTCTCGGGATCTCGAAGGCAATCGTCCTGTCTTCTTGAATTCTATGATAGGATCCATCCAAACTGCCCCTCGGCTAAGAAACATGACTTGCTCTTGGTCAATACTCGTTTTTGGTTTAACTTCCCAAAACACTATTCTTGGTGCATCACAGTCAGCTGAGCTGGCTAACTTTGAGAGAGCATCTCGCTTGATAATTTTCTCGACCTTGGTACTTGGTAAAAAAAAAATCGTTTTAGGGGCTCAATCTCATCCTTGATCAGACGCATATATTTGCTCATTGACGCTTTTTACATTCAAAATCTCCATTGACTTGACCGACAACTAAGAGAGAGTCCGATTTGGCCTCAATCTCTAAAGCCCCAATCGCCTTACACATCTTGATCCCGGCCCGGAAGTACTTCATATTTAGCTTCATTATTGGACGCTTGGAATTGGAACCTTAGTGCATATTCATATCGGTTTTTTCACCAAATACCCCCGACAAATTAAAAAATTCACCATATACCCTCAATGTTCCAAAAATTCACCATATACCCTTGAAGTTTTTGAAAACGTTCACCAAATGCCCTTTTTCTAACTTCCGTTAACTCACCGTTAGCTTTATTTACGATTTTGCCATCATTAAGCCCTAACCCTAATTCTAATGTAACCCCAACCCTAATCTAAACCCTAATCTAACCCAACCCCTCCACCCCAGCCCCAACCCCCCACCTCCCCCCCTCCCTCCACCCCGCCCCCAAACCCCCCGCCTCCCCTCTACTCCACCGCGGCCGGCCCCCAACCCCTCTACTCCACCCGGCCGGCCCCCACCCCCCTCCCCTCCCGTCGATTCTCCCACCCCCCTCTCCATAGATTCCCCCACCCCCTCCCCCTCCCCGTCGAATTCCCCCTAACCCCACCCCCTCCTCTCCTCGTCGAATTCCCCTAACCCCACCCCCTCCCCTCTCCCCGTCGATTTCCCCACCACCTCCGCCTTCCCCGTCGAATTTCCCCTAACCCCACCCCCTCCCCTCTCCCCAGTCGATTTCCCCACCACATCCCCCTTCCCCGTCGAATTCCCCTAACCTCTTCGACTTCGAATTCCCCTAACCCCACCCCTCCCCTTCGACTTCGAATTCCCCTAACCCCACCTCTCCCCTTCGAACACCGGCGGAACACACGCACAAACGCAGAACACCGGCGCGAGTGCGGCCTCTCCGTGGAGTAGATCGAACGCAGAGAAGAAGAGCGGGGAGGAGAGAGAAGCAAGAGGGAGGGGAGGGAGGGGGTAGGGGCTGCGGCGAAGAGGAGAGGGAGGGGAGGGTGGGGGGATGCGGCGGTGGAAGGCAGGGGGGAGGGGGAGGGGGGGCTGGCAGGTTAGGGTTTACATTTTAGGGTTAGTGCTTAATGATGGCAAAATCGTAAATAAAGTTAACGGAAGTTAGAAAAATGGCATTTGGTGAACGTTTTCGAAAACTCAAGGGTATATGGTGAATTTTTGGAACATTGAGGGTATATGGTGAATTTTTTAATTTGTCGGGGGTATTTGGTGAAAAAACCGTATTCATATTTATCTCCCTGGAGATTGACAAATGATTCCGGCCCCACATCCATTGTCAGTTGATGATCCATCTACCATAAGCATCCAGTGCTTCCTTCCTTCGGCTGGATCAGATATTGGCTCTATAGTTGGCCGAGTGAGCTCAACTATAAAATCTGCCAAAGCTTTCTTTGGTTCAAAAGATATGTCAAACATGTTTAGTTCAACATCCCACTTCAGTATTCGTTCAGCGTCTTCCATCTTTTGTGAGACTTGCTTAGGGGTTGGTCAGTGTAGACTAGTATACTGTGAGCCAGGACGGGGTAGACCCAGTGGCCGACCATTGTAATACAACATCTTTCTTTGCCTCTATGTATTCCCTGGCATCTGTTTCCATTCTGTGTCCATTTGGACGAAAGTTATCCTGGGTCCTAACCACCAGGTTCTAGTCCATCTTCCTTCGGTGCTCACTACCTTCTGGCTGCTTTTCTCTGGTTGTTCTCCTAGAGGGTTCCTGAGGAATATGTCGACTTGGACCTGGACGGTTCTCCTGGGAACGCCCCCTAAGAGGAACTGGATTGTTAGATGTTGGTTCCGGATTAATTTGAAAAAAATACATGTTGTTCTTGATTTGATCTTGGACGACTGCTGCCATCTTAGTCTGAAAGTCATTGAAGACGTTCTCTAGATGGGCAGCAGTCACTGGACGTTCAAGATTCTCCTGAATAACAGGTTGTTGGCTTTGTCCAGGGACATTGATGATGGACGGAGGTCTGTCCCTTTCTCGAGGCGGTCTCTCGTGATCTACCGTATCTTCAACATTGACCGAAAACTTCGATTCCTAGCCACATTGGACGATTGATGAGTTAGTCATCGTTGCGTCTCCCCACAGACGGCGCCAAATGTTTAGTCCCCTTGTCTGGCAAGTAAACTATTTTCCCTAGATGTTCTTCATTTGGAGACTTGTGCAACGATGTCTGAATCTGGTGGATCTGAACCTGAGCTCCTTTCCCAAACCTGCAAAAAAACGACCCACCCTGGAGGTTTGGGTGGTGGTTCCCCCCCGAAGCTTAAGTCAGGTTTCAGGAGTTTGAAGGAAAAAGTAGAGATAGAGAGAGAATGTGAGAGAGTATTTCCACAGAGTAAGTTTACACTGTTTGCATTGAATTACCTTTCTCCTGATTTCAGGGGTATTTATAGTGTTTGTGATATGACTGCTGCCTTTTTAGGTTACCTTTGAATAGGGACACCCGATTGGCTAGGTAATCAAATCATGACACTTGGCAAGCTATGATTGGAGATGGATCATCAACTAATCACCTGTAGCCATTTTAGGGATCTGGCCTCTGACTAACCTTTGGGCCAAAAGGTGAGCCTTTTTTCCCATCTGAGCAAAACCCAATGGTTAAACCATGTTTCTTTATTTCTTCTGATGGGACACGTGTATGAACCTGATGGATCCATGTGTCTCAAGTAGAGCCGTTGATATTTTAGGCTACAACACATAGATATTTCACTTTCAAACACAGCAGAACCTAAAGACATGTCGGGTAATTGTTTCAAATTAACATATAATTCTCTAACAACATCCACAAAAGCATTCTAAACATCCTTAAACAAAGGCATCCAGCCTTGAAATTCCAACAATTGACAAACATCAGTTAAAATAGGCAAATCAAAATAGCCATACTCTACAGAACTTCCTGATAATACACTTCTTTCAACGATGGAGTAGAACCAGTAGAAACAGGAGTTTCAATAGATTTACCTTTTGCAGCGCGAGGAGGTCTAGCTGATACCCTTTTCCCGTGGTTCCTCTAGAAAAACCAACATATTGTTCCTCATTAACTTTTTTTGTTTCCCTCTTCATAACAGATCTGGTAATTCTCCTTCCCCTTGCCCTAGTAGAGGCAGATGGAGACCCTTGCTTTTGAGTAGTAACAATCAAATCTTGATCCTCTTTTGGTTCCTTTTCAAACCTCAGTAGATAACTCCTCTCGTAACCCTTTTAATAGTACAAGTAACATAATCCCTTCGATGTTCCCCTCGAAAAATGCCTTCACGTTTCCCCGTGGAAATTAATATATATATATATATATATATATATATGTATATACATATACATATATATATATATATACATATACATATATATATATATACATATGTATATATATATATATACATATACATATATATATATATGTATATATATATACATACATATATATATACATACATACATACATACATATATATATACATACATACATATATATATATATATATATATATATATATATATATATACACATACATACATACATACATACATACATACATACATACATACATACATACATACATACATACATACATACATACATACATACATACATACATACATACATACATATATATATACATATATATATGTAAGTATTATTTTTCTCCTCTTTATTTATTTTAGTTTCTTATGTTTATCCTCATCAAATATTCATCAACCAATTTAAAGAAATTCGAGAATATTGTTGAATTTTTCTGAAATAAAATTAGGGTTTTCTGATCTGATGTCATTTTCGTTCATTTATGAATTGAAATTAGAAGTGAGTTGTTTTGAATTTTAAGATGAACTCATTATTTTTTGTGTTGAATTTTTATTTTATTTTTGCTGATTTTTCTGAATTTCGTATTTTCGGGGAGGTGTTTGCCGGACAGAAACCTTATGTAAGTGTGATTTACTTTCTTGTTATGAGTGTTGTAGCATGATTAAGTAGATTTGATGCATTGTGAAATGTGAAGAACTTTGGTGTTTGGAAATTTGGCGCATGGAGTTAGGATGTGAGGCCACTTAGGTGTAAAACATAGATTAATAAAGTTTCTTGAATTAGGAGTCTACTTCTTGGTGGTTCAAGTCTTAAGAGGTCTCGAAGTAGTTATGGTGTTTACTAATCTCTGTCTGGTCGTTGATGATTGGTTATGGGAACAAGAAATGTTTTTCGTGCTTCTTTATTCTTTTAATGAGCCAAACTAGGTAGCCTTTTTACTTTCTTTCCTATTTAGACATTTTGCAAGCAGCCCTTGGGATCTGCCTTGAGTTAGTGTAAACCTATTATGAGATGAACTCGAGGTATGTATAATTAGTATGCCTAAGCTTCTAGAATTATGTTGAGATACCCTAAAATGCTTTTGCTTTTTGTTCAGGAAGATAGTGGGGTTCATTGTGATGAAAATATGATGTTTAGGAGGTTGAACAAGGTTATGCTTTTAAGTTTCCATGTGTTGGTGGTAAAAACAAATGGCAACAAGTTAGGTATGCAAGTAAAAAACGATAACAGAGAGTATAAATGATTATATTCAAGAATTGAAAAAACAATTCTTAATAATATGATTTTATGAAAAAATGAAAATTCTTATCCTCTACACTTTGTAAGAGGTGTTATGTGGAAGGTCTACCTCTCGATAAAGTACATAGACAAAAGGATTAAGCTCAGTGTGAACATGTTAAGTGAGGATATTGTTAAGGGCCCAATTCTGAGTGCGTTGTGAACTAGTGGCTGGATAATTGATACATGGGCGCTTTGGAACTTTGGATCCCTTTACTATTGAAGGTTGAAGGATTTGTTTCAGACTATGAGCATGTTTAAAAGATGAACATGTAGTTTACACTTTCTTTTTACAATTGTGATTATTTTTTGGAATAAAAGCTCACTAAAGCCAGGTATAGCATATCTGAAGAGTTATAGTCCTTGTCATTGATAGGCGTGTCGCGCACCTAACAAAAATAAATAACCTAACTAATCATCCTAACTATGTAGTAGGGTAAGTCAGAGTCGATCCCACAGAGAGAAAGTTGTTCTATGATTAGCCCTTAAATAATGGTAAGACTGAAGGAGTTTAATATCAAAGATGATCGAATCAACTATACTAATCAAACTATAAATAAAAGACTCTATAGTTAAGTATCCCCACTAATTTAAAATACCCAAATCCGTCAAAACCCAACTCCCATTGTGATCAAGACAGTGGAATCATAACAATACTAGTTATCCCAAATCTAGTATTGAAATATGCACAATCAATTAAGCAAGAACAATTCAACAATTAATTTGGGAATTTGAAGAAATAATCATGAATTAATTCATACTAGGGTTCACATTAACAATAGATAGAAGAACTACTCAAGCATAATTGAAAATAAATAAAGAAAATAGAGAACAATAGTTAAAATTTATAATAATAAACAAAGAGAAAAGAAGAAGAAAATAAATACTTGAATTAATGGAAGAAAGGTAGAGTCTTGGAGAACAATGAAGATCTACAAGTTTCTCTCTAGAAACCCTAAAAATCGTATACAATCCATCTCCATTTCCCATCATTAAATGAATAAAAGGTATTTATAACTTCCTAAAATAACAAAACCGACAAAATAGAAAGCGCTACGGAGCAGACCAACACGGGCGTGTCAATAATGACACGGACGTGTTGACCTGCTACTACGTAAATATCCTACGACAAAAAAGCTACTGCCTCGAAGAAATCGAATGACACGAGACGTGTCATAAGTGACACGTACGTGTTGTCCCGTAATTGTCGATTCTCCACTCAACTTCGAACAGCTATAACTTTTGATCCAGAGCTTTGTTTGGTGCATGTAATATATCGTTGGAAAGCTCATCAAGTCTAATTTTCAACCCAGTTAGAATCACATCATTATAATTTTTGTGTCAAAAGTTATGGTTAAAACGGTACATAGGTGCCATATTTCGCAGAAATACACAAAGTCGTTTGTATCTTCTTCAACTGTAATCCGTTTTGGGCACATGATATATAGTTTTGAAGGTCATACAAGTGCCTTAATAATCATGTCCTGAAAAAGGAGTCCAAAGTACATGAGATTACATCAAAATACCAAACAACCCGTGAAAGCACCGTAGCTGATAAAAAGGGACCTAACACTTGTGGAAAAGACTCATCATCGATCCGGTCAAAATAGGTCTTACTGATCCGATTTTTGACCGGAACAGATGGGGTAGGAGCTGTAAAATAAAATTTACTGATCCGGTTCACGATTAGATCAGTTAATATGTAAACTGATCCGATTTCTTCAATGACTGGATCAGCTAATGTGGCAGACTCTGCTTTCTCGTTTTTTCTCTTAGCTCATTACGAGCCATGACAAACTTCACATATTATCATCCACAAATCACGATCAAAGAAACATACACAACGAACCATATATCTCAGATTAACAACCACAAACCAAACAAAATATCATCCACAAACGACGAGGAATCGAGAAAATTACAGAAAAATAAAGGGAAAATTTCGAAAAATTGAACGTTAAAGAAATTTACAGAATACTACATAACAATTACAGAAAATTACAAAAATTAAAAAAAACAAAGCAAGTCTAGATATAATTACGAACAATTAATGAAAATAATTGAGAACTAATCAAAAGACAAAAAAAATAAGAAACACATAAACTCAAATCCTAGATCTAATTTGTCAAACCTATCAACTTGTTGTAGATCTAATTAGAAAATTAAAAAAGACATTACAGAATTTCTTCGGTGATGAAGAAACTGGTCTGAGTTCTTCGAAATTGGTGCGGAATTGCTCGATGGTTGGAGTTTTCGAAGATGAACAAGCGAAGATGAACTCATTGTGCGAAGATGAATAAGCGAAGATGAACCCACCCACTGTGCGAAGCGGAATTCTTCGGTGATGAAGAAACGACCCACTGTGCGAAGATGGTTGAGCGAAGATGGTTGTTGGTGCGGAGGGGTTGAAAGGAGGAGTGCGAGAGGAGAGGAGGGAAAATGAGGATTGAGGGAGGAGAGAGAAGAGAACAGAGGGTGGCGTGGTGAACAGAACAGAGGACGACGAGGCTAGGGTTGAGGAGCATTGAGTGAGGAGAGAGAAATTGTGGGAGGAGGGAGAAATAATGTTAGTGCTGAAATGTTGAGGGAAGAGAGATAATATGGGCTGGAGAGCTGACGCTTTATATAACCGGTTGGGCTCCTAATGTGGGCTGAAGAGTTGAGCCTTGGAGAGAACCGGATCAGATTACAAAATTGATCCGGTTCTATCAAAACCGGATTAGATTATTAGCCCAAAAAATTGCGCTAATAAAATTGCGAATTTACTTATCCGGTTTTGGGAGAACCGGATCAGTTTGTATGTGTCATATAAGGTTTTTTCCACTAGTGTAAATATGCATAAATGCAATGTAAATGCTCTAATGCATGAAAATGCACCATAATATGCAACTAAATGATGTTAGAATATGCACTTATCAAACTCCCCCAAGCTAAACATTTGCTTGTCCTCAAGGAAACCAAACCAATTCACAATGGAAGAATAAAATGAACTTTTGTACAGAACTTATACGTTCAACCATTCAATCTCCAAGACATGAAATTTAGGTATATGAAAGATATTATAATTATAAGATTAGACTAAGATAGACCACAAATCACACCTCATATAAATTCGTGTAATCGCAACTTGACTCACCATGGTAAACCACAAACCTTCCCCCAAGGTAGACTCAAATAAACTCGATAAACCTCACTTTAGTCGAGCACACTTTCCCTCATGTATTTATGGGTTATGAAATTTCCACTCAAACATATACCACGTCGACTCGAATGAAGTATTTTTCTTTAAACTTGACTATCGTCTCATCCTTCACTTAAAAATGGCAAAAACATGCATATAGATTATGAGGACTTACAAAGGGTTGTTGTGTGGCTAAGGTAAGGGTAGGAAAATATTTGGGAATGTATTGCTAAAAGTCAACTAGTGGAGGAAATAACATTTTAACATCTATGGCCATTAGATGCAAAAGCCAGAAAAACTTCTACTAGAAGTTCAACAACACATTGCCAATAATAAATCAAGATAATACCCATCCAAATCAACTCCAACAAACATTATGTCAACTTTTATTCAATCGTTTTTTTTTCCACTTCTTTTTTTTTTTTTCAATTTTTTCAGAATTATTCTTCACAAGTTCTTCATCATTCTTTTCATTTTGCACTTTTACACTATAATTTTAAGCATTTTTTTCTTTCAACATATTTTCTTCCAATAATTACCGAAAAACCACAAACACAAGCTCAAAACATGAACTTTAATGCTACTCCACTTAGCAAGGCTTTGGTAGAGAAATCATAAAAGGCTAGAGGCTTGTAATGTAGGTTGATCAAGAGAATGGGATATCAAAAGCTCAACATGGGTTAATTAAAGGGAATAATATGTATAAAAAGAAAAATGTCTAAAGGCTCAAAACAATGAAAAGAACGCCTCAATCATATCAACACATGCATATGCCACATAAATCTCAAGGAGTGCCAATGCAAGTTCAAGAGTCATACTTCATGAGGAATATCACACAACAAAAAATAGAAGACTGATATAGATATGTTAGTCTATAAGTTTGAAAAATCCTCACTAGGCTTATGCTTACCAACTAAAATCAAGTCTTCCTTAGGGAATGCCAACCAACTTTACCACAAACCATTCAAGTTGCAAAACAATCGTCGTACCATGAAGCAGTCAATGAAGTCTAACTCAATCTTGTAAAATTTAACTACAATATCCAAGATATGCTCGAATCTCATGAATTATCAATCTCATAAATTAAAACATATATTTCCTGTACGAATGTAACAAAAAATGCAAAACTAAACTAATATGCTCCTAATACTAAGAAAGCAATAGATCATAACTCACTTTTGTAGGAATCACGATTGCACTTAGCATGTGCAACAAGCCCTTTAAACCCCTAGGCTGCCCTAGTGGACGAGTAAGGTCTCGTGAAGGTTTTCAGAAGGCATACCCACAAAGCCAAACTATGCAAATATGCAGAAGAAATAAAAAAAAATACCTAAACGAAAATATGTGCAAAGTTATGACCAAAAAAGTATATCCTCCCCCAAGCTAAATAACACATTGTCCTCAATGTGAAAAAGAAATATAGGGAGGGGAAGGAAAAGGAAAACATCCACAACCACATAACAGGATCAACTTCCTCAATCACACAATCAAGTTGAACCAAAATAAATGGCAAAAAGAGATATGACTCTCAAAAATTTGAAGAGGGGGAAAGGAAAGAGTATACCAAAAGTGTTGTGGGTGAAAACCCTTAGTTGAACCTCCTCATAGAGCATAAGATCAAGTACCTAGAAATTAACCTCAATGAATAATAGGAACTCAACCCCTGGATCACAATTTGCACAAATTTTATAAGTTATTAATCAAATAAAAAATTAGAATTTCTTAAATCTAAAATTTAAAAAAAAAGGTTAGAAAACTTGGGTTGCCTCCTAGGAATAGCTCATCAAAGCCCTTAATAAGTTGTCAAATACATCTGCATGCATCTCACAAAAAAACAAATAATATACAAAAGAAAATGTAAAATAAATTAGTTCTAATTCTCTACAAGACCTGTAAAAAGGAAAATCAAAGAAAAAGTTATATCCACAAGAGAAGGAAGAAAAATAAAAATTATTAGTCTTTTTACACGACCCAACAGGTTGGGGAAAAATCGAATGCATAAATTACATGATCACAGAAGTCATTCGAAGAGGGAGAAATAAGGAATGGTGGAGGATATAATATAGGGAAAAAAAGGAATGAGGTCAAGTTTTTGAGAGAAAGGAACATGAGACTCAAAAACAATAGGCGGAACCGATAAAGAATCATGAATCACATCACTCTCATCTATAGACTTCTCCAAGAAAGGTTTTTCAACTAAGGGTTCTTCCTCCTTTAAAATATCCATCACATTGATTTTTCCTATACTTTGAACATCAATCCCATAACACTCATTTTCTATCCAACCCACATCATCATCATCATAAATATACGGTTGGGGATGAGAATTTTGAGTATAATAATCAAATTCATATTGGGGTGAGGGGGTGAAATCATTCATTAAAATCACATCACAAGACAAAATATCATGAGAAGTAGAATAACAATTAGAACAATAAGGAGGTGGTGTAATGTAATTTGGGGGTGAAGGAACTAGTCTAGCTGATAAAGACATCTCCCACTCATAAGTATCCCTTGCCAACCACTCAATTAAATCCCAACAGTAATCAGGAGATTGGAATTGAAATCCTTCATTAGACATAGATTCTTCCACCATCCTAGTTTCTTCATTTAACCCCTCATGAATTACTAGGCACATATCCCATAATTCAATTCCATGATTAGGACCAATAAAATCATCAAGTCTATGATAGTATTTCCAAAACACTTCATTCTCATATTGAGGAAAAGAAAAAATTGCTCTAGAATTACTAGCATGAATTTGGGGTTCAAGGAACATATATTGTAATTCATAAGAACTCATGCAAAAATTGGGAGAATTTTGATATGATGCATCAAAACTATAAACATGAGAACCATAAGAATTATGATTATGTTGCCTGTCAGAAAAATTATCCCCATCAAAATAATAATATGACTCCATGATACGAAAAAAGAAAAAAAATATTCACAAAAGAAAGTAAAAAAATATATACTGTCTAGTCTCACCAACAATAAAAACTAAATTAAACCAAATGTCTCCCCAGCAACGGCGCCAAAATTTGATAGGCGTGTCGTGCACCTAACAAAAATAAATAATCTAACTAATCCTCCTAACAATGTAGTAGGGTAAGTCAGAGTCGATCCCACACAGAGAAAGTTGTTCTATGATTAGCCTTTAAATAATGGTAAGACTAAAGGAGTTCAATATCGAAGATGATCGAATCAACTATACTAATCAATATATAAACAAAAGACTCTATATTTAAGTATCCCCACTAGCATGAATTAGTACAATAACAATTCCTACCCAAACTAGTCAACTAAATGTACACAAGGAAAAGTGCACCCTATAAAATACCATAAACCTCTCCCGAGTATCTATGGCTTCCTTAATATGCACTCAAGCCTTCTCCCGTGGAATCATGCAAATTAAAGACATTAAACACGCCACTCTATCTTCCTAACAATCCATTTTACCTACTCCCGTGGAAAACTTCATGTCCTTAATTGAAATACCCAAATCCGTCAAAACCCAACTCCCGTTGTGATCAAGACAATGGAATCATAACAATACTAGTTATCCCTAATCTAGTATTGAAATATGCACAAGCAATTAAGCAAGAACAATTCAACAATGAATTTGGGAATTTGAAGAAATAATCATGAATTAATTCATACTCGGGTTCAACTTAACAATATATAGAAGAACTACTCAAGTATAATTGAAAATAAATAAAGAAACTAGAGAACAATAGTTAAAATTCATAATAATAAACAAAGAGAAAAGAAGAAGAAAATTAATACTTGAATTAATGGAAGAAAGGTAGAGTCTTGGAGAACAATGAAGATCTACAAGTTTCCCTCTCTAACTTCTCTCTAGAAACCCTAAAAAGTGTATACAATCCATCTCCATTTCCCGTCATTAAATGAATAAAAGGTATTTATAACTCCCTAAAATCACAAAACATACAAAATAGAACGCGCTATGAAGCGAGACCAACACGGGCGTGTCAATAATGACACGGACGTGTTGACCCGCTACAACGTAAATATCCTACGACAGAAAAGCTACAGCCTCGAAGAAATCAGAGTGACAAAAATGTGTCATAAGCTTTGTTTGGTGCATGTAATATATAATTGGAAAGCTCTTTAAGTCTAATTTTCAACCTAGTTAGAATCACCTCATTGTCATTTCTTTGTCAAAAGTTATGGTTAAAATGGTACATAGGTGCCATATTTCGCACAAATACACAAAATCGTTTGTATCTTCTTCAATTGTAATCCGTTTTGGGCACATGATATATCGTTTTGAAGGTCATTGTCCTTAAGAAGGAGTCCAAAGTACCTGAGATTACATCAAAATACCAAACAACTCGTGAAAGCACCGTAGCTTATAAAATGCAATGTAAATGCTCTAATGCTACATGAAAATGCACCCTAATACGCAACTAAATGATGTTAGAATATGCACTTATCAGTCATTTATTTATGCTATTATATTCTAGCTCGACATGTTTATTGAAATCTGCTGAATGTATTACCTGGATCTAGATGCATGTTGAGGGCATGGATATGGAAATTGACTTATCGAACCTTGTGTCTGTCAACTCAGTGTTTGCTGCCTTGTTCGGGTAAACTATTATGAGTTTCGTCTGGTGCAGTTCGTCTTTCCTCCATTGCTTAGAAATTTTCTTTCTTAGTATACAGGGATTTCTTATCAAGACAACCATATCTGCTAATGTGTTGGAAGAGGCCTTGGGTGGAACTGTGACTGTCCACCCACTTCCTGTTGAAACATCAGTTAATGGGAAGGTAATTGCTTGATTGACACTTACATATGTACAAACCATGCAGCGATCTTTTTCATATCCGATTTGGGTACTACATTTAGCAAAAACGTAGTATATTAATCCGTGAAGGTGGTATACTGAATTATAAAAGAAGTATATGACAACTAATATATAAACCACAAAATTTATAATTATATTAGATATGTTAAAGGCTATTATAATGCTTTTTGGATTTAATATACCATTTATGTTTTGTCCTCCACTTGTCCAACAAGTAAACTATAGGCTGAGCTTTCTTGTCTAGCAAGTAAATGAGTATCCCTTAGATGTTCTTCCTTGGAGACTTGTGCAACAATGTCTGAATCAACTTAGTCCAAGCCTGAGCTTCGTTCCCAAACCTGCAAAGAGGGACCCAGCTCGGGAGGTTTTGGTGGTGGTTCCGCCACCGAAGCTTAAGTCAGATATCAGGAGTAGTAGAGAGAAAAGTAGATCTAGAGAGAGAAAGTGAGAGAGTATTTTTACAGAGTAACTTTGCACTGTTTTGCATTGAATTCCTTTCTCCTGATTTCAAGGGTATTTATTGTGATAACAAGGTGATAACTATCCTTAAAATCTGCCCTAGAATAGTGGCATCTGATTGGTTAAGGAATCAGATCATGACACGTGGCAGGCTATGATTTATGAGGGTTCATCAACCTCTCACTGGCAGCCACCTCCCAGGGCTGGGCTCTGACTATATCTTGGGCCAGAAAAGTAACTTTTTCTCCCAACTGAATATAACCCAAAAGTTAAAACCTTTATACTCTATTTTTTGGGAGAGGACACGTGTATGGCTCTGATGAGCCTAAGTGTCTTTAAAGAAGCCGTAGATGTTAGGCCACAACATTTGCCCCTAAAAGGGTTTTCACTATTGGCCCATCTGACGGTTAATACCCTTTTACCCAAGGTAGTTTTGTTCAAATTCAAAATGAAGGCAATGACGCGCCTTTTCCTGGATTTTACCGGTCATAATCGACCATTACCCTTTCTTCGGTCATCCTTGACCGGCTCCACAGGTTTCTTACCCCTCTATATATAACCTTGGGGTGAGGACATTAAATCATTTCACACCTTGAACGAATTTTTCTAGAGAGAGAAGCTCTGCAAATTTTTGTAGAGAGAGAAAGAGAGATCGCCCAGCTTCAGCCTTCTTCACCGAATCGTCCAGGCGCTTTAGCAGGTATCTTTTCTTTGTTATTTTACTCTTCTTTATTCATTATTTTTTCTTAGAAAATCAATAAAATGGAATCTTCTTCGTCAAATAATCCTAGCCGACCAAGAGCTTGTCATGACCCTAGAACCAATACTTCTTCTTCGGCACATTCTAGAGTTGGGACTCTTCTGGCCGAGTATATATTTTTTTGTGGTTTTGGCCGAGAAAGTCAGACGACCTAGTCTTTACCTGTGCAGGGTAATCTGGCGCGCGTCAAGCAAACGACCCGTCTAAGACGAAAGGTAATACTCCCTTCACATAGTTCAGATATGGAGGAATCTACTGGACGAGTTCCAGATGAGGCAAGGGAGGCTCAAAGTGCTGAGCCTTTTGTCGGGCCTCCTTCGCCTGACCGCAATTTAGAACACTCCGAAATAAACCCTGAGGCCAGTCATTCTGGCAGGGACGTCAATATGGAGGAAACCGGCGAAGATAATAACGGCAGTGAATCTGACGCTGCCAAAGAATCAGACGAAGCCTCTACTACCTCGTCTGAGATTAGAAGACGCTTAGGTTCCCTTTCAGACCCCGCCTTCATTTTGGTCAATCGTAAATGGCTAGAGAAAAAAGGACCAGACCCTAGTTATTTATCCTCCTACATGCCAATGCCGGGCTTCTCCTTTGTCATTCCAAATAAGGACACGACGATTCTGAGTGCCCCAAAGAACCACTTCGCCGTCTACAAGCTGGCCTTGGACGTGGGATTAAGGTTCCCCCTTCACGAGTTTATAGAACAAGTGCTGCAGTACTACAACATCGGCTATAAACAGCTGGCTCCAAATGCTTGGCACAACGTCCTAACGTTTATGCGGCTAAGGTCCCTGAGGTACAACGGCACAACGTCCTAACATTTATCCAGTTAGCTGCGCAGCCTGACCCTCTCTATCCAAGCCTTCACCCATATTCACTATGCGGCTAAGGTCCCTGGGGCCATGGACGGGGCATGGCTCAGCATCTGCAACCGCCCCGGCTTCATGGCCGCTTGGGGCAAACCGTCGAAGATGCACGAATGGAAAGCTGACTTCATCTTCTTACGGGCGGCCAACAACTATGCCACTGAGGGCTATAGGTTTTATAATCGATCTGTCACAAATACTGGGAGGAAGCGGTCCTGGCTGGAGTTGGAGGACAACTTCGACGAAGAGGTTGTGGAGTACTTCAGAATAAAGGAGTACTCTAGGCCCGACCAACGATCTTTTAAGGGGCCAGCTAACTGGATACCCTTTAAAGAAATGTTTTACCATGACGACTTCTTAGTCGCCGTCGGCTTGCGGGTGGCCGATGATAGAGGTATACATTCAAATTCTCCAAGTAAAACTCTTCGTCCATAGTATATATCGGACTAACCCTTTTTCGTTTCTTTTTTGCAGACTCGGCCAGAACACGTCTCAAGGCTTCTTGGACGGGAGATATAAGCATGTCAAAATTCACAGACAACTTGTGGAAGGAATAAGCCAAGAGCAGCGCCGAGAAAAGGGCTGAAACACTGGTAAAACATATATATATATCCTCTCTTTTTTTCTTTTTCTTTTTTTTTTTTGGACGAGGATCATTCTGACCCGACAAGAATTTGCATCCATCCTTTGGACGAGAATCACCTGAAGAAGGAAAGCATCCAAGCATGGACGACCACCTTCCTTGGGCCATTCTCGTCTGAGATATTGGAAGTCTTTGGACGAGTACCATTTGGACTCGTCCAAGCCGTTGTTCCTTTCTCTTGGACGAGAATCACATGAAGAAGGAAGGCGTCCATGCTTGGACGTGCACCTTCTTTGGGCCCTTCTCGTCTGATATATTGGAAGTCTTTGGACGAGTACCATTTGGACTCGTTCAAGCCGTTGTTCCTTTCTCTAGATGAGAATCACTTGAAGAAGGAAGGCGTCCATGCTTGGACGACCGCCTTCTTTGGGCCCTTCTCGTCTGAGATGCTGAACGTCTTTGGACGAGTACCATTTGGACTCGTCCAAGTCGTTATCCCTTTCTCTGGATGAGGATAACCTGAAGAAGGAAAGCGTCCATGCTTGGATGGCCACCTTTTTTGGGCCATTCTCGTCTGAGAGGCTTTAAGTTCTGGAACTGGACGAATAGTTGATTTCCTGTCTTTGGACGGGAGTCATTTTAGTCCGTCCACTTTTGGACGGCCTCCTTCTTTGTATCAACTTCGTCAGTATTCGAAAATCTCTTCGGACGAGTTTCCCTTTGGACGAGATTCCCGTAGGAAAGGAGGTGTCCATTATGGGACGCCTTCCTTCTTTGGGTGATTTTCGTCTGAAGCCTTATTTTCGTCTGAAGCCTTGTAATTTGTTTTTAGCTTTTGCTTTTTGGACGACCATTATTGTAACTTGATCATTTCTTGCAGAAAAATGCTCCTACAAACAAACTTCCACCTGGGAAGTCATCTTCGTCCAAGAAGAGGCCTACAGCGGCCGCGGACCAGCCTCCAGCAAAAAAGCCGAAGGGCTTTACCAGGAAGAGGGCGGAGAAGACTACTCCTGCTGGTGAAGTGGGGGAAAAAGCCATGCCTCCGCCGAAGGACAAGGTCCTGAAAATGGAACCTTCCGCTGCTGTCCCTATCGTGGGGGAAAAAGGTCCTGACCCTGCTGGTCAGTTGGACGTTCTTCCTGCGGATTCTGCTGAGCTCAAACCAGAGTCGGCTTTGGCTTTGGTCATTCCAGAGCCGGAGACGGCTAATGAGAACTACCCGGGTTTCAGCGGCCCGGTAGCCAAGCTGGTTTCGCAGATGCCGCTAGCTGTTAGGACGACTTCCATCTCGTCTGGTGAGTCGTATTATCCGAACATAGTTAGGACAGGGCGGGTCGGCGGACGATCCATGAGCCCATCCAATAGACAAGCCATTGTCCTTCCAATCAAGATAACTGACTTCCTCCCTCTTTCAGATAAGGGCAAAGGACCAGCTTTACCCTCAGCTACTCCCACCCTTGATTCGAACGAAGAGTCTTCTGCGGCTTTTGCTAAAATGTCCAAAGCCGAAAGAGATCGGCTTAAGCAGGAGCTCTTCAAATGTTACCCTAAATCCTATATCAAAGGATTAAGGGGAGCATCGGCCGGGCATGTGGGCTACATGTCTCAACTTGCTGCTGAGGTGTAACTTGCTGCCGCTTTTGTTTTATACTTGTACGAATTTATTCTTTTTTGTAACTCGTCGAATGACTTGTTTGGTTTTCCTTGTTTCAGCTTTTTGCTCGCAGCATGCTAACTGAAGAGTGGGCGAGGGAGCTTAGAAAGGAGAACAAGCAGCTCGTCCACCTTGCTACAACGGCAGGCGACAAAGCCATCCATGACATTAAAATGGCCAACACTCTCCATTGTCAGTCATTGGAGGCCTTGGAGAATAGATAATCAATCCTAGAATCCGAGAACAAGAAATATCTTGTTTCCATCAACAAGCTGTACACGGAACAAGACCGGCTGAAAATGGTCTTAGACACCCTCTCACCTGAGTTGAAGGGTGAAAGGGATACTGCTCTTCTTGCCGCGGTCCAACTGAGAAGGGAGAATATCCTCCTAAGGGCAAGAAATGCCCGTCTGCAGAAGGAAGCAGCCCAGTCTTTTGAGGACGCCAAAGAAGGCTTGGCTCAAGTCATCAAGACGTCCAAAGACTGGGCAGTCAAGGCCTTTGAGATGTTGGCCGAGCCTACTGAGGTCCTCAGCTTCATTCGTAGTCTGGAATTTTAACAGAGTGTTCATCGTGCCATGGTATGTGCCGAGGAGCCTCCGGAATTCCTAGACTCGGACGACGAGGCTGTGGTTGAGGAAGAGAAACCTAAAGACGACCAAGAAACTCGCCCTGAAGATGATGCCTAGTTTTAGGTTTATTTTCTTAAGTTTCTTGGCTTGTTTGCCGTCGTAGCTTCGTCTCTTTTAGCCTTATGTTGTAAATTTTTGCCAAATATATATGAAAAAGACATTTTGCCAATTGCTTGTCCTTTCTTTTCTTGCATTCCAATTTTGACCAAGTATAAAATGAACCTCGTCTGGAAAAAGGACTCATCCTGGAAAAGGCAATGTCCTTGTCTTTAAACGACCGCAAATCTTTTTAGAATGTATGTACAAGAAGAGACTCGTTCTGGACTTCTGGACGGTCTACAAAATTTGAATAGAGTAAGCTTTGTCAACCCTGATCCTTGCCCTTGGACGATCGTAGAATTTCTAACATTTAGCGATGTATAAAGTGCTACTCGTCCTGAATTTTTGGACTGTACAAAGCTTGGTTAGAGGAGGAGTACCATCCTTGTTCTTGGAAGATCACAAGACTTTTACGAAAAAGTTGTCCAAGTACTTTGTGAGAATCGTCCTTGACACTTGGACGGTTTTCTCCTTCAGACGAGTCTTGCCCGAAGGGGGAAAGCAGCCAATACATATCGGTTTTGTGGACGAACCACGCTTTAGCCGTTTTTCTCGAGCTGGTAATCCTCGTCCTGCAGTATTGAACCATCAGAAGGGCATCTATTGCCTAGTTCATTCTGGTTTTCGGACGACTTTCTTTCTTTAGCTCGTCCTATAGGCTTGTCTCATCCCCTCTTCTTGGGTTAAGCTCCACCGTATATGGTGGACGAGCCATAGTCCAAGAAGGAGAGAGGCCAACATTGGTCAAGCCTGCGGAAATTGCTAAGGACAAGCTTTAGATACATGGTCTAACCATGTCTTAGCCGGCTTCCTTGAGGGAGTAACACTCGTCCGGAAGTAGTGATCCCTTACTAGGGTCTTTACTACTTAGCTGTCCGTGTATTTGAAAGTAAGTATCCTTTACTAAGGGCTTATTTCGGGTCAGCTTTCTCTTAGAGACTTTGACGTTTCCCTTACTAGAGATTTGTCAATTTGATTGCCATTTATGTGTTGTCAACTTTAGGTTGTTATATTTTTGGCCGGTCTCTTCGAGGGAGTGATGGTCGGCATAGAAGTGAGTATTTTTTGACGCTCTATTGTTTTTGTATTTTTGTCCAAGTTATTGTCACTTTTAGACTAGTAACTGATTTAATGCCCCAAAGTAAACTAACTTGGTAAAAATAAACAAAGGCGATAAGAAAGTAGGAATTGTATTATATGAATTTTGCTTGACTAAATGCCATGATACATGTATACAATTCTTTTTTTTTTCTAGCATGTGCCGTGGCACTTTGGAGTTTCTACGAACTACCGGCTAGAATCCTGACGATGAACTGAGTTAGACGTGGTACTTCTTCAGATTGTCTGAGTTCCAAGTGCGTTGTATAACTCGTCCATCCAGATCTTGGAGACGAAAGGTTCCACTGCGCAGCTCTTGGATAATCAAATAAGCTCCTTTCCAATTTGGTGTTAGTTTCCCCAGTTCTTTAGCTCGTCCAACCGCTTCCATATTCCTTAGAACAAGATCCCCCACCTTGAGTGGTCATGTAGCGACTCTCTTGTTAAACTCTCGGGCCATTCACAGCTTGTACAATTGCATTGTTAGCAAGGCATTGCCCCTGACTTCTGGTACTTGATCCAAAGCCGTGCGCAATGCAGCCCAGTTGGCCTCGTCCGTGTACAACATGACTCGCAGGGTGGGTTCTTCAATTTCAATGGGCAAGACGGCTTCACCGCCATAAACTAACATGAAGGGTGTCTCCCCTGTAGAATTTTTGGCGGTTAATCTGATGGGCCATAACACTAGCTGTAGTTCTTCAACCCATTGTCCCTTGGCGTTATCCAACTTCCTTTTGATTCCTTTGGATAGAATCTTGTTGAAGGACTCTACTTGCCCATTGGCTTGTGGGTGGGCAACTGCAGGCGAAGTGAGCCTTGATTTCTCTTTTTCGCCAACCGGTCTTTCGGTTTAGGCATTTCAAACTGTGGACCATTATCAAAGACGATGGACTGCGGCATGCCGAAACGAGTTATAATGTTTTTCCAAATAAAGCCCTTGACGTCGTTTGTTGTTATACCTCGCATGGCTTCAACCTCTATCCATTTAGTGAAGTAGTCCACAGCCACTATCACAAACTTCTTTTGTCCAGCGGCCACAGGGAAAGGTCATAGGATATCCATGCCTCATTTGGCAAAAGGCAGAGTGAACAAGATAGGAGTTAGGTAGTTGGACGGCTTCTGATACAGATTTCCGTGCTTCTGACAACTGTCGCACTTCTTTGCATAGACGAGGGCATCTTCTTTTAAGGTAGGCCAGTAATACCCCGTCCTTAAAGCCTTTTCTCCCAATGCTCATCCCCCAATGTGAGATGCACAAGCTCCTTCATGGAGTTCCTTCAGAACCTCTAGACCATCTTCCCTGGTGATGCACTTGAGGAGAGGACGATTGAATGACCTCTTGTAAAGAGTCTCATCCCATAATTCAAACCACTTGTCTCTAGCCTTCACATACTTAACCTCTACAGGGTCCGGAGGCAACCGTCTTGTCTTCTTGTATTCTATGATAGGCTCCATCCATACTGCTCCTCGGCTAAGAAATATGATTTGTTCTTGGTCAATGCTCTTTTTGGGTTTGACTTCCCAAAACACTTGTTCTTGGCGCATCACCTTCGCCCGAGCCGGCCAATTTTGAGAGAGCATCTGCTTGATGATTTTCTGACCTTGGTACTTGGTTGAGAACAAATCGTTTCAAAGGATCAATCTCATCTTTGAACAAACGCATATATTTGCCCATCGATGCTTCTTTACATTCAAAGTCTCCATTGACTTGACTGACGACCAAGAGAGTGTCCGATTTGGCCTCGATCTCCAGAGCTCCTGCCGCTTTACACATTTTGATTCCAGCTAGAAGTACTTCATATTCAGCTTCATTATTGGACGCTTGGAGCTGGAATCTTACCGCATATTCGAACTTGTCTCCTTCCGGAGATTGACAAATGATTTTTGCCCCACATCCATTGACAGTGGACGACCCATCAACCATGAGCGTCCAATGCTTCCTTCCTTCAGCTGGATCAGATATTGGCTCTATAGTTGGCCGAGTAAGTTCAACTATAAAATCTGCCAAGGCTTGCCCCTTAATGGCTTTCCTTGGTTCAAATGATATATCGAACATGTTAAGCTCAACAACCCATTTTAGCATTCGTCCGGCAGCTTCCATCTTTTGCAGAACTTGCTTTAGAGGTTGGTCAGTGTAGACGAGTATACTGTGCGCCAAGAAATAGGGCCTTAACTTTCTGCTGGCCATGACGAAGGCCAATCCAAATTTCTCAACTGGAGTATACCTATTCTCCGCATCCTTGAGCACATGACTCACAAAGCATATTGGGACTTGCACGGACTCTCTTTCAGCGAGCAGAACAACACTCATAGCCTGAGTGGATACAGCCAAGTATACAAACAGTTTCTCCCCCTCAGCTGGACTGACCAACGTAGGCAGCTACCGAAGGTGATCTTTGACTTGCTGAAGCGCTTGCTCAACCTCTGCTGTCCATTCAAACTTGGCCTTTTTCTTGATAGTAGCGAAGAAGTGATGGCACTTGTCACCTGACTTGGACAAGAATCGCCCAAGGGCAGCCAAGCAACCCGTCAGTCGTTGATCTTCCTTTATTTTTGACGGGGATTTCATGTCTAAAATAGCTTCGAAGTTTTCTGGGTTGACTTCTATTCCCCTCTGATCTACCAAGAAACCTAAGAACTTCCCAGACAAGACTCCAAATACACATTTGCTGGGGTTCAATTTTAACTTGTATTTTCTGAGAGCCTCGAAAGTCTCTCTCAAATCACCAACATGACCTTCTTCTTGCCGACTCTTGACTATCATATCATCAATATAGGCCTCCATGTTTCTTCCCAACTGTGGCTGGAAGACGGTATTAATCAATCTTTGAAAGGTGGTCGACGCATTGCGTAGGCCGAATGGCATTCTCAACCAGCCATACAGCCCCTTTTCAGTAATGAAGGACGTTTTGTCCTGATCCTCTGACCACATGGGGATTTGATGAAAACCTGAATAGGCGTCCATGAAGCTTAGCAAGGCATGGCCGGCTGTGGAGTCTACCATACGATCCAACTTAGACAAAGGGAAACTGTCCTTAGGACAAGCCTTGTTGAGATCAGTGTAGTCCACACACATCCTCCAAATGCCATTAGGCTTTGGCACCCTGACCACATTTGCTATCCATTCTGGATAATAGGTTTCTCTAATGGACTTTGACTCGAACAACTTCTGAACTTCCTGGTCAACCGCCTGACTTCTGGCCGGTCCTAAATGCCTTTTCTTCTGACGAACAGGTTTTAAATTTGGATCAACATTCAACCGGTGGACGGCTATCTCTGGATCAATTCCAGGCATTTCTTTAACACGATAAGCGAACACGTCTTGATATTCTTTCAGCAAGCTTATTAGAAGGCCCTCAAATCAAGAGAGAGGGAAGAACCAATCTTTAAAGTTCGCTCTGAATAAGCCTCATCCAAACAGACATCTTCTGGAACTTCCACCGGCTCTAGACGTTCTATTGCTAGTCCCATGATGGCCATCACTTCATCAGACGAAGGAGGTTCTTCCTTGACGGGCTCATACTTTCTTTTCTTGCTGGGGAGATGTTTAGACGTTTTCCTTTAGGGCGCGAGAGGCGTCTGAGGACTCTCAATTGCCAGCTTCAACGAGGCCACTTGGTCCTTTACACTTTCAGACGTTTTTCTTTCGCCAGCAACCTTCGTCTTATCTTTCCCAATTTCAGACGTTTTCCGTACGCCACCGATCTTCGTCTGGTCTTCATTGCATGCTTTCCATGATGACGGCTTGAGGGTGGTTAGGTAACATTCCCTAGCCGCCTGCTGGTCTCCATACAAGGAGCCAATCTTGTCATCATCACTCTCATACTGCATAAGCATCAAGTGAGTTGCTATTACAGCTTTAACATGATTCAAAGTTGATCGTCCAAGTATGACATTGTAGACTGTCAAATCTCGGACAACCAAGAACTTGATGAACAAAGTCTGCGAGGCCTCCTTCTCTCCAACTCGGACGGGCAACGTGACTGTTCCCATGGGATGGATGACTCCTCCCCAAAATCCTATGATGGGATGATGGACTGGAACCAAGTTCTTCTCATCAAACTTCAATCTGGACAAGCAATCAACACTAATGATGTCCGTCGAGCTTCCGGTGTCGATCAGAATTCTTCGTACTCTCAAATTTGTTATCTTCATTTCCACAACCAAAGGGTCATCATGGGGGGTCCTCAACTTGCCCTGATCTTGCTCACTAACCACCACTTTTGGGAAGGGCTCGGTCTTTGTCTGATTAGTCAATAAGACTTGGCCGAGCTCCCTGAGGTAGTTTTTGTGCCCTCTATTGGTTGGCCCTCCAGCAGCAAATCCTCCTGAAATAACAAGGACGACATCTTCGTTTGTGCTTTCACTCTCCTTCTTCTTGCTTTGACGGTCATCTCTTCTCTGAAACTTCTTTCCCCCTTGGGGTAAGTATGAATTCATCTTTCCTTTTCGGGCTAGATCCTCCAAAGCTCTCTTAAGGTGTTTATATTCATTTGTTTCATGACCGCAATCCTTGTGAAAATGACAATATTTGCTCTTGTCTTTGTTTTTGTAAGGAGTCTTCATCTCGGCTGGAGCCTTCAGCTCGTATTGGTCCTTTATCTCCATGGGAATGGAGTATTGGTCCTTGCTGAATTCGATGGGGTTGGATGAAGAAGGCTCAGATTCTTTCCTCTTGCTTCTTCTGGACGAAGTAGTGGTAGAGGTTATGGCCAAAGTCTCGGCCTTTTTGGGGTTGCTTTTCTTTAGCTGAGCAACCTCTTCAGGCTTCTTGGACTCGAGATGCTTTGCCTCAGCACATACTTCAGTGGCATGTATAAAAGTTTCAGCTTCCTTTAATGCTTCGGCAAGAGTATTGATTTTCTTCTTCACAAGGTCAAACTTGAAACTTCCTGGCCTCAGACCCCTGATAAAGGCGTTAAAAGCCACTCCAGCATTGAGATCTTGAATTTGAAGGGTTTCCAGATTGAATCTCTTAACAAAACTTCTAAGAGCTTCTTTTGGTCCTTGGACGACCTTGCTCAAGTGCATGCTTGTCTTTTGTTCTTGACAATTAGCAACGAAATGACTAGTAAAGAAGACACTGAGTTCGGTGAAATTGTTTACTGAATTGGGGGGTAGATTATTGAACCACTTCTGAGCTACACCCTTCAGGGTAGCCGAAAAATTCTTACACCAAGTAGCATCATCTACTCCTTGGACGTACATCTGATGCTTGTAAGTGGACAGGTGATAATCAGGATCAATTGTTCCATCAAAAGGCTCTATTGTTGGGAGTATTACCTTTGGGAAGGGGGGACGCCTCCATGATCCTAGCCGAGAATGGAGTCGGCCAATTGATCCGGAGGGCTTCCAACTGTCCCTCGATGGGTATGAACTCCTTGCGATATTCCTTCAACACTAGATTAGATGAAGTGTTTGCTTGTACTGGTCGCTTATAAACCATTGGTTGAACTACCGTCTTCTCTTGTCTCGGACGAACTATCGAAGGACCCAAACTTCTTCCCTCTGTTCTGGATGGTATCTTAAAGGAGGATCTCTTAAGCACGGGGTAGAGCCAGTAGCCGACTGTTGCAATGCGGCAGCTCTCTTTGCCTCTAAGTAGTCCCTGGCATCTGTTTCCATTCGGTGTCCACTCGGACGAGCTTGATCTTGGGTCCTAACCACCAAATTCCAGTCCATCTTCCTTCGCTGCTCACTGCCTTCTGGCTGTTTTTTCCTTTAGCCGCCCTCCTAGAGGGTTCCTGATGAACTGGTCGACTAGGACCTGGACGATTCTCTTGGGAACGTCCCCTAGGAGGAGCTTGATTGTTGACGGCTGGTCCAGATTATGATGGAAAAACAACATGTTGCTCCTAATCTATTCCTGGACGACTGCTGTCATCTTAGTCTGAAAGTCATTCAGGACGTTGTCTAGATGAGCAGCCGTCACTGGACGTTCAAGATTTTCCTGAATGACAGGCTGCTGGCTTGGTCCAGGGACATGGACGATGGTTGGAGGTCTATCCCTTCCTCGAGGCGGTCTCTCATGATCTACCGTGTCTTCGACATTGATCTGAAAACTTTGATTTATGGCGACATTGGACGATTGACAGTCAGTCATCGTTGCGTCTCTCCACAGACGGCGCCAAATGTTTTGTCCTCTACTTGTCCAACAAGTAAACTATAGGCTGAGCTTTCTTGTCTAGCAAGTAAATGAGTATCCCTTAGATGTTCTTCCTTGGAGACTTGTGCAACAATGTCTGAATCAACTTAGTCCAAGCCTGAGCTTCATTCCCGAACCTGCAAAAAGGGACCCACCTCGGGAGGTTTGGGTGGTGGTTCCCCCTCCGAAGCTTAAGTCAGATATCAGGAGTAGTGGAGAGAAAAGTAGATCTAGAGAGAGAAAGTGAGAGAGTATTTTTACAGAGTAACTTTGCACTGTGTTGCATTGAATTTCTTTCTCCTGATTTCAGGGGTATTTATAGTGATAGCAAGGTGACAGCTATCCTTAAAATCTGCCCTAGAATAGTGGCATCTGATTGGCTAAGAAATCAGATCATGACACGTGGCAGGCCATGATTTGTGAGGGTTCATCAACCTCTCACTTGCAGCCACCTCCTAAGGCTGGGCTCTGACTATCTCTTAGGCCAGAAAAGTAACTTTTTCTCCCAACTGAATATAACCCAAAAGTTAAAACCTTTTTACTCTATTTTTTGGGAGAGGACACGTGTATGGCTCTGATGAGCCCAAGTGTCTTTAAAGAAGCCGTAGATGTTAGGCCACAACAATTTATGTTTGTTGATATGAACTGAAAATTGTTCCTATTAGATAGGACTCGAGCAGAGCTCCTGCATCTCTCGTCTTCTTTGTTATCTTTGGATAATCTGTGTAGACACATAATCGTGTCTCCCCATTTAGTACCCTATGATGACCAATACTCTGCTCCAATTGGTCCGGATCGAATAAAGAATAAAGAATGAGTCTAAAATAAAATATTTTAAGCCCAAACCATTTGTTAATTTATTTTATTAACCCATTTTCGAAAATCTTTTTTTATAAATAGTTTTACTAAGCCCATTTCCTAAAATGTTTATAAACAGTTTTAAAAAAGTCCATCTTCGAAAACCTTTTAAAAATAGTTTTTGTGAAAGCCCAATTTTTTAAAACCCCTTTCTTTAGCCCAATTTTATTAATGGAATTAATTAATTATATTAATTAGTTTTGTTAATAAAAATATCTTTTTATAAAAAATCATCTTTTTCCAAAGTGTTTTCAATTTTTTTATCTAACTATTTTATAAAAATCTTTTAAGAAACCCAATTGTTTTCGAAAACCTATCGCTTCTCAACTAATTAAACCTATATAAACCTCCCTAATCTCCCTCACAATATTCATTCACGGCTTACCTACAATCTCCACGCCATCTCCTCACAATTGATACACGGCTCACTCATATTTCCACCGCCTAAACTAATTCTCACAAAATTAAATCCCCGTTGACCTCATTCATCATCTTCTAATCATCGCAAAATTCCTCCTACCTGATTCATACCAAGCGCATGATCATCACCATCACATATTCTTCATCGCGATCTAATTCTTTCGCCGCCTGATATACCAAGGCCTAATACTCCCTCATCCTAACAAATCACCTGGACTCACGACACATCATCCAACTTCGTCAATTGATCATCATCATTCAACAGCACCAACGCAGCATAAAATAAATACCACAAACCATATACTTGGTTTCACGCAACATATAACACAAGTCACAATTTTTCTAAGACTCGTTCAATAATTCAATTTTCCAAGATCTGTACAAATCAATGACCCTAGACGGTGGTATACTTTCTGAGGGTCAACTAAATTAACCACCTTAATTTAATTACTTTATTTTCTTTATTTATTTTTATTATTTTCTTGAAGTTACTAACATTCTATTCATGATGTAGATTGTTAACAAATTCATGCGACTGTAAGTATTGTATATTATACTAACTTCCTGCAATATTTTATTTTCTTATTTTTATTTATTTTAATACATTATTATATGCTTGCCTGATTGGTCTATACATATTATTATGATTAACCTGCATGATTTTTATCACCCACATGTTATTTTTTGCTAAACAAGACCTAAAGAATTGTTCTAATATTAATCAGATTAATTTGGACAACCTGCTAAGTTCCCTGTAATATTGATTGCCTAATAGCATGTCACTAAAAATAGTCTTTTTATGTGTTTCCTAAACCAACTTAGACTAAATATTTTTAGGGTGCTTTAAAATATTATATGATTATTCTTTGGCATAAAATCTGTAATGAATCGATATTTAGTAGAGGCCAACTTTGGGCGAATTTAGTTCATTATGACTATATTCGTACCCTCACCCCCGAACTCAATCTTTGGTTCATTTTGACCATCTATGGAGTCAGGACGGGAAAATGTACATTGGATAATTTGTCCCTACGATTTTCCCATATCCAATAAGGTTTATGATTCTTCCTAAAAAGAATTGTTGGCGAGTTCTTTCAAAAAAGTTTTCAGTAAAACCTTTACGGTGGGGTAGTCAAATCTAATACGCGCTCACACCGCGTAGGCGAAATAAAAACACGCCTACAATTTGGCGACTCCACCGGGGAGGATTTTAAAAATTAATAATTTAAATGAGTGGGTGAAACTTGAAAAATACGATTCATTCTTATTTTATGCCTTTGAATAATATGCAGTTTTGCACTTTGTCCTTTCAAAAAGCTTCCTGAGTGATAGTGTTGGATCTTAGTCATAAGCAAACCTACCCAACCATGGCATTGTTTTCTTGTTCCTGACTTAAGACTGGAGTGCGTCTTACACGTGGCCACCTCTTTAAGCAGGGGTACGAAGCGTGGGATCAATTTCTTAGTCATGGACCTTTTCAACCTTAACCTAAACCTGACCAATAGTTGAATGTAGAACTGGACTTTAGGCTGAGAACTTTTGCATCCATGTTACCTGACATTTATGTGTGATTGTAATTTTTGCTTGCTAATATGCTTTACACCCAAAATTATTGCAAATCGCGTCTAAACAAATCGTCGTTCTCTCCCAAACCTTTGTCAATTTATCAATAAGCGTGCCGCTGAGCATTGCGCCAAATGCATTAAGTTGCGCTTGGCGCAACGCTCCTGCGCCAGACGCATAGATTGCTCGCCACGCGCACCAGTTGCATGGCACGCAGTCTATTCGTCCCATGCTTATTGGTCTTTTGACTTTTGTTCGAGTCAAAGATAACTAGTTTGCATCGTATTCAAAAAAGGGTCAGTCTTTTCATGCAAGGTAGAGTCTGCCCTAAAAGATGTATCTAAAGGGTCATTGTAGAGTTAGAGTTGTCATGCATGTCTACTTCTTCCCATCTTCTCCCTATTGTTCCACTAATCTTCCCTATCAATTCTATCCTACCATATTCATCAATTTCAAAAACTTACTTTTTTAAAAAAAAAAATCAATCATGCACCTCCTTCTATTCTACTCTTTTCCAAAAACATTTACTAATCATTATCATGCCACGACATTTTATTAAAAAAAAATATTTTTCAAATCAACCCATCATCTTTTACTAACAGAAGATAAAACAAGGGGTTCCTTTCAAAAATGAATTTCGAAAATTCTAAGCCCATTCCAAATACCTTCGCCAATCCAATTCATTTGCATTCATTCTAGGCCCATATGCATTAGAATCCATTTTGCATTCATTTAGGCCCATGTGCATTTCAGTCCATGCATTCTCTAGCATTGAGTCAATCTTGGGCCCATATAAGTCTAGTTCAAATCAAAGCTAGGCCCATTTGCATCTTTATGTGAAGTTCAGTCCAAGTCTATCAATTCCAATCGAAGTCTAAGTCTAAGTCTAGTCCAATCCAAATCTTAGGTCCATTTAGGCCCAATTCATATCCTAGGTCCAGTTTGCATCTCCATGTGGGCCCTAGTAAGTCTCCGGAACTATAAAAATCCAGTCTTAGGACTATAAAAGTTCATCCCTTAAAGTCTAGCCTGCTTAATCAGCCTTAAGTTCAAGGTATAGCATTCCTTAAGTCTATAGGCATTGTTGTGTCTAGCCTGCTTGCTCACCCGTAAGTTCAATGTCTAGCATTCCTTAAGTCCATAGGCAATTTTTGAGTCTGGCCTACTTAGTTTAATGTAAGTTCCGAAGTCTAGTTGTCTAGCTTGCTTGCTCACCCGTAAGTTCAAAGTTTAGTTACCTGGCCTACTTGCCTTAAGTTAAGAGTTTGGCCTTCCTAGTTGTCTAGCTTGCTTGCTCACCCGTAAGTTGAAAGTCTAGCATCCCATAAATCCATAGGCAATTTTTTAGTCTAGCCCGCTTAGTCTAATGTAAGTTCCGAAGTCTAGTTGTCTAGCCTGCTTGCTAACCCGTAAGTTCAAAGTCTAGGTGCCGAGCCTGCTTGCCTTAAGTTAAGAGTCTAGTCTCCCTTGTTGTCAAACCTTCCCTAAAGTCTAGCCTGCTTGCTCAGCCGTATGTTCAAAGTCTAGTCTCTCCAAAACCCAATCGTAGAGCCCAGTCTGCTTGCACAGTCCAGTCCAGTCCAGTCCATCCAGTCCATGTCTGCATTTGCATATAGTTAGGACCATGTCTCCATCATGGTCAAGTCTATACCAGTCCAAAACCCATAGCCATTCTCATTTCAAAATCACTTTCCATTTCCTTTTCCCATTTTCATTTCCATTTCCACTTCCATCTCCCATTTCTCATCTCCATTTCTCATTTCGAAAGCGTCATTTCTAAAAATTCATGAGGTCCATTCGATTTCTATTCAGGACGGATCGTGAGATTATAACTTGGGAACGTCCGAAAGAGAGGCAACATGGTCAACCTACTCCTAGACTCGTCAAACACATCCTCACATTTTCAGACGAATCCTCTGACTCTTCTGAATCATCATCTGAAATGGGGGACACTAATGAACAACTCAGTGCCATTATGGCGCAACTTCAGCTGATGAACTCACGTCTTGAGGACCAAGACAAAGAGATTAAGGCACTAAGGGAGAAGCTAAATGAAGAGGACGAGCAAGGCGACACTCCATCACCCATCAAGACCAACACAGTTTTGAGGTTTGAAAAACTCGAGAAATTGATCCAGTCAATTCCTGCACTCGAGGGTCAGGCTCATGGCCATGACATCATTGATCTTGAACTAAGGGAGAAACTCCCTAAAAAGGTAACATTGGGTGACCTCCCAAAATTCAAGGGGGTCGAAGAAAGCGTTTTCCATCTCTATGGCTCTCAAGGGCATGAGCAAGGACCTGTTTGCTTATGTCTTTCCTTTAACCTTGGATGCACATCCATCCAAGTGGTTCAGGTCACTGAACAAGGCCAAGCTGAATGACTGGGACTACATCAGAGAAGAGTTCCATAAACAATACATCTACAATATTCAGCTTCCCGTTGGCCTTCGTGAGTTGGAGTTAACTAAACAAAACTCCAACGAAGACTTTGTCACCTTCCTTAACAGATGGAGGGATAAAGCTGCACAAATGATTAATAGGCCATCTCATGAGGATCAAGTCCGACTGGTGATCTGTAACCTACAGCTGAAGTATGGGGATCATATCAAGTTCTAACCTATAAAGTCTTTCACAAAGCTCTATAAGGTAGGCCTGCTGATTGAAGAAGAGGTACATGCCAACAAAAATAAGGGTTCCAACAACAACAACAACTCTTTCAAGAAGAGTAACAATAGCCCTTCTAGCTCCAAAGGCAATGAGGTCAATGCCATAGCTACTGAAAAAAGAGGCTATCAAAAGCCTCAAAGAACATTCGCACCTTTAGGCATGTCCTTAGAAGAAGCCTTCACTAGACATCATGCAAGGGGGGCACTTCAGCCTATTGGCCCTACTCTAGATCCTGCTCCCGAGAATAGATCCAAGAGGTAGGATCCAAATGCCTACTGCAAGTACCACCAAGGGAATGGACACCCAACATCTGCGTGTTGGACCTTAAAGAATCACCTGCAGGATATGGTTGAAGACGGTAGATTGCTAATTCCACATGCAGCAAAAGTCAGCAACAGCAGCAACCCCTTGGGTAGCACCTAAACAACGCCGGGGCTTAGGCATTTAACGCTAGTCTTCTAGGTTGAGTCGGAGAGTCCCTCCCCTAGCTCCTTCATTTCCTTTCTTGTCAAGTTTATGTCATTTAGGTTTTTATTTCCAATAAGCCTTGTTCTATTTATTTCTGATTAATAAAATAATTGCATTTTCATTTTTATTTTCATTGGCCTTCCATCATTTTATTTATGCTTCTAATTCAATGATGAAATTCAAATCACATAATGAACTTGACTAACAATAATAATAAAAAAGATCTGGAAAAAAATGATAATAAAAAGAGGACATACTTTGGATCAAGAGTTTTTCCCCTATCTCTTCCATTACCTTTCATAAGCCATCCACATACAACCAAGGAAAAACAAAAATCCTTTAAACCATCATTAGCCAAACAATCCCTAAACTCCACAAATAACCTTCAAACCTTTCAATACCCTAAACCAAACTTGTATGCAAGCCTCACTACATTAAAAAAATAATAATAAATGCAAGGAAAAATAAAAAATTCAAAATGCAAAAAAAGCAAAAGCAAAAGAAATGCATATGACAAAAAGAAAAACAAAAGCAAAAAAAAAGGAAAAACCCAAAGGCAAAATAAAAGATCAAGCTAGGGGGCTTGCACACAAGTTGTACCCCTCATTCAAATCCCTTCGATTCATCAAAACCCTTAACCTTTAATCCAAATCTATGACTCTTCATTCCTCAAACCAATTAAACCTTCATCAAAACTTCAAGCTTTAAACCTTTCAATCTTTCATCAACCATAACTCCTTTTTCAAGGCATGTCCAAGCCCATTAGTTTGAAAACCCGAAAGGGCGGCCTAGGCAAAAGTTAGGGCACATAAAAAAGAGAATAAAAAAAATTAGATCCAGAACTATGAATGGTCTGATTCAGCAAGGATACGTAGGAATCCTCGACTCGAGGTCCGACCGCTAAAATATAAATAAATTAGTCATGGTCTAATGATTTGACTTTCTAGAATTTAGGAGCATACTTTCTCTAGATCCCGACATAGACTCGAGTCTGAACCTAGCCTCGTCAAAGCCTTTTCCCACCTATCTTTATTTGAGTAATAAAATTTGAACCTTTTTATTTTTCAATCCAAGCTCTCCTTGTCCCTGAAGGACTCTCCGATGATTTCATGGTTTCTAGCGATATTTGACTTTGCCTATATTAACTTCCCAATAAACAATCCCCAGTGACAACTTTCAACGATTCAAGACAGATCAAGTACATTTCAATATCAGATCAAATACATTTCAATTAAGGCTCAAGTCTAATTCAAGGCAGGCTCACCCAAAGTGGGGGCTTCCTACGTGTGGTGGTTCCTTCAATTCAAATTAAACTCCCGAAGAGTTGTAATCCGCGGACCTCGTTTACGAACCCCGTTTATTTACTAATAACGATTTTCAAAAATCATTCTATCTATTTCTGATCATTCTATCATTCTACATATCCACATCTTCTAGCCTTGCAAAATCCTGACCTTGCATTGCAGCCTTGCAAAACCCTGACCTTGCATTGCATTTCATACATTCTAGTCTTGCATAACCCTGATCTTGCATGACGTGTCATCCCTTAGCTTTGCATAACCTTAATCCTTGCGTTGCGCCCCATGCATCCTTAGAGAGTCTAAGTTTGCATTTTACATCATTATGTGCTTTATGTGAGTTATTTGCACCTATCTGCTAACATCTTCTTCCGCAGGTAATCAGATTGCTTGTAGTTTTTGTCCTGCATACTAACTTTGTTTTGCAGAGATCGGCGTATATAGATCAATTCTAAACTGCAGAGCGTTTAGAATCGTTCTGCGTCCCGACATCGCATACTTTGACTTTTGGTTTCCTGAACCTCAGTCAAAGTGGGGGCTTCTGTAGACACATAATTGTGTCTCCCGATTTAGTACCCTATGATGACCAATACTCCGCTCCAATTGGTCTGGATCGAGGAAAGAATAAAGAATGAGTCTAAAATAAAATATTTTAAGCCCAAACCATTTTTCAACTTATTTTATTAACCCATTTCTGAAAACCATTTTTTTATAAATAGTTTTACTAAGCCCATTTCCTAAAATGTTTTAAAATAGTTTTATAAAAGTCCATCTTCGAAAATCTTTTATAAATAGTTTTTGTGAAAGCCCAATTTTTTATCTAACTATTTTATAAAAATCTTTTTAAGAAACCCAATTGTTTTCGAAAACCTATCGCTTCTCAACTACCTAAACCTATATAAACCTCCCTAATCTCCCTCACAATATTCATTCACGGCTTACCTATAATCTCCACGCCATCTCCTCACAATTGATACATGGCTCGCTCATATTTCCACCGCCTAAAATAATTCTCACAAAATTAAAACCCCGTTGACCTCATTCATCATCTTCTAATCATCGTAAAATTTCTCCTACCTGATTCATACCAAGCGCATGATCATCACCATCACCTATTCTTCATCACCATCGAATTCTTTGCCGCCTGATATACCAAGGCCTAATACTCCCTCATCCTAACAAATCACATGCACTCACGACACATCATCCAACTTCGTCAATTGATCATCATTCAACAGCACCAACGCAGCATAAAATAAATACCACAAACCATATACTTGGTTTCATGCAACATATAACGCAAGTCACAATTTTTCTAAGACTCGTTCAATAATTCAATTTTCCAAGATCCGTACAAATCAACGACCCCGGACGGTGGTATAATTTCTGAGGGTCAACTAAATTAACCACCTTTATTTATTTACTTTATTTTCTTTATTTATTTTTATTATTTTCTTGAAGTTACTAACATTCTATTCATGATGTAGATTGTTAACAAATTCATGCGACTGTAAGTACTGTATATTATACTAACTCCCTGCAATATTTTCTTTTCTTATTTTTATTTATTTTCATACATTATTCTATGCCTGCCTGATTGGTCTATACATATTATTATGGTTTTCCTGCATGATTTTTATCACCCACATGTTAGTTTTGCTAAACAAGACCTAAAGAATTGTTCTAACATTAATCAGATTAATTTGGACAACCTGCTAAGTTCCCTGTAATATTGATTGTCTAATAACATTTCACTAAAAATAGTATTTTTATGTGTTTCATGAACCAACTTAGACTAAATATTTTTAGGGTGCTTTAAAATATTATATGACTATTCTTTGGCCTAAAATCTGTAATGAATCGATATTTAGTAGAGGCCAACTCTGGGCAAATTTGGTTCATTATGACTATATTCGTACCCTAACCCCCGAACTCAATCTTTAGTTCATTTTGACCATCTATGGAGTCAGGACGGGGAAATCTACATTGGATAATTTGTCCCTACGATTTTCCCATATCCAATTAGGTTTATGATTCTTCCTATAAAGAATTGTTGGCGACTTCTTTCAAAACAATTTTCAGTAAAACCTTTACGGTGGGGTAGTCAAATCTAATACGCGCTCACACCGCGTAGGCGAAATAAAAACACGCCTAAAATCTGGATGCTAGTTAGTATATCTTTAGATTGATAATGGATGTATCTTTCTTACTTGGACAGTTCACATGCTAATAGCAGGATACATGGTTATAATTCTTTTTAGGCGCGCTGTGATGCGAGTATACCATGTCTAATATTAGTAATGGAGATCGTGTGAAGAAACCAAAGGGACACATGTTAGTTTCTTTAAAGGAAGATTATGAAATTAGAAATTGGAATCCTTTTATCCAAAGTTACAATTCTTTTTCCGATTATGTTTTAGAAATTAGAACTCTTTTATCCGAAGTTGGTTGTTCGGGGATGAACCTTATTTATCCCCCTTTCACCCTTAGTCGAAGATGATTGTTCGAGGAATTAGTATGGGAATTATAGCCCCCTTTGGAACCATGGTGTTGATTTGTTGCATTATTTTTGGCTTTTGTTGTTTGATTCATGCTCAAAGTTGGTGGATTTACTTAGTTATTAATTTTTGTGGGATTTCTTGGCCTAATATGCATGTAAATGGTTATTTTTAGGGCTTTAAGTGTTTGATTAATGGCTAAATATATGTAATTTTTTATGGATTTTCTTTGGTACCAATTTTCCTATCAACACTCGATTTGTTAAATATATGGTGGTATTGGTTTACGAGTATTGTAAATAGCATAAAGTTTAGGGTTTGATGTCATCTTTTTATATTCCTTCTGACCTTCATAAAGGGTTTTTAGGATACTTCTTGAATTTAGCCTCCTTAAGATTGTCAAATTAGGAATTGGAATCTTCAATAACCTTTGATATGTTGACTATGATCTCTGTTTAGGCTTCACTCCCTTGATTTAAAGGTACCTTATATGCCAGGTTAGTTATAAGCTTTGGCATGAAGGTATCAAGTCTCTTTCTCTTGGTAATGCAATATGGTGATAGATGTACCATATGGGTCCTATTATTGTTGTTTTATTTGTTAGCTTTTTGTACCTCTATGTGGGATCTTGCTACTGTTGTCTACTGGATCCTATATCAAAATTGTCCTGGTTTTGAGAAGGGGGGGGAATGCGGGTAACCTATGCATTTTGGCTGTCACAGATTGCAAGTTGAAAACATTTATCATTGATGTAAGCATTACTTATAAATTTGTTATATTCTGTCGATATGC
This sequence comes from Beta lomatogona, assembly GCA_947646795.1. NCBI lineage: Eukaryota > Viridiplantae > Streptophyta > Magnoliopsida > Caryophyllales > Amaranthaceae > Beta > Beta lomatogona. The sequence goes on from CANSNZ010000271.1 coordinate 2,185,248, forward strand.
ATCAATGTATTTATGGTGTTAAACTTTTATCAATGCTATAAACACAATTTTGTTTCATGTGTCAAGTATTAGGTCTGTAATAGTGAATTATGACAAATTCTGGATGTGGCAGAGGTTCGTCCATGTTTAAGTTCATCAAAAATTACTATATGTTTAAGTGCTTAAGGCTGAACACTATAATAGGGAACCTCCTCTGTTACAACCTATTACATATCCAAGTTCCACTAGAACTCCAATTCTCTCACAAGTTCCACTCTATACTCTAGACTTAACTTTAAGTCTCTCAAGAGTTGCCATAACTATTTCCAAAAGGTTTACTCAAACCCTTGCTTCATCCCTAGATAGACTTTACCCTAAGTCTACGTACACATACACAACAAGAATTTACTCAAGTTACTAACTCGAACTTGATACAAGAATTCACTCAAGCTCTTATCTAATTTTCCATTACAAGAGTTCACTCAAACCCTTTAACTCCAAACTAAAATACAGGCACTTGATAATATAGTTTAACTCTAGTATATAGAAACTGAAGAACTGTCAAGGAACGTAGCACTCGTAGGAACTTGGAACTCATAGGAACTGACTCAAAACGAGGAATAGAAAAATATAATTCTTTTATAACATTAATCCTTAAGCCAGGCCTTATGGAATGACACAAGTCATACACTTTTTCAATTGGTTATAGATGCACTATTTATAGACAACTAGGTGATTACAGAACTCCTTCTATTAAATCCCATGATCTCCATGAACTAGACATTTACACCCATGTTCTCCATTTACACGCATGTTCCTTAACTTGAGGAATAAGATAAAACTAATTAACAATTCACTAACTGAATGTGGAATTGTGTTGATGATGTCGAAAAGCAAAACATAAAGACTCTTAACTAAAGAAGACTCCAATCTAAGTCCTAAATTAACTCTAGAAGATAATTACTAAAAGATATTTTATCAAAAGATATTATTTTAAATAAAACCGTAAAAGATAATTATAAAGCAACATTATTTTAAATACAATTATCAATTAAAATAATTCCTAAAAACACTCTAACTACTATGTATTATATTTAAAATATTTATTAACTAATTAACCACTAACTCTTTAAAACATGTCACGTTATATTTAGTTATTACATCAGATTCACTTTTTATTGTTCCTATCTTTCGGTGTTCCCAAAGTGACTAGTTCCTTTGCTTAGGAACATACTCAGACGTTGGAAACAATCAAAGAAATATTTTTTAAACTAACCAACTGAACCGGTTGCATGGTTAACGTGATCTTTGACTCAATCTAATTAATTTGAGATTCCTAACAACTTTAGAATACTATTCCTAAAATAGTTCTAGAAGATCAAAATATATTATTCTTAATGCAAATAATATCTTTTAAATATATATTCCTTATTTATCTCATCTGCTTGTCTACTTATCTTTTGATGAAACTTCATCTTGTTGTTCCCACTCAGGAACTGCTCTGTAACTTCATATTCAATGTTCCTCTTAAGATATAACTATGAACCGCTCTGTTTGTCTTCCTTCTAGAAACTCTTCTAGGAAATTTGTTGCTGCTTGCTTTTGTATCATTTATCTTGAGTGTTGGTTCCAGCTTAGGAACATGCATAAAGTCTAGCAGCATATTTGTAAAATCTCTCTTTGGATTTTTTCCTCAGGAACTTCACTTATTGGAATTCCTTCATGATGTCATATATTCAACCTTCCATGACTTGTTATATGTTAATGTAATATGCACACGTCTCAAACGTACATGTTAGTTAGATAATCATCATTTGTTTACAATCATCAAAACACTACATGAATCAACAATTTCCCCGTTTTTGATGATGACAAACAAATGATGCTTATCACAAGCTAAACAATAAAACGATGTACATTATTAATCCCCTTGAACGAATAAGTCTTGCATGTATATGAAGGAAATATCAACATAGATAAGCACATCATACAAAGAACTTTCATCATATAAGGATTTAGATACTTGACTATAAGCATCATACATATGCTTCCCCCTTTTGTCATTATCGAAAATGATCATCTTGCACACATTTGTTTTAGGGAAATCATATATACATATTGTTATATGCTACAATTACCACCATAATGGTTAAACACATGTTAGTCCCAAAAGCCTCAAGAATCTCAGTTTTCGAACTTAGGATGCATGTTCTCCATAAATTTCCAACTCACAATCCAAAGACCAAACTTCAAAAACCATGGAAGGAACTTGACAAATAAGATAATAAAAGCCAAGCAAAAATCAGATTTGAAAGTCAAGAATGGAATAAGAGATATAGGACATAGTAATATCCGGCTCAAAGAAATATGAAAGAAGTTTATGGAACAATTTGAATAGAGGGAACTTGAGATATATAGTGTGCTATGTGGTTTAGACTTCTAATAAGAGGTTCTAAACAATCATTAGAGTTGATCACTTCACCTCACACGTTTAAATCTCTGCCAAACCCCACACACATTCACCTTGATATGTATCAATCAAGTTCACTTTTACTCAACCAACCAACCAACCAATCGTGAGGAACTCATTGTGTGAAGAAACTTGAAAGGACTAATCTTTATAATCAAGTTCTTCCAAGCTTTCGCTCATGTTCCTCTTTTCAAATCATCAAATCCATGAGTAAACGTCTTCACAACTATATCAAATTTTGACTACTAGGAAATAATAAAGATTTGATCACCCTTGTTTTTGTTTGTTTTCCTTTTCTTTTTTCTAGTTAAACAAGAGTGTCATCACAAGTTGTGGCATTTTTCCTAAAATGTCATATTTTCCTATAACAACACATACTTGAAATCCACCACCAAGAATGAAAAAAAAAAATCTATATCGATTCTTTCTTTAATCCCCCTGAGTTCCTTACCATTACTTCATCATTAGGAACTTATATGAGTAGTTCCATCTAATGATATATCCTTTTGAACATCAATTGATAAATCACAAGATAATTGCTTCTCACTTCTTCCACAACTTCCTTCTCAAACTGTGTGTACCATTTACCACTCTTTATGCATCGTTGAACCATAAAAAGTCATGAATATTAAATTATAGCACATGGGAATTATGAGATTTGAAGTGATAGGATATGAATAGAATGAGGAATTAATCAATCAAAGGGTATTTGAAGCAATGTAGTGTGAATTGATGATAGTTGGCTAAGAATAGGTTTGTTCCCTCTAAAAGTTAAATGAAATATATTATGTGAATTTACCTGTCTTATTCCATCAAGGTTTCTTTCATTGTACCTTTGGCAACTTAGGACTTTCATGTTTGACAGCATCCACAGTTCTATTATGAGACTTCTAACACTCTTAGGCAAGTTAGTATGCCTTTACAGCACAAAAATTAAGTGTAACATATTTATGCTAGTGTGCATATATTCACTTTAATTTTAATTAATATGTGTAAGAGCCCAATTCGACAGAACTGTTGGAAAAGAACATGTTTACGCTGAAGTCAAACTTTATCAAGTCTCATTCCTCTAAACAGTCCATGAATAGGTGAAATTGTAAAGAACATATATTCACATAATTTAAAGCAAGACTTATAAAAGTTATGCATTATTCATATTAATAATTTAACAATGTAATTTGTTAATCGTTACACAATGTGAATAGGAACAACATACCCTAAGTCACATTTCACCTTCCATATAAACTTTTCTTCAAGTGCTGGACTGATTTTGATAACTTACTTTTGAGAACTGCTAGTTCCATCATTTTGATCTCTTCACATCTGATGGGAACTTTCATTCCAGGCCAACTCGACTCATACTCATCATTCTTCAAAAGTTCTTTGATATGTTTTTGTCCTTGCATCATTATATTCCAAGAGAGTAGTTGTGTTCCCTTATCATGCTCGTGTACACATTTACTTATAAGGTTGCATAAAATAGTTACTTGTACCAAAAATATTATCCATATAACTACGTACAACTGCTAAGTTAATTCCTCTTGAAAACAAAAATTATTGTTAATTTTAAAAAGATTTTTCAAGATGAAACTTGATGTTGTTCCTCATAGATTTCCAGCAAATAATTTATTTTGAACATATTGAAAATCTATTTGGAACAATCTAAATCCCATTTTAGCAACAAGAAAAAATATTATTCAATTATCTCATGACCTAGTTATATGAATAAAAGTTTCCTCGAAGTCAATACGTTTGTTTAGTTGTTCCTCTTAACAACAAACCTTTAAAGAGTTCCTTGGTCAATGTCATTATAAATGAATCGCATGAATACTTCTAATCTTCCAGTTAAAGGCAAGGAACTCGATTACTGGAAGTATGGAACTGCATGTTCCTACTAATTGCATAGGAACTCGCTTTTACATATTCATTGAGTTGAACTTCTATTTCAGGAATTTGAACTTGATCTTTATTTTTAAGCATTTCTTCATGAGGTCATATAGCAGGCCATTGTTACTTTTCAGAGTGATATATTTCATGTTAGGAACTCTTTGCTTCATAAGAACTTGTCAGTTCAATATAAAAACCATCTTTAACATGGTTACTGGGAACAAACAAGTTAATTTCAATCAAAATAATATGCTCACTCATTACTACGCAAAATGTTTTCTTTGTTGTAAACTTGGTATGCTTTACAATTGAAAGTGCATCACAGGAACATCGCCTCTTCACTTATATCATCAAACTTCCCTAGTAGAATCTTCTACTTTTTAAGTTCGTAGGGTGTCTTGTTGATCAAAGATGTAACCATATCCTTGTTGATGATTAGGATGCTATAATGACGACTTTTGTCCAGAAGTTCTTTTTGGGTTATAATTTTCTTCACTTTGAAAGCCTGTAGTCAGTACCTTGCATTGTTTCCTGCAAAATCATCAAACTTGTTTGGAACTTGGTTCCATGGTTAGATCTCGAATATAATAATTAATGACCACTTAAACTTTTAATCTTCTTAGCAATGATTTCATATTCTGTGGAACATTCATCTTTGCTATTAAAGAAAAGAATCAAGTGTTCCTTAAATAACCATCAACTATAATCAAGACAAATCTCTTTCAAAATTATAATCTAAACATTAAGATGCCACAAAATTTGTCATGAAAAAGTTCTAAGGAATTTATGGTGCACACCAACTTTTATGATTTTGAAAGAAGATAAGATCACATACTTTCTTCATGCACATGGTTTACAAACTCTATAGTTTAGGAACTAGAAATGAGATATATCTATAATTAAGTTCCTTGGCCTAAGTTTGTCAACCATGAGGAAGTTACAATGTTATCATTTTGAGTGACATAAGTAAATCATCTTTAATAAACACTAGTTATGTCATGTTGTTAGGAACCAAATTGAAAGCCACAAAGTATGTGTACCCTTTTTTGATTCCCTTCAAGTATGACAATTCTAGTTTTAATTGATGACACAATTTAATTCAAAACACCAGAGTTGTGCTTCATTAACTCGACAATAAAAATATATATAATGGAACAGGAACTTAACTTACCAACATTTGATTATTAAACAATCTTACCATTTTACGTTGGTCTATGAAGCTACAATTCCTTCATCATAAGCATATAGCGAGAGTAATATTGATTTGTCTATCATCATATGCATGGAACACTAGTTGTTGAGCTATATATTAAGAGTTGTTCCCCCTCACTAAATATTGTTTGTTCCTTCATGTTCCAATCACCCTGAGTTCCATCATCAAAATTCAGATCCATCAAATGTGAATCTTCTGCTTGAGGCCACTTAAAGTTCCTTAGCATTTCCATCATATGAATCTTCTGTTCATCTGGAAATATAATCTCTGGAACTCTCTTTTTAATTTTAGGAACTTGTTCCTAATGTGTTCGTTCCTTTGATGGAAGAACATGCACTTGTTCCTTCATTTTGGGTTGTCATAAACTAAGAAATATAATCTGTAAAACAAACCCACAAAAATACTTTATGCATTTTAATGTTAGCATATTAGTTTATATAAATAAAGCATAAAATGAAATAAAGTTCCTCAAAAAATATAATCTCATATGAAAAGGAACTTCTGCTTTTTTCAAGTGAACTAAGATTAATTTCAAAACAATTAGGAACTTGTGTCAAATGTTGGAATGTTCCTATACCATTTAATACTTCCACTAATTTCAGTATACCATCACTTTCTTCAAATCAATGGTCAATGTTTCTTGATTTGAGAAATTGATTTTAAGCATTTAATTTAGTGGAAATAGAATAAGTAGACAATAGGAACAATTGGCTATTATAAGAGAATGAAGGCACTGACACTTTAATTACTTAATTCACTTAATCACTTAGCCAGACACACTTAGAACTTCATTAATTAAGTTCTTATAATAGTCATTTGGATTTAACGTGAGATTAGATCATAGGATCATGGATTAGTGTCTTTAGACCACGTTGTTCATTTGCTTGAGGAACAAGCACATCATGCGCCACTTTGTACACGTTTAATTGAACGTGTTATACACAGTATCCCACTTTCCTAAATTCTAGGAATTTTTTAAGTATGATCTCTTATTATCTTCTCTTATCCTAAATAAATGTTTAATTTCAATTCTTTTTAATAAAACCTAAGAAGATTTTTCTTTAAATATAAAAGATTTAATTTTTCAAACAAAATAAAATCTTTCCATAACCACAAAATATTTTCTTAAAATGTTTTAACTTGGTCAAAATCTTTTTCCTTAAAACCTTCCTAAATTTGAGCCTTAAACTTCTATTATCATTTGGACATGAATATCAGTTAATAGATCTGTTGATTCATGCTTAATTACTATGTTCCTATGACTATATTAGAGTTCCTTTGGTTCGTTTTTAGTTGTGCCAATACGTCAGTTCCTCTGAAAGAAACAGACGATCATTCGCTTATTACATCTGCAAGTTCCTTTACCAAAATTAATTATGTCCATAGTTAAACCTACAAAACATAATGGATTTTTTGATGGGAATAATCCCACCTTTGCCCGATCTCTCCAAAACCGTCCCACCTTTCATAAATTTGGGAATAATCCCACCTTTGTGGGACATTTGTCAAAATGGGCCTTTTTACTGGTCACCTATTCAAAAGGTGATGACCCACCCTTTATGTTTTTTTTTTAAAAAAAAAAAAACCCTCCCACCACCCCTGTCCCACCCCACTCACAGTAAACCCCCAACCCACCACCCACCCCCAACAGGAAGGCAGCCACCGCCCACCACAATCTTCATCTTTGGCCACCACCACCGCTCTCCCCCCATCGCCCCTCCCTTTTGAATTTACAGAGCAGGGAGAAAGAGAAAGAAAGGAGAAAGAGGGATAAGAAGAAGGGTGGGGGTCTACCGTGGAAGCGCACGAGCGGAAGGGTTCGCCGGGAAGCGCGGGGGGGGGGGGTTTGCAGGGGGTAGGAGTTTTGCGGGGGAGGCGGGTTTGCGGGGGAGGTAGGTTGCGGGGTGTGGGGGTTTGCGGGGGAGGTGGGTTTGCGAGGGAGGGGGTGTGCGGGGAGGGGGTTTGCGGGGGATGGGGTGTGAATTGGAAGGGGGTTTGTGGCGTTGGGTGTGGGGACCTGGTGGAGGTGGGGTGGGGGCGGGGGTGGCGGATGCGGGTGTGGGGTGGTGGGGGGGCGGGGGTGGGGGGACTGGGGTTTGCTATGGGGGTGAGGGTGGTGGTGGGAGTGGGGGTGGGGACTGCGGGGGTGGGGACTGCGGAGGGGTGGGGTGGCTAGGTGGTGGTAGTTGTGGAGGAGAAGAAGGAAAGGAGGAAGAAAAGAGAAAACCTACATTTACAGGTTACCAACAGGTACGGGTCCATCTTGAGCAGACACATCCTAAAGATGGGATTATTCCCAAATTTATGAAAGGTGGGACTGTTTTGGGAGGATCGCTCAAAGGAGGGATTATTCCCATAAAAACATAATTATATTTGCACAAAACTTGAAGAGAAGTTAGATTGAAATAATTCATTTATATGTAGAACTCATAAAACAACTTGTCTTTGATAACCTTCTACAGTCAAGTATTAATAAAGGATACTAAATGGCATATTTAAAAATAATAATGACCAAAATATATAGTAGTATGTAAAGGTTATTACCCAATTTACTCATAAATATATTTCACCTTTTACATACTTTTTCCAGCTTTTCTAGTGAGAGGAACTCATGTCTAGAACTACTTTCTAGAAACAACCTCTACATCAAGAGATGTAGGTTCCTTTCACATGACATGCAAAATAAGCAAGTTCTTGGTTTTTGGTTCCCAAATATATGTTGGATTCTTTCTTGTGAGTAAGAGCAACATAAAGTATCCATATTTCAACCAGTAAATATTATATGACTATCTCTACTACTAAGAACGAACATACATTCATATAATAAATGTTCAATATGCTCAAAATGCATGGAAAAATTATTCTTTGGCAAATAAATGAAATAACAATAAATTACACTGCATAAAGAATAAAGTTCCCTTTCATATATAGGGAAACCAAGTTCTAAGATTTACAATATGCATTGTTCCGTAAGACTTGTTCCTTGAACCATTTCTAGCATACTGATTCTTTGATATTCGAAAACAATTTGGAAATCTGAATTTGTCTTTAGAAATTGTTTTGAAGTTGTCCAAAATTGCAAAAAAAAAAACATCAAAGCCATATAAAATGATTTACTATAAATAATATAAAGAACAAGTTTCAATTTAATGTATGCGTATAAAAAAATCTCAAGGAAGAGATACTTACATCAAAGGGGTCGTTGATAATCCTTGACTAACTTTTATTTAACAATAAGAAGTCAAATTGCACTTGTTCCGCTGAATGGTGTAGGGTAGACTTTCTTTCGTTAAGTTTCTTGTAATTGTTCCTCCTTTCAGGAACTTAACTCAACTGGGTTTCCTGCATATAATTGAGTTCTTGCTCTGATACCAATTGTTAACTTGGAAGGAACACTACAAGAGGGGGGTGAATTGTAGTGTGGAACTTATTGCCCAAATAATGGGGAATTGAAAACATAAGCAATAAGGAACTGAAGGTGCAAAAGAGATTTTTACGTGGAAACTTCTTGTCTAAATACAAGAAGAAAAATCACGACCTCCTCTGTTACAACCTATTACATATCCAAGTTCCACTAGGCACTCCAACTCTCTCATAAGTTCCACTCTATACTCTAGACTTAAAGTCAAGCAAGGGTTTGAGTAAGTTCCACTCTTATGGAATGACACAAGTCAGACACTTTTTCAACTGGTTATAGATGCACTATTTATAGACACTTTTTCAACTGGTTATAGTGCACCTCATTAAGCAAGGGTTTGAGTAAGTTCCACTCTTATGGAATGACACAAGTCAGACACTTTTTCAACTGGTTATAGATGCACTATTTATAGACAACTAGGTGATTACAAAACTCCTTCCATTAACACCCATAATCTCCATGAACTAGACATTTACACACATGTTCTCCATTTACACGCATGTTCCTTAACTTGAGGAACAAGATAAAAGCTAATTAACAATCCACTAACTGAACGTGGAATTGTGTTGATGATGGAGAAAAGAAAACATGTGGTTTATTTAATTAATTAATAAATTAAAGAATCTAAACTAAAGAAGACTCCTAATACAAGTCCTAAATTAACTCTAGAAGATAATTACCATAAGATATTTTATTAAAAGATATTTTAAATAAAATCGTAAAAGATAATTAATTAAAGCAACATTATTTTAAATAAAATTATCAATTAAAATAATTCCTAAAAACACTCTAACTACCTTGTATTTTATTTAAAAATATTTATTAACTAATTCACCACTAACTCTTTAAAACATGTCACGTTATATTTAGTTATTACATCAGATTCACTTTTCATTGTTCCTATTGTTGTAGCCCAACATCTACGGTTTCTTTAAAGACACTTGGGCTCATCAGATCGGTACACGTGTCCTTCCCTAGTGAGTAGAGAAGGAAGGTTTGCCTTTTTGGCCCAAAAGGAAGTCAGAGCCCAGCCCTGTGAGGGGGCTGCATGAGAGTGGTTGATCAACCCTCACAAATCATGGCCTGCCACGTGTCATGATCTGGTTCCTCAGCCAATCAGAGGCCACTATTGTAGGGCAGATTTTAAGGATAGTTGTCGTCTTGCTATCACTATAAATACCCCAGAAATCAGGAGAAAAGGCAATTCAATGCAAACAGTACAAAGTTACTCTGAAAAAATACTCTCTCACTTTCTCTCTCTATCTCTACTTTCTCTTACTAATCCTAATACCTGACTTAAGCTTCGGAGGGGGAATCACCACCCAAACCTCCAGGTGGGTCCCTTTTTGCAGGTTCGGGAACGAAGCCCAGGCCTGGACCAAGCTGACTTAAGCATTGCTGCACAAGTCTCCATCTGAAGAACAACTAAGGAATACCCTTTTACTTGCTAGACAAGAAACCTTAACCTACAGCTTGACTTGTTGGACAAGAAGAGGACAAAACACCTATCTTTCGGTGTTCCCAAGTGACTAGTTCCTTTGCTTAGAAACACACTCAGACGTTGGAAACAACCAAAGAAAGATTTGTTAAACTAACCAAATGAACCTGCTGCATGGTTAACGTTATCTTTTGACTCGATCTAATTAATTTAAGACTCCTAACATGTAACGCCCCGTAATTTTCGCCCTTTATTTTTGGCGTTTGTTTACATTAAAATAATATTTTTCATAAAAATAAATAATTTGTTATTTAAATTATTTTGGAACGTGTTGTGAAAATGTGTATATATTTTTATATGTTGTGATATGTTTATATATATTTATTTTAAGTTGTTAGTTATTATTTTAAAGGTGATATTAGTTTCGTTATTTATTTAGGCGTTTAGGATGCGGTTTTGTCGCGTAGCGTTTTTGTAATGTTGTTGGACCGACTTGGGTGATGAAATGTTGCATCGCATGTGGCGTTTCATGCTGGTCGAAAATCAGCAATAATGGTGTGGAGGATGAAGAGTTTTGGTGCTCATTAAGCTAACCTTTGAATCTCTTGTAACCCCTCATTTAATTCCCCATTAACCCACCTTAATGCACCCTTAAACCTTTGCTTAATGAGGTGAATAATCTCATTCTTTTACTGCACTTTAACCCCATCCATAATGCTGGAAACAAGTCAGGAAATTCATGCATAACAACTCCTCTTCTTCTCCGTATTTTCGGCTATTTCTGCACCACTATTTTTTTTTGCATCATATCTCCTTCGTTTCTTATCCGAATTGGACTTGTGAGTAGTCAAAATCCATCTACTCGGAAAGATCTTGCTCGTGGTGCAATTTATTTTTGAATAAAGGGAAATTCGCGACTGCAGTTTTCGTTTCAATCAGACGAGTCATCCTGTTTTTGTTTCCTGTCACACCTTCATGATAATGTCCATATCCGGAGATCTAACCGTTAGATCGTTCTCAAATTTGTACAGCACGTTTAGAACATCTTTTTCGTCACTTTTACTGGAGTGATTCAGAATCCGAGCTTTCAATCGCCGGGAATCATGGTTGGAGCTGAGCAGTACAAAATGAGATTTTTCAACGTTCAAGAAGAAAACGCCTAGTGACTTGTTGCTACAATTATCGTTCGTGGTGCTTTGGGGTTAGAAGAGGACTTGGATTGCATGCATAACTCTTGAGTATCTCCTTAGACTCAGCTCTCCACCCGACCTTCCAGGTAACTAGTAGTTATCTTAGAACGATAGAGATTAGGGTATTTTTCGGTATTAGATTATTACGTTAGGAATTATTTTAGTTACTTTTTATATGAAATTATTGATGAAAATTTATGTGAGTATTCATTATGTATGCTATTTGTATATTATGTGCAGCAAAATAATTTTCATTTGAGTTTTCTTATTTATTTGGTAATTTGTGTGTTTATGGCTTATTTATTAAATAATTAGTGAACCAATTTTATAATTGACGAAATTAATTTTTGTGAAGCATGTTATGTGTGTAGTATATTTTTCATGCCTTATAATAATTTTTTTCTACTGTTTATGGGTTTAATTAATTGAATTCTCTTTATTTGCATTTTCGTGTTTGTTAGTATTTAAATCATGAATATTATATTTTTAGGCCTAAATATCATTTTTTTTGCATAATATGTATTACCTTGGGTTTATGCACGTTATCTGAATTTTTGGTAATTTTTGGGCGTCTTTTGCTATTTTTAATTATTCTATTGGCTTATATTAGTTATATGTAAATTAATGTTTAAAATTACTTTTAGAGTCCGAAAATTATAAATAAAATTTGTACTATGTCAGTAGAGTTATAATGGTCATATGATAATTTTTGTGATATTTTATGGTTCGGTTTTATTTGTTTAATAATTTTTATTGTGTTTTTGTTAAGAGTTTGAGTTTGTTCTTTTTAATTATTTACTGTGGTTATTATTGAGTATCATTATATTTACGTTTGGTTTATGTAAAAATGATTAATCATGTATGTTTTGTTGATTTAATGAGCTTTGGTCTTAATTGGTGCTGGCGTCAGACGCAGGATGGTCCGTGTGCCAGACGCATAGGTTGGTGCTCAGCGCAAGCTCATGCGCTGAGCGCACAGTTTTATGTTGTATGATTTTTTGTATGTTCTTGTGCATATGTTTTACATGGGGTTGGTGATCTTATACAATGTGATTCATTTCTGGTTGATACTAATGGTGTTGTAAACTTTTAATTGTCGTTGTTTGTGCTTTGTGGTGTGCAAAGCATTTGTTGTTGAGACATTTGTTGTAAGTTTGTAAGTTACAACTTTGAAGAAATTTTGAAGAGATATCTTCTGATGAATTATGGGTATAAGGCCGGGTGGCATCCCTTTTGACGAATATTTTTTAGATGAATGATACTTTGATGATATTTATGATTATATTTTGAGATAAGAACATCCGGTGGGATAGATTTAGTCCCCGGTGAAGAACATGCCAGCCACCTGGTTTGCGAACTAGGGGTAAACCTGGGTTAATTGTTGTCGTCCTAGAGGTCAAAGAGTTCTGCGTGTTCTACCTTACATCGAAAATGTGGCCATTCTTAGTTACAGGCAGTGGGGAACGTAAGCCCATAGACTGACCTGGAGCTTTCGATCTGACAAACCTTAGGAAGTGAATTACGATTTACTGGCATTCGGTTTCTGACTAAATGACTTATTTTACCTATGCTTTTATTATTATTTAAGTACTCTTGAGATGATTTATTTATTTTATCTTATTTACTTGTTATCTACTTTCCATTTGTATTACTTGTGACCTTTATAGATATGAATGCATGTTATAGTTGTCTTGACCTTATGTTTTCCTTTCTTACTAATGTATCTCTGGATTAGACTTTGATTTCTTTTGTTCTGGAAGCACTGCTAGTTACTCCCCACTGATTGTGGATTGTTGTTATATATTTTGCAGGTTGTGTTGATAGGAACATTTTTTGGTTTTGGGCTCGGGTTGAGATGCGAGAAATAAACTATTAGGTGTTTTAGTTCTAGACATCTTTTTAGTTAAGATAGTTTTCTCATTTCGATTTTAATCAAAGTAATTAATTTATTTATACTATTTATTTATGTTGGTTTTACCACTTAGCTATTTAAACGCATTTCTTGTAGTAGTGACATTCCCAGAAGACGATGTTTTTCGCCATCGTCCTATTATACTATTATTATTTCTTTCTTTTCTGCTTTGAAATTCTGGGGTGTTACATAACAACTTTATAATACTATTCCTAAACTAGTTCTAGAAGATCAAAATATATTATTCTTAATTCAAATAATATCTTTTAAATATATATTCCTTATTTATCTCATCTGCTTGTCTACTTATCTTTTGACTCTAAGTTCCATGAGTTCCTTTTGACTTTGTTCCATTACCTTTCACGTTTACACATACTTACATGAATCCTAGAAAATAACCATATATTTTCTGCCTTCATGATCCATGCTGCTCCAACTCAAGAACCGCATGCTGTTAGCTCCACCTTTGGAACTTCATTCCATGTGCTATTTCCTTTAAGGAACTTCGCACTCATAGTTCCTGCTTAGGAACTTCTTGTTTCAACTCTGAAACTTCATCTTGTTGTTCCCACTCAGAAACTGCTCCGTAACTTCATATTCAGCGTTCCTCTTAAGATATAATTAGGAACCGCTCTGTTTGTCTTCCTTCTAGAAACTCTTCTAGGAAATTTGTTGTTGCTTGCTTCTGTATCATTTATCTTGAGTGTTGGTTCCAGCTTAGGAACTTGGATAAAGTCTAGCAGCATATTTGTAGAATCTCTCTTTGGATTTTTTCCTCAGGAACTTCACTTATTGGAATTCCTTCATGATGTCATATATTTAACCTTCCATGACTTGTTATATGTTAATGTAATACGCATATCTCAAGCACACATGTTAGTTAGATAATAATCTTCATTTGTTTACAATTAATCATCAAAACACTACATGACTCAACAATTTTAAAATGTTCAAAAGATTATGCTGATCCATTAACATAATACACATCATCAATAGCTTGACTTACCAACTTTACATATACCAACAATATAACCTTTACTATTATCTCCAAAGGTAACACTTCCACCATCGTAGGCTGTGAGTAAGAGAAATTGCTTCTTATTCCTGGATATGTGTCTTGAGCAACCACTGTCCAAATACCAAAAGGTACTACCTCTCACTTTAGCCTGCAAGAAACAATCAAACATTTAATTTAGAAACGCAAACTTTCTTAGGTCCCATTCCACAAACAATTGACTCTCAAGACCAATTGTACCACTGTTACCTACCATGGACGTAAGATGGTTTAAGTTATTCCTTGCAAACAAGAGTACTGGGTAATTAAAATTGATGTACTGTTCCTCCTCCTGATTCCCTCAGCCATGTTGTTTCCTCCTTGATCTATAAAAGCTGACATGCAAGTCTCATGATTCGGTGACTCTTCATCCTCCTCTAATCCAGAATCAAAGTCACCGCACATGGCTGCTACCATACCCTTCTTATACGCTCTCTTATCATTGCTCTTGGATAATTTATCCTTCCACTTTGGGCAGTCTCGAATGATTTGACCAAATTCTTTGCACTTAAAGCAACCTACACTTGATGGATTAGTTTTCCTAAAATTCTTACCTTTGAAATTCTTCCTTTGATCTCTGAAATGCCTTTCAAAACATTTACTCATAATAACTATGTCATCCTCTTCCTCTTCAAGGCAACACCTCATACTGGTCCCTTATCACTCTTATACTCAACCAGTATTTCACGAGTCATAAGAGAACCAATCAGTTGTTCCACACTCAACGATGTGGGATCTTTCGCTTCATAGATAGTTGTTACCTTAGCCGTTCATACATCTATTAAACTTCTCAGCATTTTTCTAACCAAAACCTCGTCAGAAAAACTTTTGCCAAGAGATTTTAAATCATTTACTATATATAGTCATAAATCTACCAAAACAATCATTTAATTTTTCATCTTTATTCATGTTAAAGGTTCGTATTTAGACATAAGTAAATCAATTTTAGACCTCTTTACCTCAGTGGTTCCCTCATAAGCAAGTTCGAGGGTATCCCAAATCTCTTTGGCGGAGATACAAGAAGAGATTATATGTTTTTGTCTCATTCAATCCAATAGCCTGTTGCAGTATGGACATGGCTTTTGGCATTCTTCTCCAGCTTCTTGTAATTGGTAGAAGTATACTCACTCTCTTTCTCGCAACCATCAACCTCCTTGGTGATTAATATTGGTATGTTTTTTACAACTAACCAACACTCGTAGTCAATACTAATGATGAAATTTCTCAATTTGTTCTTCCATAATGCATAGTTTTTCGCATTGAATTTTGGAGTTCTGTTGTCGTATCCCATAGAATTCATTTCTTGAGTACATTATAAACCTTCAATTGGTAACAGACTGGGTTCTTCTTAATAGGGTATCAGAGCGGGTTCTTCTTAAATTAAAATTCTTTCAATTTCATTGGGAACTACTTGAGCTGGTTCCTGACAGAAAAAACAATCGAACTTGCAAGCAGTAAAGAACACACCAAATTTTATGAGGTTCAGCCAAACAAGGGCTATGTCCTCCGATGCTAGTATTCATATTAAGAAACTCAGAAAAATAAGGATACTCTCACAATTTTCTGTTACCCTTACTCCAAGGAAAACAACACAACCTACACTAACTCTAATGTGCTAATTCGCACTTAAACTCATAAGCAGTCGTGAATGAACTCACAAACGCTACCCAATCTCTAACCCCTCTTAGCTTCAAGTGTTGGAATAAACCTGTTTGCTACACAAGAACATATCATGGCATACT
Source organism: Beta lomatogona (assembly GCA_947646795.1). Taxonomy (NCBI): domain Eukaryota; kingdom Viridiplantae; phylum Streptophyta; class Magnoliopsida; order Caryophyllales; family Amaranthaceae; genus Beta; species Beta lomatogona. The sequence continues at coordinate 2,201,551 of CANSNZ010000271.1, forward strand.
TAATAATCATTGACTGTTTCAGTATACAGCCAGGAACAATTAGTTTCTCAGATGTTTCCTAATAGTTTATAAACACCTGTAATATCAATTGTTCCCTACAGTTGTTTGTCATCATTCAAAACCTAAGGGACTCAACATAGATTCATCTGTTTTGTAGGACTTTGAGTGCAAAATATGAACTCGATGCTTTCCAGGTACTGGCAGAAGATGAGGTAACTGTGGGTGATGTTGTGTGTGGAATTGGTATAAATGATGCTGGGAGGGGTGATAACCCTCTAGTACCTGATGAATAAATCCTCTGTTGGAATGTGAGAGGTTTAAATAGTCCAGCCAAGCAAAAGGTGGTTAGAAGTTTCATTAATAATTTTGCTGCTGGTCTGGTTAGCCTCTTGGAGACTAAGGTAAAGGTGCAAAATATGGGACATCTTTACCTTAGGGTGTGTCCTGGTTGGTGTTTTACCTCTAATTCACAACATCATAATGGAGGTAGAATAGTTGTGATGTGGAATCCTAATTTTTTTCATGTAAATATTGTTTTATGCACAAGCCAATTAGTGCATTGTTACATAGAACCTAAAAATGGGCAAACTGCGTTCTTTGGCACTTTTGTCTATGCTTTCAATGATGCTGGAAGCAGGAAGGAGTTATGGAGAGATTTAGCTCAGATCCAGGTGATGCCGAATGCTTGGATTTGGATGGGGGACTTTAATAGTGTTTTAAATGTGGAAGATAGACTTGGAGCTCCTGTGAGAGCGAATGAGTTCTTGGATTTCAAGAGCTGTGTAGAACAATGCAGAATGGAGGATATGAAAGCCTCTAGGTGTTTTTACACATGGAATAACAAACAGGAAGCTGAAAATAGAATTTTTACAAAGATTGATAGGGTCATGTGCAATTCTGAATGGATTAATGCCAATCCTTACACTGAAGCTCACTTTCACCCTGAAGGTGAGTTTGATCATAGTCCTATGATCTTAGTTTCATATCCTGATCCTACTTTGGGAAAAAAACCCTTCAGATATTTTTCAATGTGGAGTGCTGCTGCTAATTTTGAAGCTCTAGTGTCTGGTAGCTGGAATGAAGCTATTAATGGTACGCCTATGTTTAGGGTTGTTCAGAAGCTAAAGAGATTGAAAGTGGTGCTGAAGAAATTGAATGCAGAGGGTTTTCATGACCTGCAGGCTCAGGATATTAAAGCAGCTCAGATTATGAAATATTGCCAGGAACAATTACATAGCCAACCTGATAACTTGGAGTTGAGGGGCAAGGAAATAGAAGCTTCACAAGCCTATAAAATTGCTCATGGTGCTTACATGAAATTTTTGAAGCAAAAAGCCAAATGTGACTGGTTGAAAGATGGGGATTTAAACACTAAAATGTTTCACAGAAGCATTAAAAAAAGGCAGTTACAAAATGTTGTCTTTAGCATTCACAATGAAGCTGGAGAGTGGGTTGATCAGCCTGATCTTGTCACGAAGGCCTTTTTAGACTATTATCAGAAGCTTTTGGGTTCTAGATGTGAAAATAGAAGGAATGTGAAGAGAAGTGTGGTTCACTGTGGTCCCCTGGTATCTCAGCATCAGAGTGATTTTCTTCTCAGGCCAGTGACAGGGGAGGAAGTTAAGAGTGCGTTATGGTCTATTCATGGTGACAGGGCCCCTGGGCCTGATGGGTATGGTAGTCAATTTTTCAAGGATTGCTGGCATATTGTTTGGGGAGATGTGATTGATGCAGTAGTGGATTTTTTTCACAATGGAAGATTACTGAAAGAGGTAAACTCTACTACAATTACCCTCATCCCTAAATCAATTTATCCTAGTAATGTTGGTGACTATAGACACATATCTTGTTGCAATGTTGTATATAAATGCATCACAAAAATCATATGCAATAGATTGAGGGATGTTTTACCAGACATCATCATGGAGAATCAAGGAGCTTTTGTGCATAGTAGATACATCATGCATAATATAATGATTTGCCAAGACTTAGTGAGGCAGTATGGTAGAAGTAAAAGCAGTCCTGGGTGCATGATGAAAATTGACATGAGGAAGGCATATGATACAATAGAATGGGGTTTTCTGCAAGAGATGCTTGAATGCCTTGGGTTCCCTGATAGATTCATTGGATATATCATGACTTGTGTCTCTTCCCCTAAATTCTCATTGATGATTAATGGAGTCATGCATGGATATTTCCCTTCTCAAAGAGGAATAAGACAAGGTGATCCCTTGTCTCCTCTTCTCTTTGTCATCTGCATGGAGTACCTCTCAAGAATCTTGAAGAAAGTGAGTGATAGAGATGAGTTTAAGTATCATCCAAAATGCAGTGCTCTGAAATTGACGCACTTGTGCTTTGCTGATGATATTTTGCTCTGCTGCAAGGGTGATTTTGCTTTAATTCACTTGATCCTTAGAGGATTTAAGCTCTTCTATGACACTTCTGGCTTGCAAGCAAATGTTCAGAAGTCAACCATGTATTGCAGTGGCATGCAGGATGGTGACATTCAAAGAGCTCTTGACATATCTGTTTTTACCAGGGGGTATTTGCCTTTCAGGTATCTAGGTGTGCCTATATGTTCCAAAAGAATTTCTATTGCTGAATGTGATAGTTTGCTTGAGAAGATGGTGGCTAGAATAAGAATCTGGAGCACAAGACACATATCTTTTGCTGGTAGAGTTCAACTCATCAATTCTGTGTTGATAAGCATTCATTCTTACTGGGCCCAGGTCTTTGTGCTCCCTAAACATGTCTTACATGAAATCACCAAGATTTGCAGAGCTTTTCTCTGGTCAGGAGATTATTGTAGCTCTAGAGCAGGTTATGTAAACTGGTCTAATGTTTGTACACCTAAAAGTGCAGGTGGCTTAGGAGTTAGGAATATTTTTTTATGGAACATTGCTGCAATTGGTAAATATGTTTGGGCTGTGGAGAAGAAGCTTGATAATCTGTGGGTCAAGTGCTGTGTATATTCAACAAGACTCTTGGTGGGAGTATGTGCCTAAAAATACTAGCAGCTGGTATTGGAGGCAAGTGTGCAGTGTTAAGGAGAAACTGAAAGGTTATTTCACTCAAGCTCAAATTCAGCAAATGCAACATTACTCTATCACAGATGTGTATAAGAAACTCTCTGGTGAATATGAAAAATTACAGTGGAGTACTGCTATTTGGGGTAGGTTTAGAATTCCAAAACATCAATTTTGTAGTTGGTTGGCCATTCAAGAGAAGTCACAGACTAGGGTTAAGCTTCATAATTGGGGTGTGTGTGAAGATGATAAATGTCTGATATGTGATACTCATGCTGAAGATCATATACATCTTTTCTTTAACTGTGATTATAGTAGCAGATGTCTTAGCAAAGTTAAGCAGTGGTGTGGCATTCACACTCAGATTCAGGATATGCAGCAATTGGTTCAATGGTTGGTTAGTAGGAGAAGAGATACCAAGTTTAGAAGGATGGTGCAAGCTGCCGCAGTGGAAGCTGTCATCTACTCCATCTGGCAGGTTTGAAATGAGGCTCTATGGGAGGGAAAAGTTCAATGTATAGATCATACTGTAAAAAAGATAAAACAAACAGTGAAGTATAGATGTTTTAGTATAATTCCAAAGAAGATTAGTCATAGAGATAGATGTTGGTTGGAAGATCTGTAATTAGTTTGGTTTTGGTCCTTGGGTTAGCTTAGCTAAAAAAGGAAAGTTAGGTTGTAAATTGGCTTTTGTGCTTTTGATAATATTACTCATACTTACCTAAAAAAAAAAAAAAAAAAAACATGAACTCGATGTGTTTAATTCCGTTACTGTAATTTTGTCTATTGTATACCGTAATCTTGGCAAAATTAATCATGTAATTTTGATTCATAATTTAAGTACTCAATATATGTTGTAATAACAATTTCATTTCAACTTGTGTTCTTATTATACTTAGTTACGATCAGATTTTCTGTCTTTCTCTAGCAAGGAAGGTGTAGAAGTCTGCCCTAACAACTTCTCTGATTAGTGGCTTAATTTTGTACTTAGCGTATTAGTTCCTAATTAAGCTACTATTTGGAGCGGGCTATTACAGCGCTTGCACAGACCAAAGATCTTTGTACATCTTTCCTAATAATGAGTGTTTCTTTTGTTTTCCCCTGTGTGTCCATTGTGCAAGGTTATTAAAAGTGTTGCCTCGATAGAATATGATCATGGTTATTGACGTGACTATTCATTACAATGCGCATTAATTAATTATAAATATCTTGTCTTCACCATAATTAATGTTATTATTTAGTGATTTATTTTGCAAAACCAATGAAAGATGAGTGGGGAAAGGAGTGAAAGAACTCAGGGAGGTTAGGAAAATTAGAGGCCTTGTAAATGTTGGAAATGCCATAAAAGACAATTGAAAGGGTGAGAGAATGACAAAAAGAGAAGTTTGAGAGAGAGAGGCAAATGGGAGAGACAAGTTATAACACTATTAAGAAACCATTTTTAAAATTCTAGAAAATAATTTTGAGTATGAATTAAGAGCATACTTTTTTTTTTTTTAAAAAACAACAATACAATCAATAAGAAAAAAATCTTTCTAAAATTTGTAAAATTATAGGGAGGAGGGACCTAGAAGGGGAAGGGAGGAGAGAGCCACATGATGGAGGGACCAAGTAGGAGGTGACTTTCTAAGGTAAAGAGGGTATGTAGAAGAGGAATTAACCTTATTAAATATTTTGTCTTTCATCTTAGTCTAATCACTATTTACTTAAAAGTGAAAAAAGAACAAATACTAGTAGAAAAATATCCAATTGCTGCTATAGAATTGCTGCGATTTTAGCTATAAGTACTAATAAAAAGCTTAGGAAAAAAATTTCAATATAACCTATTGTTGCGACTGTTTTTTGAGAACCACAATAACAAATTAAAATATTATTTTTTATTTTATCAACTGTTGCGGTTTCTAGAGGAACACCTCCTTTGGCACCGAACCAACATAGTCTCGGTGGAGAACGCCGATGCGATGCAAGATCACGCAATCTTTGCTACTATGGTTAAGCCTCTATGCGCTCATTGATGAATGATGACGGTGAAGTGTGAAGCAGAGGCCTTAGCAGTTTCGAGTGGCGGAGTTCAAGTAGCGCTGTTAGTTTGGTTGAAAAACGGATGGTTAAACTGCAAACTGATGATCAACTGAACTTTATAAACTGAGCAAAATTGACCCATAACTGAAAAGTTAAAAACCGATAAGTCAATCAGATTAAAGTAAACTGCAATTAACTGAGCTGAAACTGAACTGAAAATCAACCGAAAACAAACAAAACTTAAATTAACTGCACGAAAAACCGATTTAAACTGAACTGAAAATGAATTGAATTTAACTGAAAATTGTTTCAAACTATTTTTGACTGAACTGAATCATACTGAATAAAACTATTTTTAACTGAACTGTATAAAACTGAATAAAACTGTTTTAAATTGAACCGAATCAAACTGAATTAAAAGTATTAAACTGTACAGAATAAACTGAACCGACCCAGATATACCCGACCCAAATCCATTCCGATCCAATACAACCCAATCCAAAACCATTCCGACCCAACCTTACTGGACCCAACCATAACATATTATATTTTTATTTTGTATAATACTATAATTACATTTTTTCCCCATGGCCATGACTTATCTTTTATGCTTTTAAATTGAGTTTTGACTTTTGATAATCCACGACTTGTAGATTAAAATGCTCAAAAATTTAGTCTTTGATGATTATATTTTATATGATTTAATTAAGGAATACAAAAAAAACTATACAATAATTGATATATTAAGAAAGAGAGGTACAAGGATCTAAATCCAAATTCAAATATACATATATTACAATATTAAGTAGTTACAAGTTAGCGCCAAATTACACCTTAATATAATCACATCAAATATTCTGATTTTTATTTCGAAATAATGTGTCGACTTACAGTTATCCAACAAAAGGAGATATTATGTTTACCGTTGCATAAAAAAACCATAATACTCTAGTAGAAGTCTTACAAGGTAAAATTAGAGTATGCCTAAAGTATTACAAGCTACAATTAGATGGAGAATTCAACCAATGTCCAAGTTGAGCCCTCAACAATTATGCTAATATGATGCTCTAATATTCATCAACTACCTGCATGTGATTAGAGCCATAAACTCACGACACGAAGCAAGCATATGATTCCTATTTTAAGCTCACAATTCAAGGGAAATTTGCAAAAGAAAAGAACAGCCTTGGGGCTGAAATAGGTCAAATTAGAGCCATAAAATCAGCCCAAAATTCTAAATCTCTATTCTATAAGGCAACAGCCAACAGGAGTGGGACACCGGAAAAAAAAAAACCAACTGCTTCATTTTTAAAAAGGTAAAACAAAAAAACTGCCCAAGTCATCAGTTTCTACAATCTTGATCTAATTTTATATTTTAAAAAAATCCCTTAATATATGGAAAAGAGTAACTACAACAACACTATAGGAAACTACCCAGATCTTCTCCCTCTTTTGATATCAGTCTAGGAAATATCCACGTTCTTGCTTAATGCCTGAAACTAATACTACTAAATGTAAATATTTTGCTAATTAATTTAATTTTAATAACGATTTCGCACGTATAGTGTGCGTATAAGGCTAGTTAGTAAATAACAAAAGTAAGAAAATTCAACTAATTTTCCAGAATCACATCCAAATGGAAAAAAAGATTAAAAAACACAGTTAAAATGTAAACCCCTTTTAAGCAAGCTTAAATCTTCCACATTTTTGCTCTCAGCTTAGAGTTCCAAATATGAAAAACAATCCATCATCAATTCATAATCTCCAAATTAACCGCTCTTTTGTACAATGCTAGTCATAATTGGACAATCCAGTCAAACATTTGAAAGCACTTACTTAAAAAAAATGAAGGAAAGAACAAACCTTTAAACATCCAAAGGCAAAAGTTAAAGAAGGTTTTGAACTGCATAGTGATATTCAACCTCTGTAGATCTAAGAAGAAGACAAAAGTTATGATGTTTCTAATAGATGGGTTATGCTCAATTAGATAGTTAAGTACGTGAATGATTGAATCAATGATTTTGAAGGGCAAAGTACATTGTTTCCAAAAGGGTGCAAAATTGAAGAGCTTGTTACCTCGTTAATGGCAACAACTGCCCATGATTCTTCTTGGCCTTCTTCAACTCCGTCAAGTATTCCGTTAAAACCCATAGCAACCAAAAGAAAAAACATTTTTCTCAGATGAATCTCCTTAGAACATGAGAGAGAAGAGCCTTACCAGAATTGAGAAAGATTTCTCTTATGATGGTAGAACCAGATATGGGGCTGCGAAACTTATGGACCTTCTTGAGGTTTGGAGTTAGCATTTCTGTCTAACCTGGGAAGAACTCCCGCTTTAGTTTTCATCAAATTTTCGTGCTTTTACAACGGTTGAGATTTGCTATTTCACTAATGAAGGGATGATATTTCCTCATTCAAGGGGGGATCCATGACATTCATATATAGACCAATGAGCATTGAGTTTGACCAAACACATGGATTGCTTACATTGCTATTTTGAACAATGGTTGAATTTTCATCTTTCTTAGATCAATGGCCTTTAATTTTCATACTATTTTCATTTGACAATTCTAAATTTCTATTTTCTAAATTAACTTTAAAAAATAGCATTATTGAATTATTGTTAGAAATTAATGTAAAGTTATAAATTAAAAACTTTTGAAATTCATGTAGTATTAATTTTAGATAACTTATTATTATAAACTTCATAAATTTTAAATAAGGCAATATGCATTATTGCGAACATCGAAACATGTTATCACTTTATTAGTTATTTGTTATTTAGTATTTATATTTCATTATTTTTGTACTTAGGGTCCGTTCTGTTCAACTTATTTTAACTTATATAAGATTTTATAAGATCGTATAAGATCAGATAAGATAAGATCAGAAAAGATAAGATAAGATCAGATCAGATAAGATCAAATAAGATAAAATAAGATGTTAGACACACTCAATAAACTATCTTATAAGATAAGATAAAATAAAATAAGATAAGATAAGATAAGGTAAGATAAGATTAGATAAGATAAGATAAGATCAGATAAGATTTTATAAGATCTTATAAGATAAGATAAGACAAAATAAGTTGAACAGAACATATCCTTACTAGTTAGTAATTAATTAGTTACTAACTTACTACTTAGGGTCCGTTCTGTTCAACTTATTTTAACTTATATAAGATTTTATAAGATAAGATAAGATCTAATAAGATCAGATAAGATAAGATAAGATAAAATAAGATAAGATAAGATCAGATCAGATAAGATAAGATAAGATAAGATAAGATAAGATAAATAAGATGTTAGACACACACAATAAACTATCTTATAAAGTAGGATCAGATAAGATAAGATCAGATAAGATTTTATAAGATCTTATAAGATAAGATAATATAAGATAATATAAGATAAGACAAAATAAGTTGAAGAGAACAGACCCTTAGTACTCAGTACTTAGTACCACACTATCACAAACCTCCCTATATGTTATAACAAATTACTCCCTCTGTTTCTTTTTAATCTACACAGTTTCCGTTATAGTTTGTTTCTTTTTAATCTATACACTGTTGCTTTTTCAATTTTTGGTAACATGTCACATGTACTTTCTCCTCTTTTTCAATGTTATTGAAATAATTAGATTCAATGTCTCTTGTTAAGTTACTAACTCTACAACTCTATGGTTATTTACTCATTAAGTTATACTTCTTATAGTGTTACGTATACAACTATCATTCAATTACGTAATAGTTAGATTATATCTACTTAAGTGAACTTATAGTGTAACGATATAACTTATATGAATTTCATTGAGTTGATAGTGTCTTCTTATAATTTATATTTATTATTATTATTGTTCTCATTATCATCATAGCTATTCACAAACTTATATATCAATTATAATGCTTATAATAATAGATCGTCATTTATATAAACCTTGGAAATGATCGTCCACTCTTTTTATTGTCGTTGGTTATAATATTAGAACATATGAAGAGTTGTTTCATTGTAGTAATCTGTATATAAAGCCCACTGATAAAATAACTTGTTTATACTCACATGTGTAGAAAGTTAAGAGAATACATCAAAGATTATTATTATATGATATAAGTGTATAGTTTTAAGTCTTTCATTGTTCTTATTGGATAACAAATTGTTTCGATTCAAGTAGATGTTTTGAGTTTCAAAGTGAATATAGCTTAATGACGATTAACTGGAATGGAGTATTGTTATCCTGAACAATCTTATCGACTTACATTGACACATATTATTCAAATTCAATAACATGTTTACAGTTTTGAAATTGATTTAACTTAAATACTATTAAATTGAATGCAGGATTGACACTTTTTATGATTCTATCAACTTATCAGAAGTCACTGATTGATGGTACATTCATTTATCTCATTCTATGACAACTTGCATCAATTGAATTAGATGTTTAAGTTATGAAATGAATTTAACTTAAAGACTATTTAAGCTTAAATAAATGATTCTTATCTTGAATTAGTTTATCGACTTACATTGGTCCGTTCATTAATCTCATAACTTAAACACGTCTCTTGATGGCATCGTTGTTTTCGACAAGTTTAACCGATATGACAAAAGTCCAACCGAGTTGAATTATCTGCAACGAATAATGCTTTGACCCGAAGTGCGGTCTGAAATAGTTTACATGGCATAACCGATATAAAGTTTCACTCGAGTCGATGCCGATTTCCTTAAGAAATCGAAATTAACTGAATCCGAACTGAAAATAACTGTTTAACTGATAGTAATAGGAAAATAGACAAATGTTTAAACTGAAACTGTACGGGTCAAACCAAAAGACAAATGTAAACTGAACTGAACTGAAAATTGAATTAATTGTATGGATTGAAACTGAAACCGAAAAAATTTAAACTGTATCAATTTAGTTGGAAAAAGCGAACTGAGTTAACTGAACTGTTTGGTTTGAACCAGAACTGAACTGGTTAACCGAATTGACAGCACTAAGTTCAAGGTTGGTCTTCATCCAACCCCCTTTGCAAAAAAACAATACAAGGAATGCCGGTTTTGATGTTTCATTTAATTTTCTTTTTCCAATTTTTTTTGGTTTTCTCAACAGACCACAATTCTGATGTTTCTTTTGGTAATTAAGGTTTGTTCTTATAATCATTCTTGTTTTGTCTTGTCATGTGTGAGAATTTATGTATTTAATATTTCAATAACTTTGTTTTTAATTTCAACTAGTTATTAGGTCCGGGCAATGCCACGGGATGAAATTTTTTATTTATTAATATTCCCTCCGTCCCTAAATTTAATGCACATTTCTTTTGGGCACAGGCATTAACAAGAAATCATGTGTAGGACTTTAGTTGTATTAAATCATAATTAAATATAGAAATTGGTACACTTTTTATGAATTGTTTATTAAGGAAAGAGGATGTGGGCCATATGGAAAAGTGGGTGATATTATAAAAGTTGAAAGCAAAATAATATTTTAATTGGTGGACCCATACCAAATAAGGAAATGGGAAATCTATTTGGAACAAACATAAATGGAAAAAAGGGTAATCTATTTAGGGACGGAGGGAGTATTATACTTTACAATGATAACACTAAATATCACTTGTCTATTGGTTAAGACTTTAGAATATAACCTTCAAGTCACGGGATCAAACTTTGTATTATGCAATTTCTACTTTTTATTTTATTTTATATGGATTACATGGAGTAAAATGCCTTTAGGGAGAGCGCCACGTGGCACCGTTCCTCTTTTAGGAAAGCCTTTTAATATGTTAGTGTAGATTGTTATTCTGGTAAGTTTACAAGCATATACACAAGTAGAGAGCCACAATATTGACAACAAAATCAACAATAAAATTACCTATACCAATTGCTGCGGTTTCGGGCTACAACCTCAGCAATAGGTTGACCTACTTAAGCCTTTTATGTGTGACCTATTGCTGCAGGTTTTTGGAGAAACAACAGCAACGAGTAAACATATTGTTGCGATTCTAGGACCAGCAATAAGCACTTTAAAAACTACAACAATAATCCCTTTAAAAACCACAACAATTTAGACGAATTCTACTAGTGAAAGAAACGAGGGAGCTAGAAGGGGAGGGGAGGAGAAAGCGAGAGAATAATGGAGGGACCAAGTAGGAGAAGATTTTCTAATATGATGAGGATATATAGGAGAAGAATTATATATTCAGCTAATTATATAATACATTAATTAATAGTAATTGGACGACTAGCTGGTTTTGAGCGTGCATCATAAGTTTGGAACTTTAACGGATATAGTTAATGTTGATTTCTTCTATTCTGACATCTATAATTCAATGGCATACATGAGTGGTTTCATTGAGTTTCTTAATGAAAAATGGAGAAACTAAATCCTAAACTAAGGTGGGAATGATTTTTTTTCTAAAAGGTTTAAACATGCAAAACTAGAAAAGACAAGCAAAATATGGATAATGAAGCAAACTTCTTAGATAAAACCATAATTGCATGTACAAGCATCAAACATCTGCGAGCAAACCTTCGGAAGTGAATTGTGATTCACTGGCGTTCGGTTTCTGACTAAATGACTTATTTTACCTATGCTTTTATTATTATTTAAGTACTCTTGAGATGATTTATTTATTTTATCTTATTTACTTGTTATCTACTTTCCATTTGTATTACTTGTGAGCTTTATAGATATGAATGCATGTTATAGTTGTCTTGACCTTATGTTTTCCTTTCTTACTAATATATGTCTAGATTAGACTTTGATTTCTTTTGTTCTGGGAGCACTGCTAGTTACTCCCCACTGATTGTGGATTGTTGTTATATATTTTGCAGGTTGTGTTGATGGGAACATTCTTTGGTTTTGGGCTCGGGTCGAGATGCGAGAAATAATCTATTAGGTGTTTTAGTTCTAGACATCTTTTTAGTTAAGATAGTTTTCTCATTTCGATTTTAATCTAAGTAATTAATTTATTTATATTATTTATTTATGTTAGTTTTACCACTTAGCTATTTAAACGCATTTCTTGTAGTAGTGACATTCCCAGAAGACGATGTTTTTCGCCATCGTCCTATTATACTATTATTATTTCTTTCTTTTCTGCTTTGAAATTCTAAGGTGTTACATAACAACTTTAGAATACTATTCCTAAACTAGTTCTAGAAGATCAAAATATATTATTCTTAATTCAAATAATATCTTTTAAATATATATTCCTTATCTATCTCATCTGCTTGTCTACTTATCTTTTGACTCTAAGTTCCATGAGTTTCTTTTGACCTTGTTCCATTACCTTTCACGTTTACACATACTTACATGAATCCTAGAAAATAACCTTATATTTTCTGCCTTCATGCTCCAAGCTGCTCCAACTCAAGAACCGCATGCTGATAGCTCCACCTTTGGAACTTCATTCCATGTGCTATTTCCTTTAAGGAACTTCGCACTCATAGTTCCTGCTTAGGAACTTCTTGTTTCAACTCTGAAACTTCATCTTGTTGTTCCCACTCAGGAACTGCTCCGTAACTTCATATTCAATGGTCCTCTTAAGATATAACTAGGAACCGCTCTGTTTGTCTTCCTTCTAGAAACTCTTCTAGGAAATTTGTTGCTGCTTGCTTCTGTACCATTTATCTTGAGTGTTGGTTCCAGCTTAGGAACTTGCATAAAGTCTAGCAGCATATTTGTAGAATCTCTCTTTGGATTTTTCCTCACGAAATTCACTTATTGGAAATCCTTCATGATGTCATATATTTAACCTTCCATGACTTGTTATATGTTAATGTAATACGCATATCTCAAGCACACATGTTAGTTAGATAATAATCTTCATTTGTTTACAATCATCAAAACACTACATGACTCAACAATTTTAAAATGTTCAAAAGATTATGCTGATCCATCAACATAATACACATCACCAATAGCTTGTGAAAGTGACTTACCAACTTTACGTATACCAACAATATAACCTTTACTATTATCTCCAAAGGTAACACTTCCACCATCGTAGGCTATGAGTAAGAGAAATTGCTTCTTATCCCCGGATATGTGTCTTGAGCAACCACTGTCCAAATACCAAAAGGTACTACCTCTCACTTTAGCCTGCAAGAAACAATCAAACATTTAATTTAGAAATACAAACTTTCTTAGGTCCCTTTCCACAAACAATTGACTCTCAAGACTAATTGTACCACTGTTACCTACCATGGACGTAAGATGGTTCAAGTTATTCCTTGCAAACAAGAGTACTGGGTAATTAAATTTGATGTACTGTTCCTCCTCCTGATTCCCTCAGCCATGTTGTTTTCTCCTTGATCCATAAAAGCTGACATGCAAGTCTTATGATTCGGTGACTCTTCGTCCTCCTTTAATCCAGAATCAAAGTCACCGCACATGGCTGCTACCATACCCTTCTTATACGCTCTCTTATCATTGCTCTTGGATAATTTATCCTTCCACTTTGGGCAGTCTCGAATGATGTGACCAAATTCTTTGCACTTAAAGCAACCTACACTTGATGGATTAGTTTTCTTAAAATTCTTACCTTTGAAATTCTTCCTTTGATCTCTGAAATGCCTTTCAAAAGGTTTATTCATAATAACTATGTCATCCTCTTCTTCTTCAAGGCAACACCTCATACTGGTCCCTTATCACTCTTATACTCAACCAGTATTTCACGAGTCATAAGAGAACCAATCAGTTGTTCCACACTCAACGATGTGGGATCTTTCGCTTCATAGATAGCTGTTACCTTAGCCGTTCATACATCTTTTAAACTTCTCAACATTTTTCTAACCAAAACCTCGTTAGAAAAACTTTTGCCAAGAGATTTTAAATCATTTACTATATATAGTCATAAATCTACCAAAACAATCATTTAATTTTTCATCTTTATTCATGTTAAAGGTTCGTATTTAGACATAAGTAAATCAATTTTAGACCTCTTTACCTCAGTGGTTCCCTCATAAGCAAGTTCGAGGGTATCCCAAATCTCTTTGGCGGAGATATAAGAAGAGATTATATGTTTTTGTCTCATTCACTCCAATAGCCTGTTGCAGTATGGACATGGCTTTTGGCATTCTTCTCCAGCTTCTTGTAATTGGTAGAAGTATACTCACTCTCTTTCTCGCAACCATCGACCTCCTTGGTGATTAATATTGGTATGTTTTTTACAACTAACCAACACTCGTAATCAATACCAATGATGATATTCCTCAATTTGTTCTTCCATAATGCATAGTTTTTCGCATTGAATTTTGGAGTCCTGTTGTCGTATCCCATAGAATTCATTTCTTGAGTACACTATAAACCTTCAATTGGTAACAGACTGGGTTCTTCTTAATATGGTATCAGAGCGGGTTCTTCTTAAATTAAAATTCTTTCAATTTAATTGGGAACTACTTGAGCTGGTTCCTGACAGAAAGAACAATCGAACTTGCAAGCAGTAAAGAACACACCAAATTTAATGAGGTTCAGCCAAACAAGGGCTATGTCCTCCTATGCTAGTATTCATATTAAGAAACTCAGAAAAATAAGGATACTGTCGCAATTTTCTGTTACCCTTACTCCAGGGAAAACAACACAACCTACACTAACTCTAATGTGCTAATTCGCAATTGAATTCACAAGCAGTCGTGAATGAACTCACAAATGCTACCCAATCTCTAACCCCTCTTAGCTTCAAGTCTTGGAATAAACCTGTTTGCTACACAAGAACATATCATGGCATACTTAATAATCATTGACTGTTTCAGTATACAGTCAGGAACAATTAGTTTCTCAGCTGTTTCCTAACAGTTTATAAACGCCTGTAATATCAATTGTTCCCTACAGTTGTTTGTCATCATTCAAAACCTAAAGCACTCAACACAGATTCATCTGTTTTGCAGGACTTTGTGTGCAAAATGTGAACTCGATGTGTTTAATTCCGTTACTGTAATTTTGTCTATTGTATACCGTAATCTTGGCAAAATTAATCATGTATTTCTGATTCATAATTTAAGTACTCAATATATGTTGTAATAACAATTTCATTTCAACTTGTGTTCTTATTATACTTAGTTACAATCAGATTTTCTGTCTTTCTCTAGCAAGGAAGGTGCAGAAGTCTGCCCTAACAACTTCTCTGATTAGTGGCTTAATTTTGTACTTAGCCGTATTAGTTCCTAATTAAGCTACTATTTGCAGCGGGCTATTACAGCGCGCTTGCACAGACCAAAGATCTTTGTACATCTTTCCTAATAATAAGCGTTTCTTTTGTTTTCCCCTGTGTGTCCATTGTGCAAGGTTATTAAGAGTGTTCCCTCGATAGAATGTGATCATGGTGATTGACGTGACTATTCATTACAATGCGCATTAATTAATTATAAATATTTTGTCTTCACCATAATTAATGTTTTTATTTAGTGATTTATTTTGCAAAACCAATGAAAGATGAGTGGGGAAAGGAGTGAAAGAACTAAGGGAGGTTAGGAAAATTAGAGGCCTTGTAAATGTTGGAAATGCCATAAAAGACAATTGAAAGGGTGAGAGAATGACAAAAAGAGAAGTTTGAGGGAGAGAGGCAAATGGGAGAGACAAGCTATAACACTATTAAGAAACCATTTTTAAAAGTCTAGAAAATAATTTTAAGAGTATGAATTAAGAGCATACTTTATTTTTTTAAAACAACAATACAATCAATAAGAAAAAATCTTTCTAAAATTTGTAAAATTATGGGGAGGAGGGACCTAGAAGGGGAAGGGTGGAGAGAGCCACATAATGGAGGGACCAAGTAGGAGGTGACTTTCTAAAGTAAAGAGGGTATTTAGAAGAGGAATTAACCTTAATAAATATTTTGTCTTTCATCTTAGTCTAATCATACGGGCTCGCTGAAATCTTACTATTTACTTAAAAGTGAAAAAAGAACAAATACTAGTAGAAAAATATCCAATTGCTGCTATAGAATTGCTGCGATTTTAGCTATAAGTACTAATAAAAAGCTTAGGAAAAAAATTTCAATATAACCTATTTTTGCGACTGTTTTTTGAGAACCACAAGAACAAATTAAAGTATTATTTTTTATTTTATCAGCTGTTGCGGTTTCTAGAGGAACACCTCCTTTGGCACTGAAACAACATAGTCTCGGTGGAGAACGCCGATTCGATGCAAGATCACGCAATCTTTGCTACTATGGTTAATCCTCTGTGCGCTCATTGATGAATGATGACGGTGAAGTGTGAAGCAGAGGCCTTAGCAGTTCCGAGTGGCGGAGTTCAAGTAGCGCTGTCAGTTTGGGTGAAAACGGATGGTTAAACTGCAAACTGATGATCAACTGAACTTTATAAATTGAACAAAATTGACCCATAACTGAAAAGTTAAAAACCGATAAGTCAATCAGATTAAAGTAAACTGCAATTAACTGAGCTGAAACTGAACTGAAAATCAACCGAAAACAAACAAAACTTAAATTAACTGCACGAAAAATCGATTTAAACTGAACTGAAAATGAACTGAATTTAACTGAAAATTGTTTCAAACTATTTTTGACTGAACTGAATCATACTGAATAAAACTATTTTTAACTGAACTGTATTAAACAGAATAAAACTGTTTTTAACTGAACCGAATCAAACTGAATTAAAAGTATTAAATTGTACAGAATAAACTGAACCGACCCAGATATACCCGACCCAAATCCATTCTGATCCAATACAACCCAATCCAAAACCATTCCGACCCAACCTTACTGGACCCAACCATAACATATTATATTTTTATTTTGTATAATACTATATTTACATTTTTCCCCATGGCCATGACTTATCTTTTATGCTTTTAAATTAAGTTTTGACTTTTGATAATCCACAAGTTGTAGATTAAAATGCTCAAAAATTTAGTCTTTGATGATTATATTTTATATGAGTTAATTAAGGAATACAAAAAAAAAACTATACAATAATTGATATATTAAGAAAGAGAGGTACAAGGGTCTAAATCCAAATTCAAATATACATATATTACAATATTAAGTAGTTACAAGTTAGCACCAAATTACACCTTAATATAATCACATCAAATATTCTGATTTTTATTTCGAAATAATCTCGACTTACAGTTATCCAACAAAAGGAGATGTTATGTTTATCGTTGCATAAAAAAACCATAATACTCTAGTAGAAGTCTTACAAGGTAAAATTAGAGTATGCCTAAAGTATTACAAGCTACAATTAGATGGAGAATTCAACCAATGTCCAAGTTGAGCCCTCAACAATTATGCTGATATGATGCTCTAATATTCATCAACTACCTGCATGTGATTAAAGCCATAAACTCACGACACGAAGCAAGCATATGATTCCTATTTTAAACTCACAATTCAAGGGAAATTTGCAAAAGAAAAGAACACACTTGGGGCTGAAATAGGTCAAATTAGAGCCATAAAATCAGCCCAAAATACTAAATCTTTATTCTATAAGGCAACAGCCAACAGGAGTGGGACACCGAAAAAAAAACCAACTGCTTCATTTTAAAGAAGGTAAAACAAAAAAACTGCCCAAGTCATCAGTTTCTACAATCTTGATCTAATTTTATATTTTAAAAAAATCCCTTATTATATGGAAAAGAGTAACTGCAACAACACTATAGGAAACTACCCTGATCTTCTCCCTCTTCTGATATCAGTCTAGGAAATATCCACGTTCTTGCTTAATGCCTCAAACTAATACTACTAAATGTAAATATTTAGCTAATTAATTTAATTTTAATAGCGATGTCGCACGTATAGTGTGCATATAAGGCTAGTTAGTAAATAACAAAAGTACGAAACTTCAACCAATTTTCCAGAATCACATCCAAATGGAAAAAAAGATTAAAAAACACAGTTAAAATGTAAACCCCTTTTAAG
Organism: Beta lomatogona; assembly: GCA_947646795.1. NCBI lineage: Eukaryota > Viridiplantae > Streptophyta > Magnoliopsida > Caryophyllales > Amaranthaceae > Beta > Beta lomatogona. Next base: position 2,219,482 of record CANSNZ010000271.1, read on the forward strand.
CAAGCTTAAATCTTCCACATTTTTGCTCTCAGCTTAGAGTTCCAAATATGAAAAACAATCCATCATCAATTCATAATCTCCAAATTAACCGCTCTTTTGTACAATGCTAGTCATAATTGGACCATCTAGTCAAACATTTGAAAGCACTTACTTAAAAAAAATGAAGGAAAGAACAAACCTTTAAATTTCCAAAGGCAAAACTTGAAGAAGGTTTTGAACTGCACAGTGATATTCAACCTCTGTAGATCTAAGAAGAAGACAAAAGTTATGATGTTTCTAATAGATGGGTTATGCTCAATTAGATAGTTAAGTACGTGAATGATTAAATCAATGGTTTTGAAGGGCAAAGCACATTGTTTCCAAAAGGGTGCAAAATCGAAGAGCTTGTTACCTCGTTAATGGCAAGAACTGCCCATGATTCTTCTTGGCCTTCTTCAACTCCCTCAAGTATTCCATTAAAGCCCATAGCCACCAAAAGAAAAAACATTTTTCTCAGATGAATCTCTTTAGAACATGAAAGAGAAGAGCCTTACCAGAATTGAGAAAGATTTCTCTTGTGATGGTAGAACCAGATATGAGGCTGCGAAACTTATGGACCTTCTTGAGGTTTTGAGTTAGCATTTCTGTCTAACCTGGGAAGAACTCCCGCATTAGTTTTCATCAAATTTTCGTGCTTTTACAACGGTTGAGATTTACTCTTTCACTAATGAAGGGATGATATTTCCTCATTCAAGGGGGGATCCATGACATTCATATATAGACCAATGAGCATTGAGTTTGACCAAACACATGGATTGCTTACATTGCTATTTTGAACAATGGTTGAATTTTCATCTTTCTTAGATCAATGTCCTTTAATTTTCATACTATTTTCATTTGAGAATTCTAAATTTCTATTTTCTAAATTAACTTTAAAAAATAGCATTATTGACTTATTGTTAGAAATTAATGGAAAGTTATAAATTAAAAACTTTTGAAATTCATGTAGTATTAATTTTAGATAACTTATTATTATAAACACTAGAGGAAAAAAACGAAAGGGCTGCGGTGTAAGGGCTGCGTTTTTTAAAAAACGCAGCCCTTAATAGTGAAGGGCTGCGGTTAGCCCAAAAATCGCAGCCCTTCATTTATGAAGGGTTGCGGTCAATGCAAAAACCGCAACCCTTTTAGTGAAGGGCTGCGGTTAGCCCAAAACCGCAGCCCTATAAGTATTAAAGGGCTGCGTTTTGGGCTAACCGCAGCCCTTTATGGGCTTTTTTTTATTATTTTCAAAAGAAATGAGCGGGCTCAAATCCTCTCACAAATCTCACGTAAAAACAAATTTCACCCTCTTCTCTCTCACCCTCCTCCCTTCTCCCTCACCCTCCTCCCACTCACCCTTCTCCCTCCTTCCGGCAACAACATCGCGGTAGAGCGCCACCCAACGGCAGCATCGACAGCAGCAGCACGAAGAGGAGGAGAGAGAATAAGACACCACACCACAGCAACAACAACGACACACGACAGCAGGGTCCGACGAGCTTGGGTTTCCGGTGAGAAGCCACGTGAGCAGGGGGAAGGAGTTCGAACAGAGAGGAGAGAGAAAAGTAAGGGGTTTGGGGTTTTTGGGGTTTCACGGGATAGAGGGAAAAATTTAGGGGTTTTGGTTTGGTTCACTCAACATCCATTTTCGTCTTCGAACGAGACGACGACTCGAACGACGACGACCGCGCGCCGACCATTTTCGTCTTCCATTTTCAATTCGTCGCCGTCGGTCGAACTCCAATCATCTCTGACTTGAACAACGAGTCGTCAATTCGCTAAGCAACGACAACAACAAGTGAGAATTTTTCGTTTTTCAGATCTATAATTTCTTGATCTTTGTTTTGATTAATCTTCATAAAATTTCAGATCTTTTTGTGTTTTCGTTCATAAAATTGTATTTTCTTTTCGTTCATTTTTTTGACTGTAGATTTCGTTCGTTTTTTGTACTGTAATTTCAGATCTACAATTATTTCTCTTTTTTTGTATTTTCGTTCGTAAATTGTATTTTCGTTCTTATTTTTTTATTGTAAATTGTAATTTGATGTTCTTGTTGATTGTTAATATATAATTGTAATAGATTCGTTTTTTTTTATTTTCCCTGTTGTAAATTTCTTGATATATTTAGGAATAAAAAAATGCAAAAAAAAAATTTTTTTTTTATTTTTTTGGGTCAAAAGGGTTGCGGTTTTGGTCAAAAACCGCAGCTCTTTGTACAAAGAAGGGCTGCGTTTTTTACCAAAACCGTAGCCCTTCCATATTGGAAGGGCTGCGTTTTTGGGCCTCAACCGCAGCCCTTCGTTGTGAAGGGCTGCGGTTTAAAAACGCAGCCCTTCACTTTTAGTGAAGGCCTGCTACGAAAAGGGCTGCTGGCCAAAAACGCAGCCCTTTGGGCTGTTTTGACCGCAACCCTTCCGTTTTTTTCCACTAGTGAAACTTCATAAATTTTAAATAAGGCAATTTGCATTATTGCGAACATCGAAACATGTTATCACTTTATTAGTTATTTGTTATTTAGTATTTATATTTCAGTATTTTTGTACTTAGGGTCCGTTCTGTTCAACTTATTTTAACTTATATAAGATTTTATAAGATCATATAAGATCAGATAAGATAAGATAAGATAAGATAAGATCAGATCAGATAAGATCAGATCAGATAAAATAAGATGTTAGACACACTCAATAAACTATCTTATAAGATAAGATAAGATAAGATAAGATAAGATAAGATAAGATTAGGTAAGATAAGATAAGATAAGATAAGATAAGATAAGATAAGATAAGATAAGATAAGATAAGATAAGATAAGATTTTATAATATCTTATAAGATAAGACAAAATAAGTTGAACAGAACATATCCTTACTAGTTAGTAATTAACTAGTTACTAACTTACTACTTAGGGTCCGTTCTGTTCAACTTATTTTAACTTATATAAGATTTTATAAGATAAGATAAGATCTAATGAGATCAGATAAGATAAGATAAGATAAAATAAGATAAGATAAGAACAGATAACATAAGATAAGATAAGATAATTAAGATGTTAGCCACACACAATAAACTATCTTATAAGATAAGATAAGATAAGATAAGATCAGATAAGATTTTATAAGATCTTATAAGATAAGATAATATAAGATAATATACGATAAGACAAAATAAGTTGAACAGAACAGACCCTTAGTACTTAGTACTTAGTACCACACTATCACAAATCTCCCTATATGTTATAACAAATTACTCCCTCTGTTTCTTTTTAATCTACACAGTTTCCTTTATAGTCTGTTTCTTTTTAATCTATACACTGTTGCTTTTTTAATTTTTGGTAACATGTAACATCTACTTTCTCCTCTTTTTCAATGTTATTGAAATAATTAGATTCAATGTCTCTTGTTAAGTTACTAGCTCTACAACTATATGGTTATTTACTCATTAAGTTATACTTCTTGTAGTGTTACGTATACAACTATCATTCAATTACGTAATACATAGATTATATCTACTTAAGTGAACTTATAGTGTAACGATATAACTTATATGAATTTCATTGAGTTGATAGTGTCTTCTTATAATTTATGTTTAATATTATTATTGTTCTCATTATCATCATAGCTATTCACAAACTTATATATCAATTATAATGCTTATAATAATAGAAACCTTGGAAATGATCGTCTACTCTTTGTTATTGTCGTTTGTTATAATATTAGAACATATGAAGAGTTGTTTCATTGTAGTAATCTGTATATAAAGCCCACTGATAAAATAACTTGTTTATACTCACATGTGTAGAAAGTTAAGAGAATACATCAAAGATTATTATTATATGATATAAGTGTATAGTTTTAAGTCTTTCATTGTTCTTATTGGATAACAAATTGTTTCGATTCAAGTAGATGTTTTGAGTTTCAAAGTGAATATAGCTTAATGATGAATAACTGGAATGGAGTATTGTTATCCTGAACAATCTTATCGACTTACATTGACACATATTAATCTAATTCAATAACATGTTTACAGTTTTGAAATTGATTTAACTTAAATACTATTAACTTGAATGCAGGATTGATACTTTTTATGATTCTATCAACTTATCAGAAGTCACTGATTGATGGTACATTCATTTATCTCATCCCATGACAACTTGCATCAATTGAATTAGATGTTTAAGTTATGAAATGAATTTAACTTAAAGACTATTTAAGCTTAAATAAATGATTGTTATCTTGAATTAGTTTAGCGACTTACATTGATCCGTTCATTAATCTCATAACTTAAACACGTCTCTTGATGGCATCGTTGTTTTCGACAAGTTTAACCGATATGACAAAAGTCCAACCGAGTTGAATTATCTGCAACGAATAATGCTTTGACCCGAAGCGCGGTCTGAAAAAGTTTACATGGCATAACCGATATAAAGTTTCACTCGAGTCGATGCGGATTTCCTTAAGAAATCGAAATTAACTGAATTCGAACTGAAAATAACTGTTTAACTTATAGTAATAGAAAAATAGTCAAATGTTTAAACTGAAACTGTACGGGTCAAACCAAAAGACAAATGTAAACTGAACTGAATTGATCTGAAAATTGAATTAATTGTATGGATTGAAACTGAAACCGAAAAAATTTAAACCGTATCAATTTATTTGGAAAAAGCGAACTGAGTTAACTGAACTGTTTGGTTTGAACCAGAACTGAACTGGTTAACCGAATTGACAGCACTAAGTTCAAGGTAGGTCTTCATCCAACCCCCTTTGCAAAGAAACAATACAAGGAATGCCGGTTTTAATTTTTCATTTAATTTTCTTTTTCCTATTTTTTTTCGTTTTCTCCACATACCACAAGTCTGATGTTTCTTTTGGTAATTAAGGTTTGTTCTTATAATCATTCTTGTTTTGTCTTGTCATGTGTGAGAATTTATGTATTTAATATTTCAGTAACTTTGTTTTTAATTTCAACCAGTTATTAGTTCCAGGCTATACCACGGGTAATGAAATTTTTTATTTATTAATATTCCCTCCGTCCCTAAATATAATGCACATTTCTTTGGGCACAGGTATTAAGAAGAAATCATGTGTAGGACCTTAGTTGTATTAAATCATAATTAAATATAGAAATTGGTACACTTTTTATGAATTATTTATTAAGGAAAGAGGATGTGGGCCATATGGAAAAGTGGGTGATATTATAAAAGTTGAAAGCAAAATAATATTTTAATTGGCGGATCCATACCAAATAAGGAAATGGGAAATCTATTTGGGACAAACATAAATGGAAAAAAGGATAATCTATTTACGGATGGAGGGAGTATTATACTTTACAATGATAACACTAAATATCACTTGTCTATTGGTTAAGACTTTATAATATAACCTTCAAGTCACGGGAACAAACTTTGTATTATGCAATTTCTAGTTTTTATTTTATTTTATGTGGATTACATGGAGTAAAATGCATTTAGGGAGAGCGCCACGTGGCACCGTTCCTCTTTTAGGAAAGCCTTTTAATATGTTAGTGTAGATTGTTATTCTGGTAAGTTTACAAGCATATACACAAGCAGAGAGCCACAATATTGACAACAAAATCAACAATAAAATTACTTATACCTATTGTTGCGGTTTCGAGCTACAACCTCAGCAATAGGTTGACCTACTTAAGCCTTTTATGTGCGACCTATTGCTGCAGGTTTTTGGAGAAACAACAGCAACGAGTAAACATATTGTTGCGGTTCTAGGACCAGCAATAAGCACTTTAAAAACTACAGCAATAATCCCTTTAAAAACCACAACAATTTAGACGAATTCTACTAGTGAAAGAAACGAGGGAGCTAGAAGGGGGGGGAGGAGAAAGCGAGAGAATAATGGAGGGACCAAGTAGGAGAAGATTTTCTAATATGATGAGGATATATAGGAGAAGAATTATATATTCAGCTAATTATATAATACATTAATTAAAAGTAATTGGACGACTAGCTGGTTTTGAGCGTGCATCATAAGTTTGGAACGTTAAGGGATATAGTTAATGTTGATTTCTTCTATTCTGACATCTATAATTCAATGGCATACATGAGTGGTTTCATTGAGTTTCTTAATGAAAAATGGAGAAAATAAATCCTAAACTAACGTGGGAATGATTTTTTCCTAAAAGGTTTAAACATGCAAAACTGGAAAAGACAAGCAAAATATAGATAAAGAAGCAAACTTCATAGATAAAACCATAATTGCATGTACAAGCATCAAGCATCTGCGAGCAAACCTTAGGAAGTGAATTGCGATTTACTGGCGTTCGATTTCTGACCAAATGGCTTATTTTACCTATGCTTTTATTATTATTTAAGTACTCTTGAGATGATTTATTTATTTTATCTTATTTACTTGTTATCTACTTTCCATTTGTATTACTTGTGAGCTTTATAGATATGAATGCATGTTATAGTTGTCTTGACCTTATGTTTTCCTTTCTTACTAATATATGTCTGAATTAGACTTTGATTTCTTTTGAACTGGGAGCACTGCTAGTTACTCCCACTGATTGTGGATTGTTGTTATATATTTTGCAGGTTGCGTTGATGGGAACATTCTTTGGTTTTGGGCTCGGGTCGAGACGCGAGAAATAATCTATTAGGTGTTTTAGTTCTAGACATCTTTTTATTTAAGATAGTTTTCTCATTTCGATTTTAATCTAAGTAATTAATTTATTTATACTATTTATTTATGTTGGTTTTACCACTTAGCTATTTAAACGCACTTCTTGTAGTATAGACATTCCCAGAAGACGATGTTTTTCGCCATCGTCCTATTATACTATTATTATTTCTTTCTTTTCTGCTTTGAAATTCTGAGGTGTTACATAACAACTTTAGAATACTATTCCTAAACTAGTTCTAGAAGATCAAAATATATTATTCTTAATTCAAATAATATCTTTTAAATATATATTCCTTATTTATCTCATATGCTTGTCTACTTATCTTTTGACTCTAAGTTCCATGAGTTCCTTTTGACCTTGTTCCATTACCTTTCACGTTTACACATACTTACATGAAACCTAGAAAATAACCTTATATTTTCTGCCTTCATGCTCCATGCTGCTCAAACTCAAGAACCGCATGCTGATAGCTCCACCTTTGGAACTTCATTCCATGTGCTATTTCCTTTAAGGAAGTTCGCACTCATAGTTCCTGCTTAGGAACTTCTTGTTTCAACTCTGAAACTTCATCATGTTGTTCCCACTCAGGAACTGCTCCGTAACTTCATATTCAATGTTCCTCTTAAAATATAACTAGGAACCGCTCTGTTTGTCTTCCTTCTAGAAACTCTTCTAGGAAATTTGTTGATGCTTGCTTCTGTATCATTTATCTTGAGTGTTGGTTCCAGCTTAGGAACTTGCATAAAGTATAGCAGCATATTTGTAGAATCTCTCTTTGGACTTTTTCCTTAGGAACTTCACATATTGGATTTCCTACATGATGTCGTATATTTAACCTTCCATGACTTGTTATATGTTAATGTAATACGCATATCTCAAGGACACATGTTAGTTAGATAATAATCTTCATTTGTTTACAATCATCAAAACACTACATGACTCAACAATTTTAAAATGTTCAAAAGATTATGCTGATCCATCAACATAATACACATCATCAATAGCTTGTGAAAGTGACTTACCAATTTTACGTATACCAACAATATAACCTTTACTATTATCTCCAAAAGTAACACTTCCACCATCGTAGGCTGTGAGTAAGAGAAATTGCTTCTTATCCCCGGATATGTGTCTTGAGCAACCACTGTCCAAATACCAAAAGGTACTACCTCTCACTTTAGCCTGCAAGAAACAATCAAACATTTAATTTAGAAACGCAAACTTTCTTAGGTCCCTTTCCACAAACAATTGACTCTCAAGACCAATTGCACCACTGTTACCTACCATGGACGTAAGATGGTTCAAGTTATTCCTTGCGAACAAGAGTATTGGGTAATTAAATTTGATGTACTATTCCTCCTCCTGATTCCCTCAGCTATGTTGTTTCCTCCTTGATCCATAAAAGCTGACATGCAAGTCTCATGATTCAGTGACTCTTCGTCCTCCTCTAATCCAGAATCAAAGTCACCGCACATGGCTGCTACCATACCCTTCTTATACGCTCTCTTATCATTGCTCTTGGATAATTTATCCTTCCACTTTGGGCAGTCTCGAATGATGTGACTAAATTCTTTGCACTTAAGGCAACCTACACTTGATGGATTAGTTTTCTTAAAATTCTCACCCTTGAAATTCTTCCTTTGATCTCTGAAATGCCTTTCAAAACGTTTATTCATAATAACTATGTCATCCTCTTCTTCTTCAAGGCAACACCTCATACTGGTCCCTTATCACTCTTATACTCAACCAGTATTTCACGAGTCATAAGAGAACCAATCAGTTGTTCCACACTCAACGATGTGGGATCTTTCGCTTCGTAGATAGTTGTTACCTTAGCCGTTCATACATCTGTTAAACTTCTCAGCATTTTTCTAACCAAAACCTCGTCAGAAAAACTTTTGCCAAGAGATTTTAAATCATTTACTATATATAGTCATAAATCTACCAAAACAATCATTTAATTTTTCATCTTTATTCATGTTAAAGGTTCGTATTTAGGCATAAGTAAATCAATTTTAGACCTCTTTACCTCTGTGGTGCCCTCATAAGCAAGTTCGAGGGTATCCCAAATCTCTTTGGCGGAGATACAAGAAAAGATTATATGTTTTTGTCTCATTCACTCCAATAGCCTGTTGCAGTATGGACATGGCTTTTGGCATTCTTCTCCAGCTTCTTGTAATTGGTAGAAGTATACTCACTCTCTTTCTCGCAACCATCAACCTCCTTGGTGATTAATATTGGTATGTTTTTTACAACTAACCAACACTCGTAGTCAATACCAATGATGATATTCCTCAATTTGTTCTTCCATAATGCATAGTTTTTCGCATTGAATTTTGGAGTCCTGTTGTCGTATCCCATAGAATTCATTTCTTGAGTACATTATAAACCTTCAATTGGTAACAGACTGGGTTCTTCTTAATAGGGTATCAGAGCGGGTTCTTCTTAAATTAAAATTCTTTCAATTTCATTGGGAACTACTTGAGCTGGTTCCTGATAGAAAAAACAATCGAACTTGCAAGCAGTATAGAACACACCAAATTTTATGAGGTTCAGCCAAACAAGGGCTATGTCCTCCTATGCTAGTATTCATATTAAGAAACTCAGAAAAATAAGGATACTCTCGCAATTTTCTGTTACCCTTACTCCAGGGAAAACAACACAACCTACCCTAACTCTAGTGTGCTAATTCGCACTTGAACTCACAAGCAGTCGTGAATGAACTCACAAACGCTACCCAATCTCTAACCCCTCTTAGCTTCAAGTCTTGGAATAAACCTGTTTGCTACACAAGAACATATCATGGCATACTTAATAATCATTGACTGTTTCAGTATACAGTTAGGAACAATTAGTTTCTCTGTTGTTTCCTAACAGTTTATAAACACCTGTAATATCAATTGTTCCCTACAGTTGTTTGTCATCATTCAAAACCTAAGGGACTCAACACAGATTCATCTGTTTTGCAGGACTTTGTGTGCAAAATGTGAACTCGATGTATTTAATTTCGTTACTGTAATTTTGTCTATTGTATACCATAATCTTGGCAAAATTAATCATGTATTTCTGATTCATAATTTAAGTACTCAATATATGTTGTAATAACAATTTCATTTCAACTTGTGTTCTTATTATACTTAGTTACGATTAGATTTTCTGTCTTTCTCTAGCAAGGAAGGTGCAGAAGTCTGCCCTAACAACTTCTCTGATTAGTGGCTTAATTTTGTACTTAGCCGTATTAGTTCCTAATTAAGCTACTATTTGGAGCGGGCTATTACACCGCGCTTGCACAAGCCAAAGATCTTTGTACATCTTTCCTAATAATGAGCGTTTCTTTTGTTTTCCCCTGTGTGTCCATTGTGCAAGGTTATTAAAAGTGTTCCCTTGATAGAATGTGATCATTGTTATTGACGTGACAATTCATTACAATGCGCATTAATTAATTATAAATATTTTGTCTTCACCATAATTAATGTTTTAATTTAGTGATTTATTTTGCAAAACCAATGAAAGATGAGTGGGGAAAGGAGTGAAAGAACTAAGGGAGGTTAGGAAAATTAGAGGCCTTGTAAATGTTGGAAATGCCATAAAAGACAATTGAAAGGGTGAGAGAATGACAAAAAGAGAAGTTTGAGAGAGAGAGGCAAATGGGAGAGACAAGCTATAACACTATTAAGAAACCATTTTTAAAATTCTAGAAAATAATTTTAAGAGTATGAATTAAGAGCATACTTTTTTTTTTTAAAAACAACAATACAATCAATAAGAAAAAATCTTTCTAAAATTTGTAAAATTATGGGGAGGAGGGACCTAGAAGGGGAAGGGAGGAGAGAGCCACATGATGGAGGGACCAAGTAGGAGGTGACTTTCTAGGTAAAGAGGGCATGTAAAAGAGGAATTAACCTTATTAAATATTTTGTCTTTCATCTTAGTCTAATCATACGAGCTCGCTGAAATCTTACTATTTACTTAAAAGTTAAAAAAGAACAAATACTAGTAGAAAAATATCCAATTGCTGCTATAGAATTGCTGTGATTTTAGCTATAAGTACTAATAAAAAGCTTAGGAAAAAAATTTCAATATAACCTATTGTTGCGACTGTTTTTTGAGAGCCACGAGAACAAATTAAAATATTATTTTTTATTTTATCAACTGTTGCGGTTTCTAGAGGAACACCTCCTTTGGCACCGAAACAACATAGTCTCGGTGGAGAACGCCGATGCGATGCAAGATCACGCAATCTTTGCTACTATGGTTAAGCCTCTATGCGCTCATTGACGAATGATGACGGTGAAGTGTGAAGCAGAAGCCTTAGCAGTTCCGAGTGGCGGAGTTCAAGTAGCGCTATCAGTTTGGTTGAAAACGGATGGTTAAACTGCAAACTGATGATCAACTGAACTTTATAAACTGAACAAAATTGACCCATAAGTGAAAAGTTAAAAACCGATAAGTCAATCAGATTAAAGTAAACTGCAGTTAACTGAGCTGAAACTGAACTGAAAATCAACCGAAAACAAACAAAACTTAAATTAACTGCACGAAAAACCGATTTAAACTGAACTGAACTGAACTGAAAATGAACTGAATTTAACTGAAAATTATTTCAAACTATTTTTGACTGAACTGAATCATACTGAATAAAACTATTTTTAACTGAACTGTATAAAACTGAATAAAATTGTTTTAAACTGAACCGAATCAAACTGAATTAAAGTATTAAACTGTACAGAATAAACTGAACCGACCTAGATATACCCGACCCAAATCCATTCCGATCCAATACAACCCAATCCAAAACCATTCCGACCCAACCTTACTGGACCCAACCATAACATATTATATTTTTATTTTGTATAATACTATAATTACATTTTTTCCCCATGGCCATGACTTATCTTTTATGCTTTTAAATTGAGTTTTGACTTTTGATAATCCACAACTTCTAGATTAAAATGCTAAAAAATTTAGTCTTTGATGATTATATGTTATATGATTTAATTAAGGAATGCAAAAAAAAAACTATACAATAATTGATATTTTAAGAAAGAGAGGTACAAGGATCTGAATCCAAATTCAAATATACATATATTACAATATTAAGTAGTTACAAGTTAGCATCAAATTACACCTTAATATAATCACATCAAATATTCTGATTTTTATTTCGAAATAATGTGTCAACTTACAGTTATCCAACAAAAGGAGATATTATGTTTACCGTTGCATAAAAAAACCATAATACTCTAGTAGAAGTCTCACAAAGTAAAATTAGAGTATGCCTAAAGTATTACAAGCTATAATTAGATTGAGAATTCAACCAATGTCCAAGTTGAGCCCTCAACAATTATGCTGATATGATGCTCTAATATTCATCAACAACCTGCATGTGATTAGAGCCATAAACTCACGACACGAAGCAAGCATATGATTCCTATTGCAAGCTCACAATTCAAGGGAAATTTGCAAAAGAAAAGAACACCCTTAAGGCTAAAATAAGTCAAATTAGAGCCATAAAATCAGCCCAAAATTCTAAATATCTATTCTATAAGGCAACAGCCAACAGGAGTGGGACACCGAAAAAAAGAAAACCAACTGCTTCATTTTAAAAAAGGTAAAACAATAAAACTGCCAAAGTCATCAGTTTCTACAATCTTGATCTAATTTTATATTTTACAAAAATCCCTTATTATATGGAAAAGAGTAACTGCAACAACACTATAGGAAACTACCCTGATCTTCTCCTTCTTCTAATATCAGTCTAGGAAATATCCACGTTCTTGCTTAATGCCTCAAACTAATACTACTAAATGTTAATATTTTGCTAATTAATTTAATTTTAATAACGGTTTCGCACGTATAGTGTGCATATAAGGCTAGTTAGTAAATAACAAAAGTACGAAACTTCAACCAATTTTCCAGAATCACATCCAAATGGAAAAAAAGATTAAAAAACACAATTAAAATGTAAACCCCTTTTAAGCAAGCTTAAATCTTCCACATTTTTGCTCTCAGCTTAGAGTTCCAAATATGAAAAACAATCCATCATCAATTCATAATCTCCAAATTAACCGCTCTTTTGTACAATGCTAGTCATAATTGGACAACCAGTCAAACATTTGAAAGCACTTACTTTAAAAAAATGAAGGAAAGAACAAACCTTTAAACTTCCAAAGGCAAAACTTGAAGAAGGTTTTGAACTGCACAGTGATATTCAACCTCTGTAGATCTAAGAAGAAGACAAAAGTTATGATGTTTCTAATAGATGGTTTTGCTCAATTAGATAGTTAAGTACGTGAATGATTGAATCAATGATTTTGAAGGGCAAAGTACATTGTTTCCAAAAGGGTGCAAAATCGAAGAGCTTGTTACCTCGTTAATGGCAAGAACTGCCCATGATTCTTCTTGGCCTTCTTCAACTCCCTCAAGTATCCCATTAAAACCCATAGCAACCAAAAGAAAAAACATTTTTCTCAGATGAATCTCTTTAGAACATGAGAGAGAAGAGCCTTACCAGAATTGAGAAAGATTTCTCTTGTGATGGTAGAACCAGATATGGGGCTGCGAAACTTATGGACCTTCTTGAGGTTTTGAGTTAGCATTTCTGTCTAACCTGGGAAGAACTACCGCTTTAGTTTTCATCAAATTTTCGTGCTTTTACAATGGTTGAGATTTGCTCTTTCACTAATGAAGGGATGATATTTCCTCATTCAAGGGGGGATCCATGACATTCATATATAGACCAATGAGCATTGAGTTTGACCAAACACATGGATTGCTTACATTGCTATTTTGAACAATGGTTGAATTTTCATCTTTCTTAGATCAATGGCCTTTAATTTTCAAACTATTTTTATTTGAGAATTCTAAATTGTATTTTCTAAATTAACTTTAAAAAATAGCATTATTGACTTATTGTTAGAAATTAATGTAAAGTTATAAATTAAAAACTTTTGAAATTCATGTAGTATTAATTTTAGATAACTTATTATTATAAACTTCATAAACTTTAAATAAGGCAATATGCAAAGTTGCGTACATCGAAACATGTTATCACTTTATTAGTTATTTGTTATTTAGTATTTATATTTCAATATTTTTGTACTTAGGTTCCGTTCTGTTCAACTTATTTTAACTTATATAAGATTTTATAAGATCATATAAGATCAGATAAGATAAGATAAGATCAGATAAGATCAGATAAGATAAAATAAGATGTTAGACACACTCAATAAACTATCGTATAAGATAAGATAAGATAAGATAAGATAAGATAAGATAAGATAAGATAAGATAAGATAAGATTGGCTAAGATAAGATTAGATAAGATAAGATAAGATAAAATCATATAAGATTTTATAGGATCTTATAAAATAAGATAAGGCAAAATAAGTTGAACAGAACATATCCTTACTAGTTAGTAATTAACTAGTTACTAACTTACTACTTAGAGTCCGTTCTGTTCAACTTATTTTAACTTATATAAGATTTTATAAGATAAGATAAGATCTAATAAGATCAGATAAGATAAGACAACTAGTATTTCTAATCAGAGGAAGTATCCAATTAGGTTACGAGTCTTCCTTTATAGTCTTGTTGGCGACTTTTTTCATGTTTACTTTTACAAAATTAACCCTTTAATGGAGTTATTCTTTTTTTTTTTTTTTGTGGTTAAAAGGGGCAAATTAAAATAACTTAAAGCAATAAACGTCATACATGGTCATCATGGACCTTAGATTACATTAGCATTGTTCTAGTGATCATCATCCCCTACTCCAGCCCTTGCCCCAATGAGTTCCTGATTATACAAAGTTCTATAAATCATAAGAGGTTCATTACCTAAGGTGCTCTCCCATATCTCCCATAACTGCCAAGCAATCTGCAATTATGTTGGACGTTCTTCTTTCAAATCGCAAGTAGCATTCGTAGTTCCTTTCCAGCAACTCCCTGCAATCGAGAATTATATTTATCATGTCATTGTCTTGCTTTGTAGGGTCATTAATGATCCCAACCGCTTTTTCACAGCCTGACGAAAAAAAAAAATTAAGTTCTACACAACCCTTCCGCTTGTTTAATTGCTTCTCTAATTGCTAGCATTTCAGCCTGAGAGGGGAACCCGCCAAAACTTTGTTCTGGAACCCTCCATCTACCCCCTTCATTCCTTGAAACTCCTCCTAGGCGAGCAACCATGGAATTTGATTTCCAAGATGCATCCACTGAATTTATGACAGCCCTCTGGGTGCACGCATTTTTTGTTACATTTTTCCTTTCAATCACCCAACGGTTCCTTCTCTTCCAAAGATTCCAGCATAAAAAAAAGTAAACAAAGTATGCCACTCACAATCCTGCCATCTCATATTCGCAACCCTAAGGTTAGATTTTAAAAATGGATTTTTTGTGAGAAATTACCTAATTAAAGTTCTGTAGGGAAGGACCTAATAATTTTTTTGTTGTTTTAAAAGACCTATTAAAATACTTGAGGTTGTTAATAACAACCATATTATGAATTTCAGGCGAAAACACCAAATTTTTCCGTTGACTGCAGATGAGCTTAGAGCAATGAGATGTAAGACAGAAAGAAAGAATTGAAAGAGTCAATTGGAGTTAGAAAAAAAGTCAACATCAGAATTTGGTTGCTATTAACAACCGGAAGTATTTTAATAGGTCTTTTTAGACAAAAAAAATTTTACGGTTTTTTCACCATATACCCCTGACTAATTTTTTTTTTGCACCGTATACCCTTGCAACTTTCCAAATTCACCATATACCCCCACGTTTTCAAAAATACATCAACATGCCCTTATGACTAACGGAAGTCTAACACCGTTAGTCTTTAGTCCCTAATTCCCCCTTTAACCCTAATTAACTAACCTAAACTAAACTAAACCTAACTCTAACCCTAACTCTAATCTAATACCCTAACCCTAACTCCGACCACCCACCCACTACTCCTCCCCCCCACCCCACCCCCCACCCATTTCCCCCACCACCCTCCCCCACCCCACCCCCCTCTCCCCCACCACCCACCCACCATCCATCCCCCTCCCCCTTCCCCCACCCCCCGCACCCCCCTCCCTGCCCAGCCCCTCCCTCCCCCGCAACCCCTCCCCGCAGCCCCACTCCCCTCCCCCCCTCCCCTCCCTTCCCCTTCCCCTGCGCTCGCCTAACCCCCCCTCCCCTCCCATTCCACCGCAACCGCCCGGCAAGCCCCCTCTCCTCCCCCTTCCCTCGCAACCGCCGGCAACCCCCCTCCCTTCCCGTTCCCCGCAACCGCCGCACAACCCCTCCCCCTCCCTTTCCCCGCAACCGCCGAACCCCTCCCCCTCCCCGAAATGAAAAAAGAAATTAAAAAACGCTTAGAATTCTCAAAGCCCGGAACCAATGGGTGTTGCGCGACTGCGGGGGAAGGGGGAGGGGATGGGGGCTGCGCGACAAGCGGGGAAGGGGAGAGGGAGAGGGACGACGCGACCGGCCGTGGAAGGGGGAGTGGGGTGGCGCGACTTGGCCGTGGGGGAGGGGGTGGGTGGTGGGGAAGTGGGTGGTTAGGGGTAAGGGGTGGGGGGAGGGTGGTGGTTAGGATGGTTAGGGTTAGGGTTATTAGATTAGGGGGTTTGTTAATTAGGGGGTTAGGGTTAGGGTTTAGCTTAGGTTTAGGGTTTGTTAATTAGGGTTGGGGGGATTAGGGCATAATGACTAACGGAAGTCTAACACCGTTAGTCATAAAGGCATGTTGATGTATTTTTTGAAACGTGAGGGGTATATGGTGAATTTGGAAACTTGCGAGGGTATACGGTGCAAAAAAAAAATTAGTCAGGGGTATATGGTGAAAAAACCGATTTTTTTATTAGGTCCTTTAATTTCCTACAAAACTTGTGTTTTATTATATACTTTCTGACAAAAAACCCTTCAAAAAAACCTGGGTATTACCCCTTTGTCGAGGTCTAACCAAGGGTGTAGACTTCCTAACTTCCTTAGCTCTAACACAATCAAATAATATATGAGAAGCATTCTCTAGCTGATGAGGACAAAAGGGACACATTAGGGAGGATATAGCAGGGAGCCATTGCAAGTTTGAGTTTGAAGGAAGCTCATCTTTACTAATTTGCACAAGAAAATTTTCATTTTTGGAGGTGAAAGAGCATGCCAAATAAATTTGTGAAGATGAAGGTCAACATGATTGGAGGAGAACCACTCATTAGGGCTTAAAATCGAATGTGCTCATAGCGTAGGCTTAAAATTGGCCTACACAACTGGACCAAAGAACTGTTTGTCTTCGCTTTGTTATATCTTAAGTGCACTTGTTATATATTAGGCAAATATTGTTGGAGTTACAATTTGCAAATTGCTGACTCTAATATACATAAACAACTTTATGGATAATAAACTAATATGGGTTACAACCCTTTTATTATTACTTTTTTTTTTTGGAAAATTTGATTTAATCAGTCCCAACTTTGGGCGTCCTGACAAAAACGGTCCCAACTTTCTTTTTTTATTGTTCAGTCCCAACTTTTGGGGATACTTTACAAGCGTGGACCTAGCAGGTTACCAACCTGCTAATGCAGGTAAACACTAGTCACGTGCCTCCACTTGACTTTTTTTAGTTAACAAAACCCAGATTTTTTTTTTTCTATCTTCTTCCTCCTCTTTCCTCCCTCCTCCTCCTCCTCTCCCCTCCCACCCAACCCCCTCCTCTTCCATCCCACTACCCACCTCCCCTAACTATCACCACTCTCCACCACCCAGAATTGAGTTTTTTTCTTTGTTTTCTCTTTCCCTCTCTTTCTATTTTGCTGGGTTTGCAGGTAAAATTTCATGCAACTCTATTACAATCTAGTAGCAGCAAGAACAATTGAGCCGAGCTATAGAGGACACAAATTGCAGTAGGCGAACATTAACAGAAAGCAAAAGGGGAGTAGCAAAACAGCACAGCAGCAGCATCAACACCCCCACTAGGAGCTCCGCGGAACACAACACCGGTGGCAAGAAGAACCACCATCAGCACAATGACGGTGTCTAAACGCGTGCTAGCAGCAACACCCAAGCAGAACAGGGCCAGAACCAAATTCAAGTAATGACACGCGAAAGAAGAAAGAGAATACACTTAGGTCTTTGGGGTTTCTTCCATTTTACCCTTATTCCAAGCTTGAACAACAAATTTATGAAATTTAGATGCTAAAGATTGAATCTTGGTGGCTAATCTTTGATTTCAAAATAGAAACATTTGAATCATTACATAAGAGCAAAACAAAACGGAAAGCAACACTATAACGCTTGCCATATAAAGTGTATAAGTACTACTAGTTTAGCATTGATTGAATTCCAAGCAAGAGAACATCCCAAAAGATGGAATTTGGGTACAATTTCGAAGAAATAAGTGCACTTGAAACCATAGGGCATAAATGAAGGAAAAAAATGACCCTAAAGTAATCAATGAAACAGCGCAAGTCAGATAGAGAAGGGGAGGAATACCAACCTCTACAAGCAGTGAATTTCGGCGAGGGTTGAGAAAAGCGATAAAAATATAATATTGTGGCAGGAGCAGGGGGTGGTAGTGGCGGGGAGGGGGGGAGGGGGAGGGGGGAGGAAGGTGAGAGATAGAGAAAGAGTAGTTAAGTGTAAAAACTCGAAAAAAAAAGGAAAATGAGGGGTTAATTTTTTTCAACCAGCTTAGTAGGTAACCTGTGAACCTGGACCACGTGTGTAAAGTATCCCCAAAAGTTGGGACTGAACAATAAAAAACGAAAGTTGGGACCGTTTTTGTCAGGACGCCCAAAGTTGGGACTGATTAAATCAATTTTTCCTTTTTTTTTTTTTTTACTTGTAAATTTCTATCAATTACAATTTACATTTATAATGCTTTTCCTTACTAAACAATCAGTGAATGTGATTTCTCCTCAATTCTATCCATATAATATATTAGCTAAAACTAATAATAGTAAATGATAATAATGGTAAACTTTAAGTAATTAATTAAAGTTTGATATTTAACATGCCCCCTCAAACTTTAATTATCATTCCGAGCATTGCTCTCAACTTTTCAAATATGTCATTAGATAAGGGCTTCGTAAAAATATCTGCCACTTGCTTTGTGGTATTACAATACTCGAGCGTGATCATTCCTTGCTTAACTTGGTCGCGAAGAAAATGAAACCTTGTATCAATATGCTTGCTTCTTCCATGTTGTACTGGATTTTTATAAAGTTTTATTGCGGACACGTTGTCAACATATATTGTAGTAGGTCCTTCTTGAATCTGATGGAGTTCGTGTAATAGATTTTTTAACCATACTGCTTCACATACTGCTGATGAGGCTGCTATATATTCTGCTTCACAACTTGATAATGCAACAAGTGGTTGTTTTTTAGAAGACCACGTAAAAGCAGTTGAACCTAGATAAAATGCATACCAAGTTGTACTTTTTCTCTCATCTTGATCCCCAGCCCAATCACTATCAGAGTAACCAAATAATTTTGCTTCATCTCCATAAGAATAAAACAATCCAAATTCTAAACTGCCCTTGATATACCTCATTATTCTCTTCGCCGTGCACCAATGAGATTCTTTAGGTATCTCCATATATCTGCTGGCAAGTCCAACTCCATATACTATATCAGGTCGAGTGATACTTAAGTATCTCAAACTTCCAACTAAACTCTTGTACAAAGTTGGATTGATTAATTTCCCTTCTCCATCTTATGTTAACTTTATCCCAGTTGCAACAGGGGTGCTTGTAGGTTTGCATGAGTTCATTTTAAATTTATTTAAAATCTCCTTTGCATATTTCTTTTGGGAAATAAAAATATCATCTTCACATTGACTCACTTCTATGCCAAGAAAGAAATTCATAAGGCCACAATCTGTCATTTCAAACTCTCTGAACATGGTTATCTTGAAATCATCAAACATACTTTGATTATTACCGGTGAACAATAAATCGTCAACATATAAGATGACTATGAGAACATCATCACCATTCTTTTTCACGTAGATAGCATGCTCATAAGGACATTTGATAAAGCCACTCTGTGTCAAATATCCATCTATGCGTGCATTCCATGCACGTGGAGCTTGCTTTAAATCATAAAGTGCCTTTTTCAAACGATACCCTTTATCTTCTTCTCCCTCGATTTCAAAACCTTCTGGTTGTTCTAAATAAACTTCTTCTTCAAGAATTCCATTAAGAAATGCAGATTTAACATCAAGTTGATATATTTTCCATTTATGATGTGTTGCTAGTGATATTAACATTCTCACAGTATCTAGACGAGCCACGGGAGCAAATACCTCTTCATAATCAATACCAAACTTTTGTTTATAACCTTTTGCTATGAGTCTCGCCTTATATCTTTCAATATTTCCATCAGCCCCTCTTTTTATTTTGTATACCCATTTTACTCCAATAGCCTTTTGACCTTTTGGTAGAGTAGCCAACTTCCATGTATCATTTTTCTCTATGGAACGTATCTCCTCTTTCATAGCTGATATCCATTCTTTTATTTTCACAGCTTCTTCAAAATTAGTGGGTTCATGGTCTGCATATAGACAAAATAAGTCAACTTCATTAAGTTCATTTGTTTCTTCATAAATGTCTCTAAGGCTTCTCATCTTAACAGGTCTTCTTGATGAAGAATTTCCCTCAGATGACGATGATGATGAATTAATGTTATTTGTTGGGGTCAATGGTGGAGTCTCTTCAGGACTTGTTTCTTTATCGTTGTATTCTTCAAATACAACCGTCTCTTTCTCCTTTTCTTGATTCTCCCATTTTCAGGATTCTCCTTCACTAAAAATGACATCTCTGCTCTCAATCAACTTACCAGTGATAGGATTGAATAACTTGTAATCTTTGGATTGTGGGCTATATCCAATGAAGATGCATTTTTCACCACGATCATCTAACTTCTTCCTTTTAGCCTCTGGTATTTGAGCGTAAGCAATACACCCAAATACCCTTAAATGTTCATTATTTGGTTTTTCACCACTCCATGCTTCTTGTGGAGTCACGTTCTTAACGCTTTTTGTAGGACATCGATTTAAAATATAACTTGTCCAAGCAACAACTTCTGCCCATAATTGCTTCAGCAATCCTCTTTCTTTCAATATGCTTCTTGTCATGTCTAGAATTGTTCGATTCTTTCTTTCGGCAATTCTGTTTTGTTGCGGAGGCTGTAAATTGTTGTCGAATTCCCACACTCCTACAAAAATTTCTAAACACATTGGATGTGTATTCGCCCCCTCGGTCAGACCTAAGCGTTTTCAATTTACATCCACTTTCTAGCTCTACACGAGCCTTGAATTGCAAGAATGTGTTGAATGCAGCTGACTTCTCCTTTAACATATACACCCACAATTTTCTACTGTAATCGTCAATAAAGGTAATAAAGTAATGATTACCTCCCAACGATACTGGCTCTAATGGTCCACAAATATCAGTGTGTACCAATTCCAGTGGTGCCTTCGCTCTCCATGAGAATCCCTTCTGATATGGAAGTCTAGCTTGTTTTCCAATTGTGCATATTTCACAAACATGTTTAGGATCTTCAATGTCTGGTAACCCATGCACTATATTCTTTGTTTACAAGAGTTTCAAACCATTAAAATGTAAATGCCCATATCGCATATGCCATTTCCAAGACTCATTTTCAATGGCACCAAGGAAACACTTTTGCACATCAGTATTAAGTTGCAGCGGAGACATGGGATTCTTCACCATTTTAGAATGAGCAATGAGTCTCCCACCTTTGTCTTTAAGAAAAAAATGATTATCTTCCATATGCACGATATATCCCTTTTCAAGAAGCTGCCCAATACTAAGTATGTTACTTTTCATATTAGGAACATAATAAACATTTGAAATGAAATCTTCATTTCCATTCTTCAGAATAATTTGTATCTTCCCTTTACCTACAACTTGCAGTTTAGATGAATCTCCCAAACTCACGTTACCTTGAATTTTCTCATCAAGATCAACAAAAAGTTCTCTTTTCCCACACATGCGGTTACTGGCTCCAAAATCCAGAAACCACATATCTTGTTGACTGCTAGTTTCTTCATGTGCTAACAACAATGTTGGGGAATCCTCATTAATTTGTGATGATTCTGCAAAATTTAGCCGATTGCCTTGATCTTTCAGTTTGTACCAACAATCGGATGCATAATGCCCATACTTCTGACAATTATAGCATTGAACATCTTTTCCTTTTCCATGTTCATTGGAAACGTTTTCTCTTCATGATCCTCTTCCATGAAGAAATTTTTTATCATTATTTTGATTACGAGGTTGATAATTTCCACGACCTCGACCTCTACCACGTCCACGATAACCGCCTCTTCGTTGGTTACCTCTTTGTTCATTCAAAGTTAATTTCGATTCAAGTGCTTGCTCTATTATAGCAGGTCCATAATTCTTCAAAATTCTTTGCTCATGTACCTGGAGTGATCCAATAAGCTCTTCTATCGATAACTTATCAATATCTTTAGATTCCTCTATTGCAGGTAACACATGATTAAATTTCTTATTACATGATCGAAGAATCTTCTCAACAACCTTGTTATCTTCAATCTTTTCTCCATTCTGCTTTTGTTGATTCACATTTATAAGCAGACGAGAAAAGTACTCCGATATTGACTCATTATCTGTTATCCGTATTTCCTCAAAATCACCTCTTAAAGCTTGCAATCGAATTTTGCGTACACACTCGACTCCCTTGAATACTGTCACAAGAGCATCCCAGGCTTCTTTACTTGTTGTTGCATTCGTAATTTTGGAAAGCGTTTCTTTGTCTAACGTAGCGTATATTAAAAAGAACGTCTTTTTATCTTTCTTTTAAATATCTTTAAACTCATCTTCTCTAACGTAAATAAGGCTTTTTCTGCATCTGATGGTTCTTCAAAACCATCGCTTACAACATCCCACAAATCTTGGGAACCAAATAATGCCTTCATTTTAATACACCAATCTTCATATTGGTCTTTCGATAATTGAGGTACTTGTGGCTGAACAAAATTGACAAACATTTTATTATATAATTTAATAACCTAGCTCTGATACCAAATGTTGGAGTTACAATTTACAAATTGCTAACTCTAATATACATAAACAACTTTATTGATAATAAACTAATATGGGTTACAACCCTTTTATTATTACTTATTTTTTTTACTTGTAAATTTCTATCAATTACAATTTACATTTATAATGCTTTTCCTTACTAAACAATCAGTGAATGTTATTTCTCCTTAATTCTATCCATATAATATATTAGCTAAAACTAATAATAGTAAATGATAATAATGGTAAACTTTAAGTAATTAATTAAAGTTTGATATTTAACAAATATAACACTTATCTCTTATAGTAGGTGTTATCTTCTCTAGAGCAAAGATAGGTGTTGTCTTAGCTTGTATAGAAACAAAAGTTATTACCTATAACCATTTACTCTATTTTGTTTTTCTAATTTCCTCAATTTCGTTGTTGCCTGATGCAGTTTGCCACGCCCAAAATGATACAACACTACAAGAAAAGTGGTAATCAACGACGGCTAAAAGCCGTCGGTGATGGCCTAAAAAGCCGTCGCTAAATATTCAACGACGGCCAACCGTCGTTGACAGGCAGTCGGTAAAAAGATGGTCGCTGATATTAGAATCAAAGACTTTCAAGCCGTCGGTGATATTTTCAACGACGGTTTCATGATCATCAGCGACCGTTATTTAAAGCCGACGTTGACTCTACGCCAACGACTGTTTAAAGCAGACGGCGAATCAGTGACCGTTACAAACCGTCGCTGTGACACCGACCGTTTTAAACTGTCGGTGTTTCACTGATTGTTTTAAACCGTCGTTGTATCTCCGACTGTTGTAAACCGTCGTTGATTTCGTTAAATCAACGTCTGTGGATAACCGTCGCTACTATATTATAGCAGTCGTTAAAATTCAAGTCCATGGCTGCATAGAGTACCTTACAGCGACTGCCTAGCCGTCGTTGATTTAATGTTTAGCTGTCGCTGTTGTTTCAAAATAATATTATTTAATATTCTATTGTTCTTAATAATAATTAAACCTGTACCTGAACAGCTGCACCTAAATATACCACGCTAAAGCTGTTCCTCCATCGCATTCAATTTTTTCAATTACAAAAATATGCAATTTTGATATATATTACAATTTACATAGATACTTGTATAATTACATGAAATAGATTACAATTATGTACACAAAATAGATCCCGATGTTGGGAAATAAAGTAGAAGTCGGTGTTTACAAAAAATATATATCGACAAAGCTAGAAACTAATAAGCTAGATGCCGATAAATATAGACACTAAATGTCTATAGTTAGACAAACTACCTAGATTAAATATATGTACGCAAAATAGATCCCGGTGTCGGGAAATAAAGTAGAAGTCGGGTTGAAAAAAAAAATAACCCGACACATCTAGAAACGAAGCGAGATGCCGATAAATATTGACACTATAAGAAAATAGATAGACTAACTATATTCAACTATAAGTTAGTTACCTAGTTGCCAAAACCAAAAAAAACTACACTGTCAAGGGTGTCTCTGTAGCACTACCGCCACCACCAAACCCTGGGTCATCGTCTGGTCTGCGTTGTGGAGGGGCGCCTGGGTTGCAACCTGAGGACATGTGGCCGAAAGTAGACATGTTCCTCATCATTTCCTTACCGATGGCCCGACTTGACGCTTTCACCCGTGCTACGACCATTGCCTCCACCTCTTCCATCCGCGCAGCAACCTTTGCCTCCACCTGCGCCTCAATCTGAGAAAAAATGGACGGCTCATATGGTTGTGAAGAGCCGCCATCTCCTCGCCCTGATGAAGAGTTGTAGTACAAATGATCTCCCTGACCCAACCCCTGAACTTTTCCTCTGTTCCTCCCCCCAACTGTCTCCCAATACAACAGATCAGGGTTTGGCTGTGACCCCTAAGTGGTACAATGATCCAGCTTCTTATTGTATGTCTCCTGCATTTGGTTAAATATACTCATATTCATGTAATATAAAGTGGGAAAAAGGGCGTATATTTGGTTCTAACTTGCCTATATTGTGTATTTTCAATAGAAACAACTTACAATTAATTTAAACTAACTATATATATGATGTTTGAGGTGTTTATAACTTAAACTAACACCAAACTACTCGTATTCATTCATTTTCAAGTAAAATGGCCCAAAATGGCCTATATTTGCCTACATTTGGTTCTAACTTTCCTATTTTGTGTATTTTCAATCAAAACAACTTATAATTACATTAAACAAACTATATATATGATGTTTGAGGTGTTTATAACTTAAACTAGCATCAAACTACTCGTATTCATTCATTTTCAAGTAAAATGGCCTAAAATGGCCTATATTAGCCTATATTTGGTTCTAACTTTCCTATTTTGTGTATTTTCAATCAAAACAACTTATAATTACATTAAACTAACTATATATATGATGTTTGAGGTGTTTATAACTTAAACTAGCATCAAACTACTCGTATTCATTCATTTTCAAGTAAAATGGCCTAAAATGGCCTATATTAGCCTATATTTGGTTCTAACTTTCCTATTTTGTGTATTTTCAATCAAAACAACTTATAATTACATTAAACTAACTATATATATGATGTTTGAGGTGTTTATAACTTAAACTAGCATCAAACTACTCGTATTCATTCATTTTCAAGTAAAATGGCCTAAAATGGCCTATATTAGCCTATATTTGGTTCTAACTTTCCTATTTTGTGTATTTTCAATCAAAACAACTTATAATTACATTAAACTAACTATATATATGATGTTTGAGGTGTTTATAACTTAAACTAGCATCAAACTACTCGTATTCATTCATTTTCAAGTAAAATGGCCTAAAATGGCCTATATTTGGTTCTAACTTTCCTATTTTGTGTATTTTCAATCAAAACAACTTATAATTACATTAAACTAACTATATATATGATGTTTGAGGTGTTTATAACTTAAACTAGCATCAAACTACTCGTATTCATTCATTTTCAAGTAAAATGGCCTAAAATGGCCTATATTAGCCTATATTTGGTTCTAACTTTCCTATTTTGTGTATTTTCAATCAAAACAACTTATAATTACATTAAACTAACTATATATATGATGTTTGAGGTGTTTATAACTTAAACTAGCATCAAACTACTCGTATTCATTCATTTTCAAGTAAAATGGCCTAAAATGGCCTATATTAGCCTATATTTGGTTCTAACTTTCCTATTTTGTGTATTTTCAATCAAAACAACTTATAAATACATTAAACTAACTATATATATGATGTTTGAGGTGTTTATAACTTAAACTAGCATCAAACTACTCGTATTCATTCATTTTCAAGTAAAATGGCCTAAAATGGCCTATATTAGCCTATATTTGGTTCTAACTTTCCTATTTTGTGTATTTTCAATCAAAACAACTTATAATTACATTAAACTAACTATATATATGATGTTTGAGGTGTTTATAACTTAAACTAGCATCAAACTACTCGTATTCATTCATTTTCAAGTAAAATGGCCTAAAATGGCCTATATTAGCCTATATTTGGTTCTAACTTTCCTATTTTGTGTATTTTCAATCAAAACAACTTATAATTACATTAAACTAACTATATATATGATGTTTGAGGTGTTTATAACTTAAACTAGCATCAAACTACTCGTATTCATTCATTTTCAAGTAAAATGGCCTAAAATGGCCTATATTAGCCTATATTTGGTTCTAACTTTCCTATTTTGTGTATTTTCAATCAAAACAACTTATAATTACATTAAACTAACTATATATATGATGTTTGAGGTGTTTATAACTTAAACTAGCATCAAACTACTCGTATTCATTCATTTTCAAGTAAAATGGCCTAAAATGGCCTATATTAGCCTATATTTGGTTCTAACTTTCCTATTTTGTGTATTTTCAATCAAAACAACTTATAATTACATTAAACTAACTATATATATGATGTTTGAGGTGTTTATAACTTAAACTAGCATCAAACTACTCGTATTCATTCATTTTCAAGTAAAATGGCCTAAAATGGCCTATATTAGCCTATATTTGGTTCTAACTTTCCTATTTTGTGTATTTTCAATCAAAACAACTTATAATTACATTAAACTAACTATATATATGATGTTTGAGGTGTTTATAACTTAAACTAGCATCAAACTACTCGTATTCATTCATTTTCAAGTAAAATGGCCTAAAATGGCCTATATTAGCCTATATTTGGTTCTAACTTTCCTATTTTGTGTATTTTCAATCAAAACAACTTATAATTACATTAAACTAACTATATATATGATGTTTGAGGTGTTTATAACTTAAACTAGCATCAAACTACTCGTATTCATTCATTTTCAAGTAAAATGGCCTAAAATGGCCTATATTAGCCTATATTTGGTTCTAACTTTCCTATTTTGTGTATTTTCAATCAAAACAACTTATAAATACATTAAACTAACTATATATATGATGTTTGAGGTGTTTATAACTTAAACTAGCATCAAACTACTCGTATTCATTCATTTTCAAGTAAAATGGCCTAAAATGGCCTATATTAGCCTATATTTGGTTCTAACTTTCCTATTTTGTGTATTTTCAATCAAAACAACTTATAATTACATTAAACTAACTATATATATGATGTTTGAGGTGTTTATAACTTAAACTAGCATCAAACTACTCGTATTCATTCATTTTCAAGTAAAATGGCCTATATTAGCCTATATTTGGTTCTAACTTTCCTATTTTGTGTATTTTCAATCAAAACAACTTATAATTACATTAAACTAACTATATATATGATGTTTGAGGTGTTTATAACTTAAACTAGCATCAAACTACTCGTATTCATTCATTTTCAAGTAAAATGGCCTAAAATGGCCTATATTAGCCTATATTTGGTTCTAACTTTCCTATTTTGTGTATTTTCAATCAAAACAACTTATAATTACATTAAACTAACTATATATATGATGTTTGAGGTGTTTATAACTTAAACTAGCATCAAACTACTCGTATTCATTCATTTTCAAGTAAAATGGCCTAAAATGGCCTATATTAGCCTATATTTGGTTCTAACTTTCCTATTTTGTGTATTTTCAATCAAAACAACTTATAATTACATTAAACTAACTATATATATGATGTTTGAGGTGTTTATAACTTAAACTAGCATCAAACTACTCGTATTCATTCATTTTCAAGTAAAATGGCCTAAAATGGCCTATATTAGCCTATATTTGGTTCTAACTTTCCTATTTTGTGTATTTTCAATCAAAACAACTTATAATTACATTAAACTAACTATATATATGATGTTTGAGGTGTTTATAACTTAAACTAGCATCAAACTACTCGTATTCATTCATTTTCAAGTAAAATGGCCTAAAATGGCCTATATTAGCCTATATTTGGTTCTAACTTTCCTATTTTGTGTATTTTCAATCAAAACAACTTATAAATACATTAAACTAACTATATATATGATGTTTGAGGTGTTTATAACTTAAACTAGCATCAAACTACTCGTATTCATTCATTTTCAAGTAAAATGGCCTAAAATGGCCTATATTAGCCTATATTTGGTTCTAACTTTCCTATTTTGTGTATTTTCAATCAAAACAACTTATAATTACATTAAACTAACTATATATATGATGTTTGAGGTGTTTATAACTTAAACTAGCATCAAACTACTCGTATTCATTCATTTTCAAGTAAAATGGCCTATATTAGCCTATATTTGGTTCTAACTTTCCTATTTTGTGTATTTTCAATCAAAACAACTTATAATTACATTAAACTAACTATATATATGATGTTTGAGGTGTTTATAACTTAAACTAGCATCAAACTACTCGTATTCATTCATTTTCAAGTAAAATGGCCTAAAATGGCCTATATTAGCCTATATTTGGTTCTAACTTTCCTATTTTGTGTATTTTCAATCAAAACAACTTATAATTACATTAAACTAACTATATATATGATGTTTGAGGTGTTTATAACTTAAACTAGCATCAAACTACTCGTATTCATTCATTTTCAAGTAAAATGGCCTAAAATGGCCTATATTAGCCTATATTTGGTTCTAACTTTCCTATTTTGTGTATTTTCAATCAAAACAACTTATAATTACATTAAACTAACTATATATATGATGTTTGAGGTGTTTATAACTTAAACTAGCATCAAACTACTCGTATTCATTCATTTTCAAGTAAAATGGCCTAAAATGGCCTATATTAGCCTATATTTGGTTCTAACTTTCCTATTTTGTGTATTTTCAATCAAAACAACTTATAATTACATTAAACTAACTATATATATGATGTTTGAGGTGTTTATAACTTAAACTAGCATCAAACTACTCGTATTCATTCATTTTCAAGTAAAATGGCCTAAAATGGCCTATATTAGCCTATATTTGGTTCTAACTTTCCTATTTTGTGTATTTTCAATCAAAACAACTTATAATTACATTAAACTAACTATATATATGATGTTTGAGGTGTTTATAACTTAAACTAGCATCAAACTACTCGTATTCATTCATTTTCAAGTAAAATGGCCTAAAATGGCCTATATTAGCCTATATTTGGTTCTAACTTTCCTATTTTGTGTATTTTCAATCAAAACAACTTATAATTACATTAAACTAACTATATATATGATGTTTGAGGTGTTTATAACTTAAACTAGCATCAAACTACTCGTATTCATTCATTTTCAAGTAAAATGGCCTAAAATGGCCTATATTAGCCTATATTTGGTTCTAACTTTCCTATTTTGTGTATTTTCAATCAAAACAACTTATAATTACATTAAACTAACTATATATATGATGTTTGAGGTGTTTATAACTTAAACTAGCATCAAACTACTCGTATTCATTCATTTTCAAGTAAAATGGCCTAAAATGGCCTATATTAGCCTATATTTGGTTCTAACTTTCCTATTTTGTGTATTTTCAATCAAAACAACTTATAATTACATTAAACTAACTATATATATGATGTTTGAGGTGTTTATAACTTAAACTAGCATCAAACTACTCGTATTCATTCATTTTCAAGTAAAATGGCCTAAAATGGCCTATATTAGCCTATATTTGGTTCTAACTTTCCTATTTTGTGTATTTTCAATCAAAACAACTTATAATTACATTAAACTAACTATATATATGATGTTTGAGGTGTTTATAACTTAAACTAGCATCAAACTACTCGTATTCATTCATTTTCAAGTAAAATGGCCAAAAATGGCCTATATTAGCCTATATTTGGTTCTAACTTTCCTATTTTGTGTATTTTCAATCAAAACAACTTATAATTACATTAAACTAACTATATATATGATGTTTGAGGTGTTTATAACTTAAACTAGCATCAAACTACTCGTATTCATTCATTTTCAAGTAAAATGGCCAAAAATGGCCTATATTAGCCTATATTTGGTTCTAACTTTCCTATTTTGTGTAGTTTCAGTCAAAACAACTTATAAATACATTAAACTAACTATATATATGATGTTTGAGGTGTTTTATAACTTAAACTAGCATTAAACTACTCGTATTCATTCATTTTCATGAATGGCTTAAAATGGCCTATATTAGCCTATATTTTGTTCTAACTTTCCTATTTTGTGTATTTTCAATCAAAACAACTTATAATTACATTAAACTAACTATATATATGATGTTTGAGGTGTTTATAACTTAAACTAGCATCAAACTACTCGTATTCATTCATTTTCAAGTAAAATGGCCAAAAATGGCCTATATTAGCCTATATTTGGTTCTAACTTTCCTATTTTGTGTATTTTCAATCAAAACAACTTATAATTACATTAAACTAACTATATATATGATGTTTGAGGTGTTTATAACTTAAACTAGCATCAAACTACTCGTATTCATTCATTTTCAAGTAAAATGGCCAAAAATGGCCTATATTAGCCTATATTTGGTTCTAACTTTCCTATTTTGTGTATTTTCAATCAAAACAACTTATAAATACATTAAACTAACTATATATATGATGTTTGAGGTGTTTATAACTTAAACTAGCATCAAACTACTCGTATTCATTCATTTTCAAGTAAAATGGCCTAAAATGGCCTATATTAGCCTATATTTGGTTCTAACTTTCCTATTTTGTGTATTTTCAATCAAAACAACTTATAATTACATTAAACTAACTATATATATGATGTTTGAGGTGTTTATAACTTAAACTAGCATCAAACTACTCGTATTCATTCATTTTCAAGTAAAATGGCCTAAAATGGCCTATATTAGCCTATATTTGGTTCTAACTTTCCTATTTTGTGTATTTTCAATCAAAACAACTTATAATTACATTAAACTAACTATATATATGATGTTTGAGGTGTTTATAACTTAAACTAGCATCAAACTACTCGTATTCATTCATTTTCAAGTAAAATGGCCAAAAATGGCCTATATTAGCCTATATTTGGTTCTAACTTTCCTATTTTGTGTATTTTCAATCAAAACAACTTATAATTACATTAAACTAACTATATATATGATGTTTGAGGTGTTTATAACTTAAACTAGCATCAAACTACTCGTATTCATTCATTTTCAAGTAAAATGGCCAAAAATGGCCTATATTAGCCTATATTTGGTTCTAACTTTCCTATTTTGTGTATTTTCAATCAAAACAACTTATAATTACATTAAACTAACTATATATATGATGTTTGAGGTGTTTATAACTTAAACTAGCATCAAACTACTCGTATTCATTCATTTTCAAGTAAAATGGCCTAAAATGGCCTATATTAGCCTATATTTGGTTCTAACTTTCCTATTTTGTGTATTTTCAATCAAAACAACTTATAATTACATTAAACTAACTATATATATGATGTTTGAGGTGTTTATAACTTAAACTAGCATCAAACTACTCGTATTCATTCATTTTCAAGTAAAATGGCCTAAAATGGCCTATATTAGCCTATATTTGGTTCTAACTTTCCTATTTTGTGTATTTTCAATCAAAACAACTTATAATTACATTAAACTAACTATATATATGATGTTTGAGGTGTTTATAACTTAAACTAGCATCAAACTACTCGTATTCATTCATTTTCAAGTAAAATGGCCAAAAATGGCCTATATTAGCCTATATTTGGTTCTAACTTTCCTATTTTGTGTATTTTCAATCAAAACAACTTATAAATACATTAAACTAACTATATATATGATGTTTGAGGTGTTTATAACTTAAACTAGCATCAAACTACTCGTATTCATTCATTTTCAAGTAAAATGGCCTAAAATGGCCTATATTAGCCTATATTTGGTTCTAACTTTCCTATTTTGTGTATTTTCAATCAAAACAACTTATAATTACATTAAACTAACTATATATATGATGTTTGAGGTGTTTATAACTTAAACTAGCATCAAACTACTCGTATTCATTCATTTTCAAGTAAAATGGCCAAAAATGGCCTATATTAGCCTATATTTGGTTCTAACTTTCCTATTTTGTGTATTTTCAATCAAAACAACTTATAATTACATTAAACTAACTATATATATGATGTTTGAGGTGTTTATAACTTAAACTAGCATCAAACTACTCGTATTCATTCATTTTCAAGTAAAATGGCCAAAAATGGCCTATATTAGCCTATATTTGGTTCTAACTTTCCTATTTTGTGTATTTTCAATCAAAACAACTTATAATTACATTAAACTAACTATATATATGATGTTTGAGGTGTTTATAACTTAAACTAGCATCAAACTACTCGTATTCATTCATTTTCAAGTAAAATGGCCTAAAATGGCCTATATTAGCCTATATTTGGTTCTAACTTTCCTATTTTGTGTATTTTCAATCAAAACAACTTATAATTACATTAAACTAACTATATATATGATGTTTGAGGTGTTTATAACTTAAACTAGCATCAAACTACTCGTATTCATTCATTTTCAAGTAAAATGGCCAAAAATGGCCTATATTAGCCTATATTTGGTTCTAACTTTCCTATTTTGTGTATTTTCAATCAAAACAACTTATAATTACATTAAACTAACTATATATATGATGTTTGAGGTGTTTATAACTTAAACTAGCATCAAACTACTCGTATTCATTCATTTTCAAGTAAAATGGCCTAAAATGGCCTATATTAGCCTATATTTGGTTCTAACTTTCCTATTTTGTGTATTTTCAATCAAAACAACTTATAATTACATTAAACTAACTATATATATGATGTTTGAGGTGTTTATAACTTAAACTAGCATCAAACTACTCGTATTCATTCATTTTCAAGTAAAATGGCCTAAAATGGCCTATATTAGCCTATATTTGGTTCTAACTTTCCTATTTTGTGTATTTTCAATCAAAACAACTTATAATTACATTAAACTAACTATATATATGATGTTTGAGGTGTTTATAACTTAAACTAGCATCAAACTACTCGTATTCATTCATTTTCAAGTAAAATGGCCAAAAATGGCCTATATTAGCCTATATTTGGTTCTAACTTTCCTATTTTGTGTATTTTCAATCAAAACAACTTATAATTACATTAAACTAACTATATATATGATGTTTGAGGTGTTTATAACTTAAACTAGCATCAAACTACTCGTATTCATTCATTTTCAAGTAAAATGGCCTATATTAGCCTATATTTGGTTCTAACTTTCCTATTTTGTGTATTTTCAATCAAAACAACTTATAATTACATTAAACTAACTATATATATGATGTTTGAGGTGTTTATAACTTAAACTAGCATCAAACTACTCGTATTCATTCATTTTCAAGTAAAATGGCCAAAAATGGCCTATATTAGCCTATATTTGGTTCTAACTTTCCTATTTTGTGTATTTTCAATCAAAACAACTTATAAATACATTAAACTAACTATATATATGATGTTTGAGGTGTTTATAACTTAAACTAGCATCAAACTACTCGTATTCATTCATTTTCAACTAAA
Source organism: Beta lomatogona (assembly GCA_947646795.1). Classification (NCBI taxonomy): domain Eukaryota; kingdom Viridiplantae; phylum Streptophyta; class Magnoliopsida; order Caryophyllales; family Amaranthaceae; genus Beta; species Beta lomatogona. The sequence continues at coordinate 2,253,185 of CANSNZ010000271.1, forward strand.
ATGGCCAAAAATGGCCTATATTAGCCTAAATTTGGTTCTAACTTGCCTATTTTGTGTATTTTCAATCAAAACAACTTATAAATACATTAAACTAACTATATATATGATATTTGAGGTGTTTATAACTTAAAATAGCATCAAACTACTCGTATTCATTCATTTTCAAGTAAAATGGCCTAAAATGGCCTATATTAGCCTATATTTTGTTCTAACTTTCCTATTTTGTGTATTTTCAATCAAAACAACTTATAATTACATTAAACTAACTATATATATGATGTTTGAGGTGTTTATAACTTAAACTAGAATCAAACTACTCGTATTCATTCATTTCCAAGTAAAATGGCCAAAAATGGCCTATATTAGCCTATATTTGGTTCTAACTTTCCTATTTTGTGTATTTTCAATCAAAACAACTTATAATTACATTAAACTAACTATATATATGATGTTTGAGGTGTTTATAACTTAAACTAGCATCAAACTACTCGTATTCATTCATTTTCAAGTAAAATGGCCAAAAATGGCCTATATTAGCCTATATTTGGTTCTAACTTTCCTATTTTGTGTATTTTCAATCAAAACAACTTATAATTACATTAAACTAACTATATATATGATGTTTGAGGTGTTTATAACTTAAACTAGCATCAAACTACTCGTATTCATTCATTTTCAAGTAAAATGGCCTAAAATGGCCTATATTAGCCTATATTTGGTTCTAACTTTCCTATTTTGTGTATTTTCAATCAAAACAACTTATAATTACATTAAACTAACTATATATATGATGTTTGAGGTGTTTATAACTTAAACTAGCATCAAACTACTCGTATTCATTCATTTTCAAGTAAAATGGCCAAAAATGGCCTATATTAGCCTATATTTGGTTCTAACTTTCCTATTTTGTGTATTTTCAATCAAAACAACTTATAATTACATTAAACTAACTATATATATGATGTTTGAGGTGTTTATAACTTAAACTAGCATCAAACTACTCGTATTCATTCATTTTCAAGTAAAATGGCCAAAAATGGCCTATATTAGCCTATATTTGGTTCTAACTTTCCTATTTTGTGTATTTTCAATCAAAACAACTTATAAATACATTAAACTAACTATATATATGATGTTTGAGGTGTTTATAACTTAAACTAGCATCAAACTACTCGTATTCATTCATTTTCAAGTAAAATGGCCTAAAATGGCCTATATTAGCCTATATTTGGTTCTAACTTTCCTATTTTGTGTATTTTCAATCAAAACAACTTATAATTACATTAAACTAACTATATATATGATGTTTGAGGTGTTTATAACTTAAACTAGCATCAAACTACTCGTATTCATTCATTTTCAAGTAAAATGGCCAAAAATGGCCTATATTAGCCTATATTTGGTTCTAACTTTCCTATTTTGTGTATTTTCAATCAAAACAACTTATAATTACATTAAACTAACTATATATATGATGTTTGAGGTGTTTATAACTTAAACTAGCATCAAACTACTCGTATTCATTCATTTTCAAGTAAAATGGCCTAAAATGGCCTATATTAGCCTATATTTGGTTCTAACTTTCCTATTTTGTGTATTTTCAATCAAAACAACTTATAATTACATTAAACTAACTATATATATGATGTTTGAGGTGTTTATAACTTAAACTAGCATCAAACTACTCGTATTCATTCATTTTCAAGTAAAATGGCAAAAAATGGCCTATATTAGCCTATATTTGGTTCTAACTTTCCTATTTTGTGTATTTTCAATCAAAACAACTTATAAATACATTAAACTAACTATATATATGATGTTTGAGGTGTTTATAACTTAAACTAGCATCAAACTACTCGTATTCATTCATTTTCAAGTAAAATGGCCTATATTTGATTCTAACTTAAACTAGCATCAAACTTTTCAATCATATTTGCCTATAAATATATGTTTAGAAGTATGTACCGAGATTTGCTTTGCTTTCTAGTTTTCTGGAATTTCTCCTTTTCCAAGAACAATCTTAAAATGAGTCTTCAAGAACAACTCGGGAGCAGTAGGGAGTACTCCTCCTCTACTCTTTGCCTGTAGACATTGTTGAACAAAGGCTTTATTTTTTACTCATACCGAAAATGTCATGTAAATTACACTAAGTAGTAGATATGAAACATATTTACCATCTTCCTAGCATGCTGTGCCGCCGAAATAGAACCCTGAAAGTGTGACGGCTCAATTGGATTAGACAGGGAGCCACCTCTTCGGTTCTTCTTCGCCTTTTTAGATTTTTCCCGAAATGTTGGGTCTTCACTTCTCTTCTTCATGTCTTCGTAGATCGTCTCCGCCAACTATTTTGGCCTTTCTTTGGCTTTCTAAACCACCCAGTATCGCAAGTCTCTCAGACGAGATGAAGCTTTTTTCTTGTAATCCTTCCTCACTAGGCCTTCTAACTTAGGAGCCCATTCGTAAATACCCTTTAGTCAAACATTAAACAAAGATATTAATAAAGTAATATAATCAATGAAATTTTTCATAATTCGATTCATACATACTGTGAAAATGTTCCACCAATGCGTCTTTGTTGCATTGTCGACCTCACTGTAATTGAACCAAGGTTGTCGAAAATGGCCCTGGAAAATGTCAGTGATGGACCCACTAACCTTGTTATCATCAAACCTGAATTGAAAACCAAACAAACACGTGAATTGTGAATATCATTGCATACAAATATCATGAAGCATATAGTAGCTTACGAACATACCATAATCCAGTAGGGCTTAAAACCTTTCTTGGTGCACGGTTTGAACCTTCACCTTCCTCCGTATGAGTGTTCGGAGTCTCCGGTACGTGGTTACCAATGTCACGTGCCTGTGAATCATCTCCCTGTGTCTCTGACATAGGGTCCTGGCTTCCTTCTACTTCTGGCGACTGAAAAAGCTCCCTCGGAATCAAAGTCCCACGACCTTGGCTTCCACCTAAGCCACCTCGACCTCCGCGGCCCTTAGGATTAGACATGATTACCTAAAATGCAAGAAATTAGAAACGCGCAAGATTAAACAAAACAATTGAAATAAATTCTTGTTACATTAAAGTATGAATAATCCAAGAACAAAAAAAACTGATTTCTTCAATATTAACAAATTACAATATTAACAAATTACAACTTTATTTGCACCAAAAAACAAATCACATATATTGGGAAGAAAACAAAAAGAGCTATAATAATGGGAAAACATATGGCTTATATTAACAAAACACAACTTAGACCTTGTAGTAGTTTGCAAAAAATAAGGACATCATAATTAGTAAAAATCTCCCAAGTAAGAGATTTATTGGTTAAGGCCGTTAGAGACCAAATTCGTTGAACCCCTCAAGCCCCACAAATAATGGATTTGCATTTCCACATTTATGTTTTTACAATCCCCCCCCCACCATGGACTCCCCCCCCCCCCGCACTCCCCCCGCATTCCCCCCCCCGCACTCCCCCTGCATTCCCCCCCCAACCATGCACTCCCCCCCCTCACTCCCCCTGCCCTCCCCCGCCTCCCCCGCACTCCCCCTGCATTCCCCCCTGCACCCCCCCTCACCGACCCCGCCCTCCCCCCGCACTCCCACCCACCCTGCACTCCCCCTCCTCACCTTGCCCTCCCCCCCCCCCACCCCCCCCCTCCCCCCCGCCCTCCCCCCCCTCCCCCCCACCCTCCCTCCCCCCTCACCGACCCCCCCGCCCTCCCCCTGCACTCCCCCCGCACTCCCACCCACCATGCACTCCCCCCACCCTCACTCACCCCCCGCCCTCCCCCCGCATTCCCCCACCCCGCACTCCCCCCTCACCGACCCCCCCCCCCCCGCACTCCCACCCACCCCGCACTCCCCCCCCACCGACCCCCCGCCCCCCCCGCACTCCCACCCACCCCCCCGCTCCCCCTGCATTCCCCCCACCATGCACTCCCCCACCCTCACTCACCCCCTGCCCTCCCCCTGCCTCCCCCCCGCTCCCCCCACCCCGCCTCCCACCCTAATATAAAGGGAAGTATGACCTGACTCCCAGGTTCGTGACAAGATGACATTTGAATTCCTACTTCCTAGTGCACGCGGGGGTGGGGAATGGTCTTTGGCCAACAATAGAGATTGATTGTTCTTTCAATCAACAATAATGTTGCGGTCCTTGGAAGATAATGGAAAAGACTTGAAAAGGAAGAGGCTCTCTTAAGGCCTTACTTCTTCTGTCGATTTACTGTTCGTGACAAATGAACTCCTTTCTAGTTGATATGCTATTGGAAACAAGGGCGGATGTCTACACGTGAACTATTAATGATCAAGAAGATAGCATCATCCTTCTAAGTTTTAACAGCGCCGTATGGTCCCAAATCAGTTTTCTCAAGATGCCCATGAAGTTTCTGTGCCATGTGGAGAAATTTGGATGGAAGAAAAAGGGAATAGAAAAAAAAGAGGCTAACTTTCACTTGTACAATTTCATATGAATCATGTTACTCAACAACACTAAGAAAAACCACAGGTGCAGAATGGATCATGTTACTCAACAACAGTAAGAAAAACTACAGATGGAAATGTCACAACAAGTAATCTTCAACATTTCATTACAAAAGTCATATATTTTTATTGAAATGTTGTCCTTAATACAAGCTATGATATACTAAAACAAATCAAAGTGAATTCCCATCCTCGCTTAGTTCATCATCACTATCGTCATCCCAAAAACCATCATCGTCATCGTCATCATCGTCGCTTTCTCCAAACTCGAAACTAGACTCTTCTTCATCATCACCTGAGGGGGCTTCAAACAAAATTTCTTCATCATCTCCTTCAACACACTCGACATCATTACCCCCTTCATAATCGGGAATATCATTTGGATCACAAAGGGTTGGAGTCCCAGCATTTGTCTCCTGAAGGAAGTCGAAGTCAACCGGAGCATCAATCACAGACCTTGCCTTTGTCCTAAACACAGCCCACCATTGAGCACGATCTCTTTTCAAGCTTGGGTACGGTGCGAAATATACTTGGCTAACCTGGTATGATAGCACAAAGGGATCAAACTTGGGGTATTTCTTGGTGTGGTTGACTTCAACTAGCTTGTATTGATCGATGTTCATTCCCCTCACATTGTCCATCCAATTGCACTTGAACAAAACAGTGCTATATTGACTACGGGCACCAGTAAACTTCAATTCTATAACATCATCTAGAATCCCAAGGAAATCACTCCCTCCATCATTAGACACACACACTTCATAATTCATGGTGGATTTGTGTTTGCTTGATGCTCTTGTTTGGAAATTGTATCCATTAACATAGTATCTATTCCAAGTGCGAACTAATGTCGAAGGACCCATTGCCAAAGCAAATAGTACATCATCGTTGGGTTTGTCTTGAATAACCTATTGAAATTCATTCATATTGTTAATCCATTAACATAGTGTCTTGAATAACCTATTGAATAACCTATAGTCACACAAACTCACTTTCGATCTAAACCAATCAAGGTATTCTGCTTCATGTTGCACCCACACATCTTCTGTACGTAGAGTAGGTCGAATTTGAAGAATGTGATCCTCGAAATCCCTTACAAACATAACAATTGTTAATGTCTAAATTAAAAATGAAAGTTAAATTTATAAATAATATGATTAATAACAAGTGTTTTACTTCTCAAATTCTTGTAAGATGCCTGTATTTGCTATCACATATAGGTGTGCACGTTGTAGTTCCACTTCAGTTAAAAATCGTGTTCCACCTGCATTAGACGACCGACCACAATTAACCCTGAATAGCTCTGGGACAGTTTCGTCGAGCATCCTATCAACTTCATCATTTACATTACGGCCTGAATCTCGTGTCTTAGTATCCACTCCTTGCTGAAAGTAGTTTGAACAGAAGTTTGCAATCTCTTCACACAAGGACGAATTACAAATAGAACCCTCCACACGAGCCTTGTTACCAATTTTGCGTTTCAAATGATTGAGGAACCTAATAAGGTGGTTATCAAAAAGAGTTACACAATTACGAAGAACAATAAAAAAGGATATATGAAAATGAAGGATAAGGTACCTTTCAAAGGGATACATCCAACGGTATTGCACGGGACCACATAGCCTAGCTTCGCGTGGAAGGTGAACTGGTAAGTGTTCCATGGAATTGAAGAATGATGGTGGGAAAATCTTTTCGAGTTTAAAAAGGATCTCGGCTATGTCCTTTTCCGATCTTTCCATGTCACATACTGTGATGGTGGAGCAACACAACTCACGGAAAAAAAGGCTAATCTCAGTGACAACTTTCCACACATGAACCGGAAGCAACTCCTTTAATGCAATCGGCAATAATCTTTCCATGATGACATGACAGTCATGGCTTTTCATGATGTGTAGCTTACCGGACTGCATGTCCACACATCTTGTTAAGTCGGAAGCATAGCCTTCGGGAAATTTCAAATCTCTGACCCAGTTGCATAATACTTTCCTTTGGGACTTGTCCAGTGCGAAAGGTGCTTTTGGTGGAGTTTCTTTTCCGTTCGCATCCTTAGTGACATGAAGTTGAGGCCTTTTGCACAATTTAGCAATGTCTTTTCTAGATGCAACGGTGTCTACTGTCTGTTTTTTCACATCCATAACTGTGTGAATGAGTTGGTCGAAGAAGTTTTTCTCAATGGGCATGACGTCAAGGTTGTGACGAAGATGCAGATCTTTCCATTATGGGAGCTCCCAAAGACAGCTTTGTTTGAACCACCCATTTTTCAACTTTTTCAAAGCGTTAAGTGCATCTGGTCCATCCGTAGCCTTTGGCAAGTCTTTAACACATGACCACAACTCTTCCCCAGACATGATGTGTGGTGGAGACCCTTTTTCAACCTTATTTCTGCAAAAAGCTACTTTGTTTTTACGAAAAGGATGATCTTGAGGAAGGAATTGACGGTGACAATCAAACCAAGAAACTTTACCCCCATGCTCGAGCCAAAAAGCTTTGGATTTATCCATACAATAAGGACAAGCCTTTTTCCCAACGGTAGACCAGCCAGATAGCATACCGTAAGCAGGAAAATCATTTATTGTCCAAAGAATGGCGGCACGCATATTGAAATTTTGTTTCCTAGAAATGTCATAAGTAGTTACTCCAACATCCCATAATTGCTTCTATTCCTCGATTAAGGGTTGCATGTACACATCCAAGTTTCCCTTCGGATTTTTAGGACCAGGAAAGAGCAATGAAAGGAACATGAAGGGTTTTTTCATGCACATCGATGGCGGCAAGTTGCACGGGGTTAAGATGACCGGCCAACATGAATATTGACCCCCAAACTTTCCATGTGGACCAAACCCATCGGTACACAAACCGAGCCGAACATTCCTAGGCTCAGATGCAAATTCGCCAAAGGATCAATCCAAATGCTTCCAAGCTTCACTGTCGCTAGGGTGAGCCATTTTGTCTTCGGCTCTTGGATTTTTGGCATGCCATGTCATTTCTTTTAGCAACGTTCTTTGTTGCATACAACCTCTACAATCTCGGTGTGATTGGGAAATAAATCAGAACTTTCATTGGAACCAAAGACCCCTTAGAAGTCCTCTTGTATCTGTCGCAATCGCACACTCTACATCTGTCCAAGTGTGCATCAGTTCTCCAAAATAACATACAACCTTTGGGGCAAGCATGAATCTTTTCGTGGGGAAGCTCTAATCCTTCCAAGATCTTCTTCGTATCGTAAAATGTGTTACTCATGTTGTTGTTGTTAGGTATTGCTTCTTTCATTAATGAAGCAAAAGCATCAACACACCTATGTGGCAAATTGTACTCACACTTCAAAGATACTATTCTAGATGCCATTTCCCACACAGACATGGAGCTCCCGTCTTACAACGGTTCCTCAGAAGCCTTTAATAGGTCAAGAAACACCTTTGCTTGAGGATTAGGCTCCTTCTCCATTCCACTAGGCTCTTCAACAGTGGACGGTTCCGGGTTATTCCCAAGAGCATCAAAAACCATTTCACGGTATGGATTAGATAGCTCTTCTGCGGGTTGAGGTAACTCTTCACCATGAGAATACCAACCGTAGTAATCAGGTATAAAGCCCTTGCTATACAAATGCACTTTAACCGTATCTGCGGCATGCATACGTCTGTTCTTGCATTTCGGACACGGACATCTAACTTCATCCTTACCTGGGCTTTCGGGATTTACTTTGCAAAAGTCAATGAATTCATCAACCCCCTCAAGAACTCGGGCCTCAAGTTACGCACATTGTCATATCTATCATACATCCACCAACCCTCCTTTCGTTTCATGGTGACCAATTCTACAATTCTAAACCATTTCAATCACAATAGTCATTAACAACCATCATACGTACAATTAAAACATTTGTGTGAAATACATATAGGACCTAAAATGATGTCCAAAGGTCCTTATCACTCCAACCTAACCCATTCTTCGACGTCTAACCCCACTAGTGAATGTCTGCCAACTATTCGCTTCTACATAAATTCCGGCAGCATTTCCCATGAGTTCTCCAAGTACACAATGTGAGCTTCGTAAAAGCTTACATATGTACTCAGAGAACAGCATAGAGAAACAACATCACCGGAAATTACATTTAATAGAGCAAAAGGCATACATTCACCACCTAAGTGAGGTCAAACGTCAAAGAACAGTCCCAACCGGGGACTATTCAAGATATACTCCTAATGAGTATACCTTGAACGGGTATCTAGGCACATGATAATGCAAACATATTTATTTAAACACTTAAATTAAATTTATAACATCATCCAAACTATTTCTACGAAAACAAATATGTCAAAAACAATATAAACAATTTAAATAGTGTAAACTAAATAAAGGAATGTGCAATAAATAAATTATTGTGATAATTATATAGTTTTTAACTTTTATAACCTTTAATAAACGAACCACTATAAAAACTATTGTGATAATTATATAGTAACTTAAACTTATACAATTAAAGTAACTTAATCTCAAAGTAATATAAACTAATAAATTATATAGTTTTTAACGTTCTCTAAACAAAAGTTTTTTTAATACGTTATATTTCATGATGAAAAACTGACACAAAAATTAAAATATAGAATTTACATGAACAAAAACAATATAAATTGAAGACAAAATATGGTAAAAAATTGCTACTAACCTTACAATTAAGCCAAAGAGAAACACCAAAGTGCTACGTAATCCTACATCATGTAGAAAATCAATTATTAAACGGCACCTTTAAGCGTCAATTTCTACTAAACAAGCAACTCCAATAATAAGTAACCACGAATTTAAGTTCACAAGCACCCCTTTTGACTTAAAATAAGATTGCAATTAATGACTCAAAAAAAAAAATTTATTCAGTCATGGATTTGACAGGCATGGTTATAAACGCTGTGAACAAACTTAATTCCAAATTTTCAACATGTTCAACAGAAAGTACAATGCATATGATAAAAAAACATAAACGTTTACATTTGCATTACCAAATAACAAACAAATGGATGTAAACCGTCATCCATACAGAACACACATAGATGCATCATCTCTAAAATAAAAAATAATAGCCTAAGTTCAAGCTTATTTTCATCAGATGAACAACACCCATATCTTCTTTCTTCATTATTCATCATCCTTTGTTTTTCCTTTGATATTAAGTCCAACAATTTTGGGTTACCATTCTTTTTTTCCACCAAATGTTAGAAAACAAAAATACCCAGATGCTCTTTCTTGTTACTGATTTCATCACCAAATCAAACACTTACATGAAGAAATATACATAAAATAAAGCAAGACTAACAAAATGTGAGTAAAAAAAGTGACAGAAAAAACACCATACCAAGAGTGTGTTACCCAGAACTCAAATAGCAGATTAAGACCCACATCTTGAAAACATGAAAAACCCACTTGTTTTCAGCACCAAAAAACAAGATTTAGCAGAAAAAACAAGATTCGAATTTTTAGCAGAAAAAACAAGATTTAGCAAAAACCCAATTTTATGGGTTTAGTTTCATGAGTACACAAATTGTTAAAAAAAAAGAATTTGGCACTGCTTACCACCGGCGAAATGTCGGTCCGGCAGGAGTCGATGCCGCCGGCGAGACGGATTCCGACTGAAGTTCGTCGCCCAAGTTCACTTCTCTCACGAGGAAAAAACCCAACTGTTAGGGTTTGGTTCATGAGTACAAAAATTTTTTTAAAAAAAAGAAAATAAAGCTTACCGCCGGCAAAGTAAGGTGGAGGTGGGTCGCTGCCGTTGGCTGGAGGAAGGAGGCAGGTGGAGGTGGAGTCGACCGAGTTTCGTCGCTGCAAAAATCTCCTTTTTGTTGTTGAAAAAAAACCAAACTGAAAGAGCAGCTTCAATTAAACCCCCCCTTTATAATCAACGACCGTTTCAGACCGTCGCCCAAGCTAAAAAAAATTCTGCTTTACTTCCAAAAATTCAACGACGGCTTTTAGCCGTTGTTATTTATCACCGACAGCTAAACCGTCGTAAAATGCTATAACCGCAGTCGGTAATCAACGAAGGCTTCTAGCCGTCGCTTGTTATGATTATACCGACGGTTTTGTTAGCCGTCGCTGATAGGCCGTCGTTATTTTAGCATTTTCTTGTAGTGCAACTCAAAAGCATATTTACATAAGGTGCATGTTTTCAGTAAGTTTCGCCCGACATTCATCAAAATACTAATCGAATATCATCATATATTCCAATATCAACAAAGTATCATATCAATTTGCTCACCCAAACACTATTCGAAATACACGAGGAAGACATGGGGAAAATATGAAGACAAAAAGGAGATGATTGAATTTGAACCCACGACTAGCGAGAAGTATTATGATAGAGCTTCCAAATTAAAGGGCAGAAATTTCCTTTTCTAGCCACAAAGATATTTACATGGAACCTGGATTTTAAAGGGATAATTTTTTGATAAGGTGGCATGTTTAACCTTAAAGGGGTCACTCGTAGTAAAAATGAATCGGTAAGAGCAAAAAGTTAACCATAATAATTTTGTCATTATATATATGTGAATTTGTGGTAACCTATAACTCCTCGAATTACTAAAGGAAACTACAAATGTACAGTTTTCAAGGTCAGATAAAGTCAGATACTTGCCAACATGGATTCCCTTTTCATTTGTATGATTATCATCTCTTTCCTCCTACATATGCTTATGCAGTCTATATAAACTCTGTCATCTCATATAAGTCTATCTGCATGTGTTCTCTTGTATCACTTTTTCATTCCTTTTCGCTCATCATTCCCAAGTCCTACCTCGCTCCTTAATCCTTCCAAAATTCCCACTTAGTCTAGGTCTATATTCAATTTGTTTATTTAAAAGGAATATTATCTCTTCATGACTCAACTGGCGTTATCTTAACATGTTGTTCATTTCTCTTGTAAGCTAGTGATCTAGAAAATCGCAAGTGTAAACCACGGGAATAATTGTCGTAATACGTTGAAGTTGTTAGGTAAGACTATATACGTTATATCCTTTTATAATTTAGGTTCAATAATTCGATCAATAAGCAGTAAAATAACACAATCTCCCTTTAGCAGTATCCACCGTAGCTTGGTGACTAAAAACCCTCGATCTCCATCAGAAGCAGTACTATTGTAGCGTCATAGAGGAATATATAAAAATACTATTCTTACACAACAACTGTACTCTTTGCGAGGCCAATTACGAGAAAGACAAGGTTATGTGATGACAAACGTGAAACGAAATAACACCTTCAGCCATAAGTTAAGCAAGTCTTGTTGCTTAATCGATCCATTTCTTCCAACCACTACCGATTGTTTTCCTCCTTGTCCTCCTTACAGAAACCCTCTAGTAGCTTTCATCTCATCATCATACAATATATTTTGAACTCCCAGTATCAGAAATTTTGAATTTCTGACACTTCGGCTTTTCTTTTGGTTGAATGGAACAATCTCCATGCTGGATGCTAACAAATCGAGGCCCTAGATGTCCCAATGTAACATGGGAAGAGAAGGCTTTTGCAGACGATGCAGCTGGGTTGCTTGGAGGTTGTGTATGGCCTCCGAGATCTTATTCTTGCAACTTTTGTAAGAGAGAATTTAGGTCGGCACAAGCACTAGGCGGTCACATGAATGTTCATAGAAGAGATAGGGCAAGACTCAAGCAGTTTTCTAGCTTTCAACATCTTCATCAAAGAGTAGATCCACATCGAAATTCAAACTCGTCTTTGATTGAGAAAAGTCCTCATAAACAAATTGATGATGCTATCATTGACACGGATCCTACTTTTGTTTCAATACATCAGACGATCTTTTCTCCAGAATCCCAATTTGTTTCATCTTTTGTAGTAAGTAATGATGAAAACCTAACCTTTTTTGGCCTCAGAAAAGATGGAAAAAGTAGAAAATCACCGTGCATGATTAGGAAAAACATTGAAATAGCTAGCTCATCTTTAATCTTAGATGGGCAAGCTTCTGTTGTAGATAACATGGGGGCGCCTAATCGACACAAGAGGAGGAAACTTGACAAGTCACATAAAATTGATGATGAGGCACCAAAGGCAGACGCCTCAACCACCGAGGACTTAGATCTAGAGCTCAGGCTCGGTGATCGTCCTAAGGTACAATAGAATTTCCTATAACAACTTGTGTATTGCTAAAGAACACCAATACTGCTCGTTTTATTTTTCTTTCATGTTTTTATTTCTCAAAGTTCTTTTTTTTTTTTGTCTTTCTTTTTTTGGGTTCGGATTTTTGTGTGATTACTCTGCCAGCTCCATTGGAGCTTCTTGTAATAGCAATATTTTCTTGGAAACAAATATAGGCATCTTGATGCATAGATGAATTCGCAAATTGCCTTACGGTATAATGCCCTAAAGCGATAAATTACCTTTATTTGATGTATATTTGATGTTTCCAACTCACGAAAATATTGCTGGTGCATAAACTGTGTCTGCTATCTACATTTGACCAGCAACAGTTTTGTGAAGATAGCATCGATGTTTATTTTTATGGAGTATCTAGCCTTAGTTCTCTAACTTGCCATACATATATGGTTTACCCTATAGCTAGTATCTACGTTTTTAAAAGTTGTTGGTCATTATTGATTTCATTTATTTGAACTGTCTATATGGTGTAAAAATGTCATATCTATGCAGATTTAACAAGATTGTGTTTTTCACTTCAAAAAATAAAAAAAAAAAAAAAAAAAAAAAAACAAGGTTATGTATTTATGGATATTGGAACTGCTCTGATCGCCCCATCTGATCCCCTCAGAAACTGTTTTCTTCCTTTTGCTTATGAATAATGGAAATGATGATTTGAATGAAATATTTTAGAAGAGATATGAATCAAATTAACGACAACAATGTGTTTCTAGTGCCATTGAAAAAGAACCGAAAAAAAGGTAAGCTGATCGCCACAAATGTATTATGGAAAAATTGACACCAACAGTCCCAGTTATGGTCGGTCTTCTATTAACAGTCCCAACTCTTAATTATCTCAGAATGGTCCCAACGTTTGGGGGTATCTTCTATAAACAATCACATATGATTATTTTCTTGTCAAACAAGAACAAAAATTTGAAGGTTTTCATCGATCATGGTCAAAAACAGAAAGAAATGAGAGAAAAAAAAACTAATATTTGATCAAAATAGATAAATCATATAATAATTAGTAAGTTAGGACTGTTGTTGGAAGACACCCCTGAGAGTTGGGACCGTTTCAAGATAATCAATAGTTGAAACTGTTAACAGAAGACCATCCATACTTGGGACCGTTTACATCAATTATTTCTTTTATTTTGTTTAGGTTGCTATATTTCAGAATCTTATATTATAAAGGAAATTTAATTTACTTTCATGTAATTATTGATTATTGAAGGTTTTGATGTCACTTTGTTGGAACACGTCGATCCACAAAAATCACATAAACAAAGCGAGATTGGTTTTTCACACATGAATATAGTATTATGGTTTACAGATAACTAGTCTTATATGCATTTCGTGTGAAAGCAAATTGAAAGAAACATTTTACGGGAAATATCATGAGGTACCTCGGTTCTGTATAATTTTTAAAATACCCCTCTCATTTTGGGACTCATATACCCTTAATATTTGACACATTACTCAAAACACGCTTAATATAGACGGAAATTCAAGTTCATTAATTTTCTGAGATATCCTTGAAACTTAATCTTTGAACATCAAAATTCAATAAGGGTATTTTGAGAATTAAGCCAAACCTCAAGAGTACATCATTAAATTTCCCAAAGATGGAAAAAAAAAATACCCCGTTTCCTTTTTATTTATTCTGTAAAATATTGGACGTACTTGATCTTTTATAAGTGCTTCATTTCAATTTTGTTTTTTTGGATTGGTAAGATGAATTGTCATACCAGACCGGAACCTCGCACAGGTCAACCCAATCCGGGTTAGCGGGCTGGACACTTTAAGAGTAGGGGGTGGTAGGGAAAATCCCTACCCTCAAAGTGCCCCTATTGGAAATTGAACTCCCAGCCTTAAGTTTGAAAGGCACAATAACCAACTGTGCGTTTTCTTTTGCTTTTGCTTTTTTTCGCACTTTGAATTTTTTTCACTTTTATTATTGGAAAAATGGAAAAGAATAATCCCACCTTTCGGCGGTCTTCCCATAATAATCCCACATTCACTTAATATCAGAATAATCCTAACTTTATACCCTATTTTCTTAAAATGGGTCATTTTACCTACAACCTGTTACACAGGTTACTATTCTCACAATCTCACCTCTTTTCCCTCACATCTCTCACCCTGTTCTCTCTCCTCTCCTTTTCTGATTTCAGCAACACCCAACAAACCACCAACACCACACCTACTCACAAAATACCCACCACCAAACCAGCCCCACCGACCCAGATAAATGCACCACCGTCACCCACTTTCTTGAACTGGGTTATGGGCTGCGGGGTGTAGGGTGGAGGGCATTGCGTCGGGGGGGGCTGTCGAGGAAGCGTGCCGGGGGTTGCGTCGAGGAAGCGTGCCGGGTTGCGGGGAGGAGATTGCGAGTGGAGGAAGGGGGTTGCGTCGAGGAAGCGTGCGGGGGTTACGGGGGAGGAGATTGTGAGTGGAGGGAGGGGGTTGCGTCGAGGAAGCGTGCGGGGTTGCGGGGAGGAGATTGCGAGTGGTGGAGGACGAAGGGAGTGGAGGCTGGGTGTTCGGGATTGCCGAGAAACGAGGGTGGTGGTCCTTCCTCATTTTTGTCGAGAAACGAGGGTGGTGGTGGTGGGTTGGCAATTTGTGTGACGATGGTGGTGGGTTGGAAAAAGGGAGGATGATGGTGATTTTGTTGTAGTGGTGGGTTTAGAAGGGTGGTGGTGATGATAGAGAAGGGTTTAGGATGGTGGTGGTTTTGTTGTAGTGGTGGGTTTAGGAGGGTGGTGGTGATGAGAGAGAAAAGGGAGGATGGTAGTGGGTTTAGGTTGAGTTTTTTTTTAAAATTTCAGTTTTAGTTATTAATTAAGTTGTATTAGAGATAAATTTTAGTTAATTATGTTGGTCAAAATTAATTAACCATGGTCAAACCGGTTAATCTTCATGTTTACCTCTTTTTACAGGTTACTTTAGAAATGGGACCATTTTAAGAAAACATGGTATAAAGCTAGGATTATTCTAATATTTAAGTGAATGTGGGATTATTATGGGAAGACGGTCGAAAGGTGGGATTATTATTTTCCATTTTTCCTTTATTATTTTGCCTGGCATTGAAATTTTTTTTTTTTGATGTAGTAAGGCTTGCATACAATTCTTTTTTTATGGTTTTGCGTATTGGAGGCTTGAAAGTTATTTGTGGAGCTTTGATTTGAAAGGATTATTTGGCTAATGGAGATGATGGCTTAAGAGATTATTTTTTTAATTTTGGGTTGCATGGAGATAGTTTATAAAGGTTATGGAAGGGAGAGGGGAATAAACTCATAATCCAAAGCATGTCCATTTTTTCTTTTTTTCTTTTTTATTTGATTTATCTCTTTATTAATCAAGGTCATTAGGTGATCATTGAATTAAGAGCATATATAAAATGATGGAAGGCCAATGAAAATGAAAAAAGAAAATGAGATTATTTTCTTGATTAGAAATAAATGAAACAAGGCTGATAAACATTATAGTCCTAAAGGACATAGACTCGACAGGAAAGGAAATGAAGCAGCTATGGGAGGGACTCTCCGACTCAACCTAAAAAACTAGCGTTAAATGACTATTGCCTGGCATTATTTAATCACTGCCATAGGGGTTGCTATTGTTGCTGACTTTTGTTGCTGGCGGAACTGGTAGTCTACCATCTTCAACCATGTTCTGTAGGATGTTCTCTAAGGCCCAACATACAGATGTTGGGTGACCATTCCTTTCGTGATATTTGCAATAAGCATTAGGGTTCCACTTCTTGGGCCTATTCTCAGGTGCAGGGTCCGGAGTAGGACCAACGGGATAAATTGCTCCTCTTTGATTAAGCCTATTGAAAGCTTCCTCTAAAGTCATGCCTAGGGGAGTGAAGGTTCTTTGAGGCCTTTGATAACCTCCCTTTTCATTAGTGAGAGCATTGACATCATTGCTTTTGGAGATAGAAGGGTTATTGTCACTCTTCTTGAAAGAGTTGTTATTATTGGAACCCTTATTCTTTGAGGCTTCCACATGCTCTTCTATCAGTAGGCCTACCTTATAGAGTTTCGTGAAAGACTCTATAGGTTGGAATTTAATGTGATATCCATACTTGGGCTGCAAGTTACATATCACTATTCGGACTTGATCCTCTTCAGTTGGCATGTTAGTCATTTGTGCGGCCTTTTCCCTCCATCGGTTATGGAAGGTAATGAAGTCTTCGTTGGAGTTTTGTTTAGCTAACTCCAACTCACGGAGACCAATAGGAAGCTGCGTGTTGTATATATATTGCTTGCGGAACTCTTCTTTGATGTAGTCCCAATCGTTTAGCTTAGTTTCGTTCAGTGACCTGAACCACTTGGATGGATGTGCATCCAATGTTAAGGGGAAAACATAAGCAAACAATTCCTTGCTCATGCCTTTGAGGGCCATAGAATTGGATAAGCTCTCAAATGATCATCTGGGTCTTTAACCTCCTTGAATTTTGGGAGGTCACCAAATGCTACCTTTTTAGGAAGTTTTTCCCTTAGTTTAGGATCAATTATGTCATGGCCATGAGCCTGACTCTCGAGTGCAGGAATTGACTGGATCAATTGCTCGAGTTTTTTCGAGCCTCATATCGGTCTTGGACTTAATCGGAGGTGGCGGTGGTGGAGTGTATTTTCTTCACCTTCCTAGTCGTCTTTCTCTCAGCGCCTTGATCTCTTTGTCTTGTTCCTCAAGACGAGAGTCCAATAGTTTGAGCTGAGCCATGGTGGCACTGAGTTGTTCACTAGTGTCTCCCATCTCAAATGATGATTCAGAACTTTCGAAAGATTAGTCTGAAAAAGTGAGAATTCGTTTGACGAGTTTGGGAGTAGGTTGACCTTATTTCCTCTCTGTCTGACGTTCCCAAGTTATAATCTCACGACCCGTCCTGAACAGATCTCGAATTGACCTCGTAAATTTTTAAGAAATGAATTTCGAAATGAGAAATGGAAATGATAGATGGAGAAATGGGAAATGGGAGATGAGAAATCAAAAATGTAAATGCAAATGGAAATAGGGAATGTATTTGAAATAGAGGATTCAAAATGATTATAGGTTTTGGACTAGTATGGGCTTGACCATGATGCTGACATTGGGTCTAACTATATGCAAATACAGCTATGGACTAGATTGGATTGGACTATGCAAGTAGACTGGACTAGACTTTGAATTACAGGAGAGCAAGCAGGCTAGGCTTAAGGGTATGAATTTATCTTTTATAGTCCGAAGACATGACTAGGGTTTTAATGTAGATGCAAACTAGACTTGGGATTGAACTTTCATAGTCCGAAGACTTGACTAGGGTTTACATAGAGATGCAAACTAAACCTAGGGAATGAATTGGGCCTAAATGGACCTAAGCTTTGGATTGGATTAGAATTAGACTTAGATTGGATTGTATTAGCAATAGACTTGGGCTAGAATTCACATAAATATGCAAATGGGCCTAGATTTTGACGTGAACTAGACTTATATGGGCCTAAGATCGACCCTAATGCTAGTGGGCCTAATATGAATGCATGGACTAAAATGGGCCTAATATGTATGTGTGAACTCCACTTTATGGGCTTAGAATGAATGCAAATGGATCGGGGTTAGGTTGATTGGATTGCTTTGAATGACGGTGTTTGGACTAGGCTTAGACTTTTGGAAATACGCTTTTTTGAAAAGGACCCTTGTTTTTATCTTTTATTGGAAAAAGATAATGGAATAATTTTTTAAAAGACTTTGTTTTTTAAATAGGTTGTATAATGATGATTAGTAAATGTTTTCGAAAAGACATAATAGAAGAGGGTATAGGATCGGTTTTGAAAAAGGGTATGTTTTTTTTAAAAGGATGGAATATGATAGGATAGATACCCTGTTTAGTATAGACTCGACTTTGCACAAAAAGTTCGTTTTTTATGTTTAAATTAGGTGAGTTTCGTTTTAGGCAAATAGACTATTAAGATGATCATCACTCTACGAGAATTCATATGGAAAGAACGTGGGATCAACCACCACGACGACTAAATCGACAAGAACATGAGATGTGCAGGCTGCGTGGCATGCAACAAAGTGCGTGTGGTGCTGTAACACCCCGACAATTCTCTTTTTTCTAAAATACCTGTTAATATAAAACTTAGAGAATTATCAAAGTATTATTGCCCGTATGAAAACGTATCGGCTTATTCAGAATGTTGCAGCGAAAACATAATAAATAAACTTTAGAAATAAAACTTAGTCAACCCAAAGAGTCAACTCTAAAAGTCAAACCAATATAAAGTCAAAAGTCAACCTCCAATATAAAAGTCAACCACAATAGTCAAAGTAAACTAAGAAAAGCATAAAGTCAAAGTCAAATGAAAAGTCAACACAAGCTCTCCAATCCTGAACCCATGATGCATCATCTTCAAACCTATAAATGACGATGCACTATTGATCCCTAGAGACTGCTGACCAAATGAGTCATCACAGGATCAATAAGGCATAGCCATGATCAACACATACACACAAAGCACGTAAACAGCAAAGCTGAGTACTACATAGCAAATAAATAAACAATCCTAACATGATACTAATAAATACTAAGCAAGAATAAATAAGAATATAACAACATAGCAGACTACTTTTACTGAACTAAACTCCACAACTAGTAAGTTAATTAATTTAGATGGAATAGTCAATGGAACGAGTTGTCCAACTCAAACCAGTCTTCAATTTAGAAGATGAAGTACGGGCACGACTCCGTACTCCCCTTACCTACGATATCGAGGAACCTTTTAAATAAAAATAGGACACGGTGATCGATCCGGTCCCAAGAAAAGCCATGGGCTACCACCATGCACTCCAACTCATACTAGTCTAACACTTCAAACGTGCACAAGTCTAAAGCAATTACTATCCACGTGTCACTTTATATGATTAATAATTTATTACTTGTTATGACTCACAAGTAAAACAAACAATATAATCATCAAGTAATCATAAACTTCCATTTTTATCTTATGATTAGATAAGTGATCATCAACTTAACAATCCAAGAACAATTCCAATATTAAATCCATAACCTTTATTTATTTGTTGAACCAAGTCAACAACCAACCAACATTTCATAAGTATAAAAATCAACTTACCAAATAAGGCCCTCGGTCCTCATAAAGTAATTAAATAATCCAAAGGGTACAACATGATTCAATCATGATCCAAAGCCAATCATAAGTATTCATCCCTCATGTGAATTAATAAAATAAAGTTCCCAAATCTCATATGCTTGCATCAATATTACATACAAACATAATATCAATATCATAACCAACATGCTTTACAAAACGGCATAAAACATGCAAATCGAATTTGATAGAAATCACATATGAGCTAAAAATAATTCCCTATACATGCTACTACACAATTCTCATCCTTAGGACATGATAGTACACAATTCTCATCCTTAGGACATGATACTAGTCCAATCAACACATAGGTATGTAAGTACCTTGTGTAGACAAATCGAAAGACCACTTTCACAACCTTAAAAGTCGCTTAGAGAGAAATCTCCGCCTAAAATAATCAATCATAACCCACATTCAATACTTTATAAATTTCCAGCACTAATAAAATACTTTAAACCCTTCTCAAGAGTGTTTAAAAACCTTTCCCATTATTAAAACTTAATAATTAAAACCTCATAGTATAGTACTACTACACTAGTTGCTTAAAAACCCTTAAAACACATGGTTTACTCATAAAAACTCCATTATCAAACTCCATTATCAAACTCCTTTTCAAATTTCCAGCAACATATAAGATAATAAAACCCTTTTTAAACATGCTTAAACATACTTTAAATCATAAGAATACTCAATTTCACAAACTTCAACATACTACTATGATTTCCAACTTATAAAACCCTAAAAATTCATGCTTTGATATTTAAAAACCCTATTTTAACATAATAAGTAAATCTGAAATTTTCTAACTTCATTAAACAATTTACATAATCTTAGATTCATAATAAAATCATCAAATTATAACTTTTAAACATAAACATATTAAAACAAACCCTAAAAATACAAACTTTGCATTAACAAAACTTGAGGAGGAAGAAAAACAACCAACCAACAAAAGAAAGGAGGAAGGACCGACGGCGGTCGGCTGCTGGCGGCGCTGGCGGCGGCTGCGACCGGTGTTGGCAGTCGGCGGTGGTCCGAAGGGAGGAAGGAAGCACTGAGAGAGGGGAAAGAAAAGAAAGAGAAGAGGGCCGAAAGATTAGGGAAGAGGAAGAGAGAGAAAATAAGTGAGTGGGGAAAATTTTGAGGTTTATATAGTTTCCCCCTTTTGGGCTTAGGAAAAGGTGTTTGGGCTAAAATATTATTTAATAATTGGGTGGTTTGAGTAGTTGGGTTCCTCATACCCACTTTAAAATCCTTTTTGCAAACCCAAAAGTGTTTTAAGCTATTCAATTATATTTCAAAGTATGACTAGGCAAAATGTTTGACTTCTTTAAATCATTAAATAATTTCTTTGACTTTCAAATAATCAATCGTTCAAGAATAAATCGTTAAAATACTAAAATATACTAAAACATATATAAATATACATTAAAATATATTTATGAAATTCATAAAATTACGGGGGATTACAAGCGCTAAGCCTAGGTGTTAGGCGCAAAAGCGGTGCGCCAGGCGCACATTTATGTGTCCTGCGCACTGTTCCCCGACATGTTTTTTGGCAATTTAGGCGAGGTTTTGGCTAACCGAACATATTTTTGGGAACATGATATGAAGATAAACTTATTGACAGCTTTTTAGGACTTGAACGATAGTCGAATTGTAGCATGAGACGTAAGACTTGCCCTCCACATAGCAGCGTGCGCACGGCGCGATGTCATCGTGTCCGGTGCAGGAGATGTGCGCTAGGCGCACCTTGGTGCGTTTAGAGCATAGCCCCCCGGCATGCTGTTTGACAATTCGACGAAGGTTCGGATTATTTTGACGATGCTTTTTAGACGCGATTTAGGCGCAACACATAACAACGGTTTTGACAAAATAGTAGTAGGCAAAAATTGCAATCACAAGCAAATGTCATATAACATGGATCCAAAAGTTCTCAACCTAAAGTCCAGTTCTACGTTTCAACTATGGTCAGGTTTAGGTTGAGGCTGAAAAGGGTCCATGACTAAAAAATTGATCCCACGCT